>JAGDQO010000286.1:0-708214 GCA_018342035.1 Solanum appendiculatum | reverse complement strand
GATGGAAAATCAAATTACAAAAAAGAAAGTTACTACAACAAATCATTAGTCGAAGTAGAATTAGCATACAGAACTACAATAACATCTGCATTTGATCTAAGGTAGATGCAAAAATGAACTATGTGGAAAAACAACTATGTTGCTCGGATCCTCCAAAAATGACACCACTCATTTAGATTCTCCCAAATATGAACTATATGTGTGTCCTAATTTCTCCTATTTCCATAAATTCTGGAACTCATAAATGCAGAATTATGCGCGAACTTTCATTAACCAAACAGTTTTGTTGCTCGAATCATCCAAAAATACCTCTGCACGTCATTATATTTAAAGGATCGATCTATCATTGAGTATGACGATTTTTGTAGAATCCGAGCAACATAGCCAAATAATACAGTATACTTCTTGTGAAGTACTAGTCATCCATCCTTAGTATCATGGACTTGAATGTTTAGTCTTCTAAGCCAAATGGAATGCAGAATCATATGAAAAACATCATATCTCTTTGGAGGAAAATTTACCTCAAAATGCTTTCTAACTTGAAGGCCTCTTTTCTGCATTCGAATGTACTGAGTTTGAGATATTGACATCAAGATTTTCTTCAGATTAGGTATATCCGTCGAATTCATTTGAACAGCAAAACTTTTCCAGTTCAAAACATCGTTAAAAGGCGCTACATAATGATCCTTCAAGAGTACAGGTACACACCCCATGTAAAGTGCCTCAACCATTCTTGGGCTAGCTACTTCATAACCACTCGGGCAAATACAGAACTTGCTCTTTCTAAACATGCCATAGTATGACATGTTCTTAGGAAGGTACTCATGAATTTGCACATCTGAATCATCTTTCTTTCCCCACTGCTCCATTAGCACTTGCCTAATGTAGCCATGGATTCCTCCCGCGTAGAAAACTAAAACAGAACGATGAGATGGAGACGGACCTCCAATTAAGCCGTCCATCTTACCTTGAGGGAGATAGATTTCTGGCAAGGATACATCCTTGGTAGGATCAAATCTTTCGGAGGTATTTGCGTTGCATAGTACTCGTATCGAGTTCTTATACAAGTAAGGAACCGCAAAGGAAATCGTTGGAGCCTGCAATATGGCAATTACATAAGAAGAAGTGTCTCTCCCATAGACATCAAACAAAACAACCTCGTAATGAAATTTTGCATAACAAGATATCATAAGTTACGATTCTTAGCAGAAGCTAATCCACAATTTGAAGTTTATGGATTCCTACAGTAATCATTTGTACCTAAAATTTTCAATCCGCCCCTGATTCTTAGCCCATTTACACTATTCTTTTAACGGTCATTTCAGTTTATTTTTGACAGACGTAAACATATATGTGAAAAATTACTAAAATTTCAACAAATATTAAATTCTGAACAGATTTCAAAAGTATAATGTGCCATAGTTTCAATCATAAGAACTTGCGACTGAACACATAAAGTTTAAATTCTGAATTCGTCTCTATCCTAATGAAAATTTGTGTTACTTACCCAATCATGGCAAGCAAGCATGAAGTGATCAGCTCCATGGCTTCTGTTCCAATAAGGGTACTTTCTTGATATACCATCAATGTAATCTGCTGCTGTATTCTGCATAGGACCCCATGACCGAGAATCGACAACATAAACATAGCTTACAATCGATAAGACACTGAATGGGAGGAAGTAAACATGAGCTTTCTCAGGATCATTCGTCCGAAACTTGCTAATCTCAATTTGATGAATCAGAATTCCTTCAATTCCAAGGATTCCTTCACTAGCACTATAGTGAAATACAGGGGGCTCACCTTCCTCGTATACGTAAATCTTGAAATGTTTCTCCATTTCCATGTAGCTTCTGCAATGCATCAAGTAAAGAATCTTTAATCCCATTGTTAAAAGTTCAATAATCTTTAGTTCCAGTTCATTCTACTCCCTCCATCCAATTTATGTGACAATATTCTTTGGGATTTCACTTCTCGAGATTCAAACAACTTGAACTTCTAGTTTTTCATCATATTGGCATGAGGAAAATCGCAACCTATAGTACTATTCGTATAGTTTTCTAAAATTTAATTTTTAAAATATTGATGATTTAATCAAATTTAGTTTCAAGGATCACAAAACTAGAAATGCAGGTTCCCATCACAAATCAGTGGAAAATTTGTGTTATAGAACATGATTTTCCCACTCATTTCTTACCAAACCAGCTCACTAGAAAAAATGCATGTTGGAAAACAGATTCTCAATAAAAAAATGGGAAACTTCCTAACTTTTTTTGTATCAAAACATTACCACTTTTTCTTTTCCCACCGATTCAATCTAAATATTTATGCTGATAACCACTGAACAATTTTCAATGGGAAATTTCAGTAGGAAAATAGTAACTTTTTAGTAGCGTCAGTCAAATTCACTATCACATAAACTGGGACGGAGAGAGTGTATACTCACTCAAAACTTCAAGAATCTTAAAAGGCTGTCATCGAACTTTGATGAGTCAAACATTTAATGGATGACACAAATGGGCCTTTTTTTCTCAAAGTTCGATGACATATTTGTGTCTTTTTCCAAAAAGAAATAATCAAGAATCTTTGCTCCATTCAATTCTACAAGGCAAAAAGTTCAAATCTTTAAAAAGTTAACTAAATATACCTGTGAAAGGCAGTGGGATTCCAGTAAATTGGACCAGTAGGAACATACTCAGGATCATCAAATGTTTGATTTTTACTTTGAGCTTCTTTTATAGCAACTCTAACTCTAACAAGACCAGCTTCAACTTTCTCCAAATTGCTTATCAACTTTTTTTCTAATTGAACAATTGGTGGATTAATATTCTCATCAGTCTTGGCATAAACATAACTTGTTGAATTTTTTAAGCCAAAATATAATGAAACTAAAATCAATGGAATTGCAATTAAACACAAAACTTTGCTACTACTAATACTAGAACAAGAAGAAGAAGAATCATCATCATCATCAACAGTAGTAGTAGAATCCATTTTTTTTGTTTTTTGTTACTGTTTTAGACAAATTTTGTGTGGAGAGTTAGAAGTGTTTTTTGTTTTAAATGAAAAAAAGAAATGGGGAAGGGCTTGTAATTTAGAAAATTCAAGGTATTTGGCCAAGTTTGTAGGGAAAAAATAAGTGAAGTTGTTCTTTTAAAAAGCTAAGAAAAAGGGAAAAAATTGAATATTGACCAAGCACAAAATACTGAAGTAATATTTAAATTAATATGTCTAACATGAATAATAGATTGCTATACTTTAAAATATTGACCAAGCATAAAATACTTTTTGAAATGAGTAAAAAAAATTTAAAATTGGGCATAAAAAGAAAAATATGTGGTGGTTGATCTTTTTTATTTTTTTTTGTAAAATGGATATTAAAAATACGAAATATAGAAATGTGAAAGTGACATGAAATCAACTATCATGTGAAACGTCAAAATATGTCCCAAAAAAAAAGACATTACGTGAAATGTTCACATTCTTTCATCCTCAAATAAAATTGGCACTCAATACCAAATACATACTAGCAATGCATGTTGAGATCTTTAGACTTTAATGATCAAACTATCTCATTTAAAGAGCAAAAAGTTAGTTCAACCATGCTATAGCCATATTATATACTATACTTCATGAGTATAATAAAATAACATTAAGAAATCAGTGATTTTAATTTGATAAAAGATATACTATATATTCAGTGAAATCACATCAGTGAGATCTGGTAAAAATAAAATATACGCAAACCTTATCATTACTTCATGAAAATAGAAAAGCTATTTCTGAAAAACCTTCAACAACATTGTTAACCAATCTATATTATACTCCCTCCGTCCAACAATAGTTGTCCACTATACTAAAAATAGTTGTCCAACAATACTTGTCCAATTTAGAAAATAAAAAGATGATTTACCTTTTGTGTCTATTTTACCATTGCTATTAAATATTATTTATCATCTAACACATTTTTCAAAGCATTAAATTTAATAAAGTCAAAGGATATGTATCTTATCAGTTGATTAACTAATTAAAATATTTAAATATTAATAATTAGTAAATCAAATCGTTAAGCATAATTATTAGTCTAATACGCAAACCTACTCTTTGACTTTTTGTGGGTAAAATGAAAGCGAAGGAAGCGGCCATATTATGGGGATTCGAATAGACCATGACGTACGTTTCATGCCATGCGTCTTTATTTCCATTTTATTTACATGCTCCATGCAAAAAAAATCATATAATATTAAAAATTGTTCAATTTAAATTAAATTTTGTAGAGTTTATCTTTTTTATTGAATATATAAAATTATCATCTTGTATACTCCTTGTCAAGGGAACAAAAAATTATAGTGTTCTTTTCATATTTTTTAAATATTTTAAATTATTATTGTGAGTTATAAAATATTTACCTTTTAAAATTTAAATCATTACATGTAAAATGGAAGGGAAGAAATATTATATTATTTCCCAATTATTTAGATTAAATCTTTCTATATTATTTAATGACAACTTCATTGAATTCTAGAAATCCTATTTGTTGCCTTATCTACAGATCTTGGGCATCCTGCACATGTAGACCATTTACTAAATTAAAGTCCGTATACACCCCACCCTTCCAAAACTTCACTTGTAAGATTATATTGGGTGAGTTGATTGTGCCTGAGTTGAACGCTAGCTTACTTGGTTGTGATAAAGTTGATTATACTGAGTATGTTATCATTGTTAATTGTGTCAGAGTTAAATGCTAGCTCACTTAGTTGAGATAAAAGTTATCTCTTAAAAGGCAGGTTAAGGTACCATATGCAAAAAAATCCCACAATAATACATGGGTAATAGTAAAATGCTTGTTAAAAGCAAGAAAATGCAACTAAGGTGGACTGAAATTTGAAAAGCTCAATAATCACATTACAACAACATACTGTAGTCCCACAAGTATAGTTTGGAGAGGATGGTGTGTACACCGTCTTAACCCTACATTATGAAGGTAGAGAAGTTGTTTCTGATAAACCATTGGTTCAAGTAACACAATAATCATATTAAAGGAATAATATAATTTACACAAACTTGTCAAGATTTTCAGGTAATATATGGTGTCATAATGCCTCAACTATACATGGGCTTAATGACTTAAGACACAACATAAGAATATACCAATACTATACTTCTACAATATATACTAGATTCCTTAGTGAAAATGAACTGGTTAAAGCTCCTATGGAAAAAATCACAATTTGACAAAGGAGATTTGACAATTTTATAGTCCTAGTTAATAGCCATATTCCCTATTCTCACCTCCATTGCCTCTTTCTTTTCCTTGTCTCTCTTAATTTGCTCGGAGATTACAGTATCAGTGGCTTTAGACCGTGCATCAGGCACACGAGGTTCCAAATTGTTGGGACCTGTGTTGATCCATGGATGAAGAAGACATTGAGCTGCAGTTGGCCGTTTCTCCGGATCAAAATCAAGTATTGGGATCAAGAAATCAGCCATGTCCTTTGCATCTTGCTCGCTGAATTCATATTTCTCTACGAGGACCTTATCTAACGGCCAAAAGCGTAACCGTCTGATGCGCCTTAAGTCACCATGTCTATTGAAGAACTCACGTGAATAGCGGCCACCCAAGGCAATCTGGAAAGGACATAACATGTTCAATAAATGGCTGCTGCATACAAGTGTAAGAACTTTGAAGTGGTTAAAGGTACTTTCTCTTACTTTTCGAGGCATTGTTCCTAGAAGCTCCATTATTAGTGCTAGGTGATCCTGCCAAACCCGAGAAAGTTTTCACTATATATAGGTTGGCTATGCTCAGTGTTATATCAAATATTAAATCACAATAACATTTTTTTTGCAAACGACAACAACAAAAAAAAGAACCACAAGCTTATATCAGAAAGAAACTAGAAATTCATCATAACAAGGATTGAGTTATGAGTCGATACAAATAAAGATCATCTATGCAGTTGGTCAAGTTATATTTTGATCCCATGTCTTGCAATTTGAAGACACAGTTCATTAAGAGATAAGATAGTCTATTTTTCGAGCAAGTTAAGAGATAAGTTGGTCTATTTGTCGAACTCGCCTTTCCTCTTTGACAACTTTGAGTATTATTTAAAATCACAAAATATGAAAACACAGCATGTGCACTTAACCTTTTGCACTGAAAGACATTTACCCCAAAACTGAAACATCTATTCTCCTCCAGAATCCAGGATAGGAAAAAGCTGCCTACACTCTCCCGTCAAGAATACTTACTTTATCAAGTCTTCTTTAAAAATCTTTTGTTCATCACCACTCTCTTAAGTTTCTATACAACATTGTTATAACCGATATAGAGCCCATACCACTTCGCTCTTCTATGTCTGAAGAAGACACATAGCCTCAAGTTTTGCTATATTTCAAATAAAAGTCCAATTAAAGACAATGTAAGAGAGAGATGAAACAAAAGTGATGATTATCCACATTTTGAATAAAAATAGATCAGACAAGTCAAAAGAGGGGAGACACTCTAAGCAGTGCGGAAAAAAGTAAAAGCTTAACTTCGATTATAGCTCATGAAATCATGTACTTTTTGTCAACGAGATTTTATATGTAATCATTCAAATGAATAGCAAAGACATAAATTCTCTATATTTTGCTCTTCTTTTGTCACTTTGTTACCCAAAAAATCGAATATCCAAAAGATTATATGGTCTGTGATTTGAGCTTCATGTGGATTTCTGCAAAGAAAAACTGGCCGGTCTATATACTAAATTCCAGAAAAACGATAACGGGTGCAATAAGATCACAGTATAACTGCTAGAACTCTGGATATTTAAATCACTTTTTACAAGGCTCCAAGTGGCATTGTAAAGCACAGACAAACAGAAGACTCTATGCTAACTGTTGAACCAAGCATATCTAATTCCCTCCCCACTACCACAAATGCAGCTATTGGAACAAAGATTTATCTTGTTCTAATTATAAAAGCACTACCATCAGATTTTCTTAGAGCATATTAATTATCCTGTTCACCTTTCAACACTTGAACTGCTGAGTTGACCTGACTTAGAGCATAAATGTTTGATATATTTGACAATAGAAGAGCAAAAGTCAATAGGACATCATCACACAAAGAAGCAAGAAAAATGCATATTAGACCACCTATTTCATACAAATAACTACTGGCTTGTGCAAATACCTAATGCATTATGGAATGTTACTCAAATACGTAAAGCTCTTAAAAGTACTATATACCTTATCCAAATCAAAAAGACACATAACATTGAATATGTATCAGTCCATAGCAAATTATCTTCAACAAGAAGGATTAAACAATTATGTGCAGTGCCTATAAACTAAGTGAATAGTTTTTTAATCCATTTTTAGCCATAAGATGGTTAATCTCCCATGTCTTTAAATAATCATGCTTCAGGAAGAAACCAGATGACCTACAAGCAAACAAGTATCTCTAGACTCTAATACTAGTATATACTTGTCAAAAAAAGTTTTTTTTTAAAGAAACTTCAGACAGGATTATATAATTATATAGTTCATAGAGAAAGAACAAACGAAATCTGACTCCAGCCCGCCTTGGCTCATTTAACTTCATATCAATGTGGTTATTGTAATTTAAATATAAAATGACCGAGCATCAGGTCAATACATAGTCCTCTCTTTAAACATAGAAACAGACATTGGGACCAAAAAAAATTGCATACTAGTAACTATGGGGGAAGTAGTGCATTCATAATATCATACCTCATCTCTATCGAAGTTGTCACCACTGTGAGGATCAAACAATACATCACCAGTCGCAAGCTCAAAACAAATGCAAGCAAAGGACCAAAGATCTGCTGAGGTTGAATATTTAGACCCAAGGATAACTTCAGGGCACCTATACTGCCTTGTCTGAATATTATCTGTGAACTGTTTGTATGTCCAACAAGCATTCCCAAAATCAACCAATTTGCACTTTAGGTCCACAGAATCCAATGTTTTCCTCCTTCTAGAACCACTGCCTCTCTTAGGACCCACACTTTCTTTCCCACTGGCTGTTTCAGCATCAGAGTTGGACAATCTATCAACGTTAGCAGAACCAACAAGATGATCATTCGGCAAATCTGTGTTTGATTGAGACGACTCAACAGCTGTCTTCCCTGCAAAACCTTGAGCTGTTTCTTTGGGCTTTCTTCTGACCTTCTTTTGGTTATTAGTTAAATTCGCATAGAATGTTACACGTCCCTTGACAGTACCAGATTCCAGTGAAGCCTTGTCCATATTACTAGGAAGGATAAGAGGAACTCCTGATTTTCTGGGATCCTTAGACGGATCAATCGTGGAACAGAGTAGCATGTTCTCAGGTTTCAGATCAGTGTGTATGATAGAAAGCTGTCTGTGCAAATAATCCAACCCCACTAGAACATGGAAACAAAGTTCTTTAACCATGTGAATAGGCAGTCCTCGATAATCAGTATACTTAATAAGTGACAAGAGATTGTCACCCAAATACTCAAACACCATACACACATGTTGTCCATTTGGACCTGAATGCTTAAAATGATCCAGTAACTTCACTACACTTTTCCCTCCCTCAGGGTCACCTTCTGCAATCTGCTTCAGAATGGTAATCTCATCCAATGCTGCCTCCGTGTAGTGCTGAGCACTCTTTTGTACTTTCAATGCTACAAATTGCTGCATGATTGACAAAGACATATACACAAAAAATGTTACTACTCGCCATGATAGAAACAATAACCGAACAAACACAGTGTCACTAGCAAGTCAAAAATGCAAACCTTAGTCCTTCTAACAAGAACTTTGCTAGTCCTCATGCTTATGCACAATTAGGTAAGTAAACCAAATCTAACTCAAACAGAGCACTTAACAGACAAAAAATTACAATCATAGATTAAAGACGTAGATGTAGAATCCCAATCAAAATCATTACATGTTAAGAAATCACAAGCAATCAAAGTTCAAACGATTTATTCAGCTACTACACAACAAAAGCTCATAACAACAACTATTACAACTGCTAATACTATAGAATTCCGATCTGGGTATTCATAATTTCATCCACAATTCCACAATATCAACAGCACCTAAAAGATGAGTAAAAAAGAGAAGGGTATGGAGGAAAACGTACGGACATGAGAGTATCCCAAGCAAGCCAGACAGTAGAGAAATGGCCCCAACCCAGCTTGCTCTGAACAACATACCGTCCCCCCTTAAACGTATCACCTATACGGACGGCGTGATAACCTCCCCGCCGGTAATCATCAGTTCCCTCGTCTTCCGAAGTACAATCATCACTGCTCTCCTCAATCATCTCTTCCTCCTCCTTCAACCGCTGATCCTCAGCAAACCCCTCCATTAATTTTCAATCAATCACTCAATTGATTATCTGGGTCGATAAATAAAGTGGATTTACTAAGTGGGTCGTCGTAATTTGTGAAGAAAGTTCTCTTTTTTCTCCAACTAATCCCCTCTCTTTTTCTGTGCTACTTTGTTTTGAAGCGTTCTTGAAATTGTAGGGTCGTTGGAACCTTCGCAATAAAGGGGAAAAGTGTATTCACATTGGGAAACAACGCGTATTTAGGAGTCTTGTTAAATATTTTTAGTGCTTGAAGTTTCTGAAACAGAGGGCTGAGATGAAGACGATGAAGCCAAGTACTAGCTTTTCTCAACTCTCGAGACCATAATGGCAAGTAGGTCTCAATTCGAGTTTGTTGAGTATGGAGTCACTTTTATTAGGAAGCGATTTATTTTTTAATTTGGGATTTTTTTTGTACCAATTCAGATTTAATCACTTACACTGTGTTTGGATCATTGTTATTCATTATTTCATAATGTATTATATTGTATTGTACTATACAATAGATACAATGTTTGGTTTGACGGTAATGTACTATATTATAATTTATGAATTTACTAAAATGTCCTTAATTATTCTAAATACTAAATTTATCACTAATTACTAATAAAATAATAATACTATCCTGTATATTTTTTTGTCATATGAAAATAACATAAAATGATATCATCAATTATAATTATATTATCAAACATTATCACCACATTTGTATTTATATTGAGTTAATTATATTTTTAAAAATTATATAAAGCAATATGTTGAAAAAGACAAAAGTATGAAAAAAAATAGAAGAACAAGAAGAAAGAGGAAGGACGAACAACCAAACCTAGAAGGAGACAAAGCAACATAATAGTTGCTGGGTAGGAGGTTTGAATGAAATTAAATAATATAGGATAAAGGGTAAAATAGTATTATGAAATATTAAGGACATAATTGGAAAAAAATTAAGTAACAATCGGAACACACCAGAACACACCAAATCGGTTGTTCCATAAAATGGGGATTTTCATTGTTACGTAATAGCATAATTTAACAATATAATACAATACAATGAGCAACAATGATCCAAGCATAGTGTCAGTTTGACATATTGTTTCATAATTAATCGTATTGTATTGTTGAGTACTTTTTAAAGAGTATGAAATTAGAAGAGTCAATCAAATTTTTAAATTTAAAAAAAATAATATTTTAAGTTTATATCATCTTTAAAATATTTTTAGATAATACAAGTTATTCCATCCATCTCAATTTATGTATCACAAGTGAAATTTTAAGAATCAATAGTGGACAACTATTGTTGGACAGGTAGAGTAATTTTTAGTTGTTAATTATTATAATTTATTATACTTTTAACGGAATTTTCAAATAGTAATATATATTACTCCCTCCGTCTTTAAATTAAGTGAATTTTATTACTTTTCCCTTGTGCTTCCTTAGTGTCAAGTAATTACATAAAGTAATAATAGTTAAATTTAATATTAGAGTCGAGTAAAATAACACAAAGAAAGCAATAAAACTATCCACCAAATAAACAAAATTTCCAACTAAAAAGAATTCATCAAAAGCAAATCAATTAGGAGCCTTTTTTAAGACATCCACGTGGATATCAGTGAAAAAGCAACAAAATATAGAGCTGCAGTCTAAAAAAGTAAAAATGTTACGAGAAAAATTTAATTGACCACATTTTCCAAAATACATATTACTCCCCGTTCAATAATAGTTACTTATTATACTAAAAATAGTTGTCCAATAATACTTGTCTAATTTAGAAAATGAAGAGATTATTTATTTTTTGTGTCTATTTTACCCTTGTTATTAAATACTATTTACTCCCTCTATTTCAAATTAATTGAATTGTTGAGATGTTTCACACCCTTTAAGGAAAGAAGATTAAGACATAAATTAGGCATAATTTTCCATTTTTACCCCTATTAATTATTGTCAAATTTATGATTAAAATAACTAAACATTAATTATATAACTAATTCCAATACTAATTAATGAAGGATAAAATTGGAAGAATATTCTAAAAGTAGTCTTGAAGATTGAACAATTAAGTTAATTTGAAAAATGAAAAATGTCTCAACAATTCAATTAATTTGAAATGGATAGAGTATCATTTAACACATTTCTCAAAACATTAAATTTAATAAAGTCAAAGGATAATATAGCAATATTATCCCTATTATTTATTGTTTTTTAAGGGTTGTGCACAGTCAATAGTGGACAACTATTGTTGGATAGAGAGAGTAGTATAAGATCGCTTGTGTTGAGCACGGACCCAACAATGCAGATTAATTGTTTTAGCTCATATATAGGGATGACAATGGGGCGGGGTAGGTTACGGGTATATGTGATTTTGGGTTCAAACTTAATTTTAACTTCTTACATGTCATAAGAGTGATAACGCATTATTTATTAAGATAATTCTTTAAAGCTACTAAAATATTCAAGATAGTAAATGAAAATGGTTCAATAAAAAACAATACAGTTTCTTACAAATTTTCCAATTGACTTCTAAAAAATAAATTTGTAAGTCACTATCCTATTAAATTAATATAACGAATTTATTTTTATGAATTTTATTTTTGAATATCAAACTTAACAAGAAAAAGAAAATATTTAAAAAATTATGTAGGTCGGATTCATGCGGAGTGGGTATATGCGGGGCGGGGTGGGACAGATTGAAAATGAAAAAAGTTGTTATGCGGGGCGAGGCGGGGCGGATTAAAATTTTTGCGGATTAAGCTCAATCCGCCCCGCCCCCGCCCCATTGTCATCCCTACTCATATAAATAAGACCAATTAAAATATTTGACAATTTAAATTGAACATGACAAAAGTATATAGTACTTATAACTTTATAATTAGTACTGTATATTAGACGAGTGAATGAGGAGCTTAGGGTCAGTCAGTCAATTGATCGATTTGTCCTTCTACTTCAATTTTCTCTATTTGTATTTAGTATTTTCTATGTTTTAGTTTACTTATCTTATTTTCTTTTTAGTATGTTTTGTATTTAAAAATTAAGAAAAAATAGTACTATAAATCAATATAATTAACAAGTTAAAATATTAGAAAAAATTGTCGTACTTTTCTTTTTAGAATTTATATACTTTAAAATTATAAAAATGTATATATTATAAATCATAATAATTAACGACTTAAAATATTAATAAAAAACATATTAAGAATGTGAGAATAATAAGCTAAAGGAAACATAACTTATCTAATATCCAAGCAACCACCAATACATTTACTCCCTCCGTTAAAATAAAAAAAAAAAGACCTCCTTTCCATTTTAGTTTGTTTAAAAAAGAATGACCCCTTTCCTTTTTTGGCAACATTTTAATTTCAACTTTCCACATGGCATGTTTAAGGCCACAAGATTAAAGTGCATTTTGGTACATTTGACATAACTTTAATTTAGGACCACAAAATAGAAAAGTCTTCTTTATTTTCTTAAACTCCATGCCAAGTCAAACCAGGTCATTCTTTGTGAAACGCAGGGAGTATAAGAATGTAAAACACGTTTTCCAAAAATTATCAAACATAAAAAAAAATGTAAAAATTACATGAATCTCATAGTGTTAAGAGCTAATTACATCATATTCTTATTCTTTTTAAATTACAAAAATTTCATAAAATTATAGAATCTCGGATACATCAGGAAACATGTCACATAGCTCATAGATGTCCTTGAGAGGGGATAGAGACGTATTTTAGAGAGGATTGAGATATTTCCGAGAGAGGATTTTTGTAATTTTTTTAAATGGTAGAGAATTTTAGAGATAATGATAGAAAATTTTAGAGATTATGATGTATCTATAGCCAAACAAATCAAAGTCCAAGCACATTACGTGTACAAGACATGTACGTTACGATCTCAACCAAATATTGGCATGTTAACTTAATTGTAATTGACCAAAAAAGAAAGAGAAATCCACCATATTCACAAAATATTATTTTTCTTAAATTGTTGACTAAATATGCTATATAAATAGGACACAAAGGAAAATAAACCATCATCAAACACTTGCACAAATTACTTTCAAGTAACTTATTGAGCATTACACCAAAAATTAAGATATGACTTTCAAAGTAATGACTTTTCTCCTCATCTTTATGATGATAGGACTATATAAGTCTTTTACTTGCTTTAATTTTTTAGTACCTAAATATCACACACTTTTACACAATTTTTTTTAAGTTCATTTTGTAAACTTCTTGTTCTTTGATATGAAATATATTTATCTAATAATTATATAATAATAATAATAATAAATTGTGAAATTTTATTTATTAGGTATTTCGCGAAAGGCTGAAGCAAGGGATATTGCCACTTGTTGTTGTGACAAAGATCCCACAGTTTGTAAATCTCTGTGTGGCTTTATAGATGACTATTACTGCAACGGCCTATATTGTATTTGTGGGCATAAACCACCTTCAGTTCAAATTGCACATACTAATGAAACCACAAATTTGAAGAATTTAAATTTATTGGGACAAAAATAGAAATAGAATTCAATTCTAGTTTCTATGTACCTTACAATAAGGCATTAGCCAAATAAAAAAGCTTACGATTTTCTTCTTTTTGTCTTTTATTTTGATAATTAATAGTCTCCGATTAAAAAGATATTTACATACTCCATGAATAATTTAATATCTTGTACTTTATTTGTCTTAATTTTTATGGTATTTTTTGAATTTTGAGAGTTAAACGGTTTTTAAAAGAATGTAATGAAGGACATTATTTTCAATTTCAAACTGGCAAAAAAAACATGTTATTTTCCTATAACAAAGTTCTCAGCCTGAGCACCATAGTCTTGAAAAATATGAAGTAGTCCTCACTCCTCAGCCCTCAAAGTCTTGAAAAATACAAAATAGTCTCTTCATACAGAAGACTGAAAATTTACAGACTAACTTTACAGAGGTAAGTGAGTACTAAAAGAAACAAGGAATGTAGGAGATTAACAATTTTAGAAGAAGATGTTGGTTCGATAAGCAGAATAGAGAATCGTTGAACCTAATGGACAGATACGCCTCAAATTGGTCCATAACCAACCTCCTAGCTGCATCAAAATTTAGCTGCAATTCATGAACAAAACAAATGTGGTGGTGGAACACAACCAACCCTGTTTAAACAGTAAAAATTGTGCTATGAGAAAAAAGGAGTGCAATAAAACGCATTCCTCTAACAAGTCTAAATGAAAATTTACCTAACGTAACTGCCTGCCGCTCATGGATTTTGACTTGATTTACCACAGAGGCGTTCTTAACCTATAAGGAAAGAAAACATAAATTTTCATGAATAAACCATATCTTAAAAGTAACATAGATATACCTTGAATAATTAGAAGAAGAAGAACAATTTGGTTCAAGTGGATTAGAAGAATGCTGAAGCATAGATAAGATGCAATAGACTAATAATTTTGCATTTTTTATGTCAAAATAATTGCAGTAAATTACATACAGAACTTCTTTTCTGGAACTCGTGGAAAATAATATAAAAAAATGTGACTGACACTGAAGGAGAAACAGAAACTTACGCAAGTCCTGAATTATGCTTCCATCTACTTGAATTTGTGGGATGTGGCAAATGTTGGACCAATGGGAGTTTGGGCCACTCCGATTGTTGCAACTTTCTTCTAACTTTGGGCAGCCTTCAATTCTCAGTCTCTGTAATTTCGCGAGGTGTCGCATGGCATCTCTGGAGGGCAAATGCTCTAGTTTTTCACAGTTCCGTAAAGTTAACGCTTCCGAAGAAACAAGGTTGCCTAGCCCATCCGACAGAGCTTCTAACAATGGACAGTCAATGATCTCCACATACCGTAATTTCGGCATGACATCTGAGAAGTTCAGATGTTGTAGCCGTTTGCACCTCACTAGCGCTAAGCTTTCAAGAGAAGTAAGGTTGTCAAGTCTAGGAGGAAGATCCTCAATTCCGAAATCAACTATTCTGATATATGTTAGGGCAGAGAGTTGCATAAGCTGATAAGGCAGAGAATCCCAGTGCCCACGTCCGTACACCTCCAGATCACGAAGGGACAACAGCTGCTGAATGCCATTAAAAATCAATTGGAATGCATCAAAACCCACCATCTCTGAGAAAGGACCAATTCCCAATCCCCATAACCCAGTGAGACGGTGGAGGCCCACTTCGGGTACACTAATCAATTTGGGACAGTCTGATATATACAAATATGAAAGTGAAGGCATTTCCCACACATGTAAAGGGAATGAAACCAAGTTGTTACAGCATCTGACACTCGAACACTCCAGAGACCGGCATTGTTCTAGCATTCCACTCGGCACACTGCTCAATCCATCACAATTATATAAGTTAAATAATTGGAGGGAACTCAAATAATTGTCTCCACTGGGAACAGGAAGAGAACTGAAATTGGTGCAGCTGCTAATCAACAATCTCTTAAGAGAATGGAGATTGTACAAGCTTTGTGGCAATTCACGAAACTCTCCGCATTCTGAGACGCTTAGGTATTTAAGAGACACGTTGTTGCACAGCATCTCATCTGGAAAACAAGTGAGCTCTTTCACGCTTCTAACATCAAGATCCACAAGAGATGTCAAGTTGCTGCACAAGTTCAACAATGGCATTTCACTGTCAACTCCTTCAATTCTTAATTCATGGAGGATTTCAAATTGAGTTGGAGTACTTTTTAACAGTGGACACTCTTTAATCCTCAACTTCTCAAGCCTAGGAAACATTCTTACTCCAACTTCAACTCCCTTCCACTCAATAAGGCTGCGCATATCCTGCAATACTAGTTCTTTCAATGACGGGAACACTTGGATAATGCTGCTTGATCCAATATTGCTAATCTCAACACCATATAAAGCAGGTCCAATGCATTCCAACTCATGGAATCCTACCAGCTTAAGATGCCGAAGGAATTTCAGTTGTCCAAGGGATGGAATTTCTTTGCACCTTTTCCAACCACTTAATTTCAACTTGACCAAATTTGGTAGCGACTCTTCACTGAACCATGAAGGAAATTTAGTCCCTAAATAGTCCACTACTGCTAAGGATTTCAAGTTAGGATGCGGTTGAAGACCATCCAACACATGCTCATCATTGATCTCACAGCCTTCTGATTCGTCATGGGACCATAAATATTCCAGCTTGTAGATATTTGGTTTCTCCTGTAAATATGCTGTTTGAGCCTCTTCTTTATTTCTGACTAATTGAAGACGTTTGATCGTCAATTCACCTCTAAGGTTTTTCAAACGACCTAATTCTTCTATTCGACGACCTTTCTCTGAACCTACGTAGAAAAACGGTAGCGTCTGAAGACTAGTCAATTGCCCCATATTAAGTGGCATCTGAGAATCTGATTGGTAATAGTTGCAATATATGTGTCTCAAACTTATCATATTTGCCATTTCTTCTAGAAGCTTGCTGAGTGAATAGCAATTATCGACTCTAAAAGTTTGCAAATTGTAGAGCTTGCAAATGGAGTTGGGCAAGGCTCTGATCTTATTGTAGGAGAGATCAAGATATCTCAAGTATATTAGCTTGCCGATTGAGGCTGACAACACCTTGATGTCTGACCTGGACAAATTTAATACTCTCAAGAACTGAAAGCTCAACAACATATCTTCAGATAGATTTCTTTTCCAGAACAATGTGCAGAAACGTCCTGGCTCATTTATCCTCTCTATTTGATCACTTGGTGAGTCCCATCCAAAGTATCGAACTTGAGAAAGATTTTCTCCTCCAACACTCTTCGTATCAAACAGTTTAGATTTTAATGCATCTCCAGCCAAATCATGCACAAGATCATGCATCTTACAGTGTGTTATATTGTTGAGGTCATCAAGCTCAACATCTTGCAGCAAGGAGTATTGCAACAAGAGTTGAAAAAACTTGTTCCCTACGTCTTCCATCACAGGGATCTCTTGACTTGGACGAAGAAACCCTTCTGCCATCCAGAGTTGGATTAGTTGGTCCTTCTCAAACTCAAAATCTTTTGGAAACATTGCAAAGTAAGCAAAACATTTCTTCAGATGTGGGGATGGTAGATAATCATAGCTGAGTTTTAGGATTTTCATTGTTCTATTTTCCCCATTATCATCTTCACCTACAAGGGGATTGCCATCAAGAATAGCCTGCCATTCATGTCTTTTCTTGTTGTATAAAAGGCCTCCCAATACACTTGCAGCCAACGGTAGACCTTGACATATTTCAACAATCCTGTTTTCCATGCTCACCATTTCTTCTAGAACCTCCCCATCAACAAATGCTTTATGTTTGAAAATGGACCAACAATGATCGTCTGTTAATTTCCCCAACATATGAAGATCTGCTGCTACTATGGATGCTGCCGGTTCCATACGAGTCGTCACGAGAATGAAGTTTCCTCGGGATGTACTTATTCCTCTCAAGGTGTCCAAGAACTCATGCCACGATGTAGAGTCAACACGCCACAAATCATCCAGGACAAGCAAATACTTTTTTTCTCCCAATTCATCTCGGAGGTTCTTGACTATTATATCTCTGCTCTGGACCTCAACTTTCCTCTCTGTCAATGATTCGAGGATCAGTTCAAGAAAGCTCTTAGTTTCTGACATTTCAGGTTGGCACAACCAAACTCTCTTTTCAAAGTGTTTCTCGATCTGTTCGTCATTGAAAATTCTCTTAGCCAGAGTAGTTTTCCCTAAACCCCCCATACCCACTATGGGAATGGTGCACAGAACATCATCCTTTGTTATGTTCAAAATCTTCTCCTTTATTTCAGCAACATCTTTGTCTCTACCAACAACATCCGAAGCAACTACTACAGAATCTGTTTCTCGGATTTGTAGTATTTTCCGAGAAGGAACCGTCAGTGATTGGAGACCGAGATTGTTGGCTAACTGATTGATAGCCCTCAACTCTTCATTGATATTGTTGATTTTTCGAGACATTTTGTACTTAAAAGCAGTATGAGAAAAGAAGTGACGGACCTTTTCTATTAGTTTGGCTCGGTTGTTCATCACTTGTGCTTTGAGAGATTCATATGTGAATTTGTCAAACACATTTTCAGCATCTTCAGCAATTCTCTCAAGCATGTTGAGCCATTCTTCCACAGTCTTATCTTCGACTTGTCGTCTTTCAGCATCATGAATGAAAGCTTGGATCATGGTTACATATTTTTTCAGCATTCTGAGATTTTTTTTGCAGTTGCTTAAACTTTTGACCTCCTCAATAGTGAAAGAAAGTAGCTTCTCAAGCACAACCTGAACAGTAGCACCAATTACAGGATCGGCCATCGTTGTTTTTGCTCCTGGTCTTCTTCCTCTACACCAAAGTTTTTGCACAAGTCTTCTTTTGCCCACCACTAAAGAAAAGAATAATCCCAACACTAAAGTAAAGAATAATTCATACACAATAATTTAAA
Source organism: Solanum appendiculatum (assembly GCA_018342035.1). Taxonomy (NCBI): domain Eukaryota; kingdom Viridiplantae; phylum Streptophyta; class Magnoliopsida; order Solanales; family Solanaceae; genus Solanum; species Solanum appendiculatum. The sequence goes on along the minus strand of JAGDQO010000286.1, from coordinate 689,462 downwards.
TAAAGAATAGCTTTTGGGGGGTGGTTGTGTTACTTTTTATTTCTAATGAATGGCACTAACTTTTCATTATGATTATGAATAATGCAAGTTAATCATCCTATCATATCATATATAATCATATCATCATATATCATCATACTAATGTACTTATCCGCGCAGTTATAATAAAAGATTAAATATTTTAAAATAATTAATGTCACTATTTGATAAATATTATAATAATAAATAATGCAATGAAAGAGAGAAATATAAATTAAGTTACGATACTCATATCGATTCAGAGAAATAGTTGATAAAAATTTCTCATTCTGCAATTTCAATTTAAAATTGATGATAGAAAAGACGAAAACATAAAAAATGATATGAAAAGCTTAAGCTAATTGACAATCTAATTATCATAGTTTCATACAAAGTTCAATAATTCTTATAGCAATATTATTGGTTCAACCAACAATACTAAATCTGCTCGATCATAAATTACATGACTTTCTTTTTGTATAAATGACTCGATAATAAAATATATAAATAAAGATATATTTGTGGCAAATCATGGTGAGAAAAAAAATACTTGAATTATATTCAAGCATAGTTATGCATAAAATTCAAAAGATAAAGAATATTTTTTTTCAATATTTGATGCTTGTATCGACACTCATTTAATGCATACTTATTATATCATAGAAGATCCATTAACATTAAAATAATTATATTTAAACTTTCATTAAACTTTGCTAGTATTTGTTTTCACGAAGGGTTGTTGTACCCAGGTAACCCAATGTAAAAAAAAAAAGGAACCATAAAAGGATGTGGTCCCCCCCCCCGAATGAGGCGCTGCAAATTCAAAATAATCTGACTTCAATGCTGATACCAAATACTAGGTGAGAAACAAAAAAAAAACATGTAAAGAGGATATATTCTTTAGTAGAAATACTTAAAATTGGTTTGCGTGTAGATCTTTTCTTTTTTTTTTTACAAATATATGTTATGCCTGCACAATATATGACACAACTTGTGGGATGTTATGATATAAACTTATGCTGCGAAAAAATTGTTTGTTAATTCACTGTCAAGAGCGAACACCTTTACATCATTACTTGTGAGATATTATGACATAAACATATAAATTAAAGGGTCAGGCAATGTTGTTTTTGCTCCTTCACAAAGTTGTCTTCTTCCTCAGCACCAAAGTCTTCCCAAGTCTTCTTTTGCTAGTTGTTTATGGACCACCAAAAGGACAATAATTGATAGTATACAATAACTCAAACAGTGAAAAAAAATGTGTGGTAGTCATGACTCCAATGACACAAATATCTCTCTAAGAAATAGTATTGTAAGGGGTTGTTTGGTTTGAAGACAGGTTGTGCTAGATTAGTTTTGCTAGGGTAAGTTATTCCGATATTATTTCTTATTGATTTAGTTTGTCATATTCAAAAATAAAAAGGTTCAAAAATGTCCTCAACGTATTAGAATTGGTTCAGAAGTGTCCTTCCACCCTATTTTTGCCCAAGTTATACAAAATACTTCGATTAAATTTCCAGCATTTAATCGGCTCATTACTAGAAGTGTTCATGGTTCGGTTTGGATCGGTTATTAATTAGTTAAAATCAAAACCAAACCAATTTAGTCGGTTTTTAAATTTCTAAAACCAAACCAAAAAAATAACCATCAGTTTGGTTATTGTCGTTTTGGTTCGGCTTTTTTGTTTTTTTTTCAATTTGAAAGTAATAAATTTGTTGTGGGCATACACATTTCAATAGACATGGACACCTAGTACTAGAACAATCCACATGAAAGTTACTATGGATTCAATTAATCAATATTAAAGTTATTATTACACGAACAAAGTGATTCAATTTAGAGAAAGTACGACTATCTCACGTGAGGTAGGGTAGGTAAAGACTAAAGTAATGGATTTTGATGGACTTGGACTTGGGATTTTAATAGTTGGGCTAAAATTTAAGTGTTGGGCAAGTTAATTAAAATATAACAAAATACTTATATTTTATTTATAAATAATTATAAAACTTATATATATAATTTCTCGGTTCGAATTGATTATTATTGCAGTTTTTTTAGTAAAACCAAACAAAATAGTATCAATTTTCAAAATTTAAAATAACCACACCAAATATCGATTTTTTAATCGATTTGATTTGAATTATGATTAGATTAGTTTTTTTAACCGTAATCATGAACGGTCCTAGTTCCTACTCATTACTACTGGCACATTTTAAATTCTCCTCAGCCCTACTCATTACTACTAGCACATCTTAATTTCTCCTCCATTCATTTATAATGGTCAGTAGCTTTTCACGATCCAGCCTTTCCATTCTCCAAAAGAAGAATGTAAAAATGTTAAGATTTGAAACTGACTATGAACTTCTTGTGATTATGAATGTATGCCTGTGTAACAAATGGACTAATTTCTCGAAAACAAGAACTAATTTAATCTGTAACGATGAATCTAATTCAATTTCGAAAGTTAACTCTAAAAGAAAAGGATTGACCAAGTTATATAAAGAGTCCAAAATTACCTCATCCGTCCGATGATCGACTCAACACAATCTAATCACAAACATTCATAGTCTCCAATGCTTGGGAAGTTAAAATATCAGTGGTCAATTTGATAACAACTCAGGCCAAAAGTTTCTACAAGAAAAGAGAGCAGTTGGGCTTTGGAGCTGTTTTTAAAAATTATTTTTCACTTTTCACAAAAGAAAAAAAAAAAATTACTAGAGATTTCCAAAAAAAATAAATTCAACTTAAACAAAAAGCCATAAAAAGGAATTTAAAAATTGAAATAAATTTTTTAATTTTCAAATAGGTTGTGATAATGAAGCTACTATGACACTACGTTAGCAATGTACCCATTTTCTTGCTCTAAAAAGTAGCCCCGTCATCACATTAATAAGAGAGGTCATTTATCGACCAGGGTCGTTTAGAGTGGTAAATACTTTTTCATCCTTAATCAGAGGGTTTCGAGTTCTAGTCTCCCTAGATATGAAGTTGCCTTTATTAGGGAGTATGAGAGACAGAGATAGAAGAGAATTGAGAGGGAAATAATAATTGGGAAATTTTCATAAATAGCTATCATAGAAAACATAATAGGTCTCCTTAACTATAGTTTGTCTATTTACGCATCACAACTATAGTTTAAATAGCTATTGCGATTCTGATTTGTATATTTATCCCTTTTTATAAAATAATTACACAAAATCTTGTTTAATTATATATAATTAAGTTTGCGGTAATTAAGGAAAATAATACCTTAATTAAAGATCATTTAGATTAATTAGAATACCTTACCAATAAGTCCTCTTCTTCTTCTTGAGAAAACACAAAGTATTCATTGTTTTGATTCTATCTAAGCGTCTTCAGTATTAGAACGGAATCAATTGATTTTTTTGTGGCTTAAACAACAAAAGATAAACACAACAATCTATTCATTACGAGTCGCATATTTTTACGACTACAGTCAATTTATATGTATTTCATATATTACTTGGTTCATTCGTATTTAATTTGCAGTGTGTGTTATTGACTATGAATATCCGTTTGAATTGTTTTATGATTCTATATGAGGTAGTTGATTTGTTTGAAAATTATTTGTAGATATATATAATTGATATCGAATTCCGAATTAAATTTGTTTGTGTGTGTTTATGTGTCTAAGCATATTGTATATTATATAGATTGTATAGAAGTCATTGTATATTTTAAGTAAAAAAATGTGTATAATTGAATATTTTTCGTTTACTTATATCAGTTTATATATGTAACGGTTTGAAATCTATATTATATAGATTGTATACAAATCATTGTATATTTTGAGTCAAAAAATGTGTATAGTTGAATAAATTTCATTTACTTATATTAGTTTGTATATGTTACGGTTTGAAATCTATATTATATAGATTGTATACAAGTCATTTTACATTTTAAGTCAACAAATGTATTTAATTGAATAATTCTCTATTACTTATATCAGTTTGTATGTGTTACGGTGTGAACTCTATATTATATAAATTGTATACAAGTTGTTGTATAATTTAAGTCAACAAATATGTATAATTGAATAATTTTCGATTACTTATTTCAGTTTGTATATGTTATGGTGTGAACTCTATATTTTATAGATTGTATACAAGTAGTTGTATAATTTAAGTCAACAAATGTGTATAATTGAATAATTTTCAATTACGTATTTCAGTTTGTATATGTTATCGTTTGATTTGTAAATAAGATAAATTCTATATTTAAATATATTTTATTTCTCTATGTTCAGTGATGGTTGCTATTGCAATTTTGGTAATGCATTCGGGAAAATGGAATGTTGAGAATTATAATGTTGATTACACTATTGAGGGGATTGTCTTTAAGGAAAATATGTCGTATCTGGATACATATATAGTGAGAACAAAAGTGATTGACATAAGGTGTAATCTGGTTCATTTGTATATAAGAGAAACTATTGCATTATACAAAAGTAAAATATATGTATATGTATAATCTAACTATATAATTGTATAAACATGTTTAGTTTTTAAATAACAACTATATGATTATGTATAAATACACATGTAATTGATAAAAAAAACATGTCGGATTATTATCATTTTGAAACATGTTATTCATTAAAAAGTCATAACGAGGACTAGGAAGCTTTGTCGTCCAGTTATGAATTCTTGGGATGTGGTCGGAGACCTTGATAGCAATTTTGTGGTCCGCATCTAAACAATATTCATAGAACCATATCTGCATAGCAAGCGAGAAGTCATGTATCCTTAGTATTGTTCTGTGGGTTTCATCATTTCGTGAATATGTGTTATTAGTTCTACAAAAGCTTTGTTACTTCAAGAATAGTCAGTATATCTATCAGTCTCTATCAAATCAAACTCTAGTCTATCAATCGACACATTGTTAGAATGCTCTGACATGATGAATGTATGTATAAAGTATATTTTTTCAGCGTTCTGAGATTTTTTGTGCAGTTGCTTAAACTTTTGGCCTCCTCAATAGTGAGAGAAAGTAGCTTCTCAAGCACAACTTGAACAGTAGCACCAAATAAATAAAATTTCCAACTAAAAAGAATTCATCAAAAGCAAATCAATTAGGAGCCTTTTTTAAGACATCCACGTGGATATCAGTGAAAAAGCAACAAAATATGGAGCTGCAGTCTAAAAAAGTAAAAATGTTACGAGAAAAGTTTAATTGACCACATTTTCCAAAATACGTATTATTCCCCGTTCAATAATAGTTACTTATTATATTAAAAATAGTTATCTAATAATACTTGTCAAATTTAGAAAATGAAGAGATTATTTATTTTTTGTGTCTATTTTACCCTTGTTATTAAATACTATTTATTCCCTCTATTTCAAATTAATTGAATTGTTGAGATGTTTCACACCCTTTAAGGAAAGAAGATTAAGACATAAATTAGGCATAATTTTCCATTTTTACCCCTATTAATTATTGTCAAATTTATGATTAAAATAACTAAACATTAATTATATAACTAATTCCAATACTAATTAATGAAGGGTAAAATTGGAAGATTATTCTAAAAGTAGTCTTGAAGATTGAACAATTAAGTTAATTTGAAAAATGAAAAATGTCTCAACAATTCAATTAATTTGAAATGGATAGAGTATCATTTAACACATTTCTCAAAACATTAAATTTAATAAAGTCAAATGATAATATAGTAATACTATCCCTATTATTTATTGTTTTTTAAGGGTTGTGCACAGTCAATAGTGGACAACTATTGTTGGATAGAGAGAGTAGTATAAGATCGCTTGTGTTGAGCACGGACCCAACAATGTAGATTAATTGTTTTAGCTCATATATAGGGATGACAATGGGGCGGGGTAGGTTATGGGTATATGTGATTTTGGATTCAAAGTTAATTTTAACTTTTTACATGTCATAAGAGTGATAACGCATTATTTATTAAGATAATTCTTTAAAGCTACTAAAATATTCAAGATAGTAAATGAAAATGGTTCAATAAAAAACAATACAGTTTCTTACAAGTTTCCCACTTGACTTCTAAAAACTAAATTTGTAAGTCACTATCCTATTAAATTAATACAACGAATTTATTTTTATAAATTTTATTTTTAGTATCAAACTTAACTAGAAAAAGAAAATATTAAAAAAATTATGTAGGTCGGATTCATGCGGAGCGGGTATATACGGGGCGGGGTGAAGCAGATTGAAAATGAAAAAAATTGTTATGCGGGGCGAATTAAAATTTTTACGGATTAAGCTCAATCCGCCCTGCTCCTGCCCCAGCCCCAGCCCCATTGTCATCCCTACTCATATAAATAAGACCAATTAACATATTTGATAATTTAAATTGAACATGACAAAAGTATATAGTACTTATAACTTTATAATTAGTACTGTATATTAGACGAGTGAATGAGGAGCTTAGGGTCAGTCGGTCAATTGATCGATTTGTTCTTCTACTTCAATTTTCTCTATTTGTATTTAGTATTTTCTATGTTTCAGTTTACTTATCTTATTTTCCTTTTAGTATGTTTTGTATTTAAAAATTACGAAAAAATAGTCCTATAAATCAATATAATTTACAAGTTAAAATATTAAAAAAAAATTCTTACTTTTCTTTTTAAAATTCATATACTTTAAACTTATAAAAATGTATATATTATAAATCATAATAATTAATGATTTAAAATATTAATAAAAAGCATATTAAGAATGTGAGAATAATAAGCTAAAGGAAACATAACTTATCTAATATCCAAGCAACCACCAATACATTTACTTCCTCCGTTTAAAAAAAAAAGAGACCTCCTTTCCATTTTAGTTTGTTTCAAAAAGAATGATTCCTTTCCTTTTTTGACAATATTTTAATTTCAACTTTCCACATGGCATGTTTAAGGTCACAATATTAAAGTGCATTTTGGTACATTTGACATAACTTTAATTTAGGACCACAAAATAGAAAAGTCTTCTTTATTTTCTTAAACTCCATGCCAAGTCAAACCAGGTCATTCTTTGTAAAACGCAGGGAGTATAAGAATGTAAAACACGTTTTCCAAAAATTATCAAACATAAAAAAATGTAAAAATTACATGAATCTCATAGTGTTAAGAGCTAATTACATCATATTCTTATTCTTTTTAAATTACAAAAATTTCATAAAATTATAGAATCTCGGATACATCAGGAAACATGTCACATAGCTCATAGATGTCCTTGAGAGGGGATAGAGACGTATTTTAGAGAGGATTGAGATATTTCCGAGAGAGGATTTTTGTAATTTTTTTAAATGGTAGAGAATTTTAGAGATAATGATAGAAAATTTTAGAGATTATGATGTATCTATAGCCAAACAAATCAAAGTCCAAGCACATTACGTGTACAAGACATGTACGTTACGATCTCAACCAAATATTGGCATGTTAACTTAATTGTAATTGACCAAAAAAGAAAGAGAAATCCACCATATTCACAAAATATTATTTTTCTTAAATTGTTGACTAAATATGCTATATAAATAGGACACAAAGGAAAATAAACCATCATCAAACACTTGCACAAATTACTTTCAAGTAACTTATTGAGCATTACACCAAAAATTAAGATATGACTTTCAAAGTAATGACTTTTCTCCTCATCTTTATGATGATAGGACTATATAAGTCTTTTACTTGCTTTAATTTTTTAGTACCTAAATATCACACACTTTTACACAATTTTTTTTAAGTTCATTTTGTAAACTTCTTGTTCTTTGATATGAAATATATTTATCTAATAATTATATAATAATAATAATAATAATAATTAAAAAAAAAAAAAAAATTGTGAAATTTTATTTATTAGGTATTTCGCGAAAGGCTGAAGCAAGGGATATTGCCATTTGTTGTTGTGACAAAGATCCCACAGTTTGTAAATCTCTGTGTGGCTTTATAGATGACTATTACTGCAACGGCCTATATTGTATTTGTGGGCATAAATCACCTTCAGTTCAAATTGCACAAACTAATGAAACCACAAATTTGAAGAATTTAAATTTATTGGGACAAAAATAGAAATGGAATTCAATTCTAGTTTCTATGTACCTTACAATAAGGCATTAGCTAAATAAAAAAGCTTATGATTTTCTTCTTTTTGTCTTTTATTTTGATAATTAATAGTCTCCGATTAAAAAGATATTTACATACTCCATGAATAATTTAATATCTTGTACTTTATTTGTCTCAATTTTTATAATATTTTTTGAATTTTGAGAGTTAAACGGCTTTTAAAAGAATGTAATGAAGGACATTATTTTTAATTTCAAACTGGCAAAAAAAACATGTTATTTTCCTATAACAAAGTTCTCAGCCTGAGTACCATAGTCTTGAAAAATATGTAGTAGTCATCACTCCTCAGCCCTCAAAGTCTTGAAAAATAAAAAATAGTCTCTTCATACAAAAGACTGAAAATTTGTTGAGATATATTGGGATGTGCAAGTTGAGAATTCGAATCGAAACACAATGTTTATCATACAATGTAATAATATTTCCAAATCATGACGCAGAAACACATCTCAGACAAGTCTTTTCCAGTCTACGATTTAGAAAAGAGGTTCATGCCGTTGTTCCAACCATCAATCTGAAATGCAGGAAACAGTAATAATCAGTTTTTCGCACACATTTTCATCTTCGAGAATGGAGAATCAGCTCATTACAAGATTTATTAAGATTAACAGATGCTGTTTAGCACATTTTTAGAGCCAATGTGGCTCTCTTTGCTATAAGAACCAATAAATATCAATCGTAGTTAACTTATACATTATACTCTGTAATGAAGAGTACAACATTGGAGGATTAAGTGACAAACTCTTTATTGAAGGATACTCGTGCAAAAGAAACGAAATGTTTGAATAATTTGAGATATATTGCAATAGACTAACTTTACAGAGGTAAGTGAGTAATAAAAGAAACAAGGAATGTAGGAGATTAACAATTTTAGAAGAAGCTTATATGGAAATGTTGGTTCGATAAGCAGAATAGAGAATCGTTGAACCTAATGGATAGATACGCCTCAAATTGGTCCATAACCAACCTCCTAGCTGCATCAAAATTTAGCTGCAATTCATGAACAAAACAAATGTGGTGGTGGAACACAACCAACCCTGTTTAAACAGTAAAAATTGTGCTATGAGAAAAAAGGAGTGCAATAAAACGCATTCCTCTAACTAGTCTAAATGAAAATTTACCTAACGTAACTGCCTGCCGCTCATGGATTTTGACTTGATTTACCACAGAGGCTTTCTGAACCTATAAGGAAAGAAAACATAAATTTTCATAAATAAACCATATCTTAAAAGTAACATGGATATACCTTGAATAATTAGAAGAAGAAGAACAATTTGGTTCAAGTGGATTAGAAGAATGCTGAAAGCATAGATAAGATGCAATAGACTAATAATTTTGCATTTTTTATGTCAAAATAATTGCAGTAAATTACATACAGAACTTCTTTTCTGAAACTCGTGGAAAATAATATAAACAAATGTGACTGACACTGAAGGAGAAACAGAAACTTACAAGTCCTGAAGCATGCATTCACCTACTTGAATATTTGTGATGTGGCGAATGTTGGACCAATGGGAGTTTGGGCCACTCCGATTGTTGCAACTTTCTTCTAACTTTGGGCAGCCTTCAATTCTCAGGATCTGTAATTTCGTGAGGTGTCGCATGGCATCTCTGGTGGGCAAATGCTCTAGTTTTTCACAGTTCCATAAAGTTAACTCTTCCAAAGAAACAAGGTTGCCGAGCCCATCCGACAGAGCTTCTAACAATGGACAGTCAATGATCTCCACATACCGTAATTTGGGCATGACATCTGAGAAGTTCAGATGTTGTAGCCGTTTGCACCCCACTAGCGCTAATCTTTGAAGAGAAGTAAGGTTGTCAAGTCTAGGAGGAAGATCCTCAATTCCGAAATCAACTATTCTGATATCTGTTAGGGCAGAGAGCTGCATAAGCTGATAAGGCAGAGAATCCCAGTGCCCACGTCCGAACACCTCCAGATCACGAAGGGACAACAGCTGCTGAATGCCATTAAAAATCAATTGGAATGCATCAAAACCCACCGTCTCTGAGAAAGGACCAATTCTCAATCCGCATAACCCAGTGAGACGGTGGAGGCCCCTAGAGGGTACACTAATCAATTTGGGACATTGTGATGTACCCAAATAGGAAAGTGAAGGCATTTCCCACACATGTAAAGGGAAGGAAACCAAGTTGTTACAGCAACTGACACTCAAAAACTCTAGAGACTGGCATTGATCTAGCATTCCACTCGGTACACTGCTCAATCCACTACAATTATATAACCCAAATATTTGGAGGGAACTCAAATAGTTGTCTCCACTGGGAATTGGAAAAGAACTGAAATTGGTGCAGTTGCTAATCACTAATCTCTTAAGAGAATGGAGATTGTACAAGCTTTGTGGCAATTCACGAAACTCTCTGCAGCCTGAGATCCTTAGGTGTTGAAGAGACACGTTGTTGCGCAGCATCTCATCTGGAAAACAAGTGATCTCTTTCACATCACAGACAGAAAGCAGTACGAGAGATGTCAAGTTGCTGCACAAGTTCAACAATGGCATTTCACTGTCAACTCCTTCAATACGTAATTCACAGAGGATTTCAAATTGACTTGGAGTACTTTTTAACAATGGACAGTCTGTAATCGTCAACTTCTCAAGCCTAGGAAACATTCTTACTCCAACTTCATCTCCCTTCCACTCAATAAGGCTACGCATATCCTGCAATATTAGTTCTTTCAATGACGGGAACACTTGGATATTACCATTATTGCTGCTTGATCCATTATCATAAATCTCAACACCATAAAATGTAGGTCTGATGCATTCCAATTCAAGGAATCCTATCAGCTTAAGATGCCTAAGGAACTTCAGTTGGCCAAGCGATGGAATTTCTTTGCACCTTGTGCAATCACTTAATTTCAACTCGACCAAATTTTGTAGCAATCCTTCACTGAACCATGAAGGAAATTTAGTCCCCAAATAGTTCTCCACTTCTAAGGTTTTCAAGTTAGGATGCGGTTGAAGACCATCCAACACATGCTCATCATTGATCTCACAGCCTTCTGATTCATCACGGGACCATGAATATGTCAGCTTGTAGATATTTGGTTTCTCTTGTAAATATGCTGCTCGAGCCTCTTCTTTATTTCCGACTAATTGGAGATATTTGATCATCAATTCACCTCTAAGGTTATTCAAACGACCTAATTCTTCTATTCGACGACCTTTCTCTGAACCTACGTAGAAAAACGGTAGCTTTTGAAGACTAGTCAATTGCCCCACATTAAGTGGCATCTGAGAATCTGATATGCAAAAAGGGTTGCAATATATGTGTCTCAAACTTATCATATTTGCCATTTCTTCTGGAAGCTTGCTGAGTGAATACCTACTATTGACTCTAAAAGTTTGCAAATTGTAGAGCTTGCAAATGGAGTTGGGCAAGGCTTCGATCTTATTGTCCGAGACATCAAGATATCTCAAGTATATTAGCTTGCCGATTGAGGCTGACAACTCCTCGATGCCTGATCCGGACAAATTTAAAACTCTCAAGAACTGAAAGCTCAATAGCATATCATCAGATATATTGCTTTTGCAGAACAATGTGCACAAACGTCCTGGCTCATTTATCGTATCCATTTGATCACTTGGTGAGTCCCATCCAAAGTATCGAACTTGAGAAAGATTTTCTCCTCCTACACTCTTTTGATCAAATAGTTTAGACTTGAAAATATCTCCAGCCAAATCATGCACAAGATCATGCATCTTACAGTGTGTTATATTGTTGTACTTATCTAGATTAACATCTTGCAGCAAGGAATATTGTAACAAGAGTTGGAAAAACTTGTTCCTGACGTCTTCCATCACAGTGGTCTCTTGACATGGACGAAGAAAGCCTTCTGCCATCCAGAGTTGGATTAGTTGGTCCTTCTCAAACTTAAAATCTTTTGGAAACATTGCAAAGTAAGAAAAACATTTCTTCAGATGTGGAGATGGTAGATAATCATTACTGAGTTTTAGGATTTTCTTAATGCTATCTTCACCTGCAACAAGGGGGTTGCCATCAAGAATTGCCTGCCATTCATGTTTTTCCTTGTTAGAAAAGAGGCCTCCCAATACACTAGCAGCCAACGGTAGACCTTGACACATTTCAACAATCTTGTTCTCCACGCTCAGTATTTCCTCCGGAACTTCCCCATCAACAAATGCTCTTTGTTTGAAAATGGACCAACAATGATCATCTGTTAATTTCCCCAACATATGAAGATCTGCTGCTACTATGGATGCCACCGGCTTCATACGAGTAGTCACAAGAATGCAGGTTCCTCTAGATGTATTTATTCCCCTCAAGGTATCCAAGAACTCATGCCATGATGTACAGTCAACACGCCACAGATCATCCAGGACAAGCAAATACTTTTTTTCTCCCAATGTATCTTGTAGCATCTTGACTATTATTTCTCTGCTTTGGACCTCAACTTTCCTCTTTGTCAGTGATTCGAGGATCAGTTCAAGAAAGCTCTTAGTTTCTACCATTTCTGGTAGGCACAACCAAACTCTCTTTTCAAACTGCTGCTTGATGTGTTCGTCATTGAAAACTCTCTTAGCCAGAGTAGTTTTCCCTAAACCCCCCATACCCACTATGGGAATGGTGCACAGAACAGCATCCTTTCTCATGTTCAAAATCTTCTCCTTTATTTCAGCAACATCTTTGTCTCTACCAACAACATCCGAAGCAACTACTACAGAATCTGTTTCTCGGATTTGTAGTATTTTCCGAGAAGGAACTGTCAATGATTGGAGACCGAGGTTGTTGGCTAACTGATTGATAGCCCTCAACTCTTCATTGATATTATTGATTTTTCGAGACATTTTGTACTTGAAAGCAGTATGAGAAAAGAAGTGACAGACCTTTTCCATTAGTTTGGCTCGGTTGTTCATCACTTGTGCTTTGAGAGATTCATATGTGAATTTGTCAAACACATTTTCAGCATCTTCAGCAATTCTCTCAAGCATCTTGAGCCATTCTTCCACAGCCTTATCTTCGACTTGTCACCTTTCAGCATCATGAATGAAAGCTTGGATGATGGTTACATATCTTGACAGCATTCTGAGATTTTTCTTGCAGTTCCTTAAACTTCTGGCCTCCTCAATAGTGAGAGAAAGTAGCTTCTCAAGCACAACTTGAACAGTAGCACCAATTACAGGGTCAGCCATTGTTGTTTTTGCTCCTTCACAAAGTTGTCTTCTTCCTCTACACCAAAGTTTCTCAAAGTTTTTGCACAAGTCTTCTTTTGCTAGTTGTTTTCCCAACACTAAAGAAAAGAATAATCCCAACACTAAAGTAAAGAATAATTCATACACAATAATTCAAATAAAGAATACCTTTTGGATGGTGGTTGTGTTACTTTTTATTTCTAATGAATGGCAGTCACTTTTCATTATCATTTTGAATAATGCAAGTTAATCTATCCTATTATATCATATATCATCGTCATATCATCATATATCATTATACTACTTGTTCGCATAGTTATAATAAAGATTAAATGAGACTATTTGATAAATATTATAATAATAAATAATGCAATGAAAGGGAGAAATATAAATTAAGTTACGATTCTCATATCGATTCAGAGAAATAGCTGATAAAAATTTCTCATTCTACAATTTCAATTTAAAATTGTTGATAAAAAAGACGAAAACATAAAAAATGATATGAAAAGCTTCAGCTAATTGACAATCTAATTATCATTGTTTCATACAAAATTCAATAATTCTTATAGCAATATTATACACCATTTTAAAGCTCAAATTATTTCTTGTAGGTTAGAATTTAATTATTTTAAAATTTACTTCTTCCAAGTGAATTTATTTTAAAAAATTTATAAACTACAAAAATAGAATCACTTTTAAGGAAAAGTTTTATTTTAATATTATATTTTTTAAAATAAAAGAAGAAAGAAAAACAACATTTTTTTTTTAATAAAGAAGAAGAAAAACAAAAAGAGAAAGAACGTACAATAAAAAAGAACAAATAATTTACTAATTGGTGTTTCAATGTTTTTGATGGTTTGAGTTCTCTGTTACGTAGATGATTTTCATATTTGAACTTACTAATTTGTTCTACAAAGTATCATCCATGTATAAATATAGTATCAAACTTTGAAAGAAAAGATTTTTTTAAAACTTTGATACAATAATTGAATAAAAATTGTCTTAACTACCAAAAAAAATAATTGAAGTTTAGTGGAGGATTTTTCTATTTATTATTTGTTTTGCTCAATTGTTATTTATTGAAGTTTTTTTATTTGTCGTGAATGTGTTGTTTTGCCTTTAAATTGATGTATATTGGTGCGAACAAAGGATGTTCTTCAACCAAAAAATATAATCAGCTATAAAACACAAAAAGAAATTTGAAATAACTTTATTTTTTCCAACCATGTCAATAGAAACTCATTAATTTCCGACGATTTTTTTTCCATCTTTCTCATAGTACCTAAAATGGGATGAAGAAGAAAGCTACAGTCAAAAAATAAGCTCACTGCAGAGAAGGTAGGTTTTTGTGCTTTAATGGATAGCAGGGGAAGTGGGGGTGGGGTAAGTTACAGTTTTTTTCTTCTTCTTTTTTTTACTTTAAAACTATTTCCTTTTTTTTTACTTTATAATAAAATTTTTAATTTTTTTTGGAATCTAAAATAACACATGTCATTATTCAATTAGTTAAATTGTCATGTCACTGTGAGTGTATTTCAGACTTTTATGATTTTAGCTTATTCTAAAAAAAATGCTTAAATGGTTCAAATTCAGTAGGAGTGAAGTGTTCAATAGGTACAAGTCCTAATCGAGGTGTCTAAGTGAATTATGCGAACAGCTTCAAGGGGTCACAGATGACTTAAGCCTAATAGTTAGATATCCATGATTTCATGAAATCGATATTAATTTTTGTACTATGTAATTGTCTTCACATGTGACTTCTACAATAATGTTAAAATATGAGTTGGTGTTTCATGTTTTTGATGGTCTGAGTTCTTTGTCAGGGTAGATGATTTCTATATTTGAATTTACTAATTTGTTCTACGAAAAGAATTATGATCATTATCCACATATAAATATAGTATCAAACTTCAAAGAAAAGATTTTTCTTTTAACTTTGATACAATAATTGAATAAAAATTGTCTAGCGGATTTACTGTTTAGTTTTTCTAGCCGGTATACATTCATTTTATATTGATTAGATATGAAATATACATATATTTTGTATCCGCCAACTATTCTAAGTTTAATCAATTGGGTGGACAACTATTTATGAGAAGTTGCAAACTTTTGCTTCTTTTATTTTTAAAACTGTGCTAAACTTGGTCGGGAGACAAACGTGTAACGTACGTTCTCAGACACTAGTATTATTAAAAGTGAGAAGCTCCAAAATACAAAATTAGATTACCATTTTGCCACTATATTAAATTAAAATATTATAAAATATTAAAATAATAAAATATTAAATAATCATATAATACTAGCAATTTCTGTCTATTAATTGTCATTTAATTTTCAGATTAGTCTATTCACTTGCTAGCCATCACTTCCATTTTCCAATAATTATTGAAAATGCCGATCCAATTTGTATCTATTAAAGTTTTTGCACAAATCTTATTTTGCTAGTTGTTTGCCCAACACTAAAGAAAAGAATAATCCCAACCCTAAAGTAAAGAATAATTCAAATAAAGAATACCTTTTGGATGGTGGTTGTGTTACTTTTTATTTCTAATGAATGGCAGTCACTTTTCATTATCATTTTGAATAATGCAAGTTAATCTATCATATCATATCATATCATATCATCGTCATATCATCATATATCATTATACTAGTGTACTTATCCGCATAGTTATAATAAAAGATTAAATATATTTTAAAATAATTAATGTCACTATTTGATAAATATTATAATAATAAATAATGCAATGAAAGGGAGAAATATAAATTAAGTTACGATTCTCATATCGATTCAGAGAAATAGCTGATAAAAATTTCTCATTCTACAATTTCAATTTAAAATTGTTGATAAAAAAGACGAAAACATAAAAAATGATATGAAAAGCTTCAGCTAATTGACAATCTAATTATCATTGTTTCATACAAAATTCAATAATTCTTATAGCAATATTATACACCATTTTAAAGCTCAAATTATTTCTTGTAGGTTAGAATTTAATTATTTTAAAATTTACTTCTTCCAAGTGAATTTATTTTAAAAAATTTATAAACTACAAAAATAGAATCACTTTTAAGGAAAAGTTTTATTTTAATATTATTTTTTTAAAATAAAAGAAGAAGAAAACCTACCAAATTAAAACAACTTGTTTTTTTTAATAAAGAAGAAGAAAAACAAAAAGAGAAAGAACGTACAATAAAAAAGAACAAATAATTTACTAATTGGTGTTTCATGTTTTTGATGGTTTGAGTTCTCTGTCACTTAGATGATTTTCATATTTGAATTTACTAATTTGTTTTACGAAAAGAATTATGAGTATCATCCATGTATAAATATAGTATCAAATTTCAAAGAAAAGATTATATTTTAAAACTTTGATACAATAATTGAATAAAAATTGTGTTAGTTACCAAAAAAATATAGAGATCTTCACATAAATAGTCTAGTGGATTTACTGTTTACTTTTGCTAGCCGGTATACATTCATTATATGTTGATTAGACATGAAATATACAAATATGTACATTTGGTTTTTAATTGATATCCCATTTGAATAATAGAAACAACATGATGTAATTGATATTTGCACAGGATAGTATTTATTGTTGTATATAATTTGTATGCATTTGGTATAAAACTGGTATACCATTGTGAAAATAGAAAAATCAATATCTAATTGAGATATTCAATTTGTATACACTTTGTATCCAAATTGAAAATTTATAAAATTGGCTAATGCTGACAAAGGTTAAAAAATAAAAAGAATGAAGTTGGCATGAAACTGGTATAAAACTAGGATGAATAAATCTGACAATGTAAAACATATCATATTATATTGCTGTCAAAACTAGGGGTGGGCATTCGGTTCTTCGGTTCGGTTTTATTAAATTTCGGTTATGTGTTTCGTTGTTCGATTTTGAAAAAGTGTGCACCAAATACCAAAACAAAATATTTCGATTCGGTTCGGTTATTTAAACTTCGATTCAATTTAATTCGGTGTTTTTAAAACGGTTTTTCGGTGCAAGCAAATAAAAAATAAAATGAAAATTAAATTATCAAAACGTTTAACTAAAGATAAAAGTTGAAAACTCGAAATAATCAATTAACATATTTAATAGTTAAAGTTTCCAACAAAGAACTAAAGAAGTTTTTTTTTCTCTTTCAGATTTTTTGTTTCCAACAAACACTCTTTGTAATAGCAATCAACAATTTAAACCAAGAATTCAACACTTGAAACTTAAAAGTTAAAACAATACATAGTTAAAAATGCCTTAATATTCAACTTCATTCAAATAAAAAACAATAGGAGTCACAACTCACAAACACAAGTTACCAAGTATATAATTAATAAATTTAAAATATTATTTTGAATTTAGTTAATAAAATTTTGGTTTTTCGGTGCACCGAATTTTTCTTACCCTTACACTGAAAATCGAAATTAAAAAAAAAAACACCGAAATCGAATCGAAAAATCGAAAAACCGACACCGAAAAATCGAATTAGTTTGGTTCGGTTCGGTTTTCGGTATTTATGCCCACCCCTAGTCAAAACTGTAGCAAAAACAAGTATACATCATCCAAAAAAAACATTTAATAATTAAAAAGTCTAAACTGCAATCAACTATTTCAACTTTGATTTTCGTTGTCTTGGTGTAGGATAATTGATAGTATCCGGAGCATGTTCTTTTGCTATGCGGGGTCCACCGAATTTGCTAGCAACTATTCTAGTTACTTCGCTCTCACTAATTGTACCATCATCGTTCTTGCTTCTTCCATATAGCCATAGGATTGTGGCGTACCTTTGACGATGGTACGTTGCATCGATATCAATGGAATCCATATCAAAAACTCCATTGCTAATATATTTAGCAAATAGACATGCGTACAAACCACAATCACTGAAAAAAATATTGAAGAATAATTAATTTTGAGCAAGAAAGTGACATAATTATTATGAACAAATCACAAAAAGATATGAATACACACTTTGGACTTGGATCCTGTTGAGGGACATCATCCATAAACACAACATATGCAGGCAGTTTAATACAAATATGAATGATGAAACATATTGAAAAAAAATATTCAAACAGTGTAGCATTTCGTACACTTCATTGAGACAACAAAGTTGATACAAAAATGAGAAAAGACACACCAAATTTATATCAATTTCATGTCAATGCATATGGATATTGATGAAAAAACTCATACAAGTATCATGCCAATGCAAACATATATTGATATAATATCATACCAACTAAATAGTATACCAATTTCATTCCCAAAAAATATACTTAATTTGATCATTGCATATAAATTTAATACAATTTACATAAGTTATAGCATACAAATTTCATTCAAATTTTATACTTAGATTCAATATAATTTTCATAAGTTATATAATACAAATTTAATCCAAATTTTATACTCAGATTTAATATAATTTTTCTTAAGTTATATCCTACAAATTTTATACGCATATTCAATACAATTTTCATAAGTTATATAATACAAATTTCATCCAAATTTTATACGCATATTCAATACAATTTTCATAAGTTATATAATACAAATTTCATCCAAATTTTATACTCAGATTTAATACAATTTTTCGTAAGTTATATCCTACAAATTTCATCCAAATTTTATACTCAGATTCAATACAATTTTCATAAGTTATATAATACAAATTTCATCCAAATTTTATACTCAGATTTAATACAATTTTTCATAAGTTATATCCTACAAATTTCATCCAAATTTTATATCTCAAATTCATAACATGCAAAATTCATCCAAAATTTCATACTACACAAATACAAGTTAAAAATAATGAAAAAACTCAGATTATTCAAAATCAAAATACACCACACCAACCATAAACTCAAGACAATTAACAAATGAATAATATAAAAATTGAATAATTGATAAAATAATTTAAATGAAAAATTTACCCTCGCAACCTTTTTGCCCTTGTTTGACTTGGGGATTTCTGAATCATCTATCAATGATGCTCTTTTTTTGGTGGGTTTTGAAGACTGACCCATGTTCACATTTGTTGATTTTTTCATTTTTTTTCACTTATAAAATCTAGGTCAGATTTCGAATACTCCGATGAAGGGGAATCCACCATTTTCTCTTTTCTCTTTTGACCCTTTCGATTTGGAGTAGTTGAAATTTTCTTTGTTTCTTTTCTTTTCCTTTATTGGGCTTTGTTTCCTCTTCGAAGCTGTACACTTTTGTTCGCCGAAATTGGGTTGTTGTTGGTCGGCGATGTTTGAGTCAATATGTTAAAAGATGGAGCCTCAATTTCAACATTAGACATCGCTTCTCTGAATGTAGGGCTCTTTCTAGGCGTATGATGAAATTTTTGATTCTTCGACATCTAGTTTCTTAGTATTGTGTAGAAAATTTAATAATCTTTTTGAGTAAACAAAGATGAAACTCGAAAATCAGTGAGAGATTTACGAGAAGAAGCCAATTGAAGATGGAGAGAGAGAAATCTTTAATGTTTGAACGTGGGGGTGGGGGGACTGCTTTGGCGTGTGGTATCGGATAGAAATCGATTGGTGGGGGGTGGGGGTGGGGGTGGTGGGATAGTTTACGTGTAACAGTAAAAAAGCAATTAAAAGGTGTATGTGAAAAGGTAAAAAATCTCTAAAAAAGTGTAACTGATAATTATCATTAATTTTATTTATCTCACTTATTAATTATAATATAACTATAAAAGGACTAAATTAATTAATAAAGTGGAATTAACTGAATTATAAATAAAAAATGATATGTTATAACATGTAATTAAAATGTTATAAGTAGTAATATTTTAAAAGTACATATAAAACCCGTAATATTGTCCCTTAAATAGATATGTGGTGTGATTTTTCCATAAAATATGGGTTGATACCCATATTCAACCCATAAAAATAATGGGTAAAATATGGATTAGCCAAATGGGTTAAGCTTCCAACTTTTATTCACTCAAAATTCATAATATTACTAAAAATGTTGTAACTCCTCTTCCTTTTTATGTCTTCTATAAAATTAATTATTCTTCTCAATAATTGAAAAGATGAAGTCTTTGGCCCTCCAAAAAATATATATTTTAAATGTACATTTCTTTTATTAATTATAATTATATTTTTTAATTTATTTTATTTTATCTTGGATTACAAATGATTGTGTAAAATAAGCAAATCATGTATTAGTATTGACATTGCTTAAAGTGCATTAAACATGTTTTAGTCCTAAAATGCAAATATTCATATACTTTGAAATTAAAAATAATTTCCCCTTGTTATTGCATATTTATTTTATATTGAAAAGTTATAGGAATTTTTTTTTTTTGACTTTTATGATACAATATAACTAAATAAAGTATTTTCAACATTTTTCATCTAAAAAAAGACTAAAATATTTTCTCCATGTTGAATTCTTAAGTAGAATACTATTTACTCATAAAAATATGAGTAAACCAGTATTTTATCCAACCCATTTGTTACCCAATCCAATTTTACCCATATCAAATATGGCGGGTTGAATTATTACCCATTTTATGTTGACCTGTTTTCAACCCGCCCAAATTTTATCCAACCCGCCCAATTTGCCCTCACTAATCCCAGATAATCCGTGTGGATAACCACTCTCTAAACCAAGTGAGCCACATATATGTATGCCTTTATATGTAAATTGTGTTTTAAGACATAAAACATTATTTTCCTGTCACGATAACACTCTTTCTTCTTCTTTTTTCGAGTAATTATTCTTCTTTTAATTTAGATTTTCAGTCGTGCTTTTGATATTTTTGGTTGCAAAATTTAACTCTTTAAACAAAAAGGTAAATTGTATTTTGGAGAGTGTTTGTGTTAAGAATATATAATAGTCAACTGGATAATGTTTTGTATACTTTTTTAGTGTGAAAAATTGATAATAATTTTTCATTAGGTCTAGGCATCGAGTTGATGGAGCCTAATTCAAATAGACTCTTTTAATATACTTTTTTTTGTGTGTGTTTTGCGTAGTCTTAACAAAAAGGTTAAATTTATACAAACTGATTAGGTAAAAAAAATATAATAAATATTAGTAGTAGTAGTATAGCTTGAATTCAATTGCAATTAAATCATGTAAATTTATAGCTTAAATGAGACCTCAAATTAAATTGTGATTATTAAATATTCAACATAAAAATGAACTTTTAAAGCCAAAATATGCCTATACATTCATAAGTTTTCTATTAATTTATATTTCATTAACACTCTGTTTGGATCATTGTTACCCATTGTTTCATAATATACTGTATTGTACTGTACTGTATTGTATTGTACCATACGGTAGATATAATGTTTGGATAGACTATATTGTTTGTTGTTGTTTAATAACATTCTTATTGTTTGGTTTGATTGTATCGTACTGTATTAAATTTATAAATTTACTAAAATATCCTTAATTATTCTAAATACTAAATTTATCAATAATTACTAATAAAATAACAATACTATCATGCATTTTTTTTTTAATGTCATATGAAAATAACATAAAATTATATTATCAATTATAATTATATTATCAAACATTATCATCACGTTTGTATCTAGATTGATTTAATTATATTTAAAAAGATCATATAAAGCAATATGTTGAAAGAGATAAAAGTATGAAAAAAAAAGGGAAGAATGTATGCTTAAAAAGGAAAGAAGAAAGAGGAAGGACAAGCAATCAAATCTAGAAGGAGACAAACAACTTAGTAGTTGTTGGGTAGGAGGTTTGAATGTGATTAAATAATATAGGGTAAAGGGTAAAACAGTATTATGAAATATTAAGTAAGGACATAATTGGAAAAAGAAATTAAGTAACAATGGGAACACACCAAATCGGTTGTTTCATAAAATGGAGGTTTTCATTGTTACGTAACAACGGGATATAACAATACAATACACTACATTTTAAGTAACAATCAAAACAAACATTGTATGTATGGTAACAATACAATACAATACAATGAGTAACAATGATCCAAACATAGTGTAAGTTTTGACTTATCGAATTTAAAATTTTAATTATCGCACACCTATTTAAGGGTTCTCAATTTTTAATTAGAGTTTTCGAGTTCAAAGCTTAGGAATTGAAAAGTTATTGATAGGAAATGTTTTTGGGAAAATTTCCTAAAAAATTATAGTTTGGAGCATAATCATTATTAGTAGTTGTAGTTTGTTTATTTATCATTTGTGGAATTGTAGCTATGTTTTTGGTTTAGTAGTTGTATTTGTTCGCTTAGTAGGATTGTATTCAAAGACAGTTGCAATTGTTATCCAGTTGTATCTTTTCTCTCTTATGGTTGAATTATTTGTATTATTTCGTTCTATTGTATCAATTATTATCGGCTTATATCACTTGTATTCAGTTGATATACACCTCAACTTTGTCATTTAGAGTTGATATACCCCTCATTATGAAAGTAGCTCATATATACCCCTGATGTTATACAAATGACTCATATATACCCTTTTTCTCTAACGGAAGTGAAAGAAATAATTTTAATTTAATCTTTTGAATTATTTAAAAAAATATATATAATCCATATGGGGTATATTTGATCCTCCTCACACATATTTTTCTTTGACTTTTTTGTTTCAACGATTAAGCTCAATCCGCCCCGCCCCCGCCCCATTGTCATCCTTACTCATATAAATAAGACCAATTAAAATATTTGACAATTTAAATTGAACATGACAAAAGTATATAGTACTTATAACTTTATAATTAGTACTGTATATTAGACGAGTGAATGAGGAGCTTAGGGTCAGTCGGTCAATTGATCGATTTGTCCTTCTACTTCAATTTTCTCTATTTGTATTTAGTATTTTCTATGTTTTAGTTTACTTATCTTATTTTCTTTTTAGTATGTTTTGTATTTAAAAATTAAGAAAAAATAATACTATAAATCAATATAATTAACAAGTTAAAATATTAGAAAAAATTGTCGTACTTTTCTTTTTAGAATTTATATACTTTAAAATTATAAAAATGTATATATTATAAATCATAATAATTAACGACTTAAAATATTAATAAAAAACATATTAAGAATGTGAGAATAATAAGCTAAAGGAAACATAACTTATCTAATATCCAAGCAACCACCAATACATTTACTCCCTCCGTTTAAAAAAAAAAAAGACCTCCTTTCCATTTTAGTTTGTTTAAAAAAGAATGACCCCTTTCCTTTTTTGGCAACATTTTAATTTCAACTTTCCACATGACATGTTTAAGGCCACGAGATTAAAGTGTATTTTGGTACAATTGACATAACTTTAATTTAGGACCACAAAATAGAAAAGTCTTCTTTATTTTCTTAAACTCCGTGCCAAGTCAAACCAGGTCATTCTTTGTGAAACGGAGGGAGTATAAGAATGGAAAACACGTTTTCCAAAAATTATCAAACATAAAAAAATGTAAAAATTACATGAATCTCATAGTGTTAAGAGCTAATTACATCATATTCCTATTCTTTTTAAATTATAAAAATTTCATAAAATTATAGAATCTCGAATACATTAGGAAACATGTCACATAGCTCATAGATGTCCTTGAGAGGGGATAGAGACGTATCTTAGAGAGGATAGGGATATCTCCGAGAGGGGATTTTTGTAATTATTTTAAATGGTAAAGAATTTTAGAGATTATGATAGGAAATTTTATAGATTATGATGTATCTATAGGCAAACAAATCAAAGTCCAAGCACATTACGTGTACAAGACATGTACGTTATGATCTCAACCAAATATTGGCATGTTAACTTAAATGTAATTGACCAAAAAAGAAAGAGAAATCCACCAGATTCACAAAATATTATTTTTCTTAAATTGTTGACTAAATATGCTATAAATAGGACACAAAGTAAAATAAACATCATCATCAAACACTTGCACAAATTTCTTTCAAGTAACTTATTGAGCATTACACCAAAAATTAAGATATGACTTTCAAAGTATTGACTTTTCTCCTCATCTTTATGATGATAGGACTCTGTAAGTCTTTTACTTGCTTTAATTTTTTAGTATTTAAATATCACACACTTTTACACAATTTTTTTTAAGTTCATTTTGTAAACTTCTTGTTCTTTGATATGAAATATATTTATCTAATAATTATATAATAATAATAATAATAATAAATTGTGAAATTTTATTTATTATGTATTTCGCGAAAGGCTGAAGCAAGGGATATTGCCATTTGTTGTTGTGACAAAGATCCCACAGTTTGTAAATCTCTGTGTGGCTTTATAGATGACTATTACTGCAACGGCCTATATTGTATTTGTGGGCATAAACCACCTTCAGTTCAAATTGCACAAACTAATGAAACCACAAATTTGAAGAATTTAAATTTATTGGGACAAAAATAGAAATGGAATTCAATTCTAGCTTCTATGTAGCTTACAATAAGGCATTAGCCAAATAAAAAACCTTACGATTTTCTTCTTTCTGTCTTTTATTTTGATAATTAATAGTCTCCGATTAAAAAGATATTTACATACTCCATGAATAATTTAATATCTTGTACTTTATTTGTCTCAATTTTTATGGTATTTTTTGAATTTTGAGAGTTAAACGATTTTTAAAAGAATGTAATGAAGGACATTATTTTTAATTTCAAACTGGCAAAAAAAACATGTTATTTTCCTATAACAAAGTTCTCAGCCTGAGCACCATAGTCTTGAAAAATATGAAGTAGTCCTCACTCCTCAGCCCTCAAAGTCTTGAAAAATACAAAATAGTCTCGTCATACAGAAGACTGAAAATTTACAGACTAACTTTACAGAGGTAAGTGAGTACTAAAAGAAACAAGGAATGTAGGAGATTAACAATTTTAGAAGAAGCTATATGGAAATGTTGGTTCGATAAGCAGAATAGAGAATCGTTGAACCTAATGGACAGATACGCCTCAAATTGGTCCATAACCAACCTCCTAGCTGCATCAAAATTTAGCTGCAATTCATGAACAAAACAAATGTGGTGGTGGAACATAACCAACCCTATTTAAACAGTAAAAATTGTGCTATGAGAAAAAAGGAGTGCAATAAAACGCATTCCTCTAACAAGTCTAAATGAAAATTTACCTAACGTAACTGCCTGCCGCTCATGGATTTTGACTTGATTTACCACAGAGGCGTTCTTAACCTATAAGGAAAGAAAACATAAATTTTCATGAATAAACCATATCTTAAAAGTAACATAGATATACCTTGAATAATTAGAAGAAGAAGAACAATTTGGTTCAAGTGGATTAGAAGAATGCTAAAAGCATAGATAAGATGCAATAGACTAATAATTTTGCATTTTTTATGTCAAAATAATTGCAGTAAATTACATACAGAACTTCTTTTCTGGAACTCGTGGAAAATAATATAAAAAA
Organism: Solanum appendiculatum; assembly: GCA_018342035.1. Classification (NCBI taxonomy): domain Eukaryota; kingdom Viridiplantae; phylum Streptophyta; class Magnoliopsida; order Solanales; family Solanaceae; genus Solanum; species Solanum appendiculatum. The sequence goes on along the minus strand of JAGDQO010000286.1, from coordinate 663,763 downwards.
ATGTGACTGACACTGAAGGAGAAACAGAAACTTACGGAAGTCCTGAATTACGTCTCCAGCTACTTGATTATTTGTGATGACGCAAATGTTGGACCAATGGGAGTTTGGTCCACTCCGATTGTTGCGACTTTCTTCTAACTTTGGGCAGCCTTCAATTCTCAGTCTCCGTAATTTCGCGAGGTGTCGCATGGCATCTCTGGAGGGCAAATGCTCTAGTTTTTCACAGTTACATAAAGTTAACTCTTCCAAAGAAACAAGGTTGCCGAGCCCATCCGACAGAGCTTCTAACAATGGACAGTCAGTGATCTTCACATACCGTAATTTGGGCATGCCATCTGAGAAGTTCAGATGTTGTAGCCGTTTGCACCCCACTAGCGCTAATCTTTCAAGAGAAGTAAGGTTGTTAAGTCTAGGAGGAAGATCCTCAATTCCGAAATCAACTATTCTGATATCTGTTAGGGCAGAGAGCTGCATAAGCTGATAAGGCAGAGAATCCCAGTGCCCACGTCCGTACACCTCCAGATAACGAAGGGACAACAGCTGCTGAATGCCATTAAAAATCAATTGGAATGCATCAAAACCCACCATCTCTGAGAAAGGACCAATTCTCAATCCCCATAACCCAGTGAGACGGTGGAGGCCCCTAGAGGGTACACTAATCAATTTGGGACATTGTGATGTACCCAAATAGGAAAGTGAAGGCATTTCCCACACATGTAAAGGGAAGGAAACCAAGTTGTTACATTTGTTGACATTCAGAGATTCCAAAGAACAACAATGCTCTAGCATTCCACTTGGTAAACTGGTCAATCCATCACAATTTAACAATTCAAGACTTTGGAGGGAAGTCAAATAATTCTCTCCACAGGGAACAGGAAAAGAACTGAAATTGGGGCACAAGGATATTATTAAACTCTTAAGAGAATGGAGATTGTACAAGCTTTGTGGCAATTCACGAAACTCTCTGCAGCCTGAGATCCATATTTTTTGAAGAGAAACGTTGTTGCGCAGCATCTCATCTGGAAAACAAGTGATCTCTTTCACATCACAGACAGAAAGCTGTACGAGAGATGTCAAGTTGCTGCACAAGTTCAACAATGGCATTTCACTGTCAACTCCTTCAATACTTAATTCACAGAGGATTTCAAATTGATCCGGAGTACTTTTTAACAATGGACAGTTTATAATCCGCAACTTCTCAAGCCTAGGAAACATTCTTACTCCAACTTCATCTCCCTTCCACTCAATAAGGCTGCGCATGTCCTTCAATACTAGTTCTTTCAATGACGGGAACACTTGGATAATGCTGCTTGATCCAATATTGCTAATCTCAACACCATAAAATGTTGGTCCGATGCATTCCAATTCAAGGAATCCTATCAGCCGAAGATTCCGAAGGAACTTCAGTTGGCCAAGCGATGGAATTTCTTTGCACCTTGTGCAACCACTTAATTTCAACTCGACCAAATTTGGTAGCGACTCTTCACTGAACCATGTAGGAAATATACTCCCCAAATAGTCCACTACTGCTAAGGATTTCAAGTTAGGATGCGGTTGAAGACCATCCAACACATGCTCGTCATTGATCTCACAGCCTTCTGATTCGTCATGGGACCATAAATATTCCAGCTTGTAGATATTTGGTTTCTCCTGTAAATATGCTGTTTGAGCCTCTTCTTTATTTTTGACTAATTGGAGACGTTTGATCATCAATTCACCTCTAAGGTTTTTCAAACGACCTAATTCTTCTATTCGACGACCTTTCTCTGAACCTACGTAGAAAAACGGTAGCGTCTGAAGACTAGTCAATTGCCCCATATTAAGTGGCATCTGAGAATCTGATTGCAAACCATAGTTGGAATAGATGTGTCTCAAACTTATCATATTTGCCATTTCTTCTGGAAGCTTGCATAGTGACCACCCAGTATTGACTCTAAAAGTTTGCAAATTGTAGAGCTTGCAAATGGAGTTGGGAAAGGCTTTGATGTTAGTGCCCGAGACATCAAGATATCTCAAGTATATTAGCTTGCCGATTGAGGCTGACAACTCCTCGATATCTAATCCGGACAAATTTAAAACTCTCAAGAACTGAAAGCTCAATAGCATATCATCAGATATATTGCTTATCCAGAACAATGTGCACAAACGTCCTGGCTCATATATCTTATCTATTTGATCACTTGGTGATTCCCATCCAAAGTATCGAACTTGAGAAAGATTTTCTCCTCCTACACTCTTTTGATCAAATAGTTTAGACTTGAAAATATCTCCAGCCAAATCATGCACAAGATCATGCATCTTACAGTGTGTTATATTGTTGTACTCATCTAGCTTAACATCTTGCAGCAAGGAATATTGTAACAAGAGTTGGAAAAACTTGTTCCCGACGTCTTCCATCACAGTGGTCTCTTGACATGGACGAAGAAAGCCTTCTGCCATCCAGAGTTGGATTAGTTGGTCCTTCTCAAACTCAAAATCTTTTGGAAACATTGCAAAGTAAGAAAAACATTTCTTCAGATGTGGAGATGGTAGATAATCATAACTGAGTTTTAGGATTTTTTTAATGCTATCTTCACCTGCAACAAGGGGGTTGCCATCAAGAATAGCCTGCCATTCATGTCTTTTCTTGTTGCATAAAAGGCCTCCCAATACACTTGCAGCCAACGGTAGACCTTGACATATTTCAACAATCCTGTTTTCCATGCTCACCATTTCTTCTAGAACCTCCCCATCAACAAATGCTTTATGTTTGAAAATGGACCAACAATGATCGTCTGTTAATTTCCCCAACATATGAAGATCTGCTGCTACTATGGATGCCGCCGGTTCCATACGAGTCGTCACGAGAATGAAGTTTCCTCGGGATGTACTTATTCCTCTCAAGGTGTCCAAGAACTCATGCCACGATGTACAGTCAACACGCCACAGATCATCCAGGACAAGCAAATACTTTTTTTCTCCCAATGTATCTTGTAGCATCTTGACTATTATATCTCTGCTTTGGACCTCAACTTTCCTCTTTGTCAGTGATTCGAGGATCAGTTCAAGAAAGCTCTTAGTTTCTACCATTTCTGGTAGGCACAACCAAACTCTCTTTTCAAACTGCTGCTTGATGTGTTCGTCATTGAAAACTCTCTTAGCCACAGTAGTTTTCCCTAAACCCCCCATACCCACTATGGGAATGGTGCACAGAACAGCATCCTTTCTCATGTTCAAAATCTTCTCCTTTATTTCAGCAACATCTTTGTCTCTACCAACAACATCCGAAGCAACTACTACAGAATCTGTTTCTCGGATTTGTAGTATTTTCCGAGAAGAAACTGTCAATGATTGGAGACCGAGGTTGTTGGCTAACTGATTGATAGCCCTCAACTCTTCATTGATATTATTGATTTTTCGAGACATTTTGTACTTGAAAGCAGTATGAGAAAAGAAGTGACAGACCTTTTCCATTAGTTTGGCTCGGTTGTTCATCACTTGTGCTTTGAGAGATTCATATGTGAATTTGTCAAACACATTTTCAGCATCTTCAGCAATTCTCTCAAGCATCTTGAGCCATTCTTCCACAGCCTTATCTTCGACTTGTCGCCTTTCAGCATCATGAATGAAAGCTTGGATGATGGTTACATATCTTGACAGCATTCTGAGATTTTTCTTGCAGTTCCTTAAACTTCTGGCCTCCTCCATAGTGAGAGAAAGTAGCTTCTCAAGCACAACTTGAACAGTAGCACCAATTACAGGGTCAGCCATTGTTGTTTTTGCTCCTTCACAAAGTTGTCTTCTTCCTCTACACCAAAGTTTCTCAAAGTTTTTGCACAAGTCTTCTTTTGCTAGTTGTTTGCCCAACACTAAAGAAAAGAATAATCCCAACACTACTTGTGCACACCCAAAGTTAAAGGCCATATTTACCAGTTGACGCCAAGTTAAGGGTCATATTTATGTATTATGCCTTTTGAATAATGCAAGTTAATCTATCATATCATATCATATATCATCCTCATATCATCATATATCATTATACTAGTGTACTTATCCGCATAGTTATAATAAAAGATTAAATATATTTTAAAATAATTAATGTCACTATTTGATAAATATTATAATAATAAATAATGCAATGAAAGGGAGAAATATAAGTTAAGTTACGATTCTCATATCGATTCAGAGAAATAGCTGATAAAAATTTCTCATTCTGCAATTTCAATTTAAAATTATTGATAAAAAAGACGAAAACATTAAAAATGATATGAAAAGCTTAAGCTAATTGACAATCTAATTATCATAGTTTCATACAAAGTTCAATAATTCTTATAGCAATATTATTGATTCAACCAACAATACTAAATCTGCTCGATCATAAATTACATGACTTTCTTTTTGTATAAATGACTCGATAATAAAATATATAAATAAAAATATATTTGTGGTAAATCATGGTGAGAAAAAAAATACTTGAATTATATTCAAGCATAGTTATGCATAAAATTCAAAAGATAAAGAGTATTTTTTTTCAATATTTGATGCTCGTATCGACACTCATTTAATGCATACTTATTATATCACAGAAGATCCATTAACATTAAAATAATTATATTTAAACATTCATTAAACTTTGCTAGTATTTGTTTTCACGAAGGGTTGTTGTACCCAAGTAACCCAATGTAAAAAAAAAAAAGGAACCATAAAAGGATGTGGTCCCCCCCCCCCCCGAATGAGGCGCTATACGACGCAAATTCAAAATAATCTGACTTCAATGTTGATATCAAATACTATGAGAAAAACAAAAAAACACATGAAAAGAGGATATATTCTTTAGTAGAAATACTTAAAATTGGTTTGCGTGTAGATCTTTTTTTTTGTTTTTTTGGAAATATATGTTATTCCTGCACAATATATGACACAACTTGTGGGATGTTATGATATATACTTATGCTGCGAAAAAATTGTTTGTTAATTCACTGTCAAGAGCGAACACTTTTACGTCATTACTTGTGAGATATTATGACATAAACATATAAATTTATACCGCAATTTAGAGGACATATTCTTTAGCAAAACTTGAACAGTAGCACCAATTAGAGGGTCAGGCATTGTTATTTTTGCTCCTTAACAAAGTTGTCTTCTTCCTCAGCACCAAAGTCTTCCCAAGTCTTCTTTTGCTAGTTGTTTATGGACCACCAAAAGGACAATAATTGATAGTATACAATAACTCAAACAGTGAAAAAAAATGTGTGTGTAGTCATGACTCCAATGACACAAATATCTCTCTAAGAAATAGTACTGTAAGGGGTTGTTTGGTTTGAAGACAGGTTGTGCTAGATTATTTTTGCTAGGATAAGTTATTCCGATATTATTTCTTATTGATTTAGTTTGTCATATTCAAAAATAAAAAGGTTCAAAAATGTCCTCAACGTATTAGAATTGGTTCAGAAGTGTCCTTCCACCCTATTTTTGCCCAAGTTATACAAAATACTTCGATTAAATTTCCAGCATTTAATCGGCTCATTACTAGAAGTGTTCATGGTTCGGTTTGGATCGGTTATTAATTAGTTAAAATCAAAACCAAACCAATTTAGTCGGTTTTTAAATTTCTAAAACCAAACCAAAAAAATAACCATCAGTTTGGTTATTGTCGTTTTGGTTCGGCTTTTTTGTTTTTTTTAGTTTGAAAGTAATAAATTTGTTGTGGGCATACACATCTCAATAGACACGGACACCTAGTACAAGAACAATCCACATGAAAGTTACTATGGATTCAATTAATCAATATTAAAGTTATTATTACACGAACAAAGTGATTCAATTTAGAGAAAGTACGACTATCTCATGTGAGGTAGGGTAGGTAAAGACTAAAGTAATGGATTTTGATGGACTTGGACTTGGGATTTTAATAGTTGGGCTAAAATTTAAGTGTTGGGCAAGTTAATTAAAATATAACAAAATACTTATATTTTATTTATAAATAATTATAAAATTTATATATATAATTTCTCGGTTCGAATTGGTTATTATTGCAGTTTTTTTAGTAAAACCAAACAAAATAGTATCAATTTTCAAAATTTAAAATCAAACCACACCAAATGTCGATTTTTTTAATCGATTTGATTCAAACTATGATTAGATTAGTTTTTTTAACCGTAATCATGAACGGTCCTAGTTCCTACTCATTACTACTGGCACATTTTAATTTCTCCTCCATTCATTTATAATGGTCAGTAGCTTTTCACGATCCAGCCTTTCCATTCTCCAAAAGAAGAATGTAAAAATGTTAAGATTTGAAACTGACTATGAACTTCTTGTGATTATGAATGTATGTATGTGTAACAAATGGACTATTTTCTCGAAAACATGAACTAATTTAATCTGTAACGATGAATCTAATTCAATCTCGAAAGCTAACTCTAAAAGAAAAGGATTGACCAAGTTATATAAAGAGTCCAAAATTACCTCATCCGTCCGATGATCGACTCAACACAATCTAATCACAAACATTCATAGTCTCCAATGCTTGGGAAGTTCAAATATCAGTGGTCAATTTGATAACAACTCAGGCCAAAAGTTTCTACAAGAAAAGAGAGCAGTTGGGCTTTGGAGCTGTTTTTAAAAATTATTTTTCACTTTTCACAAAAAAAAATAAAAAATTACTAGAGATTTCCAAAAAAAATAAATTCAACTTAAACAAAAAGCCATAAAAAGGAATTTAAAAACTGAAATAAAATTTTTAATTTTCAAATAGGTTGTGATAATGAAGCTACTATGACACTATGTTAGCAATGTACCCATTTTCTTGCTCTAAAAAGTATCCCCGTCATCACATTAATAAGAGAGTCATATATCGACCAGGGTCGTTTAGAGTGGTAAATACTTCTTCATCCTTAATCAGAGGGTCTCGAGTTCGAGTCTCCCTAGATATGAAGTTGTCTTTATTAGGGAGTACGAGAGACAGAGATAGAAGAGAACTGCGAGGGAAATAATAATTGGGAAATTTTCATAAATAGCTATAATAGGAAACATAATAGGTCTCCTTAACTATAGTTTGTCTATTTACGCATCACAACTATAGTTTAAATAGCTATTGCGATTATGATTTGTATATTTATCCCTTTTTATAAAATAATTACACAAAATCTTGTTTAATTATATATAATTAAGTTTGCGGTAATTAAGGAAAATAATACCTTAATTAAAGATCATTTAGATTAATTAGAATACCTTACCAAATAAGTCTTCTTCTTCTTCTTGAGAAAACGCAAAGTATTCATTGTTTTCATTCTATCTAAGCGTCTTCAGTATTAGAACGGAATCAATTGATTTTTTTGTGGCTTAAACAACAAAAGGTAAACACAACAATCTATTCATTACGAGTCGTATATTTTTACGACTACAGTCAATTTATATGTATTTCATATATTACTTGGTTCATTCGTATTTAATTTGCAGTGTGTGTTATTGACTATGAATATCCGTTTGAATTGTTTTATGATTCTATATGAAGTAGTTGATTTATTTGAAAATTATTTGTAGATATATATAATTGATATCGAATTCCAAATTAAATTTGTTTGTGTGTGTTTATGTGTCTAAGCATATTGTATATTATATAGATTGTATAGAAGTCATTGTATATTTTAAGTAAAAAAATGTGTATAATTGAATATTTTTCATTTACTTATATCAGTTTATATATGTAACGGTTTGAAATCTATATTATATAGATTGTATACAAATCATTGTATATTTTGAGTCAAAAAATGTGTATAGTTGAATAAATTTCGTTTACTTATATTAGTTTGTATATGTTACGGTTTGAAATCTATATTATATAGATTGTATACAAGTCATTTTACATTTCAAGTCAACAAATGTATTTAATTGAATAGTTTTCTATTACTTATATCAGTTTGTATGTGTTACGGTGTGAACTCTATATTATATAAATTGTATACAAGTTGTTGTATAATTTAAGTCAACAAATATGTATAATTGAATAATTTTCAATTACTTATTTCAGTTTGTATATGTTATGGTGTGAACTCTATATTTTATAGATTGTATACAAGTAGTTGTATAATTTAAGTCAACAAATGTGTATAATTGAATAATTTTCAATTACGTATTTCAGTTTGTATATGTTATCGTTTGATTTGTAAATAAGATAAATTCTATATTTAAATATACTTTATTTCTCTATGTTCAGTGATGGCTACTATAGCAATTTTGGTAATGCATTCGGGAAAATGGAATGTTGAGAATTATAATGTTGATTACACTATTGAGGGGATTGTCTTTAAGGAAAATGTGCCGTATCTGGATACATATATAGTGAGAACAAAAGTGACTGATACAAGATGTAATCTGGTTCATTTGTATATAAGAGAAATTATTGCATTATACAAAAGTAAAATATATGTATATGTATAATCTAACTAAATAATTGTATAAACATGTTTAGTTTTTAAATAACAACTATATGATTATGTATAAATACACATGTACTTGATAAAAAGACATGTCGGATTATTATCATTTTGAAACATGTTATTCATTAAAAAATCATAACGAGGACTAGGAAGCTTTGTCGTCCAGTTATGAATTCTTGGGATGTGGTCGGAGACCTTGATAGCAATTTTGTGGTCCGCATCTGAACAATATTCATAGAACCATATTTGCATAGCAAGCGAGAAGTCATGTATCCTTAGTACTGTTCTGTGGGTTTCATCATCTCGTGAATATGTGTTATTAGTTCTACAAAAGCTTTGTTACTTCAAGGATAGTCAGTATATCTATCAGTCTCTATCAAATCAAACTCTAGTCTATCAATCGACACATTGTTAGACTGCTCTGACATGATGAATGTATGTATAAAGTATATTTTTTCAGCATTCTGAGATTTTTTTTGCAGTTGCTTAAACTTTTGGCCTCCTCAATAGTGAGAGAAAGTAGCTTCTCAAGCACAACTTGAACAGTAGCACCAATTACAGGGTCAGCCATTGTTGTTTTTGCTCCTTCACAAAGTTATCTTCTTCCTCTACACCAAAGTTTCTCAAAGTTTTTGCACAAGTCTTCTTTTGCTAGTTGTTTGCCCAACACTAAAGAAAAGAATAATCCCAACACTAAAGTAAAGAATAATTCATACACAATAATTCAAATAAAGAATACCTTTTGGATGGTGGTTGTGTTACTTTTTATTTCTAATGAATGGCAGTCACTTTTCATTATCATTTTGAATAATGCAAGTTAATCTATTATATCATATCATATATCATCGTCATATTATCATATATCATTATACTAGTGTATTTATCCGCATAGTTATAATAAAAGATTAAATATATTTTAAAATAATTAATGTCACTATTTGATAAATATTATAATAATAAATAATGCAATGAAAGGGAGAAATATAAATTAAGTTACGATTCTCATATCGATTCAGAGAAATAGCTGATAAAAATTTCTCATTCTGCAATTTCAATTTAAAATTGTTGATAAAAAAGACGAAAACATTAAAAATGTTATGAAAAGCTTCAGCTAATTGACAATCTAATTATCATTGTTTCATACAAAATTCAATAATTCTTATAGCAATATTATACATCATTTTAAAGCTCAAATTATTTCTTGTAGGTTAAAATTTAATTATTTTAAAATTTACTTCTTCCTAGTGAATTTATTTTAAAAAATTAAAAACTATAAAAATAGAATCACTTTTAAAGATAAGTTTTATTTTAATATTATTTTTTTAAAATAAAAGAAGAAAGAAAACCTACCAAAGAAAAACAACATGTTTTTTTTTAATAAAGAAGAAGAAAAACAAAAAGAGAAAGAACGTACAATAAAAAAGAACAAATAATTTACTAATTGGTGTTTCATGTTTTTGATGGTTTGAGTTCTCCGTCACATAGATGATTTTCATATTTGAATTTACTAATTTGTTTTATGAAAAGAATTATGAGTATCATCCATGTATAAATATAGTATCAAACTTCAAAGAAAAGATTATTTTTTAAAACTTTGATACAATAATTGAATAAAAATTGTGTTAGTTACCCCAAAAATATAGAGATCTTCACATAAATAGTCTAGTGGATTTACTGTTTACTTTTGCTAGCCGATATACATTCATTATATGTTGATTAGACATGAAATATACATATATTTTATATCCGCCAACTATTCTAAGTTTAATCAATTGGGTGAACAACTATTTATGTTAATTTTTCAAAAATTATATTATGAGAAGTTGCAAACTTTTGCTTCTTTTATTTTCAAAATTGTGCTAAACTTGATCAGAAGACAAACGTGTAACGCATGTTCTCGGACACTAGTATTATTAAAAGTGAGAAGCTTCAAAGTACAAAGTTGAATTGCCATATTGCCCATATACTAAATTAAAATATTATAAAATATCAAATTAATTAAATATTAAATAATCATATCATACTAGCAATTTTTGTCTATTAATTGTCATTTAATTTTCAGATTAGTCTATTCACTTGCTAGCCATCACTTCCATTTCCAGTAATTATTGAAAATGCCGATCCAATTTGTTTCTATTGATTTCAGTTTATTCATTCAAACGCCTCATTTGTTTGCACTTAATCGAGGTATCAATCTGAATGGTTCAGACATTAGATCATTAAATGCGTTTATTTTTTTAGTTAAAAATCTCTTAATGGGTCTGAATGAATCAAATTTGTGACAAAGTTTTATTCTCATTTAGACACTTTTAAAGATATTTTTATTTTCGGAAAAAAAAAGTGCTCCATATTTTTTTCTTCAAAAAAATTTCAAGTCTCTCCCATTCTCCAACTTCATTAGTTATCCAAATTATTTTCCTTACACTTTGAATTTTATTCTAATTGCTTGTTTATCAAGAATCAGTAAAATTTATTGTAAGATTTTATTTGATTAAAGAGCAAATATAACTGAAGATTTTGGAGGGAAGTCAAATAATTCTCTCCAATGGGAATAGTAAAATAACTGAAATTGGTGCAATGCTCAATCCTTAAGGGGTCGTTTGGTTACTGGTTAGAGTTATGCATGTATTAATTATGTGTGTATTAGTTATGCCGGTATTAGTTATGTGTGTATTAGTTATGCAGGTATTAGTTATGTAGGTATTAATTATGCAGGTATTAGTTATGTAGATATTAATTATGCAAGTATTAGTTATGTAGGTATTATTTGCTAGGATTTAGTTATGTAGAAATTACAATACATAAATTATTACTTATTGAATATTTAATTTATTGTAAATTAATATACCTTTTTTTAATAAAATCTGAAATTATAAAATCCAATAAATATAATAGTATACTTGATAAACAAGTAGTATTCAAAATAAAATGCAACAGTTCTTGTGGGTGGCCGGGGGGGGGGGTTGAAAATGAAAATCACTCACCAACTGTAAACTATGATGCACAAAAAGAAAAAAAAATGATGCACAAATATTAAAATGCAACGGTTCTGCCGGGGTGGGGGGATAAAAATAACGAAACCACAAAAAAAATAAGGTACAGAAATAGCTTAGTCATTTTTTTTTAAAAAATAATAATTAAAAAATAGCTTAGTCAACCCCCTTAATTTTGTAAATTAGTATTATTTAATTACAACAAATAAGTAATTATGGTATTCAACTGAAGTACCATTTATTTAAAAAGATGTAACTACTATTTGAATTACAATTATGAACCAGTTGGATATAAACTTAATTCATTTTTATTTGTAGTCTTTGACTTAAATTATCAAGATGGATACCAATATTATATTAATAGGATACCAATTTAGTGTCAATCTTAATTTTCAATATGAAGATCAATAGGATACATGGTAAGCCACCCTACAACTATTTACTATAATTTTCAATTGGTGTACATTTGGTTTTTAATTGATATCCCATTTGAATAATAGAAACAACATGATGTAATTGATATTTGCCCAAGATAGTATTTATTGTTGTATATAATTAGTATGCATTTGGTATAAAACTGGTATACCATTGTGAAAATAGAAAAATCAATATCTAATTGAGATATTCAATTTGTATACACTTTGTATCCAAATTGAAAATTTATAAATCTGGCTAATGCTGACAAAGGTTAAAAACTAAAAAGAATGAAGTTGGCATGAAACTGGTATAAAACTGGGAAGAATAAATCTAACAATGCAATACATATCATATTATATTGTTGTCAAAACTAGGGGTGGCCATTCGGTTCTTCGGTTCGGTTTTATTAAATTTCGGTTCGGTGTTTTGGTGTTCGGTTTTGAAAAAGTGTGCACCAAATACCAAACCAAAATATTTCGGTTCGGTTCGATTTTTTAAACTTCGATTCGATTTAATTCGGTGTTTTTAAAACGATTTTTCGGTGCAAGCAAATAAAAAAAAAAATGAAAATTAAATTATCAAAACGTTTAACTAAAGATAAAAGTTGAAAACTCGAAATAATCAATTAATATATTTAATAGTTAAAGTTTCCAACAAAGAACTAAAAAAGTTTTTTTTTCTCTTTCCGATTTTTTGTTTCCAACAAACACTCTTTGTAATAGCAACCAACAATTTAAACCAAGAATTCAACACTTGAAACTTAAAAGTTAAAACAATACATAGTTAAAAATGCCTTAATATTCAACTTCATTCAAATAAAAAACAATAGGAGTCACAACTCACAAACACAAGTTACCAAGTATATAATTAATAAATTTAAAATATCATTTTAAATTTAGTTAATAAAATTTTGGTTTTTCGGTGCACCGAATTTTTCTTACCCTTACACCGAAAACCGAACCGAAAAACCGAAATTTCAAAAAAAACACCGAAATCGAATCGAAAAATCAAAAAACCGACACCGAAAAATCGAATTAGTTTGGTTCGGTTCGGTTTTCAGTATTTATGCCCACCCCTAGTCAAAACTGTAGCAAAAACAAGTATACATCATCAAAAAAAAATATTTAATAATTAAAAAGTCTAAACTGCAATCAATTATTTCAACTTTGATTTTCGTTGTCTTGGTGTAGGATAATTGGTAGTATTCGGAGCATGTTCTTTTGCTATGCGGGGTCCACCGAATTTGCTAGCAACTATTCCAGTTACTTCGCTCTCACTAATTGTACCATCATCGTTCTTTCTTCTTCCATATTGCCACAGGATTGTGGCGTACCTTTGACGAAGGTATGTTGCATCGATATCAATGGAATCCATATCAAAAACTCCATTGCTAATATATTTAGCAAATAGACATGCGTACAAACCACAATCACTGAAAAAAATATTGAAGAACAATTAATTTTGAGCAAGAAAGTGACATAATTATTATGAACAAATCACAAAAAGATATGAATACATACTTTGGACTTGGATCCTGTTGAGGCACATCATCCATAAACACAACTTTGAGAGGGTCGGATTGACCTTGTCAATATATGCAGGCAGTTTAATACAAATATGAATGATGAAACATATTGAAAAAAAAATTCCAAACAGTGTAGCATTTCGTACACTTCATTGAGACAACAAAGTTGATACAAAAATGAGAAAAGACACACCAAATTTATATCAATTTCATGCCAATGCATATGGATATTGATGAAAAAACTCATACAAGTATCATGCCAATGCAAACATATATTGATATAATATCATACCAACTAAATAGTATACCAATTTCATTCCCAAAAAATATACTTAATTTGATCAATGCATATAAATTTAATACAATTTACATAAATTATAGCATACAAATTTCATTCAAATTTTATACTTAGATTCAATATAATTTTCATAAGTTATATAATACAAATTTAATTCAAATTTTATACTCAGATTTAATATAATTTTTCGTAAGTTATATCCTACAAATTTTATCCAAATTTTATACGCATATTCAATACAATTTTCATAAGTTATATAATACAAATTTCATCCAAATTTTATACTCAGATTTAATTCAATTTTTCGTAAGTTATATCCTACAAATTTCATCCAAATTTTATACTCAGATTCAATACAATTTTCATAAGTTATATAATACAAATTTCATCCAAATTTTATACTAAGATTTAATACAATTTTTCGTAAGTTATATCTTACAAATTTCATCCAAATTTTATACTCAAATTCATAACATGCAAAATTCATCCAAAATTTCATACTACACAAATACAAGTTCAAAATAATGAAAAAACTCAGATTATTCAAAATCAAAATACACCACACCAACCATAAACGCAAGACAATTAACAAATGAATAATATAAAAATTGAATAATTGATAAAATAATTTAAATGAAAAATTTACCCTCGCAACCTTTTTGCCCTTGTTTGACTTGGGGATTTCCGAATCATCTTTCAATGATGCTCTTTTTTTGGTGGGTTTTGAAGACTGACCCATGTCCACATTTGTTGATTTTTTTGTTTTTTTTCACTTATAAAATCTGGGTCAGATTTCGAATACTCCGATGAAGGGGATTCCACCATTTTCTCTTTTCTCTTTTAACCCTTTCGATTTGGAGTAGTTGAAATTTTCTTTGTTTCTTTTCTTTTCCTTTGTTGGGCTTTGTTTCCTCTTCGGAGTTGTAAACTTTTGTTCGCCGAAATTGGGTTGTTGTTGGTCGGCGACGTTTGAGTCAATATGTTAAAAGATGGAGCCTCAATTTCAACATTAGACATTGCTTCTCTGAATGTAGGGCTCTTTCTAGGCGTATGATGAAATTTTTGATTCTTCGACATCTAGATTCTTAGTATTGTGTAGAAAATTTAATAATCTTTTTGAGTAAGCAAAGAAGAAACTCGAAAATCAGTGAGAGATTTACGAGAAGAAGCCAATTGAAGATGGAGAGAGAGAAATCTTTAATGTTTGAACGTGGGCGTGGGGGGACTGCTTTGGCGTGTGGTATAGGATAGAAATTGATTGGTGGGTGGTGGGGGTGGTGGGATAGTTTACGTGTAACAGTAAAAAAGCAATTAAAAGCTGTATGTGAAAAGGTAAAAAATCCCTAAAAAAGTGTAATTGATAATTATCATTAATTTTATTTATCTCACTTATTAATTATAATATAACTATAAAAGGACTAAATTAATTAATAAAGTGGAATTAACTGAATTATAAATAAAAAATGATATGTTATAACCTGTAATTAAATGTTATAAGTAGTAATATTTTAAAAGTAGTTATAAAACCCGTAATATTGTCCCTTAAATAGATATGTGGTGTGATTTTTCCATAAAATATGGGTTGATACCCATATTCAACCCATAAAAATATGGGTAAAATATGGATTAGCCAAATGGGTTAAGCTTCCAACTTTTATTCACTCAAAATTCATAATATTACTAAAAATATTGTAACTCCTCTTCCTTTTTATGTCTTCTATAAAACTAATTATTCTTCTCAATAATTGAAAAGATAAAGTCTTTGGCCCTCCAAAAAATATATTTTTTAAATGTACATTTCTTTTATTAATTATAATTATATTTTTTTATTTGTTTTATTTTATCTTGGATTACAAATGATTGTGTAAAATAAGCAAATCATGTATTAGTATTGACATTGCTTAAAGTGCATTAAACATGTTTTAGTCCTAAAAAGCAAATATTCATTTACTTTGAAATTAAAAATAATTTCCCCTTGTTATTACATATTTATTTTATATTGAAAAGTTATAGGATTTTTTTTTTTTGACTTTTATGATACAATATAACTAAATAAAGTATTTTCAACATTTTTCATCTAAAAAAAGACTAAAATATTTTCTCCAAGTTGAATTCTTAAGTAGAATACTATTTAATCATAAAAATATGGGTAAACTAGTATTTTACCCAACCCATTTGTTACCCAATCCAATTTTACCCATATCAAATATGGGCGGGTTGAATTATTACCCATTTTATGTTGACCTGTTTATACTGTATTGTACTGTACTGTATTGTATTGTACCATACGGTAGATATAATGTTTGGATAGACTATATTGTTTGTTGTTGTTTAATAACATTCTTATTATTTTGTTTGATTGTATCGTACTGTATTAAAATTTATAAATTACTAAAATATCCTTAATTATTCTAAATACTAAATTTATCCATAATTACTAATAAAATAACAATACAATCATGCATTTTTTTTTAATGTCATATGAAAATAACATAAAATTATATTAACAATTATAATTATATTATCAAACATTATCATCACGTTTGTATCTAGATTGATTTAATTATATTTAAAAAGATCATATAAAGAAATATGTTGAAAGAGATAAAAGTATGAAAAAAAAGGGAAGAATGTATGCTTAAAAAGGAAAGAAGAAAGAGGAAGGACAAGCAATCAAATCTAGAAGGAGACAAACAACTTAGCAGTTGTTGGGTAGGAGGTTTGAATGTGATTAAATAATATGGGGTAAAGGGTAAAACAATATTATGAAATATTAAGTAAGGACATAATTGGAAAAAGAAATTAAGTAACAATGGGAACACACCAAATCGGTTGTTCCATAAAATGGAGGTTTTCATTGTTACGTAACAACGGGATATAACAATACAATACACTACATTTTAAGTAACAATCAAAACAAACATTGTATGTATGGTAACAATACAATACAATACAATGAGTAACAATGATCCAAACAGAGTGTAAGTTTTGACTTATCAAATTTAAAATTTTAATTATCGCACACCTATTTAAGGGTTCTCAATTTTTAATTAGAGTTTTCGAGTTCAAAGCTTAGGAATTGAAAAGTTATTGATAGGAAATGTTTTTGGGAAAATTTCCTAAAAAATTATAGTTTGGAGCATAATCATTATTAGTAGTTGTAGTTTGTTTATTTATCATTTGTGGAATTGTAGCTATGTTTTTGGTTTAGTAGTTGTATTTGTTCGCTTAGTAGGATTGTATTCAAAGACAGTTGCAATTGTTATCCAGTTGTATCTTTTCTCTCTTATGGTTGAATTATTTGTATTATTTCGTTCTATTGTATCAATTATTATCGGCTTATATCACTTGTATTCAGTTGATATACACCTCAACTTTGTCATTTAGAGTTGATATACCCCTCATTATGAAAGTAGCTCATATATACCCCTGATGTTATACAAATGACTCATATATACCCTTTTTCTCTAACGGAAGTGAAAGAAATAATTTTAATTTAATCTTTTGAATTATTTAAAAAAATATATATAATCCATATGGGGTATATTTGATCCTCCTCACACATATTTTTCTTTGACTTTTTGTTTCAACGATTAAGCTCAATCCGCCCCGCCCCATTATCATCCCTACTCATATAAATAAGACCAATTAAAATATTTGACAATTTAAATTGAACATGACAAAAGTATATAGTACTTATAACTTTATAATTAGTACTGTATATTAGACGAGTGAATAAGGAGCTTAGGGTCAGTCGGTCAATTGATCGATTTGTCCTTCTACTTCAATTTTCTCTATTTGTATTTAGTATTTTCTATGTTTTAGTTTACTAATCTTATTTTCTTTTTAGTATGTTTTGTATTTAAAAATTAAGAAAAAATAGTACTATAAATCAATATAATTAACAAGTTAAAATATTAGAAAAAATTGTCGTACTTTTCTTTTTAGAATTTATATACTTTAAAATTATAAAAATGTATATATTATAAATCATAATAATTAACGACTTAAAATATTAATAAAAAACTTATTAAGAATGTGAGAATAATAAGCTAAAGGAAACAAAACTTATCTAATATCCAAGCAACCACCAATACATTTACTCCCTCTGTTTAAAAAAAAAAAGACCTCCTTTCCATTTTAGTTTGTTTAAAAAAGAATGACCCCTTTCCTTTTTTGGCAACATTTTAATTTCAACTTTCCACGTGACATGTTTAAGGCCACGAGATTAAAGTGCATTTTGGTACAATTGACATAACTTTAATTTAGGACCACAAAATAGAAAAGTCTTCTTTATTTTCTTAAACTCCGTGCCAAGTCAAACCAGGTTATTCTTTGTGAAACGGAGGGAGTATAAGAATGGAAAACAGGTTTTCCAAAAATTATCAAACATAAAAAAATGTAAAAATTACATGAATCTCATAGTGTTAAGAGCCAATTATATCATATTCCTATTCTTTTTAAATTATAAAAATTTCATAAAATTATAGAATCTCGAATACATCAGGAAACATGTCACATAGCTCATAGATGTCCTTGAGAGGGGATAGAGACATATCTTAGAGAGGATAGGGATATCTCCGAGAGGGGATTTTTGTAATTTTTTTAAATGTTAGAGAATTTTAGAGATTATGATAGGAAATTTTAGAGATTATAATGTATCTATAGCCAACAAATCAAAGTCCAAGCACATTACGTGTACAAGACATGTACGTTATGATCTCAACCAAATATTGGCATGTTAACTTAAATGTAATTGACCAAAAAAGAAAGAGAAATCCACCAGATTCACAAAATATTATTTTTCTTAAATTGTTGACTAAATATGCTATAAATAGGACACAAAGGAAAATAAACATCATCATCAAACACTTGCACAAATTACTTTCAAGTAACCTATTGAGCATTACACCAAAAATTAAGATATGACTTTCAAAGTATTGACTTTTCTCCTCATCTTTATGATGATAGTACCTAAATATCTCACACTTTTACACAATTTTTTTTAAGTTCATTTTGTAAACTTCTTGTTCTTTGATATGAAATATATTTATCTAATAATTATATAATAATAATAATAATAAATTGTGAAATTTTATTTATTAGGTATTTCACGAAAGGCTGAAGCAAGGGATATTGCCATTTGTTGTTGTGACAAAGATCCCAGTTTGTAAATCTCTGTGTGGCTTTATAGATGACTATTACTGCAACGGCCTATATTGTATTTGTGGGCATAAACCACCTTCAGTTCAAATTGCACAAACTAATGAAACCACAAATTTAAAGAATTTAAATTTATTGGGACAAAAATAGAAATAGAATTCAATTCTAGTTTCTATGTACCTTACAATAAGGCATTAGTCAAATAAAAAAGCTTATGATTTTCTTCTTTTTGTCTTTTATTTTGATAATTAATAGTCTCCGATTAAAAGAATACATACTCCATGAATAATTTAATATCTTGTACTTTATTTGTCTCAATTTTTATGGTATTTTTTGAATTTTGAGAGTTAAACGGTTTTTAAAAGAATGTAATGAAGGACATTATTTTTAATTTCAAACTGGCAAAAAAAACATGTTATTTTCCTATAACAAAGTTCTCAGCCTGAGCACCATAATCTTGAAAAATATGAAGTAGTCCTCACTCCTCAGCCCTCAAAGTCTTGAAAAATACAAAATAGTCTCTTCATACAAAAGACTGAAAATTTGTTGAGATATATAGGGATGTGCAAGTTGAGAATTCGAATCGAAACACAATGTTTATCATACAATGTAATAATATTTCCAAATCATGACGCGGAAACACATCTCAGACAAGTCTTTTCCAGTCTACGATTTAGATAAGAGGTTCATGTCGTTGTTCCAACCATCAATCTGAAATGCAGGAAACAGTAATAATCATTTTTTCGCACACATTTTCATCTTCGAGAATGGAGAATCAGCTCATTACAAGATTTATTAAGATGAACAGATGCTGTTTAGCACATTTTTAGAGCCAATGTGGCTCTCTTTGCTATAAGAACCAATAAATATCAATCGTAGTTATCTTATACATTATACTCTGTAATGAAGAGTACAACATTGGAGGATTAAGTGATAAACTCTTTATTGAAGGATACTCGTGCAAAAGAAACGAAATGTTTGAATAATTTGAGATATATTGCAACAGACTAACTTTACAGAGGGAAGTGAGTAATAAAAGAAACAAGGAATGTAGGAGATTAACAATTTTAGAAGAAGATGTTGGTTCGATAAGCAGAATAGAGAATCATTGAACCTAATGGACAGATACGCCTCAAATTGGTCCATAACCAACCTCCTAGCTGCATCAAAATTTAGCTGCAATTCATGAACAAAACAAATGTGGTCGTGGAACATAACCAACCCTGTTTAAACAGTAAAAATTGTGCTATGAGAAAAAAGGAGTGCAATAAAACGCATTCCTCTAACAACTCTAAATGAAAATTTACCTAACGTAACTGCCTGCCGCTCATGGATTTTGACTTGATTTACCACAGAGGCGTTCTTAACCTATAAGGAAAGAAAACATAAATTTTCATGAATAAACCATATCTTAAGAGTAACATAGATATACCTTGAATAATTAGAAGAAGAACAATTTGGTTCAAGTGGATTAGAAGAATGCTGAAAGCATAGATAAGATGCAATAGACTAATAATTTTGCATTTTTTATGTCAAAATAATTGCAGTAAATTATATACAGAACTTCTTTTCTGGAACTCGTGGAAAATAATATAAAAAAATGTGATTGACACTGAAGGAGAAACAGAAACTTACGCAAGTCCTGAATTATGCTTCCATCTACTTGAATTTGTGGGATGTGGCAAATGTTGGACCAATGGGAGTTTGGTCCACTCCGATTGTTGCAACTTTCTTCTAACTTTGGGCAGCCTTTAATTTTCAGTCTCTGTAATTTCGTGAGGTGTCGCATGGTATCTCTGGAGGGCAAATGCTCTAGTTTTTCACAGTTCCATAAAGTTAACACTTCCAAAGAAACAAGGTTGCCGAGCCCATCCGACAGAGCTTCTAACAATGGACAGTCAATGATATCCACATAACGTAATTTGGGCATGACATCTGAGAAGTTCAGATGTTGTAGCCGTTTGCACCCCACTAGAGCTAATATTTGAAGAGAAGTAAGGTTGTCAAGTCTAGGAGGAAGATCCTCAATTCCGAAATCAACTATTCTGATATGTGTTAGGGCAGAGAGTTGCATAAGCTGATAAGGCAGAGAATCCCAGTGCCCACCTCCGTACAACTCCAGATCACGAAGGGACAACAGCTGCTGAATGCCATTAAAAATCAATTGGAATGCATCAAAACCCACCATCTCTGAGAAAGGACCAATTCTCAATCCGCATAACCCAGTGAGACGGTGGAGGCCCCCAGAGGGTACACTAATCAATTTGGGACATTGTGATATACTCAAATAGGAAAGTGAAGGCATTTCCCCCACATGTAAAGGGAAGGAAACCAAGTTGTTACATTTGTTGACATTCAGAGATTCCAAAGAACAACAATGCTCTAGCATTCCACTTGGTAAACTGGTCAATCCATCACAATTATATAACTCAAATAATTCGAGGGAACTCAAATAGTTGTCTCCACTGGGAACAGGAAGAGAACTGAAATTGGTGCAGCTGCGAATCAACAATCTCTTAAGAGAATGGAGATTGTACAAGCTTTGTGGCAATTCACGAAACTCTCTGCAGCCTGAGACCCATAGGTGTTGAAGAGACACGTTGTTGCGCAGCATCTCATCTGGAAAACAAGTGATCTCTTTCACATCACAGACAGAGAGCAGTACGAGAGATGTCAAGTTGCTGCAAAAGTTCAACAATGGCATTTCACTGTCAACTCCTTCAATACTTAGTTCACAGAGGATTTCAAATTGATTCGGAGTACTTTTTAACAATGGACAGTTTATAATCCGCAACTTCTCAAGCCTAGGAAACATTCTTACTCCAACTTCATCTCCCTTCCACTCAATAAGGCTAGCCATATTCTTCAATACTAGTTCTTTCAGTGACGGGAACACTTGGATATTACCATTATTGCTGCTTGATCCATTATCATAAATCTCAACACCATAAAATGTAGGTCTTATGCATTCCAATTCAAGGAATCCTATCAGCTCAAGATGCCGAAGGAACTTCAGTTGGCCAAGCTATGGAATTTCTTTGCAACTTGTGCAATCACTTAATTTCAACTCGACCAAATTTGGTAGCAATCCTTCACTGAACCATGAAGGAAATTTAGTCCCCAAATAGTCCTCCACTTCTAAGGTTTTCAAGTTAGGATGCGGTTGAAGACCATCCAACACATGCTCATCATTGATCTCACAGCCTTCTGATTCATCATGGGACCATGAATATGTCAGCTTGTAGATGTTTGGTTTCTCCTGTAAATATGCTGTTCGAGCCTCTTCTTTATTTCCGACTAATTGGAGACGTTTGATCATCAATTCACCTCTAAGGTTATTCAAACGACCTAATTCTTCTATTCGACGACCTTTCTCTGAACCTACGTAGAAAAACGGTAGCGTCTGAAGACTAGTCAATTGCCCCATATTAAGTGGCATCTGAGAATCTGATTGCAAATCATAGCCCCAATATATGTGTCTCAAACTTATCATATTTGCCATTTCTTCTGGAAGCTCCCTGAGAAAACAGAAATCGAATCTAAAAGTTTGCAAATTGTAGAGCTTGCAAATGGAGTTGGGCAAGGCTTCGACGTTAGTGTCCGAGACATCAAGATATCTCAAGTATATTAGCTTGCCGATTGAGGCTGACAACTCCTCGATGCCTGATTCGGACAAATTTAAAACTCTCAAGAACTGAAAGCTCAATAGCATATCATCAGATATATTGCTTCTCCAGAACAATGTACACAAACGTCCTGGCTCATATATCTTATCTATTTGATCACTTGGTGATTCCCATCCAAAGTATCGAACTTGAGAAAGATTTTCTCCTCCTACACTCTTTTGATCAAATAGTTTTGACTTCAAAATATCTCCAGCCAAATCATGCACAAGATCATGCATCTTACAGTGTGTTATATTGTTGTGCTCATCGAGCTTAACATCTTGCAGCAAGGAATATTGTAACAAGAGTTGGAAAAACTTGTTCCCGACGTCTTCCATCACAGTGGTCTCTTGACATGGACGAAGAAAGCCTTCTGCCATCCAGAGTTGGATTAGTTGGTCCTTCTCAAACTTAAAATCTTTTGGAAACATTGCAAAGTAAGAAAAACATTTCTTCAGATGTGGAGATGGTAGATAATCATAACTGAGTTTTAGGATTTTCTTAATGCTATCTTCACCTGCAACAAGGGGGTTGCCATCAAGAATTGCCTGCCATTCATGTTTTTCCTTGTTAGAAAAGAGGCCTCCCAATACACTAGCAGCCAACGGTAGACCTTGACACATTTCAACAATCTTGTTCTCGACGCTCAATAGTTCCTCCGGAACTTTCCCATCAACAAATGCTCTTTGTTTGAAAATGGACCAACAATGATCATCTGTTAATTTCCCCAACATATGAAGATCTGCTGCTACTATGGATGCCACCGGCTTCATACGAGTAGTCACAAGAATGCAGGTTCCTCTAGATGTATTTATTCCCCTCAAGGTATCCAAGAACTCATGCCACGATGTACAGTCAACACGCCACAGATCATCCAGGACAAGCAAATACTTTTTTTCTCCCAATGTATCTTGTAGCATCTTGACTATTATTTCTCTGCTTTGGATCTCAACTTTCCTCTTTGTCAGTGATTCGAGGATCAGTTCAAGAAAGCTCTTAGTTTCTACCATTTCTGGTAGGCACAACCAAACTCTCTTTTCAAACTGCTGCTTGATGTGTTCGTCATTGAAAACTCTCTTAGCCACAGTAGTTTTCCCTAAACCCCCCATACCCACTATGGGAATGGTGCATAGAACAGCATCCTTTCTCATGTTCAAAATCTTCTCCTTTATTTCAGCAACATCTTTGTCTCTACCAACAACATCCGAAGCAACTACTACAGAATCTGTTTCTCGGATTTGTAGTATTTTCCGAGAAGGAACTGTCAATGATTGGAGACCGAGGTTGTTGGCTAACTGATTGATAGCCCTCAACTCTTCATTGATATTATTGATTTTTCGAGACATTTTGTACTTGAAAGCAGTATGAGAAAAGAAGTGACAGACCTTTTCCATTAGTTTGGCTCGGTTGTTCATCACTTGTGCTTTGAGAGATTCATATGTGAATTTGTCAAACACATTTTCAGCATCTTCAGCAATTCTCTCAAGCATCTTCAGCCATTCTTCCACAGCCTTCTCTTCGACTTGTCGCCTTTCAGCATCATGAATGAAAGCTTGGATGATGGTTACATATCTTGACAGCATTCTGAGATTTTTCTTGCAGTTCCTTAAACTTCTGGCCTCCTCAATAGTGAGAGAAAGTAGCTTCTCAAGCACAACTTGAACAGTAGCACCAATTACAGGGTCAGCCATTGTTGTTTTTGCTCCTTCACTAAGTTGACTTCTTCCTCTACACCAAAGTTTCTCAAAGTTTTTGCACAAGTCTTCTTTTGCTAGTTGTTTGACCACCACTAAAGAAAAGAATAATCCCAACACTAAAGTAAAGAATAATTCATACACAATAATTCAAATAAAGAATACCTTTTGGATGGTGGTTGTGTTACTTTTTATTTCTAATGAATGGCAGTCACTTTTCATTATCATTTTGAATAATGCAAGTTAATCTATCCTATTATATCATATATCATCGTCATATCATCATATATCATTATACTACTTGTCCGCATAGTTATAATAAAGATTAAATGTCACTATTTGATAAATATTATAATAATAAATACTGCAATGAAAGAGAGAAATATAAATTAAGTTACGATTCTCATATCGATTCAGAGAAATGACTGATAAAAATTTCTCATTTTGCAATTTCAATTTAAAATTGTGGATAAAAAAGACGAAAACATTAAAAATGATATGAAAAGCTTCAGCTAATTGACAATCTAATTATCATTGTTTCATACAAAATTCAATAATTCTTATAGCAATATTATACACCATTTTAAAGCTCAAATTATTTCTTGTAGGTTAGAATTTAATTATTTTAAAATTTACTTCTTCCAAGTGAATTTATTTTTAAAAATTTATAAACTACAAAAATAGAATCACTTTTAAGGAAAAGTTTTATTTTAATATTATTTTTTTAAAATAAAAGAAGAAAGAAAACCTACCAAAGAAAAACAACATGTTTTGTTTAATAAAGAAGAAGAAAAACAAAAAGAGAAAGAACGTACAATAAAAAAGAACAAATAATTTACTAATTGGTGTTTCAATGTTTTTGATGGTTTGAGTTCTCTGTCACGTAGATGATTTTCATATTTGAACTTACTAATTTGTTCTACAAAGTATCATCCATGTATAAATATAGTATCAAACTTCAAAGAAAAGATTTTTTTAAAACTTTGATACAATAATTGAATAAAAATTGTCTTAAATACCAAAAAAAATAATTGAAGTTTAGTGGAGGATTTTTCTATTTATTATTTGTTTTGCTCAATTGTTATTTATTGAAGTTTTTTTATTTGTCGTGAATGTGTTGTTTTGCCTTTAAATTGATGTATATTGGTGCGAGCAAAGGATGTTCTTCAACCAAAAAATATAATCAGCTATAAAACACAAAAAGAAATTTGAAATAATTTTATTTTTTCCAACCATGTCAATAGAAACTCATTAATTTCCGACGATTTTTTTTCCATCTTTCTCATAGTACCTAAAATGGGATGAAGAAGAAAGCTATAGTAAAAAAATAAGCTCACTGCAGAGAAGGTAGGTTTTGTGCTTTAATGGATAGCAGGGGAAGTGGGGGTGTGGTAAGTTACAGTTTTTTTCTTCTTCTTTTTTTTACTTTAAAACTATTTCCTTTTTTTTTACTTTATAATAAATTTTTTAATTTTTTTTGGACTCTAAAATAACACATGTCATTATTCAATTAGTTAAATTGTCATGTCACTGTGAGTGTATTTCAGACTTTTATGATTTTAGCTTATTCTAAAAAAAAAATACTTAAATGGTTCAAATTCAGTAGGAGGGAAGTGTTCAATAGGTACAAGTCCTAATCGAGGTGTCTAAGTGAATTATGCGAACAGCTTCAAGGGTTCACAGATGACTTAAGCCTAATAGTTAGATATCCATGATTTCATGAAATCGATATTAAAAAAATTGTTTTATCATTTTTTGTACTCTGTAATTGTCTTCACATGTGACTTGTACAATAATGTTAAAATCTGAGTTGGTGTTTCATGTTTTTGATGGTCTGAGTTCTCTGTCAGGGTAGGTGATTTCTATATTTGAATTTACTAATTTGTTCTTCGAAAAGAATTATGAGCATCGTCCATGTATAAATATAGTATCAAACTTCAAAGAAAAGATTTTTCTTTTAACTTTGATACAATAATTGAATAAAAATTGTCTTAGTTACCAAAAAAAAATGGAGATTTTCACATAAATAGTCTGGCGGATTTACTGTTTAGTTCTTCTAGCCGGTATACATTCATTTTATATTGATTAGATATGAAATATACATATATTTTGTATCCGCCAACTATTCTAAGTTTAATCAATTGGGTGGACAACTATTTATGAGAAGTTGCAAACTTTTGCTTCTTTTATTTTTAAAACTGTGCTAAACTTGGTCGGGAGACAAACGTGTAACGTACGTTCTCAGACACTAGTATTATTAAAAGTGAGAAGCTCCAAAATACAAAGTTAGATTACCATTTTGCCACTATATTAAATTAAAATATTATAAAATATCAAATTAATAAAATATTAAATAATCATATAATAGTAGCAATTTCTGTCTATTAATTGTCATTTAACTTTCAGATTAATCTATTCACTTGCTAGCCATCACTTCCATTTTCCAATAATTATTGAAAATGCCGATCCAATTTGTATCTATTAAAGTTTTTGCACAAATCTTCTTTTGCTAGTTGTTTGCCCAACACTAAAGAAAAGAATAATCCCAACACTAAAGTAAAGAATAATTCATACACAATAATTCAAATAAAGAATACCTGTTGGATGGTGGTTGTGTTACTTTTTATTTCTAATGAATGGCAGTCGCTTTTCATTATCATTTTGAATAATGCAAGTTAATCTATCATATCATATCATATATCATCGTCATATCATCATATATCATTATACTAGTGTACTTATCCGCATAGTTATAATAAAAGATTAAATATATTTTAAAATAATTAATGTCACTATTTGATAAATATTATAATAATAAATAATGCAATGAAAGGGAGAAATATAAATTAAGTTACGATTCTCATATCGATTCAGAGAAATAGCTGATAAAAATTTCTCATTCTGCAATTTCAATTTAAAATTGTTGATAAAAAAGACGAAAACATTAAAAATGATATGAAAAGCTTCAGCTAATTGACAATCTAATTATCATTGTTTCATACAAAATTCAATAATTCTTATAGCAATATTATACATCATTTTAAAGCTCAAATTATTTCTTGTAGGTTAAAATTTAATTATTTTAAAATTTACTTCTTCCTAGTGAATTTATTTTTAAAAATTAGAAACTATAAAAATAGAATCACTTTTAAAGCTAATTTTTATTTTAATATTATTATTTTTAAATAAAAGAAGAAAGAAAACCTACCAAAGAAAAACAACATGTTTTTTTTTAATAAAGAAGAAGAAAAACAAAAAAGAGAAAGAACGTACAATAAAAAAGAACAAATAATTTACTAATTGGTGTTTCATGTTTTTGATGGTTTGAGTTCTCTGTCACATAGATGATTTTCATATTTGAATTTACTAATTTGTTTTACGAAAAGAATTATAAGTATCATCCATGTATAAATATAGTATCAAACTTCAAAGAAAAGATTATTTTTTAAAACTTTGATACAATAATTGAATAAAAATTGTGTTAGTTACCAAAAAAATATAGAGATCTTCACATAAATAGTCTAGTGGATTTACTGTTTACTTTTGCTAGCCGGTATACATTCATTATATGTTGATTAGACATGAAATATACATATATTTTATATCCGCCAACTATTCTAAGTTTAATCAATTGGGTGAACAACTATTTATGTTAATTTTTCAAAAATTATATTATGAGAAGTTGCAAACTTTTGATTCTTTTATTTTTAAAATTGTGCTAAACTTGATCAGAAGACAAACATGTAACGCATGTTCTCGGACACTAGTATTATTAAAAGTGAGAAGCTTCAAAGTACAAAGTTGAATTACCATATTGCCCATATACTAAATTAAAACATTATAAAATATCAAATTAATTAAATATTAAATAATCATATCATACTAGCAATTTTTGTCTATTAATTGTCATTTAATTTTCAGATTAGTCTATTCACTTGCTAGCCATCACTTCCATTTTCCAGTAATTATTGAAAATGCCGATCCAATTTGTTTCTATTGATTTCAGTTTATTCATTCAAACGCCTCATTTGTTTGCACTTAATGGAGGTATCAATCTGAATGGTTCAGACATTAGATCATTAAATGCGTTTATTTTTTCTAATTAAAAATCTCTTAATGGGTCTGAATTAATCAAATTTGTGACAAAGTCTTATTCTCATTTAGACACTTTTAAAGATATTTTTATTTTCGGAAAAAAAAAGTGCTCCATATTTTTTTCTTCAAAAAAATTTCAAGTCTCTCCCATTCTCCAACTTCATTAGTTATCCAAATTATTTTCCTTACACTTTGAATTTTATTCTAATTGCTTGTTTATCAAGAATCAGTAAAATTTATTGTAAGATTTTATTTGATTAAAGAGCAAATATAACTGAAGATTTTGGAGGGAAGTCAAATAATTCTCTCCAATGGGAATAGTAAAATAACTGAAATTGGTGCAATGCTCAATCCTTAAGGGGTCGTTTGGTTACTGGTTAGAGTTATGCATGTATTAATTATGTGTGTATTAGTTATGCCGGTATTAGTTATGTGTGTATTAGTTATGCAGGTATTAGTTATGTAGGTATTAATTATGCAGGTATTAGTTATGTAGATATTAATTATGCAAGTATTAGTTATGTAGGTATTATTTGCTAGGATTTAGTTATGTAGAAATTACAATACATAAATTATTACTTATTGAATATTTAATTTATTGTAAATTAATATACCTTTTTTTAATAAAATCTGAAATTATAAAATCCAATAAATATAATAGTATACTTGATAAACAAGTAGTATTCAAAATAAAATGCAACGTTGAAAATGAAAATCACTCACCAACTGTAAACTATGATGCACAAAAAGAAAAAAAATGATGCACAAATATTAAAATGCAACGGTTTTGCCGGGGTGGGGGGGAGGATAAAAATAACGAAACCACAAAAAAAATAAGGTGCAGAAATAGCTTAGTCATTTTTTTTTTTAAAAAAATAATTAAAAAATAGCTTAGTCAACCCCCTTAATTTTGTAAATGAGTATTACTTAATTACAACAAATAAGTAAACATATTAAGGGTAAATATGTAATTTTATTATTTTAATCCATGTATAACTAATACCCTCATAAGTTATTCCACCTTCTACCCCGCATAAAATTATACATAGATTTCTTCATAACTTATGTGAGTATTAGCTATGTAGAATTGCAAAAACCCAACCAAACACCATATAAAATTATACATGAATAACTTTTATACAACATTTGGAGACATACCAACCAAACACGGTATAAAATTTATACATGAATAATTTTTATTCTATTTACAAACCAAACATGGTATAAAATTAATACATGAATAACCAAGTTATTCATGTATTAACTTATCCCCTTATCCAGTAACCAAACGGCCCCTAAGTTCTTAGGTTTATTGGATCTTGTTAAAGCTATTGACACTGTCATATGATTTTGCTTTGTCAGTCGCATCAATAGTTGCCTTGGAACAAATTTCCCAATCACTTTCCTACCATGTGTCTTCTTTTTGCTTTTGTTGCTTCCATTTCTTTGATGCCTAGGTGACATATCCCCACCCCTAGCCACTTTATCAAAGCATAAGTCCAGCATATTATCTTCCTCATCCTCATCAAAAAAATCATCGCCCATATCAATAACATAAGCATTAGTGGGACTAAATCCTGATGCTAAAGCATCTGATTCATTCTTCTTTGCAATCACACTTTTAGGCACAAATTCTAAAGCTTGTGGACTTAATTTGCCATTCAATAAAGGAGGTGAAACCTACTCTTCTTCATCAACCAAATCAAATTTTAAAAATCATTGTTTTGTGGCCTATGGGTATAAGAATTTGCAGGATTAATGAGTCCAAATTAATTTTTGGGTACATGACTTGGACATTACTGCTCACTATGCTTAACAATTTATCTAAAAAGATATCAAATTTTTCACGGCACTAGGCAAGCCCTATGCAACAACGGCACTAGGTAAGCCCTATGCGACAAGCTCGACTTGATTCAGAAGGCATTGAGGGAAGATCGATCCCAGGTAGTGCCGAAAAAATGAGCCCATATTTTAGTAACCCGTCCAATCCGCCCATATTTTAATGGGTTGGGTGAGTGATTTTTTTATATTAAAATAGTGAAAATTTTATATATAACATCTATAGGAGTAATAATTATAAGTTATAACATTATTCTTTAACTTGCAAGTTGTAACAATAAACAATTACAGGTTGTAACATTTTAGTTAATTAAAAAAGGATTTAAAAAACAGAAAAAATCAATTATTTCGAAAAAGAATTTAAAAATAACGGGATTTTAGATAACCAATAATTTGAAAAAATTAATGATAATTAATATAAAGCATAAAAATAGGAGATTCATAACTAAAAGAATATTTTTTTCCTTGTTTAACTCAATACAGTTGTTGTTCCCGAACAGATTGGTTTTCAAATTTTTTCCGTTCAGTTTCTCTGTCTTCTCCATATTCTCTCTTTCTAGTCATCACTACCATCTAGTTCGAAATTCGTTAAATTCAATAATCTGCATTTCTTATGATGGACGGTTTGTTGTCAGTATTGATAAAGTATGGTGGTCGATGGGATCCTTCAAGTATGTTTTTTTTCATTTTTTGCTATATTTGATAATACTTTATTGTAAACTAATAGTTTATAATTTATACGAACAAAACGTTAAAAAATTAATACAATGATTCGGTGATAATAGAAAAAAATTATATTTGTTGGTATGAACATGAAATTTCTTTGTGTGTACATTTTTTCGTTATTTGGTATGTTTCTGGTAAAAAAAAACTAAATTAAAGTGGTATGATTGAAATTTGTATACTAGTTATAGCACACATTTATGGGATTTGTTAAACTATTTTTTTTTAGTGAAACTGATATGAGCGAATAAATTTTTTTTGGCATTATATTCGAGGGAAACTGATTGAATTTTTTTTTTGGCATTATTTTGGTATGAATATTGTATACTGATTATTTAATAAATGAAAATTGACTAGTTAGGAATGGTATAATTTTGATATTTTTTTGACATGAATATTGTATGAATCAGTGATGACTTTTTTGCTTGATATCGGTATATATAATGTGCATAAAAATGGTATGAAATTTGTATACTGATTTAATGCAATTATTGTTATTTTTTAGGTAATACCATCAACAATTTTTTAGGTAATACCATCAACAATTTTTTTGCATTCCGTTGTTGATGGACCTAAGCGGTACATAGTGTGCATAAGTAACAATAAATGCAGTTGTGGGTGATTTCAGCATGATGAAATACCTTGCGGACATGCAATGGCGGTTCTTAGGTATAGAAGAATGCATGAAACAAATTATTGCTCCCCCTTTTATAGCTTAAAGAATTTTCAAGATGCGTATGCGATCCCTATTGAACTTCTTCCATGCGAGGGTATGTGGGATATATCAAGATATGTGTTGGAGCATAAATTGTTGCCGCCTGGTTCAAAAAGAACTGTAGGGAGATCAAAACTTGAACGTTGGAAGGGGTTTGCTGATGTGAAATTCAAGAAGTCCAAAGTTACATGCAGTACATGTCGTCACGAGGGACACAACAGAAAGACATGTTCAAATAACCCTGCATCAAAAAAGACATAATATAATTTTATTTTGATTTGGTTGTTTAATTGTGACAAACTCATGTTTTGACTTATTTTGTCTTTTAAGCTAATAAATTATAATTCCATAACATTTATTATATGTACTACTTAATCTTTTTTGTGTATTCACTGTCTTTCAAATATAAATAGAAAATATGGGTACCAATTGTACACTAATAGTGTACCAATTTAGTAATATTTGAATTACAATTATGAAGCAGTTGGATACCAACTTAATTCATTTTTATTTGTAGTCTTTGACTTAAATTATCAACATGGATACTAATTGTATACCAATAGGATACCACTTTAGAGTCGGTATTAGTTTTCAATATTTCATCAATTGGATACGTGGTAAGCCACCCTACAACTATTTACTGTAATTTTTAATTGGTGTCCATTTGTTTTTTAATCATTTGAATAATCGAAACAACGTGATGTAATTGATATTTGCCCAGGATAGTATTTATTGTTGTATATAATTGGTATACATTTGATATAAAACTGGTATACCATTGTAATTATGTTATTCATTTGGTATGCAACTGAAGTACCATTTATTTTAAAAGATGTAACTAGTATTTGAATTACAATTATGAACCAGTTGGATACAAACTTAATTCCTTTTTATTTGTAGTCTTTGACTTAAATTATCAAGATGGATACCAATATTATATTAATAGGATACCGATTTAGTGTCAATCTTAATTTTCAATATGAAGATCAATAGGATACATGGTAAGCCACCCTACAACTATTTACTGTAATTTTCAATTGGTGTACATTTGATTTTTAATTGATATCCCATTTGAATAATAGAAACAACATGATGTAATTGATATTTGCACAGGATAGTAATTATTGTTGTATATAATTGGTATGCATTTGGTATAAAACTGGTATACCATTGTGAAAATAGAAAAATCAATATCTAATTGAGATATTCAATTTGTATACACTTTGTATCCAAATTGAAAATTTATAAATCTGGCTAATGCTGACAAAGGTTAAAAAATAAAAAGAATGAAGTTGGCATGAAACTGGTATAAAACTGGGATGAATAAATCTGACAATGTAAAACATATCATATTATATTGTTGTCAAAACTAGGGGTGGGCATTCGGTTCTTTGGTTCAGTTTTATTAAATTTCGGTTCGGTGTTTCAGTGTTCGGTTTTGAAAAAAAGTGTGCACCAAATACCAAACCAAAATATTTCGGTTCGGTTTGGTTTTTTAAACTTCGATTCGATTTAATTCGGTGTTTTTAAAACGATTTTTCGGTGCAAGCAAATAAAAAATAAAATAAAAATTAAATTATCAAAACGTTTAACTAAAGATAAAAGTTGAAAACTCGAAATAATCAATTAACATATTTAATAGTTAAAGTTTCCAACAAAGAACTAAAGAAGTTTTTTTTCTCTTTCCGATTTTTTGTTTCCAACAAACACTCTTTGTAATAGCAACCAACAATTTAAACCAAGAATTCAACACTTGAAACTTAAAAGTTTAAACAATACATAGTTAAAAATGCCTTAATATTCAACTTCATTCAAATAAAAAACAATAGGAATCACAACTCACAAACACAAGTTACCAAGTATATAATTAATAAATTTAAAATATTATTTTAAATTTAGTTAATAAAACTTTGGTTTTTCGGTGAACCAAATTTTTCTTACCCTTACACCGAAAACCGAACTGAAAAACTGAAATTCCAAAAAAAAACACCGAAATCGAATCGAAAAACCGACAATGAAAAATTGAATTAATTTGGTTCGGTTCGGTTTTCGGTATTTATGCCCACCCCTAGTCAAAACTGTAGCAAAAACAAGTATACATCATCCAAAAAAAACATTTAATAATTAAAAAGTCTAAACTGCAATCAACTATTTCAACTTTGATTTTCGTTGTTTGGTGTTGGATAATTGGTAGTATTCGGAGCATGTTCTTTTGCTATGCGGGGTCCACCGAATTTGCTAGCAACTATTCCAGTTACTTCGCTCTCACTAATTGTACCATCATCGTTCTTGCTTCTTCCATATTGCCATAGGATTGTGGCGTACCTTTGACGATGGTACGTTGCATCGATATCAATGGAATCCATATCAAAAACTCCATTGCTAATATATTTAGCAAATAGACATGCGTACAAACCACAATCACTGAAAAAAATATTGAAGAACAATTAATTTTGAGCAAGAAAGTGACATAATTATTATGAACTAATCACAAAAAGATATGAATACATACTTTGGACTTGGATCTTGTTGAGGCACATCATCCATAAACACAACTTTGAGAGGGTCGGATTGAAGCTTGTCAACATATGCAGGCAGTTTAATACAAATATGAATGATGAAGCATATTGAAAAAAAATTTCCAAACAGTGTAGCATTTCATACACTTCATTGAGACAACAAAGTTGATACAAAAATGAGAAAAGACACACCAAATTTATATCAATTTCATGTCAATGCATATGGATATTGATGAAAAAAC
The DNA here is from genome assembly GCA_018342035.1 of Solanum appendiculatum. Classification (NCBI taxonomy): domain Eukaryota; kingdom Viridiplantae; phylum Streptophyta; class Magnoliopsida; order Solanales; family Solanaceae; genus Solanum; species Solanum appendiculatum. The sequence goes on along the minus strand of JAGDQO010000286.1, from coordinate 629,455 downwards.
TCATACAAGTATCATGCCAATGCAAACATATATTGATATAATATCATACCAACTAAATAGTATACCAATTTCATTCCCAAAAAATATACTTAATTTGACCATTGCATATAAATTTAATACAAATTACATAAGTTATAGCATACAAATTTCATTCAAATGTTATACTTAGACTCAATATAATTTTCATAAGTTATATAATACAAATTTAATCCAAATTTTATACTCAGATTTAATATAATTTTTCGTAAGTTATATCCTACAAATTTTATACGCATATTCAATACAATTTTCATAAGTTATATAATACAAATTTCATCCAAATTTTATACTCAGATTTAATACAATTTTTCGTAAGTTATATCCTACAAATTTCATCCAAATTTTATACTCAGATTCAATACAATTTTCATAAGTTATATAATACAAATTTCATCCAAATTTTATACTCAGATTTAATACAATTTTTCGTAAGTTATATCCTACAAATTTCATCCAAATTTTAAACTCAAATTCATAACATGCAAAATTCATCCAAAATTTCATACTACACAAATACAAGTTAAAAATAATGAAAAAACTCAGATTATTCAAAATCAAAATACACCACACCAACCATAAACTCAAGACAATTAACAAATGAATAATATAAAAATTGAATAATTGATAAAATAATTTAAATGAAAAATTTACCCTCGCAACCTTTTTGCCCTTGTTTGACTTGGGGATTTCTGAATCATCTATCAATGATGCTCTTTTTTTGGTGGGTTTTGAAGACTGACCCATGTTCACATTTGTTGATTTTTTTGTTTTTTTTCATTTTTTTTCACTTATAAAATCTAGATCAGATTCTGAATACTCCGATGAAGGGGATTCCACCATTTTCTCTTTTCTCTTTTGACCCTTTCGATTTGGAGTAGTTGAAATTTTCTTTGTTTCTTTTCTTTTCCTTTATTGGGCTTTGTTTCCTCTTCGAAGTTGTAAACTTTTGTTCGTCGAAATTGGGTTGTTGTTGGTCGGCGATGTTTGAGTCAATATGTTAAAAGATGGAGCCTCAATTTCAACATTAGACATCGCTTCTCTGAATGTAGGGCTCTTTCTAGGCGTATGATGAAATTTTTTATTCTTCGACATCTAGATTCTTAGTATTGTGTAGAAAATTTAATAATCTTTTTGAGTAAACAAAGAAGAAACTCGAAAATCAGTGAGAGATTTACGAGAAGAAGCCAATTGAAGATGGAGAGAGAGAAATCTTTAATGTTTGAACGTGGGGGAGGGGGGACTGCCTTGGCGTGTGGTATCGGATAGAAATCGATTGGTGGGGGGTGGGGGTGGGGGTGGGGGTGGTGGGATAGTTTACGTGTAACAGTAAAAAAGCAATTAAAAGGTGTATGTGAAAAGGTAAAAAATCCCTAAAAAAGTGTAACTGATAATTATCATTAATTTTATTTATCTCACTTATTAATTATAATATAACTATAAAAGGACTAAATTAATTAATAAAGTGGAATTAACTGAATTATAAATAAAAAATGATATGTTATAACATGTAATTAAAATGTTATAAGTAGTAATATTTTAAAAGTAGATATAAAACCCGTAATATTGTCCCTTAAATAGATATGTGGTGTGATTTTTCCATAAAATATGGGTTGATACCCATATTCAACCCATAAAAATATGGGTAAAATATGGATTAGCCAAATGGGTTAAGCTTCCAACTTTTATTCACTCAAAATTCATAATATTACTAAAAATGTTGTAACTCCTCTTCCTTTTTATGTCTTCTATAAAATTAATTATTCTTCTCAATAATTGAAAAGATGAAGTCTTTGGCCCTCCAAAAAATATATATTTTAAATGTACATTTCTTTTATTAATTATAATTATATTTTTTAATTTGTTTTATTTTATCTTGGATTACAAATGATTGTGTAAAATAAGCAAATCATGTATTATTTATTGACATTGCTTAAAGTGCATTAAACATGTTTTAGTCCTAAAATGCAAATATTCATTTACTTTGAAATTAAAAATAATTTCCCCTTGTTATTACATATTTATTTTATATTGAAAAGTTATTGGAATTTTTTTTTTTGACTTTTATGATACAATATAACTAAATAAAGTATTTTCAACATTTTTCATCTAAAAAAAGACTAAAATATTTTCTCCATGTTGAATTCTTAAGTAGAATACTATTTACTCATAAAAATATGGGTAAACTAGTATTTTACCCAACCCATTTGTTACCCAATCCAATTTTACCCATATCAAATATGGGCGGGTTGAATTATTACCCATTTTATGTTGACCTGTTTTCAACCCGCCCAAATTTTATCCAACCCGCCCAATTTGCCCTCACTAATCCCATATAATCCGTGTGGATAACCACTCTCTAAACCAAGTGAGCCACATATATGTATGCCTTTATATGTAAATTGTGTTTTAAGACATAAAACATTATTTTCCTGTCACGATAACACTCTTTCTTCTTCTTTTTTCGAGTAATTATTCTTCTTTTAATTTAGATTTTCAGTCGTGCTTTTGATATTTTTGGTTGCAAAATTTAACTCTTTAAACAAAAAGGTAAATTGTATTTTGGAGAGTGTTTGTGTTAAGAATATATAATAGTCAACTGGATAATGTTTTGTATACTTTTTTAGTGTGAAAAATTGATAATAATTTTTCATTAGGTCTAGGCATCGAGTTTATGGAGCCTAATTCAAATAGACTCTTTTAATATACTTTTTTTTGTGTGTGTTTTGCGTAGTCTTAACAAAAAGGTTAAATTTATACAAACTGATTAGGTAAAAAAAATATAATAAATATTAGTAGTAGCTTGAATTCAATTGCAATTAAATCATGTAAATTTATAGTTTAAATGAGACCTCAAATTAAATTGTGATTATTAAATATTCAACATAAAAATGAACTTTTAAAGCCAAAATATACCTATACATTCATAAGTTTTCTATTAATTTATATTTCATTAACACTCTGTTTGAATCATTGTTACCCATTGTTTCATAATATACTGTATTGTACTGTACTGTACTGTATTGTATTGTACCATACGGTAGATATAATGTTTGGATAGACTATATTGTTTGTTGTTGTTTAATAACATTCTTATTGTTTGGTTTGATTGTATCGTACTGTATTAAAATTTATAAATTTACTAAAATATTCTTAATTATTCTAAATACTAAATTTATCAATAATTACTAATAAAATAACAATACTATCATGCATATTTTTTTTAATGTCATATGAAAATAACATAAAATTATATTATCAATTATAATTATATTATCAAACATTATCATCACGTTTGTATCTAGATTGATTTAATTATATTTAAAAAGATCATATAAAGCAATATGTTGAAAGAGATAAAAGTATGAAAAAAAAGGGAAGAATGTATGCTTGAAAAGGAAAGAAGAAAGAGGAAGGACAAGCAATCAAATCTAGAAGGAGACAAACAACGTAGTAGTTGTTGGGTAGGAGGTTTGAATGTGATTAAATAATATAGGGTAAAGGGTAAAATAGTATTATGAAATATTAAGTAAGGACATAATTGGAAAAAGAAATCAAGTAACAATGGGAACACACCAAATCGGTTGTTCCATAAAATGGAGGTTTTCATTGTTACGTAACAACGGGATTTAACAATACAATACAATACATTTTAAGTAACAATCAAAACAAACATTGTATGTATGGTAACAATACAATACAATACAATGGGTAACAATGATCCAAACAGAGTGTAAGTTTTGACTTATCGAATTTAAAATTTTAATTATCACACACCTTTTTAAGGGTCCTCAATTTTTAATTAGAGTTTTCGAGTTCAAAGCTTAGGAATTGAAAAGTTATTAATAGGAACTGTTTTTGGGAAAATTTCCTAAACAATTATAGTTTGGAGCATAATCATTATTAGTAGTTGTAGTTTGCTTATTTATCATTTGTGGAATTGTAGCTATGTTTTTGGTTTAGTAGTTGTATTTGTTCGCTTAGTAGGATTGTATTCAAAGACAGTTGCAATTGTTATCCAGTTGTATCTTTTCTCTCTTATGGTTGAATTATTTGTATTATTTCGTTCTATTGTATCAATTATTATCGGCTTATATCACTTGTATTCAGTTGATATACACCTCAACTTTGTCATTTAGAGTTGATATACCCCTCATTATGAAAGTAGCTCATATATACCCCTGATGTTATACAAATGACTCATATATACCCTTTTTCTCTAACGGAAGTGAAAGAAATAATTTTAATTTAATCTTTTGAATTATTTAAAATATATATATATAATCCATATGGGGTATATTTGATCCTCCTCACACATATTTTTCTTTGACTTTTTTGTTTCAACGACTAATTTAAAATTTATTATTTTGATGGTCAAGTTTATTTATGTTTCACTAATTTTCTTGTAAAATTTATTATAGACGCCCCAATTTTTTTTACAAATACAAAAACTAAATAGCCAAAAATAATTTTAAATTATAATATAGCCACAAAAAAAATTAGTTTTAATTTTTTTCTTTACACTAAAGAATGAAAGAAAAATAAAAAATACGAATAAGAAACTCAAATAATGGTAATCAAAGAAGTAAAAAATCAATTTATGTATGAAAAAGATTAAACTATATTTTGAACTTTGCTAGAAGGATCATATATACCCCTACATGATTCTTTTTTAAAAAAAAATTAAAAGTCAAAAATATAAATTTAAAACTAATTTCTTCACTTTCGTCAGATGAAGGGTATATGTGAGCTCTTTTTGTAACGGTAGGGTATATGTGAGCCATTTGTATAACGGTAAAGGTATATATAAACCACTTTCATAACGAGGGTATATCAGGTCTAAATGGCAAAGTTAAGGGATATAGCAGGCCATTTTCCCTTGTATCAATTATATCAATTTGTATCACTTTTATTAATTTACTCTAGTTTCAGTTGTATTCGTTCACTCTATCATTTCAATTGTTATCAATTTGTATCAATTGTATTTATTCGTTCTAATGTCACTTGTATTCATTCATAGCTATTGTTTAACTGTTACCAACTTTTATAGGCTATATCAAGGCATACAATCGCGATAAATTTATTGGGTAAACTACATAAATCCCACTAGTTTAGATTATAATAAAAAGGATTTACGAAAGTTTCGAATATTACTTCTTGTACCATATTTCGTTTTTTGGATACATGTATCATTACACGTCAGATACATGCAGGTGACGGTTTTAAAAAATGAGATACATGTTTAATTAATTCACATGGATAATTAATTCTGAAAAAATATTAATCAAATCCCTTAATATAAGACGAAAATCTAGGAGCGTATTTATATTTAATTAATTTCATTTTATTACTCTTTGAAATAATAAATTCATTAATATTATTAATAAAAGACAAAAAATGTATATCTTGATTATGTAATTTGATTAATTTCATTTTATTGCTCTTAAAATAATAAATTCATTAATTTGATGTATTTATTTTCAATATATGATGTATTCAACAAACAAAACACTTAGATACACGAGTGTACGGTATCTAGTATTAATTTCAAGTATCTATTTATATGTATCTATTATTAATTTGATGTATCAATTTCATATGTTATATTCAAAACATGTATCTCCGATACATAGTAAGGAGATACATCTAATTATGTGTATCTAAGTATGAAATGTAACTGAAACACATGAATTTAGAAATAAATCACTACCGTAGAGTATCTGTCGTATCATTAGTAAAAAAAATATTCAAAATTCTTCCCTTTTTTAAGCATCTGAAAATTTTTCTGATTGATACATGTAATTTTAACTCAAATATATGAACTCTTAACTACATACATGTGTATATTTTGTAAGATACTCGTACACCTAATATCCTTCGTATCTCTCTCCTCTTCATCAGACACCAGCATCACCTCCGTTGCTCGTGATTACCTTGTATGCACTTCACCAACCATTTCTTCATCCCATGATTTCAGTTGTGTAGAATTTCAGAATTTCAATCTTTCTAATTCTCGATTTTACAACGACGAAATATCGTCGTCGATTGTGGTTCCTTAAACCTTTCAATTAAAATTTTTTGGCCGCAAAACTTCTATTCCCATCTTTACTTCTCAAACAAAGAAAAAAGAGTTCAAAATTTGTACAAATAAATATCCAAGAAAAATTGCATTGCTTCGTTCAATTTTTAATGGTTTAGTGAAGAAGATTTATGAGGGAGAAGGAAGAGAGAGATAATGGAGAGATGACTGTAGGATAGGAGATTGAGGATGTAGGAAGAGAGAATATGATAAAGGTGATGGAGGATTTGAAGGGGGGGGGGGGCAGAGATACGCTTAGCATAGAATGGTGGAGGTGGGTGAAGGACGTGATGGTGGGGGTGAGAAATACAGGGTATTGGGATTGGGGGAAAGAAAAGATTTATGTGAGAGAAATATTTTGAATTGCTGATTGACCATTAATTAAGGAGTTTAAATTTTAAGATAATTATTCAATACCATATTTAAGGGATTTGTTTATCTGATTAAATCTTTTTATGATATTATGTGTAATTGTTTTAAACTAGAGGAAAATAAAGTATATATGATAGTAAAGTATGTCTAGTTATTCCTAAATTGTATGCATTCGCTCAACATATATGTATTCTCTCTCTCATAAAACAAAAATATAGTGAAGATACAATATAATATACACTTGTACGTCACTATATTTCGTTGTATGACACTTGTATTTTATGAGATTTCACTGTGATACACTGAAATACAATGATAGATACAGTTATAATCAGAGGCGTATGCAGGATTTCGAGATGAGGGGTGTACTATTGTAAAAAGGTGGATCTAAGATGTAAATTTGATCGGATATATCTATACATATATAAGATTCAAATTTCTAACCTCACTTAGAGAGATGCACCTAATCATCGTCACATAATATAATACTCCGAGTATGGGTTCACACATCTATATTTCAATATTTTTTTAAAAATATAACACTATTATATATGATTTCGAGAGGGGAGCATGGGTTCACGTGAACCCGGTGACCCCCCATTAGATACACCTCTGCAGTTATTATGTCACATAATCAATGTATGTGACTCCATAATAAAGAAGAGAAGAAAAGTTCATCGGAGATGACGCTTTTCGGCCAGAAGGTCACCATGACAATATACTTGTATCAATTGTAGAAGAAATATCTTTGAATATATACGTATACTCTCAAGTTCAAACGTTGTTTAAAATTTCAGATCGGATACACTTTACAAATATGTTCTTCACTAATGATGATGGAAAGCAACATAGAGAGATTTTATACATATTTATATAAGAGAAAAAAATACAATCAACACGCAAAAAAAGAATCGGGGATGAGCTCCCTAATCGTTTTCCGGTGGTCTGCTTCCTCAGCCAGCGACTATTTGCTATAACACCTAGTTATACTTTCGGGCTAAATATACCCTTATGACTAACAGAGGACATGTGGACGGCTAAAATTAAATGAACTATTCAATTTAAAATTAATCAAATTCGGATATAATTGAACCCGCCCCGCCCCAGATAACATTGACCCACCCAATTTATGAAGGTATGAGAAATCAGTTTCATGTTATAGAAGGGGAAAAACTAAAGAGGAGATCGATTCAGGAAATAAATTGCAATCAGGTTATGTGTTGAGAATTCACTCTTCCTCTTTTTGATGTTATCTCACATGCATTTTCCTCGTTTTTCTTTGTCTAGAAATTAAGACTGCTCACTTGTTCATTGATCTCAAAATCTCCCTTAACTGAGGTGTTTATGAACAAGCAAACTATAGTTGACAACATCATGACTGAGCCAAGAATTTCTCAAGTGTTTGCTGACCTGCATACCGTTAACTCCAGAAAAATAAACCTGAAACTAATATTAAGCAAGTCTAGAAACAAGATACTGTATGCTGAAGCAAAGGATTCATTTGTTGATTTTCTGTTCAGTTTCCTCGCTTTTCCTATTGGATCAGTGATCAAAGCTCTAAAAGGGATTTCTAGACTAGGATGCATAGAAACTTGTATAAAAGTGTAACAGATTTGGAGTCACAAAGGTTTCCTTTTTCTTGTTAGTTGTTACCAAAACAGATTACTCAACACTGGTGTTGCACCAAGACATAAATGCCAGAATGAGTTGCTTCCAATTTTTGTGGAACTTCCAGATCATAAACTTGGGTGGGTCAAATGTTATAATTAGGTCATGTAAAATTATTGGGGCGGGTAGGGTTATATCCGGATTTGATTTATTTTAAATTGAATAGTTCATTTAATCTTAGCCGTCCACGTGTCCTCTATTAGTCATAAGGATATATTTAGCCCGAAAATATAACGGGAGGAGTATATTTAGCCCGAAAATATAACTAAGGATATATTTAAACTATTTCTTATAGTACAGGGTATATTTGGCCCTTTGCCGTATATTTTATCCCAACTTCATATTAGTCAAACCAAGGACTTCATGTGTGTAAGCCACGTGTACATTTCCCTTATTATACCAAATAGAAATAGGAGTAAAAAAAATGTCTTGAAGAGTCAACAATGGTTAGAGACATACAATACAAAATGTAAATACACTGTAAAAGAGGGCCATTGGATTGAGCAATCACAAAATCTTCTTTGGTGGATTCAACATCTGCTTTTTCACCATTTTTTGGGTAAATCTTTTTCTCAGTCAAACTTCCAAGAATTTGATTTACTTTTGTTGACTCTCATAATCCCATCAGAGATTTTTCTGATTTCATAAGATTACAATTTGGGGGTTTTGGTTCTTGACTATCTGATCTGAAAAAGATTCAATCTTTCTACTTTTTTGAACTTCTTGAAGTACCCCTTATGATTCAAATTGAATTTAGTTTTCTGGGTTGGCGTTGGATTGAGCTTTAGATTGGAGTTCTTGGGGATGTAATGGAAGAAAACGCAGCAGCTTTTCATACTGCTTTAAATGCGGCGCAGGCGTTAGGAAGGGGTTTTGATGTGAATTATGATACAAGATTGCTTTACTGTAAAGGGGTGGCTGGGTCTAGGGTTGTGGAGATTGATGAAGACCATACAAGGGATCTTTCTCTATATGATAATCTAGTCCTGCCTAATGTTTCAAGGGATATTAAGAACTTTCAGGAGCCTGGCGGTCGTGATGGCTCTAGTGTTTGCAATTATAATGAGGTAAGTGTGCTCTTGTTCACTGTTTTTAGGTTCTCTGTGTTTGATTTGTTAAATTATAGAATTGTTGATTGTACTGTTTTATGTCAATCTAGTGATGCTTTCTGCAAGTATCCGGATGTTTTTTATAACCGTGTAATCCCCGAGGATGTAGTTTGTGTTCTGTTACTATATGCTGTTTTTGTCTTTTGCTGGATTGCTTCTATCGAAAACAACTTCTCTACTTTTGAAAGGTAGGGGTAAGGTCTGCGTACACTTCACTCTCGCCAGACCCCACTTTGTGGGATTCCACTGGGTATGGTATGTTACTGTTGTTGTGTAATCCCCGAGGACCAGTTGGCACACGGTTTGAAGCTCGGTTGATACCTTCTACCATTCTCTACTTAAGTACCAAACATTTGTCCTAGGTTCTCTAACTTGTGATGTATGTCTAACTCACACATTATATGTGAGCTCATGCCATTGAATAAAAGCCCTGCACGTATCCCGATGCTGGTTTAAGCTTTTGACATTCCTAGTAATAACTATGTATATAAGCGCTGATGAAAATAAAAGGCATGAAGGCACCCAAGGGCATGGCTTTGTGGTCAATGAAGTAAGTGGAGCACCATGAGGTCTCAGGTTCAAATTCCAGCAGAGACAAATACGCTAGGTGATTTTTTCTCATCTCTTCTAGCCTTGGATTACTGTAGCTTATAAGACGACAAAACGAAGGCTAAGTTAGCGGTTACAGCAGCAAAGACGACAACTTTCGAACGACTGTATGTTGAACTAGGGGACAAATGTGGAGATAAGAAATTGTATAGGCTCGCAAAGGCAAGAGAGATGAAGGCTAGAGACCTGGATCAAGTGAAGTGCATCAAGGATGAGGAAGACAAGCTGTTAGTGGAAGAGACCCTCAATTTGCGAAGATGGCAAGCTTACTTCCACAAATTATTGAATTAAGTAGGGGACAAAAACACTGTGTTGGGAGATTTGGAGTACTTCAAGATTTGAGATTTTGGGTATTGTAGGTGTATTAAGGTTGAGGAGGTTAAGAGCACTATTTGTAAGATGAGCAGGGGAAGAGCAACCGGACCAAATGAGATCCTCGGCAGATTTTTGAAAGAGTACAAATAGGGCAGGTATGAAGTGGTTAACTCTTTTGTTTAATGTCATTTTTACTTCAGTTAAAATGCCCGAAAAATGGAGGTGGAGTAAAATGGTTCATTGTACAAGAACAAGGGTGATATCCAGAACTCTAACAATTACAGGGGTCAAGCTGCTAAGCCACATGAAAGTTTGGGAGAGAGTAGTGAAAGTGACGGTAAGGAGGGGTGTGTCCATCTCCAAGAACTAGTTCGAATTCATGACTTGAAGATCGACTAAAAAAGCCATCCATCTTGTGAGGAGACTGGTGGATAAATATCGAGAAAACAAGAGGGACTTACATATGGTGTTCATTGACTTTGAAAAGGCTTACTACAAAGTCTTGAGGTAAGTCCTTTGGCGATGCCCGTAGGTTAGAGGTGTACCAATAGCCTACATATAAAGTACATGTATGATGGAGCCAAAACACGGGTGAGAATGTTGGGAGGAGACTCAGACCAGTTGAGATGGGGTTGCACTAGGGATTAGTTCTTAGCCCGTTTCTGTTTGCCTTAGTGGTGGATAAATTGACGTGGTATATTAAAGACGAGGTGCCTCGGTGTATGTTATTTGCGGATGACATAATGCTGATTGATGAGACACGTAGTGGAGTTAATGCTAGGTTGGAAAGGAGAAAACAAACTCTAGAGTCTAAGGGGTTGAGGTTGAGCAGGACCAAAACAGAGTGTTTGGAGTGCAAATTTAGTGATGCCATTCCATGAGGCTGGCGTGTTTTGGAGTGCAAAACAGAGTAGTTTACACTGATGTCTTCCATGTCTTTGTTCATCTGTGTTTTCTGAAAGGATCTTCATTAATCTGTGTTTTCTGATGCTTGTGCAAATTTCTATACTTTTGGTTAATCTTTTCTTTTCCTAATTTTATTTAAGAAATAGTTTTCTTTTATTACTTATTCTAGTGCTGCTTTTGACTGCAGATGGTGGAATATTTTAACAGAAAGGCAAATATTTCAGGCCATGCTCCTCTTGGTAGCTTTAATGTAGCATTCAGTTTCACGGGTGCAAAGCATTTTGATGCTACCACTACAAAGACACTTTGTATGGATGGATATTTCATACCACTTGCTAGTCTTCAACTTATGAACTCACCGCTAGTATTACAGGAAAGTGTTAAAAGAGCTGTCCCAGCATCATGGGACCCACCCGCATTAGCAAGGTTAGAATTTCTCATTACTTTTCTTTCGACAAAGGAAATTTGCTTTTATAGTTGACATGTTAATAACTTTTAGAACCTCTATTGTTCGGTAACAAGGGTTACTTCTGTCTCTTACAGCTTCATTGAAAATTTTGGGACTCACATAATTACATCTGTAACTATTGGTGGTAAAGATGTAATTTATGTTAAACAGCACCTTTCATCACCTCTTTCCACAATGGAAATAAAAAGTTATGTTCATGATATTGGAAATCAGAGGTTCTCCAGCACAGAAAGCCTTACAAGTTCAGGTTTATTGAAATACAAGGATAAGGCTAGTTCCGTTATTTTCTTCGTTTTCAAACTTTATAATCTATTCTTTATCGTTTATTATTTTTACTAAAACCGTTGTTTTAGACTGTTTCCTTCCAAATAAAGTGCTTGTCTTTCGTCTTCTGATGTCTTCTTTATCCACAAATTTCCCATCCCTTTCCTCAATTTAATTGTGCAGTCTAGCGATCCGTCAATATTCAATAGCCAAGGGATATATCCCCAGCCCACTAATGCTCCATATATTGCTGGAAACGGCAAAGAGGTTTGTGGCATTTCTTTTCTTTTCTTCTGGTTTTTATTGCTTTCTGAATAGGTGCAAAAGTTATGTGTGATCTTTTCTACTACTGATGGGTCATTCTTGAGAGAAATGTCATAGAACCTAATGCTCATTTGAATGTCAAGAAGGAAGGACCCTTGTTCCTCTTAATAATTCATTTTCCATGTAATTGTTTTTGTCATGTTATAGTGCCACAAACTTTTAGATATTGCGTCCAACACCATTTATGTAGTGGACGTCATGTTTTCGGAGTTCGTAACTACCAAGATGCTTGAAAGTTATGAAATAATAATATGTTCTATACAATTCCAAAGTTTTAACAGTTCAAACTCATTTACAACTGTTTTTTCAGTCAAATTAGTTCTTAATCTGTGTTCCCATTAAATTGTGTCAAATTAAATTAGACAGAGATTAGTATTATGTTCTCCTATATGATTTCTTGCCATAGGTGTACCTTGGTCAGTTGACCGTGATGCAAAATCATAATTTGCAGTTTATTCCTGAAGGTTGTTTTTGTTCAAAAGCTACCACATGTATACTGGTATTCTGCCTTGACCAGCCAATTATCTGATGTATCACGATTCTCCTCTCTCTCTTTCTCTTCACGGAGAAGCAATTGCTATCCCTTGCTTTGCTTTCAAATTCCAATCCATTTGATGTCCGCCACCCTGGCCCTCCTCCTTCCTCCATTTAGCTGCAACGGCCGCAGACGCAGGAAGCAGTTCCTCTATGGCAAATTGGAAATGTCGAAGTAGGCCGTGGCTTATAAATAGGAAGATAAGGCGTTAGCGGACCAACTTGACAGGACCCTCCTTTGCTCTATCTAACTTGGCGTGCGCACCTTCCGGCTGTGTGAGAACATATTCGGACAAGCGCACTACTCATATCGGTACGAGAAGCTCTCAGTCATTATCCTGCTGTCACTCCACACCTAAAACCCATAAAACATCATACCGACGAGCAATTTTTCAGGACTGTGATGATGGGAAAATCCTATTTACATACTTCATAGTGTTGCCATATTGGAATTAGCAGATTTGTTGAATTGGGACCTTTTATGTAACCAGTTCCATTGCTCATTATTTTCTTGATTTTTGGTTTTCCATTTTTGTTGCATGAATTTTCTAAACAAGAATTTTCTTCACTGGGGAAGTGACCCGTAAATTTGTCCTAATGGAGTGCATCTGTCTTCCATTATTACATCAAAACGCAATGTAAAACATTCAATATATATATATATATATATATATATATATATATATATATATAGAGAGAGAGAGAGAGAGAGAGAGAGAGAGAGATATTCAAATTTCGAGGATGAAGTCATTTAAGAGTCAATACTAGGTCTTATTGGTGTTAAATTTCTTCACATTGGGTTTGTTGCTAAGTTTTGGTATCGTTTTTTTTTTTATTAAAACAGATTCATGATTTTATTTTGTAAGATCGACCAGTTTCTTGATTGCTCTTAAACATCTGTAAAATTTGATTTTTCTGATCTTGCCAGTAATGACAGAGAGTAGTTTGAATCTGGTTCTTTCTTTTCAATGTATCTGATGCAGGATGTCACGGTCATTTTTAGAAGAAGAGGAGGAGATGATCTGGAACAAAGCCACACCCAATGGGCAAAAACTGTCAGATCTTCTCCAGATGTCATTGAAATGTCATTCTACCCTATAACTCTTCTGCTTGAAGGAATAAAAGGCAAGGAGCATTTGGAACGTGCTATAAGTCTTTATCTCGAATGTAAGTTATCTTGGTTATTGTAAAAAGTTATATTCTTCATCAAAGTTCTGACATTTCTTTGATTCAAAATGTCGACAAATGACTCTAGTTGTTTGAATGCTTGCAGACAAGCCTCAAATTGAAGAGCTGAGATATTTCCTAGAGTTTCAGGTCCCAAGGGTATGGGCCCCTGTACAGGACAGATTTCCAGGCCAACAACGGAAGGAACCTGTTTGCCCGCATCTGCAGTTCAGCATGATGGGACAAAAGCTCTATGTTAGCCAAGAACAAGTATGCTGATTTCTGAATTTGGAAATAGAGTTTTTGTCAAATGTTATTTTATTTTATACTGATGGAGAAAATGATACTAAGTTTTGTTCTGGAAGTTTGTCAGACTCAAACTTACCTCCAACAAAGCTATCAATCATAAAGCAATGTTAGTCCTAGTGTTACAACCTAAGGGTCCATTAGGTTTGCTTCATTGTTAGTCGATTTTAATTCAGTGTGATACCTATTACTGATTTTTTTATTCCATTTAGATTAAAAGAACTGTAATTTATGATAGAAGCTTAGAATAATTTTGAAGTCAAGGACTAGAACATAATGAAAGTCAATACATTTTTAGCTATTATTGTTTCCCTCACTTTGGACTGATTTTGCTAGTGCAAGCTTTTATATGTATCTTCATCTGATAGTCTTATTTTAATCCATCCCAGGCTCTCTTATCCCATTTACTAAATTATCAATGTTCTGAGCTAATGTTGTTTCACTACAGGTGTCAGTGGGGCGTAAGCCTGTGACTGGCATGCGGCTAACTCTTGAAGGTTCCAAGTCAAATCGATTATGCATCTATCTTCAACATCTGACTTCTCTTCCTAAGATCCTTCTGCCATGTTGGGACACTCATGTAGCAATTGGCGCTCCAAAGTGGCAGGGCCCCGAAGAGCAAGATAGTAGGTGGTTTGAGCAAGTGAAATGGAAGAACTTTTCCCATGTTAGTACTGCACCAATTGAGTGTCCTGAAACATTTATTGGTGATGATCAGTCCGGTGTGTACATAGTGACGGGAGCGCAGCTTGGGGTCTGGGACTTTGGGTCAAGAAATGTGTTGTATATGAAGCTTCTGTATTCAAGGCTACCAGGATGCACTATACGAAGATCACTGTGGGATCATACCCCGAATGATAAGGCAAACAAAAAGGTCAATTGTGAGAATAACAATGGCGATGCAAGTTCTGTTACAGGGGTGAATATTATAGGCAATAAGTTGGCAAAGTTTGTTGACATGACCGAGATGAGTAAGGGGCCTCAAGATCCTCCTGGCCACTGGTTAGTGACAGGTGGAAAGCTTGGTGTCGAAAAGGGGAGAATCGTTTTGAGATTGAAGTATTCCTTGTTAAATTATTAGTTGATACTGCTTCTGAACATGCTGCATTTGGTTCTACAAGGAAGTAATGGTGTTTTGGTGTATATGGTTTGGGTTTTCTTCTTCTTGTGCATGTTTACCATCTTCGTTTGATGGTAGAGTTCTCTTCAAAGAAGAATGTATACCTTAGGTAGTTATGATGTGTAAATTTCTTCAAATTTTGACACCATTGTATGTTTTCATTCTGTGAAGTAATATGTAGGAAATGCTACTTCCAGCTAATAAGAGAAACAATTCAAGAACTGCAGTTAAGTAAAATCACCAGCAGAGCTACAGCCTATAAATCAATACATGAAACTTCTCTATCAGTAACTACATTAGTTCTTATTTTTCTAACACTGAAGTTCTCATCTCTATGGCCATATGCAAGTGGAAAGATATCTGTATGAATTGCACTTGTATTTACATTTTGATCAGTACATAGCTCTGATAATAAAAATGTCGAATTCATCTGAATCGACTCTTTAGGTTTGTTTCAAAGATTGTTCTCTATGCTCTCATTATCTAATGTATCTTTGATCTCATCAACGACAAGTTTTTCTAATCGAGTCACGAGACAGTTGGTTGATACACTCAGTTCTTGGTTTTCTTGTTGCAGATTTTCAATTTCATCCTTCAGTTTCTTGTTCTGCTCTTCAAACTTCAGACTTGAAGATAGTTGGTTTCTTAGAACTTTGTTCTCTCTTGTCAAGTCACCAATTTTGTTCTTTAGTTGAACTATCTGCTCTTCTAGAGTCTGGCTTTTCTTCTGCAAATCATCCTCCCAATCGTCCTGCATAAACAGACGTTAACATCCCATGCATTTAGTCATATTCAAGCAAAACGAATATATAATATAAACAAGAAACAAAAACACTATCAGCTCACATCACTGCTGATTACTATAGCCCCATTTGCTCCTGAAGTTTGTGAATGCTCTGTAAGTTCTTTTTCTTTATCCAAATAGTGGCATGCAGAAGATCTTGATACAGTTTCACGCAAACTAAATTCATCAGAAGAAAGATTTTGCATTCCGTATGCCACACTGTTACTTTCACTCTCTGATTCAGCTTCCAGGTCAACGATCAAATGACCCATCGACTGATATCCACTTTTCACAGTATGGTCTTATTAATCGAAAGAAGTTAATCTACAAAAAGTTAACTAAACTGGCAAAGAATGGATCACTATAGTAACTTATTTGGTCAAAAAAGCTTGAAGCTCAAAAATATATGGCAAAAGAGGAAGGAAGACTTACAATATGACACGAAGTATCCAATGAAGATCGTGGGTTCAGGTCAGGCCATGTTCTCTTTTCTGCCTCTATCAACTCTTTGATTGTGTCACTATTGGACTCATCGGAAGTCAGCACAAGGCTCCAAATTATCTGGAGAGAAAGCGAGAGCCACTAGAAGTCAATTTTCCGAAGCATAATACAATTCTTTATGCTTCCGGAATCACTGTTTGATATTGATGAGAACACAAACTTGGTGTGTTTGATAAGCTATGAATGGAAGATAAGAAGACAACAACAGAAGGAAAATGTACATATATAAGGAAAGGGAAAGAAAGAAAAACAACACTGAATAAGAAATATCAGAAAGCCTCAACTTCATATTCCTAACTTTTCTTTCATTTACTGCTGTCTGTGAACCCAAGCAACATGAAAAGTAGACCAGATGGTCTGTTGAATTTTTCTCTCTTTCTTGCATTCAGAATTATAGGCAAGTAGGCATACGCTCAAAAGAATAATTCATTTCACTAATATATCAATTCCAAAATAACCAAGGAAAGTTCTACGGTTCATCAAGACTTCCCAAGATAACAAAGACACAATTTTCTCATGACCGAAAAGACACAAAGTAAATTCAGATCAGACAAAGTGGAACAGAACTGCTATAAATCTTATTACCTGATTAGTCTCTAATTCTTTGAATTTGGTCGTGAACCATTGTCTATGATGAGATTTAGTACTTTCCCAATTGCAGACACGGGGGAACGTAGAGCGGCAGTTCAGTAAATGTGGACGAGCAATGTCAATGTGTTCAAAGCACCATATCTATTCAAATAACAATAAAGACTTGAGGTTTCTGTTTGGAGTTAATAGAGTGGATACAATGTATCAGTTGTCATAAAAACTTGTCGTCAAAAGAGCTGTTACATAGGTAACACACAAATTAGTTGACGTTATTAAAATAAAGATTAGAGATTGTTAAACTTACTTGAAGAAAAATAAGACAACCTCCAACATATTGTAATTTTTCCTTTTTTCTCCTGTACAACCAGTGAAATACATCTGCAAGAACAGCTGCTCCCCAAGCAAAACTGTTCACTTTATCAATATCTCGTAGAAGATATACGTAGCGAGAATCAATTTTGCCACTTGTATTTGGAAAAAGAAAAGTTCCAAACATGTATAACAAGAAAGACCTCACAAAATCTTCATTGTTAGTCTCAGCAAGGGAATCAAGTCTTTGTTCTAATGATGCAACCGTGATTTTTCTATTCCACAGGGCAACATTATATTCTCTTTCTAGATCTAAGAAAGGTGTATCTTCTCGTAAAATAACAGGATTACCTGTCACTCGTAATCCCAAAATCAACGCAACATCCAGGAGAGATATGGTTATCTCACCTGGAGGAAGTACAAAAGCACGTTTCTCGTAATTCCATCTTTCCATCAATTCAACTAACAGGTTTTTGGAAAGCATTTGAGTTGGAATGAGGAGCAAATTTCCAAATCCAGTCCTACTTATGGCATCCTTTTGACTATCAGTCAACTTCTTAACACGCTTTAGAAAGGATGGCAAAGAGAATCTAGTACTGAAGTTTCCAACCTGAAAACAATACAACAGTTTTGAAACTCTGTAGAAATGTGCTCGACTATCCTTCACATTGATGTACACAAACTAATTGTACGGCTGAAAGCCACTGTTATGAAGCATAAAAAAGTTGGCCACAGTTAGAGTTACATTACGAATATTCAGTAACCTGATAGGTCTATTATTGTTAAAGCGCATAGCCAGGGGAATAGACCTAAGATTCATAGACATTCTAAAGAAATGAACAAATGATAAATTAAAGAAGCTCCAACTCAGTCTCTTTTGTTTTTACAACCATGGTGTTCGTGCTTAGCTCATGTGCACCTCAACTAATTTCACAGAATATAGTAACTCTGTTCATCAAAGCTTGGACAAATGAGAAAAAATCACCTAGTGCTTTTGCATCTACCGGGATTTGAACTTGAAACCTTATGGTTCTCAATACACTTCATGGATCACTAGATCACATCCTTGAGTACAGCTCCAACTCAAGCTCTTGAAAACCAGAAAGTCCTGATAAGCTGGCATTTCCTTAGTAAGATAGGGATTAGGGTGTGTTTAGTATGAAGTAAAATATTGTTCAAAAAATGTTTTTTAATTTTCCCATGTTTGGCTGGCCAAAATGTTTAGAAAATATTTTCTCTAGGAAAACAAGTTCCTTAAAAATGAGGAAAATGACTTCCCTAATGGGCGTAGGGAAAACAAGTTGTATAAGTGACATTCCAAGTTTATTGTCTCCTCCCCACCCACCCAATTCCCCTCAACCCTCACCCGTTGACCATCACCCCCACCCCACCCCCTCACCCCAGCTCCCCTTCACATCCCGCCACCATAGCGTTTTGTTAGATAACATATAAATGCTCTTGAGGTAATATTTTCTCGTTTACTTACCAAACAGGAGTAAATAAGTAAGAAACCCACTTATTTTCCAAGAAAACATTTTCTAGGAACTTATTTTCCGTGGAAAACATTTTCCTTCATCCCAAACACACCCATTCTTTCTTCTTTTTTGTCAGATTGAGAAAACTTCTTAATATTTGGCTATCTTATCTCCAAGTAAAACCGGAAAAATGACTTGTTCACTCATGGGTAGAAATATATCCAAACTCTTACTCTATATCACTTACTTTCAAACAATATTTAGGCATCGATATCAATACCTAATATCCGAAAAATGTGTCAAAGTCTATCTCAATGCCTTATTTTACACAGTGTACTATTATCAGATGTCACAAACCTGTATACCTTTCTTTAAAAAATAAATAAATAAAAAATTATCCATCGGGGAAATGGTGAGGGGATTACAAGGTGAAAAATCGAACCTTTATCAGGTAAAATTTCAGGTAGCGAACCAACTGAGCTATTACGATCCCCAAAACTTATAACCTAACCAGACTCTAGAAAATGATTTCACAAAAAAGCAAAGCATTTTCATATCTAATTTGAAGTACTATACTATAATTCACCAAATTTCATACCTATCCAACAACTCTGGAGAAACATTTTCAGATCAATTTCGACACCGAATTTTTTTTTTTAACAAAAATAAAAAATATTGGCGGTAAAGAAGGTAATGTACCGATTTGACGCCCGGATTTTGAACCATTGAATTTCTCATCTTTCTCTTTGAATCATGTCAAGGAAAGGCAGAAACTTGCTGGAGAAGCTGTTAAATGGCGCCAAAATAAAAATATACAGTATATATAATGAAAAAAGAAAAGGCTATTTTTTAATGAATTGAACCTTTTCGGCCCATTAGTGTTGTGGCCCAAAACCTTACTGAGAGTTGGAGCTGGATAAAATTGGTAAATAGCCATTTTTAAGGAAAAACTATCTAATTACACAAATATTCTTACAATAAATACTAGTTCACTCTATAGTTTGAAATAATTAAATACTATCTTACTAACTAATAACTTTGTATCATATTTCGAGCCAGATACACCATTTCTTCAGATTTCAAGTCTTATACATGTATATTTGATACCAGATACATTCTAAAATACATATACATAGGGAGAGAGACGAGCGAGAGAATCGACATGTATTTTTGATATTAGAAACATTCTAAAATACAGCTACATAGGGAGAAATGCGAACAAAAGAGGGAGAGAGGCGAGCGAGAGATTCAGTGTATCCTAGATACATGTGAATCACGCTTGAATATGGTATCTGAAATAAATTATACCTAAGTTGATCTGCATATATTCGAGATACATATAACTGAGTGTGCCAAATACATGTATTTGGCGGAGTAAATATGGTACAGAAGGTAATTCCGAACATATTAAAGGGTAGACATGTAATTAAGCCCTAAACTAGTGGGATTTGTGTTGTTTACCCATTTTTTAACGCATGCATTAAATATTTGGTACTCCCTTTGTTTCAATTTATATGAGTTAGCTTGACTTGACACAAAGTTTACTATTTGAGTAATAAAACTGAAAATCTTTTCTCTCTTCATTCATGATAATTGCATCTGATTACCTGCTTTTTCCTGATGTTCTAGCTAGATTATCTTCTGTTTTTTCCTGATATTAGTGGATCCAAACAGTAGAAGTCTTCTCTTCTTAGATTAATGAAGAAAATTAGCATTTTAATGACATCTTTATATTATGATTTTGAATGAGTTGTGATAAAAATAGAGATAATATCTTAGATGGTCACTCAAGTATTAATTTTTTTTTAAAGAAAATTATATAATTTTGATTTTTAACTTAAAAGTAGCTCAACTATGGATCCTTTTATCAAAAAGTCACTCAGCTTTGATTTTTAACTCAAAAGTCACTCAAGTATGAGTGTTTTACTTACAAAGTCACTCAACTATGAATGTTTTACTTATCAAGTCACTCAACCTATTTAATTAAAATTTGTTGACAATAGATTTTTATTTCTAACTAAAAAATTTAAGAACTAAAAAAATATTCATTAAACGATTTCTTTAGCGGAATAAGAGTAAAATAAAAGTGTCATTAAATGGTCTTTTAAATGATTATCTTTTTATTTTAAAATTTTTTAGTTAGAAATAAAAATTTAATGTTAACAAAGTTTAATTAAAAAAACAATTAAATAGGTTGAGTGACTTTGTAGTTATTATTTGAGTGACTTTGTAAGTAAAACACTCATAGTTGAATGACTTTTGAGTTAAAAATCAAAGTTGAGTGACTTTCTGAAAAAAGAATTCATCGTTGAGTGACTTTTAAGTTAAGAACCAAAATTAAGTTACTTTCGGAGAAAAAAAAATCCATAATTAAGTGACCATTTGAGGTATTATCTTGATAAAGATATATCAACATTACCAAAATTTAACATAACTGTTGATATTCATCCGTTTCTTAATTTAACTACAATATGTTAATCTATTTTTCTATAGCTCTTTATTTCAATTAGCCTGGAGTAGTACACGATTATATAATCCTTGCTTTCTGGAATATCTTCATTTATATATATTATATTTCAATTTGATAAGAACCAGACTTTACTTATGGAATTATACTAGATTTTTTGTTATTGTTATAATTTGAAAGGATTCGTAACAAAAGGTATGAGTGATTCCTTTATTTAATCACTATAATTTTTTTTATGTTTCATGAGTATACATATTTTTCTCTCGATTATGGTCCCCGGAGTAACATATTTTCTTTCTATTTTTTCCCTATAAGATGTGATATCATTTATAAATTTAAACTATTAGAGAAAATATTAAAATATTTTAAATTTGTATACGTTAATCTTTAAAATATTTCATTTAACCACGTGTGATCTCAATATTTTATGTTATGATAAATTAGTACAATTTTTTTACCCTATAAAAGTTTGGACCATAGAGATAAAACACATTGCCCAGTCAAAATTATAAGAGAAAAATTAGTCAAATAAAATTTTCCAAAATAAATAAATCTGAGATTAACTTTTAGTTCTTGAATTTTATATAACAATATCAGCCTTATTTTTACTATTCTTTTGGTTGACTATATCTTCCTAAATTTTATAATAACAATCTCATCCTTATTTTAAATTTGTATTCGTTGATCTTTTAAATATTTCATTTAACCACGTGTAATCTCAATATCTATGTTATGATAAATTAGTATAATTTTTTTACCCTATAAAAGTTTGGACTTTAGAGATAAAACACATTGCCTGGTCAAAATTATAGGAGAAAAATTAGTCAAATGAATTTTTTCAAAACAGATAAATCTGAAATTAATTTTAAGTTCCTAAATTTTATATAACAATATCAGCCTTATTTTTACTATTATTTTGGTTGACTATATCATCCTAGATTTTATAATAACGATCTCATCCTTATTTTTCGGTATTCTATTGGTTGACTCTATCTCTATTTTTTTTCTATAAATACTTTTCACGTCTTTTCAACCTCTGCATCAGATTTTTCTCTCAATCTAAGTTAGAGTAAAAAGGAAGAACTTTTTTTCTTTCAAAATGGAATTCTTAAGAAAGAGTTGTCTTTGTGCTTTTTTATTTGTGATATTTTTTGGCAGTAATGAAGCTAATAGTTCACATGAAGAATTTAGGAGGTTACAATCCTCTAGTTCCAAACTAGTTAAAAACTTATTTAGAACTGAATTTCATTTTCAGCCACCTAAACACTGGATTAATGGTATGTTTTCTCTCTCTAATTGTCTTTCTTGTTTGTTACGAGGAGAAACATAAAAGATCTTGTAGGACTATCTGATGATTTAAAATATTTTAGTTTGTGTCTCAAATTGATATTTATTTTGTATTATTTTATGTTTGGATAATTATATATATTCATATCCAAAGGTGGATTTATTAGTATTAACATATGAGTTTACATAAAATATGAAGGTAAAAGAACATGTCCTCTTCTTCTATCCTGAATAATGAATAGTGAGAATGTTTTCACCCGGCTATTTAATTACAAGAGAGTATTCAAATTTAATATTTTAATATTTCAAGTTTTTATAATTTTTAAATTTAATACTATTAAAGTTTTTAATAATTGAACCCGGTAAATATAAACTATACCTGCCCATGCGCTTTTAGTGGCTAATTATTGTTTTTTATTTTTTATCCGGTTTTCGATATCTATATTGGATTCCGATTACATAAGAATTCACATTGAAAAGGATTACTTATCACTCCACTACAATCTTGTTGGTGACTTATTCATATTTGCTTCTCCATATATTTTTTTATTTTTTTATTTTTTTATTTCATGTTAGTTCTTTTCACATAATAAGATATATAGAGTGACATAATATAAGCTTTTACTATTTGTATATGATCCTTATTCGTGGTTACACCAGTAAATAGATGATGACATATGTCGTAACAAACATGGTTATCACAAAAAATATAGTTAAATAATATTCATTTTAAATTATCACTTAATCATGATAAAAAATAGTATAATCTGAAATAGGTTTTTATATCCTCTTAAATAATCATGAACATAACATATGTGCAACTTACTACGCTTTGTGATTAGTTAGTAATTTGATCTGAATTTTCTATTTAATATATTTATTTTGTGTCCTTATGTAATATTCTATTTATTTTCTTATATTATAACTTTTTCCAATTGCACTGAAATGTCTTTACTAATCATTTTTAATTTAATTCCATTCTAGGCCGGATGGTCTGAACAACAACATTAGATCCCACTGGTAAGATCGAGTTTTATATTTAATAGTTTTCACTAAATTTTAGCCAAAATTTCAATTCATTTATATTAGTTTGATTAATGTCTTTTTATTTTTTTAATAGGTCTAATGTATTACAAGGAATCTATCATCTATTTTATCAGTAGAATCCAAAAGGAGCAGTATGGGGCAATATTGTTTGGGCTCATTCAGTATCCATTGACTTGATTAACTGGATCAACTTAGAGCCCGCAATTTATTCATCAGAGGTGTTCGATAAATATGGTACTTGGTCTGGATCAACCACTATTCTTCCGGGAAACAAGCCTATTATCTTCTACACTGGAATAGTGGATGACAAACAAACCCAAGTACAAAATTATGCAATACCAGCTAACTTGTATGATTCATTTCTCCGTAAGTGGATCAAGCCCGCTGACGAAAGCATCAACAAGACCAAATTTCGTGACCCAACTACAGCTTGATTAGGTCAAGATGGAAGTTGGAGAATGGTTGTTGGCAGCCTTAGAAAAAACGACAGAGTATTAGCAATATTATACCGGAGTAGGGACTTCATAAAATGGACCAAAGCCTAACACCCACTTCATTCATCTGCTAAGACTGGGAGCTGGGAATGTGTTGATTTTTTTCCAGTATCATTGGAGAATGCTAATGGTTTGGAAACATCGTTTAATGGCGACAAAATTAAACACGTTATGAAAGTCAGTCTGGATATTACCAGATTTGACTACTACACCATTGGTACTTGTGATAGGGAAAAAGATAGGTACGTTCCGGATGATACAATGATCGATGGATGGCATGGTTTGAGATTGGATTATGGTAATTTTTATGCATCTCGGATCTTTTATGATCCTAGCAAGAATCGAAGAATTTTGTGGGGATGGACTAATGAGTCCGATGTTTTTCCAGAGGATTCCATCAAAAAAGGATGGTCTGGAATTCAGGCTATTCCTCGTAAATTATGGATTGATCCTAACGGCAAACATTTGGTTCAATGGCCTATTGAAGAACTAGAAATGTTAAGAAAGAAAAAGGTCGAGCTAAGAAATTATAAATTAAACAAGGGAGAAAATGTGGAAGTTCAAGGAATCACACCTGCACAGGTTTGATTTTTTTATTTTTGTTAACAAGATAAATATATCATTTTGTATGAAATTATTGTGACCTACAATAAGTTACATATTTGAGTCATGGAAACAACCACTAAAATTTATGTTAGAACATCCTACAATACCATTTCCCTAGGCATGTGGCCATTTCTCAAGTTTGCAATAATGTGAGATGTTTATGATCTGCAATGATTTTTTGTATGAAATTATTATGACAAGACAAATATAGAGCTAATTTGTAAGTTTTAATATGATGACAGGTTGATGTTGAAGTTACATTTTCCTTTTCAAGCTTGGAAAATGCAGAAGAATTTGATCCTAGTTGGGCTGATCTTTATGCCCAAGATGTATGTGCCATTAGGGGTTCGACAGTTCAAGGTGGACTTGGTCCATTTGGACTCCTAACATTGTCTTCTGAAAATTTAGAAGAGTATACACCTGTATTCTTCAGAGTGTTTAAGACCCAAGATAAATATAAGGTTCTCATGTGTTCTGATGCCTCAAGGTTTGTCTTTTGGTCATTTTTTTTATCAGCAAGTATTGTGGTGAGATCCCTCCCCTTAAATCAGAGAGATCTCAGATTTAAACTTTGGGAATGAAAAAAATACTCACAGGGAATGCTCTGCCTGTTTAACGGATCTTATGTGATGCGAATTTAAGTTAGTTGGGCCAATAAGTTCTTGATATCAAATAATTATAAACATAAAATTAAAAGTGTTGTTATCTTTATGCTTTTGCAATTGGATAACCTTGCCATTTTATTTTATTTTAATTTGATAGGTCAAGCGTAAGACACCATAAAAAGATGTATAAACCATCTTTTGCTGGATATGTTGATACAAATCTAACCGACAAAAAATTATCGCTACGAAGTTTGGTAAGTTTTCTTTGGTACTTTTTTCATATCAAATGCATTCAAAATTCATATTTCAAACTCATTATTCTTTTGTGTCGTGTTGACAATTAGTTGATTTTTTTTTCCAAATTGATCACTCTGTGGTTGAAAGTTTGGTGAAGGTGGAAATACATGTATTACCTCAAGAGTTTATCCAGCATTAGCCATTTATGGAGACACACATTTGCTTGCTTTTAACAATGGTACTGAGACAGTCGAAATTGAGACTCTTGATGCGTGGAACATGGCTAAATCCGAGAGATAGATTTAAAACATAAGTGCTTTCAAATTTTTTTCTCTTTCTGTGTTGGCCCCTTTTTTTGGATGAGAATTTGTACAAATTTTCTATTTCTAGCGAACCATGAATAAAATATTCTTCTTTTCTATTAGATTGATTTCATGACACTTAATATAGAATGCAATTATCTTTCTACTGAGTTCTTATTTCATGTCAAAGTACACAAATACTTACTTATTCCGTGTATATATATGAACGGTAAACAAATAAAGGACTTATATACGTGTAACTCAATGTAATGAAGTCGAAATTTTTTCCAGGTTGGAGGAAAGCATTGAGTTCGATGGCATATTTACTAATAATATTTGGTTTGAACTCTGAAGTTAAGTCCATATGTCTATTTTACTATTTAGGTCCAGTTTGGATAATCCTTGGATGAAAAGTTTTGTTAGAGAAGAAAATTAAGATTGAAACGAAAATGAATATATAAATGTTGGAGCCAAAACTATTCTCATTCCAAAGTACATAAACATTATACAAAACCTTTACACAAATTCCATTAACCCACCCACCCCCACCCCCACCCCCACTCCCACAACCAACAATCTACACAAAATATGCATATTAAAGTTTACACAAGGTACGTCATGAAAAGGGACCGTATTTTAAGGAGTGTCATGTCGACAGCTTATCCTAATACAGTATTAGTAGTTGCTTTCACTATTCAAATATGTCACCTATAAGTTATTCTATACAACTTTTATACCATTTCTCCAATTAGACTCCCCTCAAAGAAAAGTAAATCCTAATATATATATATATGTTTAAAATTCAAAAGACAAATCAACCGTTTCCACCATCATATCCAAAAAATTGTGATGATTATTCTAATAATTATTGGTAGAATTAAAGTTAAGTAGGACTGAATTAGAATTTTCATGATCATTTGGAGAATCACATATCATTTGAGAAACTTTAGGAAAAGTTTTGCAAGTGTGATGACCATAAGATGTGATCCTAAACAGTGGTGGATTTTCTTGAATTCTCTGCACCTGTTTGTTTGCTTGGATCAAATTTATGAGTGCACCTAAAATAATTCCTGCATGTTTTTATTTATATATATTTATATGTCAAAGCACTAATTTTGTTGCATGCATTAATTTATAATTTCTTTTCACTGTTGGTCTGTTGTATTTTCTGTGTTCTCCTTCTCCTCCTTTTAAGATGCGGTCCTTTCAAGCAATTGGCTATGTTTTTCCCCACATAAATGCTCAATTTAATTTGCAAAGTCAACTCACTTCAACTTTGTCTATGATCAGATGCCTCTTTTCTCTTCTTGCAGCAACTATCCAAATATATTTCTGTTGTATGTATACATTGTCATTATCGAGACCTTAGACCTTGACAAAAGGATTTGATGCATGTTTAGAATATGTATACAACACTTTGTTTTTGATTGGTAGTGTGTAAGAGTTTCGACATTAACAAAAGAATGTGCGTCTTAGTTTAATATATCACAAATTGAAGAGGAGCTCTAATTGGTTTTGCTCTCTAACTCTTCCTGCCCATATTATTGTTAAGATATCTTGGGTGGATACATGGTACTAAGATTTAATATCGATTGAATAACAACTGATACTCTTGATTGGATTTGCAAAGTCCAAATTGTGGACATGACTTGAGAGCGAGAAAGTTTGGAGAAGAACATCAAATTTTGAAAGACGAAGAGGTACTTTCACATCTAGTAGTAACATCTAATTTTCTTCTCATTATATTACTTCCCTGCATCTCAGAAAGCTATTAAACTTTACACGAGCAAAATTAGGATAGTTGTGTATGGTGATAATATTGGACATTATGCAGATAAGCTTACACTTTTTGAGACATTTCTGATCTCCGCTGTCAAAGTAAAAGTTTCACCAACTTCATACAAAAGACCAACACATAAATTTTATTGGATACTTGACAGAAAAACTTAGTTGATCATGTCAATTCAACCGACGAGCTTGAGAAACCACTTTTGTTGTCGACCAAGCTATCTATCACAACTTTTGACCATATTACTCATATGACTCCTGCTCCTGTTACAGAAATTGGTACAATGCTCCTATCAACTTTTTGCTGGCTGAAATTTATAATTTTATACATGTACAAAATGATTATATTTCCTTATTTTGTATTAGTTTTTTCTCATTAGATATTTAAATCTTACAAATGGCTCCTTTTGTTTTCAGCACCAACTATTATGTGTTAACCATGTCTAACAAATGTTGTCGAATCAACTATTCCGCACTCAACTGAGAAAGTCATCCTGGATAAGCTCTAACGTCACTCAACAACTCTTAACAGTTCTGTCCTACACAGAAAAGGAATAAATTTTTACCCCAAGCATTAACGCGAGGAAAGCTAAAAAGGTGAAGCCGCTCTGCACAAGCAAGGTGGAGATAGAGCCATCATGAGTTATTGAATCTGAATCTTCAAGCGTTGGGCTGTCAATTGAACCACCCACGCCAACAAAAAAAGTTGTAAAAGGTGAGTCAATTAGTGATCCTGTAATTTGTTCCAATACAAATTTAGTTAAGTTTGGTTAGAATAGGTTCTGTTCCCTCATTTTGTATAATTTTATATCTTATTGACCTTTTCAATCTTCCTCAAATGACGTCTTCTTATTCACGCATTAATTAAGTGAGAATATATATTAATTAATAACCATTTCATTCCCTTTTGTCTGCTGGTACATGAGTAAGCAACATCCCATTCTCTGTCGGATTAGTTTCCTATATGTTTCTCCAGAAATCTCACTGGAAAATTCACTCTTACGGTTTTCATTTTCTATCATTTAGGTGAAATTTTATTTTGTTTTTTTCATCAGAATTTACATAGCTTTATTAGTTGATAATGCATCAGATAACTGTTGTAGTTTTTCGATTCACTCATGTAATATTGTTGAATTTTGTTTATCATATAGATTATGTATTTAGCATTCAATTTGTTGTAGGTTCATTCCCCCATTTTATTTTTCCTCTCAAGTTCTTTGCCATTTGTATTAGACTGAATATTTGTGAATGAAATTTGTAATCGTCAGCATTGCGGTATTCTTATTGAGATTGTTGTGAATGAACAATCTTTCTTGGTGTCCGAAATTAACATCGAATTAAGTAGCTATGTCTGAAATTCGGGTTGATAAATAGCCGACTGTGAGAGCAAAATAGGTTTATGTGAATTATGTTGTAACTTTGCAAAGTCTGTTATCTCCTAACCCCACTATTTGTTAGGATATATACTATTAACCATGTGTTTAGATATAGAATTTATTGTAGAATAATTATTTATTCAGTTTTAATAGATGGTATATTCGTTTATGGCGTCTATTTATTTATACAGTAGATGATTTAGTGTATAGAGTTCTAGCTTATACACAGAGGATTAAATCATCGGTTCTTATAAGTATAAAGTTTTTTGTTCACAATCTAGGATGGAAATTGGACATGCCATCGGTACGATTGTAGAACAAGATTATATGTAATTTATCTTGATTATGGGAACGGTGTAGTTCCAACTTCTTGTGCTAGTGCATTTTGTATGTATTGAATGGGACCGAGGAGAGATAGTTGTTTTAGACTGACTGACAAAAACATATTCTCTAAACTGTTAAATGTACTTATATTTTTAATCTTGATATGACTATTATGATCTGTATATATTAATTATCATTTTGATTTATTAAAAGGTGAGATTCTGAGATGGGTCAATATACCTGATAAGTTGGATGATAATAATATATATATATATATATATATATATATATATATATATATATATAATAAGTTAGTTGATAGAATCCATGTCTCATTATAGAGATTGATTGATATGCCTTTTTGAAAAGCTTATAAGTTTTCATAGTGTCAAACCTTGCAAGTGGATTTATGAATCCGACACATGAAATAAGTTAAGCAGTGCTCTAAAGGAAATTAATCATTGAATTAAATTCGTCAGTAATTTAATTCATTGATTAGTATCTGAAATCTTAACATGGGGAATTACATAAGTGTTTAATGGGGAATTTCGAAATATAAATAGAGGAGTGTAATTACGAATTTTTAGTGGAATGATTTGTAATTTATTATGGTAAGAATAATTCAAATTAATTTTTTGGAATTATTTCCATAATAGGAAGCCTGAGTAATTAATTTTGTGGTCCCTCCAGTGCCCATATTTAACTAGAACTCAGAATCTTATTTCTAGTGGAAAAGGAAGAATAAGAAAACTGGGTTTTCTTTTCCTTTTTGGACTACGAGGAAATTTCTATAAATAGGGATTCTCCTAACCTAGAAATGTGATTGAAAGTTTCTATGGATACTTGCCCACCCAAGTATTAAGAGAGTTCGGATGTGAACTTAGGATCACTGTAGAAGACTGCAGAATCGAAGTCGGGCTTATGGATTCGCTATCTGTCACGCTTCAAGAGGTAATTCTTGAATTAAATTTCAACAAGTTTATGTGTTCTAGCATAATTATATATGTTCTAGCATAAATGTTTTGGTTGTCTATTATTCATGTAAGCAGTATGATTCTGGTATGCTTCCGCTGTGCATATAGTTTTCCAACACTATTACCCTTATATTTCTGGATGTTTGAATATTGTTTAATTGTAGGAAGTATCTTCCTCATTTTGGTGTTACTGAAAAATAATTATTTTTTTGGATTCGCAATCTGTACAGCTTCACTCGATATGGAGGACCAATCATTAGAAACTAGGGAGGAGAGAGTAACAAAGATGATAAGCAGGGTTTCCAACTTCTTTGGCCATCTCAACGCTCCTGATTCAAAGGACAGAAAATCTTTCTGGAAAGAAGTAAGAAGCTGATTGTAATGTTGTAATGACCAAAAGGTAAATTTCTATAAGAGCCAGTGGTTCCTCTCGAACAGAGCGCCCGCAGAAATTCCAGATCATTGAAGAGGAATAAAAAATTCCTATCAAGTATGTCCCTCAAGAGAATAAAGAGAGAACCTTTCTCTACTGCAGATGCCACTTTCAGCTAAGTTTGTTGAAGTGACTTTCGTTTAAGTAAATGTTCATTGTTAAGCTAACTTCACCATGAAACCATCACCTTTTTTGTTGTAAAATTCAGGTATAGCAAGTTTTTCTTCATTTGTTTGGTACATTATCTCTCACTCCCTCTTGATAACTTCTCTTCCCCTAAATAACAATAATATTCTATTTATTTTGTACGTTGAAGGTTGTTCCTTTGTGTTCAAACATTAGATAAGTTAAAGTGCATTTGTTTGGTCAGTCTATACTGATAATAACTTTAGGCCAATAGTTAATGCTTGTGCACCGCATGAAAAACTGCAAACCTTAATCTTTACATTTCTTGGAGTGTTATTTGGATGTGTTACAATAGCTTTTGCTAGCGGGTTGTGCCATTTAAGCATTCAGGTCTGTCTGATTTTTTTTGGTTATTCTAAGATCCTCAGAAGATTTAAGTGATATGTATCCATTTTGTCTCTTTGACAAAGAGTCATTGGCTTGCAATAAAATGACAAATATTTATAAGCAAAGCAATGTTGGGGAAAAAGGAGAATAGTTACGAATGATTTATATAGTTAATTCTAATTTTGTTCCTGATTGAAGCTTCGTTGAGTTCTTTCCATTTTTTAAATTTTCAACAGATTGAAGGATGATGCATATTATAAACCAACTCTAATGACTCTTTGGGCTTATAACCCAAGAAATGATCTTCATGACACGAGGTATAGAGTATGCTTTATTCTTTTCAGTAATACAAATTTCTACATATACTGTATTTGCACGAGTTATTCATTGAGCAAAAGATTGTTGTTATGATATAATAGTTTTAAAATGATCGAAGGGGAGCTGGAAGCTTCTTAACTGAGGAAGGAGTCTTAAGTTCCAGTTAAGCCTATCAAAAAGAACTTTTTCCAGTTAATGAATATACCTACATTCACGCAGACTTCTTTGTGCACTTACATTCGAACATATCATATTTTGTCATTGCTTGATAATTGCAATAAGATAACTTCGATTATGATATCGATAAATTATATATGAAATCAAGGATGTTCATTCCTTTGTTTGAACATAAGCTAACTAAATCATAAGGTTGGTACTTTATGTACTTATATTCTTGCTGCAGGCATCTTGTGCAGCTTTGAAATCTACTGCGCATTACGATCTTAAGTAATTTTTTAGCTCTACATCAGAAGTACAAAATTGATCCTGAGTTGGACATAATCTTTGGTGAGCATAGTCAGTGGCTTTCTGGTGTATTACCTTTGGAAGAAAATGAAACATTTCAATGTGCTCACTGTTCATTTCTTAGTAGTATTATGCTATGGCATCGATTAGCATGGGTGTATGTTATAGAGTCTATTGTATTAACTTGACTTTGTTCAGCACCATTGTTGATTCCTTATTTTGATTCTTTCAATTATTTGAGGGTATTATTACAAAAAATCACTGATGCTACAAAAGACTTTCATCAGTCTTTTTGTGTTTTGTTACTCTTTTATGGTGTGGTTATTTTGTCTTTTCAATCTTTCTGTAGGAATGGAATGTTTCAAGTGTCTTACAACTTTTAACTTTTTTTGCATAAGAGTTTATGGAGTATGTACATCTGCCAAATTTCTTTTAAAAGATAATTTCTTTAAGTGAGATGTTTTTTCCATGTTATTCTTTCCTAGCTGAGACAGATGCAACGTTTTATTTTATAGCTCTCTAATTTTATTTTTGCAGACCTTAATTATTTCAGATTTCCTCAGCTAATTTTTTTTTTTGTTTTTTACTAGCTTTTTGAAGGTACCTCAAAATACCTCCTTGCTAGGTGGTTTTGGGAATAGCCAAGGCTGGCTACCAAGCCGTAGAGTGTAGCTCCATCTTACTGAAATGATAAATCAAGACACGTTCGAAGATACATACATTTGATATTGTTTAATAGTATATTTCACATGTCGTAGAAATAACTATCTTATTAAGACAATGATGTACACAGAAGATATTTTCCACATGTAACAATAGTTTCTTGGTAAATTTGTATCTGGGTAGAGTTAGAATGCTTTATTGTTTGAGTAACAGTTATCATTTGCGAGGAGTGTTGCTTTAGCTTATACCATGTAAGTAGGGACAACACTGATAGAAATATGCTCTTTAGTGTAATTTATAATAGTGATCCAGAAGCCTCAAGCATTTCGATGTGGTCAAATACATATGATTTTCAGTTTTATGTTACAAATTTGAGAGTGCGCACGGGCCATCACGTCTCTAGTATATTTATATGTCAAATCACTAATTAGCAACAAAAAAAAGTGTTAAACCATATACAAATGCATAGTACAATGAGGACGAAATTATAACAAAAACAACTTTTAACGGGAATAAATATACACATTAATAAAGAGTGCTAAAGTCTTTACCGACATTAATTAAGTGCCATTAGATCCAATGTCGCTAAAGGCTTTAGTGACATATACAAAAAGTGCTACTTGCCGCTAAAAATACATATTTAACGGCAATTAAGATGTTATCGTTAATTAATTACCGCTAAAGATCATTTTTGATGTAGTGCGATGATAATATATAATAATATATTCAATGTAATTCCACATATATGTAGCATCTAGAGAGGGTAGAGTACTCAATGCAAACGAAGTAGCATAAAAACTGTTTTCGAAATGTTCATCTATGTCATTTATTAAACGTTTGGCTCATCTATGTCATTTCAGTTAACAAATAATGGCATGAATGAACATTTTCTCAAATGTAAATGACATAGATGAACCAATTTTTTAACGAATGATATAAATAAGTCTTTTCTCAAAATTTGATGGCATATTTAAGCCTTTTAATCATATGCAGGGGAGGAGCTAAGTGGGTGTTTGGGGGTTCTTACATACACCTTAGAAGTGGGAGTTAAGGTGTAAACACAACAAAACAAATTGTACAATAAGCTAAGACAAGTGTACTATTAAGTTGGGCCTATCTTTTTTCTTTTCCTATATATTAAACACATGCATTTTACTCTTTCTTTTCCACACGTACTCGATGATTTTCTTTGACAGAAGTATCGAAAACACCTCTAAACTTGGAGTGAATTATTAATTTCTTCCTCGAACTATTGATAGCCTTAAAAACACCCCTCTACTTGACTAACTGAACTTAAATACACCTCTATAAAATTTCTCCCAATAAAAAGTTAGCTACAAATCATCAAAGGAAAGTGGTTAAGAGGAAGACAATAAAGAAACTTCATACTGCAATAAAAACTTCTAAATGTACTTTGCTTTCTGAATTATCTTCATTTATATATTATATTTCAATTTGATAAGAATCAGACTCTACTTGTGAAATTATACTGGGTATATTGTTGATGTTGTTGTAATTCGTTAAGATACTTCTGTTGAAATAAAGAAATTCTAGTATATTGTTTAGACTTGAGAAGCATGTATTGTTTGAAGTAAGTCTCTCCTTAGTATAACATTGTTTACTTATCCACATTTTATATTAACGTTGATTTCATTATTTTGTTAGATGATAAGCTCTTATGAATGAAGTTATTGATGTAAATGTGACGGTTGGGAGGTCCTGATGACATGTATTTTCATATATGAATTGTGTGTTTTGATATTCTCATTCGAAATCGACTTAACTATCACAGAATCCCATTGTATCATGATCATCAGAGGTACTACATCACCTTCAGTAATACAAGAGAGTGGCAGAGTATGGCTACTGCTAACATGCGGGGAGGAGGATTACATAGCTTATTAATAATATTGAGCTATTTACGCCTAAAAGGAGTTTCAGCCTTGTCTGCGTCCAAAAGCTTTACTAGAAACAAGGGGGAACAGCATAAACCAAAACAGAGTTAACCTTCTTTAACTTAGTGCCCTCCTTAGCTAGAATATCCGCCACTTGATTAAATCCTTGCAATCAGATAATATGTTGGAGTAGGAAGGGTAATCATCTTTTAAATATCTAACAATCTCTTCACAGTCTGTGGAGACATCGATAGGAGTTAGATTATGTGTAATAGCTAGTTTAAGGCCTTTCACTAGAGCTAATAATTCAGCCATAATAAAAAAAATACAATGACCTTTAGTTGATATCATATGATAAACACTATTTAAATTCTCTCTATTATGGTTCCAGGAGTAAACATATTTTCTTTCTATTTTTTTTTCAACGTACCTTATAAGATGTGATATCATTTACCAATTTAAACTATTAGAGAAAATATTTTAAATTTATATTTGTTGGTCTCTTAAATATTTCATTTAACCACGTGTGATTTCAACATCTCATACTATGATAAATTAGTATAATTGTTTTATCCTATAAAACTTTGGACTTTAGAGATAAAACAAAATGCCCAGTCAAAATTATAGGAGAAAAATCAGCCAAATAAATCTTCCCAAAACAGATAAATTTGAGATTAACTTTTTAGCTCCTGAATTTTATATAACAATATCAACCTTATTTTTACTATTCTTTTGATTGACTATATCTTCCTAAATTTTATAATAACAAACTTATTCTTATTTTTCGCTATTCTGCTGGTTGACTTTATCTTTATTTTTTTTCTCTATAAATACTTTTTCACATCTTTTCAACTTCTTCATCAGATTTTAAGTAAGAGTAAAAAGGAAGAGCTTTTTTCTATCAAAATGGAATTCTTAAGAAAGAGTTGTCTTTGTGCTTTTTTATTTGTGGTATTTTTTTTTGCAGTAATGAAGCTAATGCTTCCCATCAACAATTTAGGAGGTTACAATCCTCTAGTTCTAAATTAGTTAAAAACTTATTTAGAACGGCGTATCACTTCCAGCCTCCTAAACACTGAATTAATGATATGTTTTCTCTCTCTAATTGTCTCTCGTGTTTGTTTACAAGGATAAACACAAAAGATCTTGTAGGACTATAGATGATTTTAAATATTTTAGTTTGTTTCTCAAATTGATATTTGTTTTGTATTATTTTACTTTGGATAACTATATATATTCATATCGAGAAGTGGATTTATTAGTATTAACATATGAGTTTACATACAATATGAAGGTAAAAGAATATGTCCTCTTCTTCTATCATAAATAATGAGTAGTGAAAATGTGTTTACTAGGCTATTTAATTACAAGAGAGTATTCAAACTTAATATTTTAATATTTCAGGTTTTTATAATTTTTAAATTTAATATTATTAAGGTTTTAATAATTGAACTTGGTAAATATAAATTATACTTGCCCGTGTGCTTTTAATGGCTTATTGTTATTTTTTATTTGTTCATCTGGTTTTCGATATCTACATTGGATCCCGATTACATACGAATTCGCATCGAAAATGAGTGCTTATCACTCCACCATAATTCTGTTGGTGACTTATTCATATTTGCTTCTCCATATGTATTTTTATTTATTTATTTCATGTTCGTTCTTTTCAAATAATAAGATATATAAAGTGATATAATATATACTTTTAATATTTGTATATGATCCTTATTCGTGGTTACACCAATTAATAGATGATGACATATGTCGTAACAAACATAGTTATCACAAAAAAAATAGTTAAATAATATTCATCTTAATTTATCACTTAATCATGATAAAAAATAGTATAATTTGATATAATTGATGCAAATAAATTTTTATATCCTCTTAAATAATCATGAACAGAATATATGTGCAACTTACTACGCTTTGTAGTTAGTAATTTGATCCGAATTTTCTATTTAATATATTTATTTTGTGTCCTCATGTAGTATTCTATTTATTTTCTTATATTAGAACTTTTTCCAATTGCACTGAAATGCCTTTACTAATCATTTTTAATTTAATTCCATTTTATAGGGTGGTCTTGGCTGGATGGTCTGAACAACAACATTAGATCCCACTGGTAAGATCGAATTTTATATTTAATAGTTTTCACTAAATTTTAGCTAAAATTTCAATTCATTTATATTAGTTTGATTAATGTCTTTTTATTTTTTTAATAGGTCTAATGTATTACAAGGGAATCTATCATCTATTTCATCTGTATAATCCAAAAGGAGCAGTATGGGGCAATATTGTTTGGGCTCATTCAGTATCCATTGACTTGATTAACTGGATCAACTTAGAGCCCGCAATTTATTCATCAGAGGTGTTCGATAAATATGGTACTTGGTCTGGATCAACCACTATTCTTCCGGGAAACAAGCCTGTTATCCTCTACACTAGAATAGTAGATGACAAACAAACCCAAGTACAAAATTATGCAATACCAGTTAACTTGTCTGATCCATTTCTCCGTAAGTGGATCAAGCCCGATAACAATCCGTTAATAGTTACTGACGAAAGCATCAACAAGACCAAAATTCATGACCCAACTACAGCTTGGTTAGGTCAAGATGGACGTTGGAGAATGGTTGTTGGCAGCCTTAGAAAGAACGACAGAGGATTAGCAATATTGTACCGGAGTAGGGACTTTATAAAATGGACCAAAGCCCAACACCCACTTCATTCATCTGCTAAGACTGGGAACTGGGAATGTGTTGATTTTTTTCCAGTATCATTGGAGAATGCTGATGGTTTGGACACATCGTTTAATGGTGACAAAATTAAACACGTTATGAAAGTTAGTCTGGATATTACCAGATTTGACTACTACACTATTGGTACTTATGATAGGGAAAAAGATAGGTACGTTCCAGATGATACAATGATCGATGGATGGCATGGTTTGAGATTGGATTATGGTAATTTTTATGCATCTTGAATCTTTTATGATCCTAGCAAGAATCGAAGAATTTTGTGGGGATGGACTAATGAGTCCGATGTTTTTCCAGAGGATTCCATCAAAAAAGGATGGTCTGGAATTCAGGCTATTCCTCGTAAATTATGGATTGATCCTAACGGCAAACATTTGGTTCAATGGCCTATTGAAGAACTAGAAATGTTAAGAAAGAAAAAGGTCGAGCTAAGAAATTATAAATTAAACAAGGGAGAAAATGTGGAAGTTCAAGGAATCACACCTGCACAGGTTTGATTTTTTTATTTTTGTTAACAAGATAAATATATCATTTTGTATGAAATTATTGTGACCTACAATAAGTTACATATTTGAGTCATGGAAACAACCACTAAAATTTATGTTAGAACATCCTACAATACCATTTCCCTAGGCATGTGACCATTTCTCAAATTTGCAATAATGTAAGATGTTTATGATCTACAGTGATTTTTTGTATGAAATTATTATGAGAAGGCAAATATAGAGCTAATTTGTGAGTTTTAATATGATGACAGGTTGATGTTGAAGTTACATTTTCCTTTTCAAGCTTGGAAAATGCAGAAGAATTTGATCCTAGTTGGGCTGATCTTTATGCCCAAGATGTATGTGCCATTAGGGGTTCGACAGTTCAAGGTGGACTTGCTCCATTTTGACTCCTAACATTGTCTTCTGAAAACTTGGAAGAGTATACACCTGTATTCTTTAGAGTGTTTAAGACCCAAGATAAATACAAGGTTCTTATGTGTTCTAATGCCTCAAGGTTTGTTTTCTAACCACTTTTTTTAATCATCAAGTATTGTGGTGAGATCCCTCCCCTTAAACCAGAGAGATCTCAGATTTAAACTTTGGGAATGAAAAAAATACTCATAGGGAATGCTCTGCCTGTTTAACGAATC
This sequence comes from Solanum appendiculatum, assembly GCA_018342035.1. Classification (NCBI taxonomy): domain Eukaryota; kingdom Viridiplantae; phylum Streptophyta; class Magnoliopsida; order Solanales; family Solanaceae; genus Solanum; species Solanum appendiculatum. The sequence continues at coordinate 590,823 of JAGDQO010000286.1, read as the reverse complement.
TTATGGGATGCAAATTTAAGTTAGTTGGGCCAATAAATTCTGGATATCAAATAATCATAAACATAAAAAGTGTTATTATCTTTATGCTTTTGCAATTGAATAACCTTGTCATTTTATTTCATTTTAATTTGATAGATCAAGCGTTAGAAATCATAAAAAGATGTACAAACCATCTTTTGCTGGATATGTTGAAACAATTCTAACCGACAAAAGATTGTCACTCCGTAGTTTGGTAAGCTTTCTTGGGTACTTTTTTCATGTCCAATGCACTCAAAACTCATATTTCTAACTCATTTTTCTTTTGTGTCGTGTTGACAATTAGTTGATTTTTTTTTCCAGATTGATCACTCCGTGGTTGAAAGTTTTGGTGAGGGTGGAAAAACATGCATTACATCAAGAATTTATCCAGCATTAGCCATCTATGGCGACACGCATTTGTTTGCTTTCAACAATGGTACTGAGACGGTCAAAATTGAGACTCTTGATGCCTGGAACATGGCTAAATCCGAGAGATAGATTTAAAACATAAGTGCTTTCAATTTTCTTTCTTTTTTTGTGTTGGCCCTTTTTTGGATGAGAACTTGTACAAATTTGCTATTTCTAGTAAATCATGAATAAAATATTCTTCTTTTCTATTCTACTGAATTGATGACGCTTAGTATAAAATGCAATTATCTTTCTACTGAGTTCTTATTTCATATCCAAGTATACAAATATTTACTTATTCCTTGTGTATATATATAAAATGTAGACATATAAAAAACTTATACATGTGTAACTCAATGTAATGAAGTTGAGAATTTCTCCAGCTAGGAGGAAAGGATTGAGTTCGTTGGCATGTTTACTAATAATATTTGGTTTGAACTCTGAAGTTAAGTCCATATGCCTATTTTACTATTTAGGTCCAGTTTGAATAATCCTTGGATGAAAAGTTTTGATAGAGAAAAAAATTAAGATCGAAAGGAAAAGGAATATATAAAGGCCATTTACCTAAACAATATATATTACCCTCGTAATTACCATTTATAGCAATATAATATATTTTTATCATTTATAACATTACTAACAATGTGTCTTCCTGTCTCTCTCTCTCTCCCCCTTCTCTTTTTTTCCCCCCATTTTTCTCTTTCTCCCTCTTTCCTCCTCTTTTTTTTCTCTGTTCATCTTTCTCTCTCTCTCTGTCCATTCACGTATTCCATTTTTTCTTCTATCGTTTATATTTATACAATTTTAATACAACTTTAATACAGATTTTTCAGAGCTTCACTTCTTCTTTTTCATTAAATCACCACCACCACACCACCGATTGTTTATATTTAATACAGTTTTGATACAGCTTTAATATAATTTTTAAGAACTTCACCTAATATATAACTAAAACATTTTTAATACAAATATATTTTAAGTATTATATGTGAATTTCAAACATTTCGATACTATTTAAATTAGTTTAATTACATTGTTAGAAATGTATTATATTTATTTTGGAATAATAACTATCAACTTTATAGTAATGTATAATATTGAATTCGAATTGTATTATAATTATCGTTTATATTTATACAATTTTAATACAACTTTAATAAAGATTTTCAGAGCTTTACTTTTTTTTTTCGTAATCACCACCACCAGACCACCGAATGTTTATAGTTAATTCAGTTTTGATACAACTTTAATATAATTTTATAGAACTTCACCGAATATATATTTATACAATTTTAATAAAACTTTAATACAGATGTATATCAAAATGGTTGTTAAAGCTAAAATTATGTCATATATGGTGATAAAAATAAAGTAACACCTAACAGCGTAATTAATCAAATAAAATATATTATTTATGTAAAAATTCCATATATAAACGTTGGAGCCAAAATTATTCTCATTCCAAAGTATATAAACATTATACAAAACCTTTACACAAATTCCATTAACCCACCCACCCCCACAACCAACAATCTACACCAAAAAAATATATATTAAAGTTTACACAAGGTAAGTCATGAAAAGGGCCCGTATTTCAAAGAGTGTGATGTTGACAATTTATCCTAATACAGTATGAATAGCTGCTTCCACTATTTGAATCTTTCACCTATTAGTTATTCTAAAACAACTACTATACCGTTGCTCCAATTAGACTCCCCTCCAAGAAAAGTAAATTCTAATATGTATGTTTAAAATTCAAAAGACAAATCAAACAGTTTCCACTATCATATCCAAAAAATTGTGATAATTATTATAATTATTATTGGTAGAATTAAAGTCAAGTAGGTCTGAATTAGAATTTTCACGATCATTTGGAAGATCACATATCATTTGAGAAACTTTAGGAAAAGTTTTGCAAGTGTGATGACCATAATATGTGATCCTAAACAGTGGTGGATTTTCTTGAATTCTTTGCAGCTGTTTGTTTGCTTGGCAGCCTTGATCAAATTTATGAGTGCACCTAAAATAATTCCTGCATGTTTTTATTTATATATATTTATATGTCAAATCACTAATTAGCAACCAAAAAAAGTGTAAACTATATACAAATGCATAGTACAATGACGATGATGATAATAATAATATATTCAATGTAATTTTACGTATATGTAGCGTCTAGAGAGGGTAAAGTACTGTATGCAGATCTTACCCCTACCTCGTAAGAAGTAGCGTAAAAAATTGTTTACGAAAGGTCAATCTATGCCATTTATTAAAAGTTTGGTTCATCTATGTCATTTCAGTTAACAAATAATGTCATAAATGAACATTTTCTCAAACGGAAATAACATAGATGAACCAAACTTTTAACAAATGACTTAAATGGGTCTTTTTCTCAAAGTTCGATAGCATATTTAAGTCTTTTCTCATAATTAAATTTAATAGTGTGTATGATATATATATATATATATATATATATATTGTGAGGTCAAACCTTGGATATTTGTCATTAAGGATCTTTTTTTGTCCATATTTTCTCCAAGCATGGCCATCATCCACCAAAGTTGAGGTTTCTTTTATGCTTGTCTCTAAAGTTCTCCTGCAATAAGATTTTTTCCAAATTAATCATTTGTTATAAACTGAGATTAAACTATAAATAATATAAATAACTTAATTCCTTGTTTAACTAAAATAAGATACTGAAATTGTTAAATTAATACGTATACTCCTTCTGTTCCATTTTTTATGTCTCTCTTTTTCTTTTTTATATTCCAAAATAATATTTTCTTTGTCCTAATCTATGTGGTACGTTTCTTTTTTTATTCTCATTTTATCTAATAAGATAATTAATATTCACACAAATTCTAAGACTTGTTTTAAATAACAAATTTAATTTTTTTTCTTACTCTGTTTAATCAAAACAATACCACACTAATTAAGACGGATGAAATAAGTACTTTCTATTTAAAAATTAAAAATTCTTTAACTAATTTATATATACTTCCTATAATTTACTTTTAATAACATGCATATTCCTGTTGTTAATTATAAACGTCAAAACATCAAGATATACTTCTTCTGTCTCAATTTATGTGACATCATTTAACTCTACATAATATTTTTGGTATGCGTGCGTCTAAATTTTTATTTTAAAATTTCATATTCAATCAAACAGCGTAACATATATAGTAGAATTACCTTCTCTTGGATCGTCCTCTTCGATCTTTCAATGATGAAGTCTTGCAACTACTACTTGATGAGTCTTCATCAGAGCTTAATATCGATAGAGTCGCACAAAATGAACTCATTATTTTTCCAACCAACATATACGCATCTTCATCTTCCACACCTATGGGGTTTTTTATTATCTCTCTTAGCCGGCGCGTAAATTCCTTGCCACGATTCAACTCTACTACTACTTTCTCTAGATCAGACATGGTATTTTCTAATAAAGACGACTTTATAATTAGAGAGTACTTTTACTCTAGTGAGAAACTACAAGTCATGAACATGAAGAGACGTGAGAGCTTTATTTATACGCAAAAAGGGCATAGATTAAAGGAGAAAGTTGCTTGGAAAATTCGCCCTTAGCTTGTGGAAAATACAAAACCCACGCGCATTGATTGAGGTTGTTTTGGTTGATATGTGTTGTGATTGGATTATATCGTGGCGTACATTGAATTTTTCGTTAACAATGTCATCTTTTATACCTTTTCTCAAAAAAATTTTAAAAAATTACTATAACCTTTTCACACTTAACCAACCAAGTTATATACAACTTTGGTACAAGGAGTGTCCCTTAAAATATATACAATATGTTTGCTTCTGTTTTTTAACTATATATACTTACTTTCTCCGTTTCAATTTATGTGACATATTTCGGATTTCGAGATTCAAACAAGTTTATATTTGATCGTAAATTTTTTATATATTTTTTAAATATTTTGAATTGTTAATTATTGTGACTTATAGTACTTTTTACGTAATTTACAAATATATAAATTTCATTTCAAAAAAATTGAAGATTTCATGCACAACTTGCCGATCAAACTTAAATCGTTTGACTCTCGAAAAACAAAATGTCTTACATAAATTGAAACAAAGGGACTATTCAATAAATTTTTCCGACAAAACAGTGTCACATGACACACCTTAAACCTTTGTAGATCCGCCCCGAAGCGGAAACAATTATTTGATGGATCGGTCAAATGTGTAACTTGTTAGAAAAAAAAGAAGTTAATATCTCAGATGTTCACTCAATTATGGACTCTATTCTTAGAAAGTCAGTCAACTTTGGCTTTTAACTCAAAAGTCACTCAACTATGGATTCTTTTCTCGGAAGGTCAATCAACTATAGGTTTTTTTCTCAAAAAGTCACTCAAGTTTGAATTTTAACTCAAAAGTCACTCAACTATGGATGTTTTACTTACAAAATCACCCAGCCATGAGTGTTTTACTTACAAAGTCACTCAACCTATTCAATTATTTTTTTTAATTAAAATTTACTTTAATGAAATTTTTATCCCTAAGCAATTTCATTTTTTTAAAAGTATCAATTTGCACTGCCAATTATACTATGCTTAAAGAATATCCAATTTCATTGTCAGTATACTATGCTTAATTTTTTTTTTCAACTGTAACTAAACATAGTGTAGAAAAAAATCATAAAACACACAAAATTTAAAGGTTCTTAAAATAATAAATCTTAATTGTTATATTTGGGGGAAAAGGTAAAATAAAGGGAAAATTATATAACTAAGCTAACATTAAGTAGTTAATTATGTTATATGACTATAGTTTTAGTTAATTATAGAAAATGAATATTGTTTAAAAAAATGGTTATGTGGGGTCCACCTATTTGTATGGGATCATGTAGAATCTCATTATCCCTTTTATACAAATCTATTCATTACCTCTCTCTAACCCACTGAAGGAAATAAAATTACCTAAGGTAATAATATATGCACAAGTGAAAGACCCAATACAATGATTTTGTAAGAGGCTTTATTCAATAACTCAACGACTCTTGTATTTTTTTACAATCAATGTATCTCTCACTACACAATGAATGTATCTCTCACTACATTGAAAATATGTAATAAGGCACCCCTATTTATAGGACTAACAATCAAAGTAAACTAGGACTAGGAAACTATAAAACTAACAAATCCTAATTAAATAATAAATAAGTAAATACCATAAATAACAAATCCTAAACTAGTAAGGAATCCTAAACTACTTAGGAATCCGATTCTTGGTTTATTTCCTACATAGCCTCCCTTAAACCAAGATCCTCAAATGTGATCATGCCCAACATCTTCTTCAACTTTATGAATAACTCTATTTTTAATGGCTTTGTGAAAATATCAGCAACTTGTTCTTCAATCTTGCAATATTCAACCACTATCTCTTTATCTTGGACCAAATCACGAATGAAGTGCCATTTGATGTCGATGTGTTTGCTACGGCCATGAAAAACAGGATTCTTTGTTAACGCAATTGCAGACTTGCTATCACAAAATATTTTTGTAGGACTATCTTGCTTGTGTTGAAGAAATCCAAGCATTCTTCTCAACCATAATGCTTGTGTAGCACTACTTGTTGCGGCCATATACTCTGCTTCAGCAGTTGATAAAGCAACAACTTGATGTTTCTTTGAAGACCAAGAAAATACACCAGATCCCAAATAAAATGCATAGCTTGAAGTACTTTTTCTTTGCATCATATCACCAGCCCAATCACTATCAGTAAATCCAACAAGATTACTATCATTAGTCTTTGAATAAAATATACCATCAGAGTGTGTACCTTGAATATACCTCAAAATTCTCTAGGCAGCTTGCAAGTGAGATTGAAGCGGAAACTCCATAAATCTGCTAATTAATCCAACTCCATAAGTAATATCAGGCCTTGTAGAAGTCAAGTATCTTAGACTCCCTACCAATTTCCTAAAATATGTAGCATCAACAAAATCATGTGTGCCATCTTTGGTCAACTTCAATCTCTCTTCAGCAGAATTCAAGATCAATTTGACTTTCTTCTTGACTTTCTTCATATTTAATATTTTAACAATATCATCATCATATTTTTTTCTTTTCTTATATTCTTGAATAACCATTCTTGCCTTAAAATCGTCTGCTTCTCCAATTGATTTGTACTTGATCTTGCATGTCCATTCAACACCAGTTGATTGTGTATATGGTAGAGTAGGATCCTCAACAAATAATTTTTCATCCTCTTCAAAACTTATAATTTTAAATAATGATTCAGAGTTGATTGTATCTTCACTATTCATAGTCATGCACTTTAATTGTGGATCTAGAACTTCAATTGTTTTTGCTTCAATTTTGGGTAGATCATCAAAAACTTGCTCTTGGTGAACACTTTTGCTTCTTTTATTACCAGCTTCATCTTCAAAAGCTTCAACTAATTTTTCTTGTAAGACAATAGTGAATATTTCAATTTCTTTTTCAATAGCTTCACTTTGTATGGACCAATTATGTCTACTACATGTCTCATGGGTTAAATTACTAACCTCTATCGAAGCAACATCAGTTTCCACCAAATTTTTCTGTTTAGTTGTTTCAGAAATTATTGATTTATTAGATTGATCACTATTGAAGTCTTCTTTGCAATTAAAAGCATCGATACCGCAATGAAAATTACCTCTATCTTTCTTTCCTTTTTCCATAATTTTTAAACTTTGATCTTCTTCATATATTTCTATCAGATTTGATGATTCTTCTTCTTCTTTTAATTGATCATCCTTTCTTTGGTCTTCTTCATTTATTTCTATCAAACTCAATATCTCTTCTTTATCATCATTTCTTTGGTCTTCATCCTCCACTATCACATCTCTATTTTCTCGTCCTCTACCTATGAAATTTTGACATCTTTGATTTGTCTTAACCCAATTTGATATCTCTTCTCTTGGATTAAGTTGACTCACCTTTTCTGGCAACACTTCATTAAATCTTTCTGTCATCTGTTGATTCAGAGACATCTCATATGTCACCAATTCACCTTCTAGATCATCAAGTTTCAAGGTATTCAGATTTCGAGTAGACTCAATATCTTTCTTCTTGATTAGAAACTCTAAACGTAGAGAATTTAAAATCTTTTCAACAACTTTAACTTCTTCTAATATTTCTCCATTGATCCTTATACCGTTGACAATTTCTTTAATTCTTGTAAAAAAATCTTTGATTGTTTCTGTTGGTTTTATCTGAGCCAACTCAAACTGTTCCCAAAGTTCTTGAAGTTTTTCTCTCTTCACGTCTGAAACACGTCGATATGTTTTTGTTAAAATTGTCCAAGCCTCCTTTGCTGACGTAGCATATAAAATTTTATTATATATACACAATCCGACCGTTCTATCAAGGTAAAACCATGCCTTATAATTCAATTTTCTATTTTTATCCAATTGTTTTGCAGCTTCACCATTCAATGATGTGCCCTCTGGGGCATCCACGAATCCAGTATCAATAATGGACCATAGTCCAACAGTTTTGAAAAAATCTTTATCAGTTGATACCAACTCTCAAAATTATTTTTGCCATCAAACAAAAAAATGGGACATTCGGGTAAATATGGAATATCCATATTCTTTTGTATATGTTGGATCTCACACACGACTATTATAAGGATCTCACACAAGCTTTTATAAGGATCCCACACAAGCTTTTATAAAGATCTCACACAAGCTCTGATACCAATTTGAAGGAAATAAAATTACCTAAGGTAATAATATATGCACAAGTGAAAGACCCAATACAATGATTTTGTAAGAGGCTTTATTCAATAACTCAATGACTCTTGTATTTTTGTACAATGAATGTATCTCTCTCTACACAATGAATGTATCTCTCACTACATTGAAAATATGTAATAAGGCACCCCTATTTATAGGACTAACAATCAAAGTAAACTAGGACTAGGAAACTATAAAACTAACAAATTCTAATTAAATAATAAATAAGTAAATACCATAAATAACAAATCCTAAACTAGTAAGGAATCCTAAACTACTTAGGAATCCGATTCTTGGTTTATTTCCTACACCCACTCACTATTTTTCTCCTTAATCAGCTCATTACCCCATAAATCTCTCAACTGATTCAAAAATCAAATTTTGAAAATTTTGAATCAACCTCCTAATCATCCTAAATCAATCCAGGTAATCTCCTTCTTTTTTTAAAATTTTTAACTTCCATCATTTTTTCAATTTTTTTTATTTGTGTAACTTTTCAATTTTCCCCAATTTTTTCATCGTTTCACAGCCAAAATCTCGAATCCGTTCGATTCCATCGTTCTAATCACGGAGGAACAATCTTCATCAAAGAGAACAATCTTCATCGTTCTAAACATGGAAGAACAATCACTATCGTTCTAATCATGGAGGAACAATCTCCATCTTTTTCTTTGGAATTAACTCAAGATTTTGAAGGAATTGCAGGTTCCATTGCCAAATCTAAAGTTATTGATTCAAATATATATAGGAGAGAAGGAGACCAGATTTAAGTTTCGTAATGACCTCATCCGGATGCAACAAATCTGTGTTAAATGCTCCAAAGAAAACAAATGAGGGAAAAAGAGTTAATGATTCTGCCTTGATGATTCTTGGAAAAAAGTACAAGAACCATCTACTAGAAGCAAAAGATTTTGAGGTATAATCATGCTTTAGTTTTTCTCGATTTGTATATGTATGATTTAAGTTGTATATGAGATAATAAATTGATTGTACTTTTAGTTAATTGTATATGTTACGTAATTAATAACAAAACGAGAGGATGAAGACGTTGAGGTATTTTTATTTTTTCCTTTTACGTTATTTTTATATGTATATTTAAGTTCAATAGGTTGTTTGTATATAAGCATTTAATTGTATTGTATTATATGTCGTAGTTGTACATTTTACATAATATCAAGACACAAAATGTATAAGTCAACAATTATACAAAATTAAATATAGAAATTATCTAACATACAAATCAATCCATGACATATACATATTGATGTAAGTCAAATACGAATATTATTCAAATATACATATTGATATAAGTCAAATACGAATATTATTCAAATATACATATTTGTTGTCTTAAAATATACAACAAATTATATACAAACTATATAATATACAATACGTTTAGAAACATATACAAATACATAAACATAAAAAACAAACTTAATCTGCAGATCTATACTAATTATATACATATACAATTACTACGCATAAACCACTATGGATTTTCATCATAATCGTGAAGTACTCATAATCGAACTATACAAATCAATCAACTACTTCATCTACAACGTTAATATGCTTAAAATCAATATTTTGTTATTAATTCATAACTATACAATCCAAACTGATATAGTGAAATACAAGACGTTCAATTTTGAAATTGAAATTGATTTGGATATACACGATTAGGAGGGAGAATCTAAAATTTTTGAATTTTGAATTTTGATTTTGTTAAGAAAGTTTACTTGAAGAAGAAGACTTATTTGGTAAGGTATTCTAATGAGATTCAATAACCTTTAATTAAGGGATAGTTTTCCATAATTATACCAGAAATTGCCACATATTTAGTTAACTAAATTTAAACACCATTTTGTATAATTAATTAAAAACAACCGAAATATACAAATGAGATTTGTTTTAGCTATTTAAACTATAGCTATGTTGCGTAAATAGGCAAACTCTAGTTAAGGAAGCCTATTATGTTTCATACAGTAGCTATTTATGAAATTTTCCCTAAAATAAAAGGATCACTATTATATTTTTAGCGGATTGAGTCAAGTAGGTGGGTCATCTTTTTACAATTTTAGTTAGAAATAAAAATTTCATGTAAGTAAATTTTAATTAAAAAAATTAATTGAATAGGTTGAGTGACTTTGTAAGTAAAATACTCATAGTTTAGTGACTTTTGAGTTAAAAATCAAAGTTGGGTGACTTTCTGAGAAAATAACACATAGTTGAGTGACTTTCTAAGAAAAGAGGCTATAGTTGAGTGACTTTTGAGTTAAAAACCAAAATTGAGTAACTTTTTGATAAAAGAATCCATAGTTGAGTGACCGTTTGAGATATTATCTAAAAAAAAAAACTATTGTGGGGGTCACTTTTGGCTTTGCACGAAAATGGGTAGAGATTACATATACGCGCTACATAGAGCGTTAAGCAGGTACTACACGTTGCTGCTGACGTATGCAACGCTGTTACCCTAATATCGTTAGCGGCACTAATCATATTTTAACTGACGTTTAAGATTAGTTAATTAGTGGTTTAAAGTTAAGCATATAAGGTACAAGTTGAGGGAAGGGTGACACTTCCTTATCCTTGGACATTGGGGATCACATTAAAAAAAACTCTGTTTCGATTTACGTAGAAGTGTTCGACGGTGCACAAAATTTAAAAGAAATATCTTTTTTTGAAATTTGTATTCTAAAATAAATTATAAAAATTTATGTGGCTATATGAAAAAGAAAAATGTTAAATTGTTAATGGTAAATATGAAAAGATATATTATTATCGTTTTTTAGATTGATCAAAATAAAAAATAAAAATGCCACCTAAATTGAAATTGCGTAAGTAAAAGAAATGTCTTTGCCTAATAAGTGATAATATAAAAAATGACCTTCCTTTGTCTTATTACTTTGGTTTTAATACATGTTTCTTCATTAAATTGAGAGAATTTTGATGGTGATTTGGATACAAAGAAAAGATTATAAGCCTCTTTTGGATAACGGGTTTCAACATAAATGCATTGCATTTTTTGAGCATGCTATTAGAGTATAAAATATTAAGTTCAAGCTAAAAAATTTACTAAAATACAAATTCTTTTTTAAAAATATACTAAAAAAAAATTATTATATATAAAGTATAAATTCTTTTTATTTTAAAATACTTGTCATGTTTATTTTATCGAGAGTTAATTTGACTAAGTATCTAGCACTGAAGTGGATAAGTGACGTGAATAGCGGATGGTCGACCCCCTTGAAGACGTTAGAAAAATATATTCTACAAAAGAGAAGAAAGTTCCAACGAATTTTGAGCCACTAATTAAATATCAGGAAAGATGGAAAAAAAAAGTCGTGGAGTTGTGGTCCTATAATATAATTCAAATTCTTCAGCACAGTAGTTTTTTTTTTTGGTAGTTGTTGGTATAATTGGATGAGGCTCCTCTACGTTACTTATCCTCTCTATTTCTCCAAGTACCTATTTAGATGGCAATTACAAGTCATAATTAAAAATCAATGGTTGATATTTAATTACCTAAATTAAGGTCTAACCATGATTAGAATAACAAATAATTTATTTATTTACTTTTAAAAAAATTATCAAATCCACTATTCTAGCAAAAAATTATCTCATAAATTTATTTCAAAAATTCACTATTTTCCATTTGATTAACGAGCTCTTCTTTTTTTGAAAAAAGTATTTTCTTTTTTTCCTTTTTAGTCATATAGCAATGGTTAAGCCTTATTGAAAATTGTTACACAAACTAATCAACATATGATGTTAGAAAAATAAAAAAGAATATTTACAAATTTTAAATTAAAAAAAAATTGCATGATGTTAATTTTTTTTACTATAACTCAGAGTTTCAAAGAATTTTAGAAATAAATTTTTCGTAATAAAAAAGAAAAAATCTGTTTTTTAAAAAAAGAGCTCATAATAAATATGAATAGTGAAAATTTTAAAATATATTTATGAATGAGAATTTTAAAATAGAATTATGGAATTGATAAATTTTTAAAAGTAAATCAAGAAATTATTTGTTATTCTAATCATGGTTATATCTTAATTTAGGTAATTAAATATCAACCTTTGATTCTTTATTATGAAATGTGGCTATCATCTAAGTAGGTACTTGGGGAAATGGAGAGCATGAGTAATGGAGAGGAGCCTCATCCGGTATAATTAATTCTAGTATGTATTCCAAGAAATCTATGTCCTTAATTTTGAAAGAAAAAATGTAATGTTGGAGAGTGAAAGCTATTGTTAGAATGTATAAATGGATGGATTGGACTGAAGTAAAACGGATCAAAATATTATATGGGAAAATGTTCAAATACGCTATCGAACTTTGAGAAAAGGCTTATCTATGTCATCCGTTAAAATTTTGGCTTATCTATCCCATTTTTGTTTGAGAAAAAGGCTCATCCATGCCATTATTTGTTAACGGGAAACAATTTCGATTTTGCAAAACCATTTTTTACACATGATCAATTGTGATACTGCCACGTCATTAATTAAATCATTTTTTAAAGTAAAAAGGCGAAAATATGCCATCAAACTTTGAGAAAAGACTCATCTATGTCCTCTGTTAAAAAGTTTGGCTCATCTATGCCATTTCAGTTAACAAATAATGACATGAATGAATCTTTTCTCAAATGAAAATGACATGGATGAGCTAAACTTTTAACGAATGACATATATGAGTCTTTTCTCAAAGTTCGATGGCATATTTAAACCTTTTTCCTTCTCTTACTCTAGCAAAGCCCATTAAAACATGAGCGGGTCAAGCGGGTTACATGGTTGTGTCAAATTTGCCACCCATAGGCCATAGCTACTGCCATTGTGTATAAAGATTCAAGAACAAACAATTAAGTACAGATGGTCACTTTGGTCATACAATTAGCTACATGAACTCAAGAGGTATCCAGTTCCTCATACAAGAATCTATATCAACTGTGTTAGGCACTGTACAGATTACAAGAGTCTGGTGCCTAAAGGGCAATTATTTTGACACAACGCACCAAAACACACACTCTAAAAACATATATGTACCAAAATGGATACTTCGCCCAAAAATGGGCAAATTGTGTCTTACACTGTTAACATAGTTAGAGAAAGGACAGAGAATCAGTGTCCTTTTGGAGTGATGTACATTGTGGAGAAATCTAGCAGATTAAAAGAAATCCATAGGGATGTCCCAATCATCAGCAAGTTCTTTCAGTTTCTTCCTTAACTTTTTTCCTGAAGATTTTTTACGACTTCTGCTATACTCCGGCTTAGCACGTGTGTTTCTCAAGTTGTTGTAATCTTGTATTTCATCTGCAGAGTAAGCCATTTTCTGGGCATCCCATAATCCCTGGCAAATGTCATTATGACACGGTTAGAATAATTATCATTGCTGCCATCAAGCAGCACTAATTCCAACTGTGGCTCAACCACATGAATTGGTTTTCCTAATCAAGGAAAAAAAAAGGGTATTTTGATAGGGTGAAGAATTCGTCATCTGACTTGGTAAACTCAAAAGTCTCAAAGTACAGAAATTCATAAGCCAAATACCAAAAGGACATAGTTTCCCCTAACATTGACTAATTAACCATGAACACTCCAAAGTACCTTAGTAAGTCTCTGTAGGCGCGAGGTTGCAGCTTCATGAACAACGATGGTATCTGATAAAACGTCGACCACATCCTCAACAAATAAACAGTAGGTGCTCACCTGATATGAATCAAGTTCAAGTGTCAAGCACGCAACACACTACTTAAGCTAGAATGACAAATAGGAGGAGGTCAGCAAGTAGCTGCAGTAAAGAAAATTCATTCGTATTAACCTACCAAGGTGGATGGTATTATGGATATTCCTAAGGGATCAAGCTCAAGAGATTCTACTGCCCCTGAGTTAATATTGAAAGTATAGCCACGAACCTACAGAAAAATAATATTCATTTCAGATAAAGTAAGCTAATCAAATTTAGAGTAATACAGATACAGGAAAAATGACAGAGAATTACCTTCCCAATATTTCGTTGACGATGTGTTACAACGTTGTATCCCACCTGTAGAAGAGATGTAAGAAAAACAAAGAAAGAAGAAAAGGCCATAATCGAAGAAATAAGAAAAAAGATGGGAAAGAAAAGATAAATAATGAGAGGTGGCAATTCCTTAAGCATGAAAGTACTCTTTCAAATATTCATGCAAAAACCCTGACAATTTTAAAGAAGCAGAAAAACCAGGGAAAGAATAAATATCTGAGTTGATCTCTTCACCATTGGGGGAAGAGCAAGAAGGATGGCATACATTGGAATGCCAGTCTTTTTAATATCATGCCCAGTGCCCGTTCACGATCCACACTAGACTATGTAAACACAATTAAAAGAAAAGGCATATATGATTGTTGGTTCATATATACGTACAAGCTGTTTTGATATCATATAAATATAGCAGAAATCTATAGATTAAAAATAAAAGACGCACAAAACCCATTTGGAACTGAATATTAATCATTTTCTTTCAATGTACTATTAGTAATTGAAACAAACATTTTCATCTTAATCCAAGAACCGATATTCCAGTGGGAAAATTCATTTTTAAGGCATATCTTTTCTCCTTGATGCCTGAGTTTTGAAGGAGGCTCATATTGTCGACCAGGATGTGAGCCACTCATACATGAAGCAGTTCATTGACAGAGAAAAGTATCATAGTGCAATTGGTCAGGCAGTATCCTTTACTTGTGGATCCTTCATCCCATTCCCATTAGTCCAAAGAGGGCCCTTTATGAGGTGCTTCAATCTCAATATGATAGATTTCAGCTAAATATTTAGACTTGCCAGGATCAATTTTAGTAATCAGACTGAGAACAGAGTCTAGGAAGCTTTCAATGGAAAAGGATGAACTCCACGAGTAAATAACCAGACTGGTCTCTGCCATTAAGGGTGTATACTGATTTGGTTTTCAAACTTTATTTTATTCAGAAAATGTCCTCAATGTTCAAAATTAGTTTTTAAAATGGTCCTTGACCTTACCACCCTGAAATGTCATCCATATGCACTCAATCTCATTGCTGGTAAAAGTTTTTCTCTAATCAGTACCGTCGGTAAGAGCTCTACCAGCACTGAATCAAGGGCAAGATTAGCAAAGAAACTAACAATTGAATTTTTCTTGTTATGACTTTAATTTGAGTTCCAAATATATTCACATTTTATCCAGAAATTGCCTTAAGCTCCTTGTGCCATAACATGGAAATACGGAATGAATGTACATCATGATACCAGTTGCATACTTTTAGCAGCGTCTATATGATGCCAAACGAGTTCAATGGAAAAGAGAGTTCTAGTTCATAGACACAGTCGGTTAATGACCAGGAGCATAGATAAATCTCTCTCAGGTACTCTGGGTATCAGTAATCCCCATAGGAAACCAACAAGAAGTAAGAGAGAATACCAATGTCTGCAGTCCAACAAGCTTAAATTCATTTTCCATCACACTCTCATCCCCAACAAGCACAACATCTCCTACCTGAATTGAACGTTGAAAATACACAGTTGATAGCATCATAATTGGAAAGAAAGTACCAGGCAAATTAGTTCACCAACTGTCCAGGATATACAATATACAAATTTTGGAATCAGAGAAAGGTTGAAAGCTGAAAACCTAATAAAGGTACCCTCTAATACCAAACAGATTAAGGTGCATGACTTCTACCTCATTTGGAAAGAATTTTAGGATGCTTTGATGAAGTGGAGAATTTTATGAAGTACGTCTTAAAAGGAATCCCTTTTGAAACTAAAGAAAAGGAAAGGGTAGGGAAAATCTCTTAAGCTTCTTAGAGGCAAAATACTCTTTTAAGTGTAGTTTCAAATAAAAGACAAGCAGCATAACCTATTCCGCCATTGTCCAAGATCATCCCCCCGTCCATGTGGGAGTTAACATTGTGTCTCAGTCCAGAGAGCATTCTGGAACTATGTTACATATATTTTTTTTTTTTTCTTTTGAACATGACTATAGTTAGCAGAATTAGGATGTCTGAAAGACTTGTACCATTATGGAAAAACAGCTAAGAAAGGTGGTATCCTGGAACTGCAAACTCTATTCTTTAAACAAGTCTAATAATGATGACGAAGTTGTACAGGCTGTAGGGAAACCATATGCAACCAAACCTTGATATATTCTACAAATGCCAGATTAATTGTCTAATTCTATGCTGTACTAGTAAAGATACAATCATAAATGGTTGAATCACAAGCTTGAGATTGAAAAGTAGGCCTTCGAGAGCTACAACTTTAGCGTGCATGAGGTTACCTGTTTGACATCCTCCAGCAGAAACATTTCCCCTTCACCAGAAAGTAAGTTTGGCCTCACTTCAACTAGGAAAACAATCCACTGTGGAGAAGGAAAACAGTAAGTAAATCAGAAGATAACACCTATGACTGAAAACAAGCCTCTTAAGTCTCCAAAAGCAAAAATGTAGAAATTGAGTAAATGGACATTTAGGGGTTGTTTGGTAGCTGGTTAAAGTTATGCAGGCATTAGTAATACAAGGATTAGTTATGAGGAAATCTATGTATTATTTTATGGGGGATTAGTTAGTCAGGGTTTAAGTATTTATGTATTAGTTATTCCACCTTCTATCCTATATAAAATAATACATAAATTCTTTCATTACTTATACATGTATTAGTTACGTGGATTTCTAATTTGCAAACCAAACATCATATTAATTTTATATATGAATAACTTACCCACTAACCAGCTACCAAACGTGTTATTACTTATGTAGAATATAATATTCGCATAATTCACATCCAAATCAGCTACCAAATGAACTCTTAATACTAGGAGGCCAGTCTATTACCAGTTTCCTAATCAGTGTAAGAAATTTGTACATTGCCGTTTAGTAGCTGATTAGAGTTATGCACGTATTAGTAATGTAGAGATTAGTTATGAGTGAATCTATGTATTATTTTGTACATGTATTAGTTATTCCACCTTCTATCCTGCATAAAATAATACATAAATTTCCTCTTTAACTTATACATGTATTAATTATGCAGATTTCTAAATTGTCAACCAAACATTGTATTAATTTTATACATGAATACCTATTTCCTATCTACCTGCCAAACGTCGAATAAGTTATATGGAAATTAACATGGATTTCTTATCCAGCTACCAAACGACCCCCTGGAAACGAAAGAGGATCAGAATACATGGGATGTTTTTCTTCAGGACATAACCTCCACAGTGAGGAAGATTTGGGAACTGTCTGTTTAGCTAAAATTTTTGTTATAACATTGCTAGATTAATTATCTATTGCTAGATTTTCCTAGATCGCTCAATAAACTTTGAATTGCTGAACAGGAAAAACCGATAAATTCTCTAATATATAATCAGTTTGAAGTAGAAGGGTTGTGGAATATACAGAGTTTATGTCCACCCAAAGCTGCGAAACAAAGCCCAAGCTGAGAGCAGACTGAATGCTGATCACTTGCTTCGCAATCAAATTCGATCTTTTCATCATTTGCTTCTTCCTCCTCACAATCCCCTTTTCCAATTCGAGATTTTCTCCCACTTCTCTTTTCATTATCTCCTCTGTTTCTCTGCCCAATTCAAGAAACCCAACCCCTCTATCATCATCCTCATCTCTCCTCTGTTTTTCAATTCTTGAAGCTTCAATCACCGGAATTTCAATTTCTTTGTCGTCCTTTAACCATAACTCATCGAAAAAACCATACCCATCTGAACTACTCAACTTGGGTATGCCCCTTTTCGCTTTACCAAGCATAAAATCCTCACTCGCGAACTGTACCCTGTTAATTCCAAGTTCTAAATTGCGATTGGAATGCGAAATACTACCATAAACGGGTGGTGATTTGTGGGTCAATTTGGAAGCAGAGAAGCCAAATGAAAAGCAAGAAGATTGAGGAAAGAAAGTAGTAGGAGAAAAGCAATTGCACATAACGAAAGTTTTCAGCTAAAATCTGATCAACTCATCAGTCATGGCGATTCTTTTCACTGTCGCCAGCTCCAGCTTCGAGCTCCGTTCCCCTGCAGTTATCGCCTCTTCGGTATCTCTGACGTGTCCTCTAATAGATTTTCTTTTTGGAAAATATTTTTTTGAAAAAATACTCTGAATTATTGAAAATAAAATAAAAATATCTTTGATTTATTAAAAATATCATAGAAATAGAAATACCATATATTGTTGTTAGCAAATTTGAATTTATTAAATCTCAATAAAGCAAAAAAAAAAAATTCCCATCAATCTAATATTTTGGGGGATTAATAATATGTGGATAATAGCATTTAAAGACAAATGTGTCTTTAAAATAGGTAATTCATAATGAAATAATCCTCATGTTATATTGTTTATCGTATAGCAATACATGCTTTATTTATTATTATACAACAATTTTCGTATTTATATATTTTTACGTAATAATTTCAAATTTCCACGTAACAATCTTAGGAAAATAAGGGAACTAGTCTATCGACCACATGATCCCTAAATGCTCGAAGGAAAAGAAATCCTAGACTTTGCATTAGAAGAGTGTTAAACTTACAAGAACACTCTCGACAGATTTCACCTATGTGAGTGTGGAAGTAGGTCGATTCCTATGAGAATTTGGCTTATTCTCAAAAGCACTCATGAAACCGGGATAGCACAAGGCCGTAATGTGCTGGCTTTTAAAGCTCATGTCAACACCTTGATTATTGTGTGTGAGCAGTAACATTTTATTTACCTTAAGCAGTCGTAGTTCAAGTCTGAGACCAATACGACTCTGGAGTAAAAGTTACTGTTACACTAAGTGGAGGTTCAATGCAGAGTACACCTTCATTATGCATGATAGTCTTCCTTCAACGGATATACTCTCTTAGTTAATATTAAAATGAGTGGGGGATTGTTAGTGTGGCATTTTAATATCTTAAGAATTTGCATCTTTTGTTTTGCCACATAGTAGTTGGTTTCTGCCCGTTGGTGGACTTCTCTGGTGTAACAGGTTATTGGGATAATGACAAAATTTATTTGGTGCTGCATTACTCTATTGCATTACTCCATTTTGGAGGTGGCTATCCCATTACTTCTTCACTCTTTATTCTCCTTTACTTTTTGTAACATATGTAACCTCTAGGCCATTTATCTTCGCTATCTACTGCCCTATTATCTTCCTATTCATTGCTAGGAAGACTTCTTCTACTATAAATAGTGGTGGTCTTCATTTGGTTTGCACACACAAGAAAATATAGAGTGCATAAAGTTTGCCAAAAAGAGAGTTCTTATTAGTTGAAGAGAGATGTTCTTTTTGTGGAGCTTTGGACTCAATTCTTGTCCGGAGTTTGTTGAGTTATACTTTGTGAAAGGCTGTTGTATCCTGGAGGGGACAAGTCAAGAGGACTAATGCTGGACCGGTGAAAATTTTTGCTGCAGCGGGCTTGAATCTCCTTAAAGAGAGCGAGATATCTGCGCCTCAGCCTGAAGAGATTTTACTTTCTTCATTTTATTTTCAATTGTAATCTTGTAATTTTGTAATTTTCACTAACAAAGAGTAAGCAAAGTGCATGCCAAAGTCACTTTCTTAAACCTCACCACCCGACATGACCCGACTCTTGATCCGTTAGTTGAGTATCGAGTCATCTAAGGTCTCAACTCTCGAGTTGAGGTCAAGAGTTGGGTCCTTGGTCCTAAGTCGAGATCAGGTGTCGGTCTGGGTCAATGTCACATCACAGGTCTCAATTCCTAATCTGAGAGTTGAGTATCGAATCATCTAAGATCTAAAGTTGGGATAAGAGTCAGGTCTTAGGTCCCAAGTCGGGAGTCGATCTTGGTCAAAGTTTCATCCTGGGTCTCGATCCCAAGTTGGGGTCAGGAGCCAGTCCTGGTCATTGGTCAAGGTCACATCTCAGGTCTCAAGTTCCAAGTAAGGGTCGGGAGTCGGCCTGAGTTAAGGTCAGATTTCGAATCTCAAGATCGGGGTCGGAGTCTTGTCGAGGTTGGGAGTTGGGTTTGGGGGTTGAATCTCGAGTTGGGAGTTGGATTCGGGGGTCTAGGTTAGGGTTGGGTCGGATCTCGAATCGGGAGTTAAGTTTAAGATTCAAGGGTCTGGGTCGGTTCTCAAACAAATAACGAAGTGGCTTTTTTTTCTAGCAAACCATTCATCCTTTTCTATTAGCCAATAGATACACAAGAAAAACAAAACTCTTCCCGCTTTGGACAATGATAATCAAATCTTGTTGTATGCAGATAGCATTGTTGTTTCTTCATCCTCCACACATCCATGACCGAAAAGATAAACCCCACAATCACCACGTGGACAAAATTCTACCTCTGCTGACACTAACAGTGAAAAAAGCACACTTTCCCATAAAACAACGAACCTGCTACACCTTCAAGCAAAATACTCATCAATGGCGTCTCTATTTTCCCCTTCTCCCACCGCTGCAACAACTTTCCATCAAGACCCTAACCTCATTTGCTACTCCCCCTTAAGACCCATTTCTAAAAGCTACTATTCTTGGTCTTGCATTAACCATTCCAAGAAAAACAACACCATTACTTGCAGCTCCTTTGTTGATGAAATTTCTGTTAGTTTGGACAATTCTTTGTCTCAATTCCCAGTTTTTCAATCTGGGTATTCCCAATTTGAGAATTTGCCGGAAGAACAGAAATTGGGGCTGTTGATTTTTGCGGGTCTTACTTGGATTTACTTGACGGCTAGACCTGGGGTTTTAATTGGTGCCATTGATGCGTATATTTTGGCACCTATTCAAGTGGGATTGGATAGTTTGAGTGGAAAAAGGAATTTCAAGATGAAGGATTTTTTGATAGGGGATAGGTTGGGGGAGGGTTCATTTGGGATTGTTTATTCTGGGGTCATTGTTCCCAAGAATGTAAATTTTGATGAAATTGTGAGGAAAAGAGGATCATCAGTAAAATCAGTTATTACAGATTCAAGGTTCAAGGAAAAGGTCATTCTTAAACAGGTAATGAGGTGATTTATCCTTTAAAATTCTCCATTTATGAGTAATATTTGACTGATTTGGCTTGCATTAGTTGTATCACTTGTATGCCTTTTGTTATCCTGTTAAGCTGGTATTGCGAAACTGCTAAACATTTCTTTCTTATGTATTCCCTGCATTTCATTTTATAATGTCGGTGTTTGCCTGGATACGAAGTTTAAGAATCAAGAAAAACTCTTGGCACATACCAGAGTACTTCTAGAACTTTTGATTTTGAACATTTTATGACATTTCACAGCTATAAAAGTTGTCATTAATAGTAATACAAGAAATTAAAGTTGACGAGTTTCAAGTACAAAAATATGTCCTTTTTTCGGGGAAGGATTAAAAATGGAAGTGTCATATAAAATGGAATGGAGGGTCTAGCTATTTCTGCCCATATACTGCCTAAACTTAAGCTTATCAAGCTTTTAAGTTGTGAGTTATTTTGTTGTAAATATTTTAGGTTTGATTATGATTATGCCTTCCACGTCAAGGTTTTAAGTTGTGTCTTCCATTTACTTTTAATCTGGATTGCGTTCAATGGTCCTTTTGTTTTGTCACAACTATATAGTTATGTTTGACCTTCTTTTCATCATTCAATTCTTGAATTATTTCTCTCTTGCATTTGCTTTGTATTGGGGATGTTTAATACTCCTTTTCCAATTTATAGGTAAAGATTGGTGTTCAAGGTGCTGCAGAATGTGGTGAATTTGAAGAATGGTTCAATTATAGGCTATCAAGAGCAGCTCCTGAGACATGTGCAGACTTTCTCGGTAGCTTTGTTGCTGAAAAAACTAACTCACGATATACTAAGGGTGAGAAATGGCTTGTCTGGAAATTTGAGGTACTTGGGCAGTTTAATGTACTTTTTTCAGCGAGTTTTTTCATTTCGGTGGAACTATTCATGCCTTTTTGTGTTTTGAAAGTCAAATACAAGGTCGTCTGTCGGTTAGTATTTATATATTAGACTAGCTGCATGCCTACATCAACATATATTGTTCAACATCAGTAGGAATACATTACATTGATTTCCCAGTAAAAGAAGAAAAAGAATCAAGGGTGCGTTGATGAGAGGAGCTGAGACCCATTTCTCCATTTTTTGACGTTTGAATCTTCAGAAATTTAAAAAATGTAATTGTTGTCCTAACCTTATAAACGCCATGGGATTTATGAGAATAGGAGCTTAAGCATTGAACTCTTAGAAACTTAGCAGTTACCATATCACCTTTTTCCCATAAGAAACTTACCTCGCAAACTCATCGTCTTTGAAACCACTTCTACACAGTCGTCCTGAATCTTGTCTTCCATCCAACTACTTCAACTTAAATTGCAGTCATGGTTACCTGGAAATACTATTGAGTCTATTTAAGCAGTCCCACTCTCCTCCATCGTATGTATAGTATATGGAGTCTTCCCTAGTTTGGACACAATAAACATAAAGCTACATGGCAATGTAATCATCTAATTCGATTTTACTTAACTGCCTTGATGCATGCTGTTTTCTATGATTAGATTTATGATTGCTATCCATATTTCTGTTTGGTTGAATTGCATCAAAACTTGTAAGATGGCAGCTGCATCCATAATGTAGGAACTTCATGTGACAGGGAGATCGGGACCTAGATGATTACTTGAAGGATCGCAGCTTCCCCTTGAACATTGAATCTGTCATGTTTGGTCGTGTCTTACAAGGATTGGACTCAATTCAACGGAATGCACTAATTATCAAACAAATCATGCGTCAGATTATTACTTCCCTTAAGAAAATCCATGACACAGGTATAGTCCATAGAGATGTAAAGCCATCCAACTTAGTGGTCACAAAAAAGGGACAGATCAAGCTGATAGATTTTGGGGCAGCAACTGATCTTCGGATTGGAAAAAATTATGTGCCTGACAAGGGGCTACTCGATCCTGATTATTGTCCACCTGAACTCTATGTAATGCCAGAAGAAACTCCAAAACCACCACCAGAGCCAGTTGCTGCACTTCTTTCCCCATTTTTATGGCAGGTATCCTTCAAATACATGGATTTATATTCCTCATAACTCTTCCTTTATTGCCAAGGGTCTATCGGAAACAACCCCCTCTACCTTCTCAAGGTAGGGGTAAGGTATGCGTACATTTTACCCTCCCCAAACCCCTCTTGTGGGATTACACTGGGCTTGTTGTTGTTATAGCTCTTCCTTCATTGTAAGCTTGACACAGAAGATTATTCTATATGTAAGTATACCAGAAAGGAAAAGAAAAACTGTGTGTTTGGCATGGAGGAAAATGTTTTCCAACTTTCCCATGCTTTGTTAGTTAAAAATTTTGGAAAACATTTTCTTTAAGAAAACAAGTTCCTTAAAAGAAAATCCCTAGTGGAAGTAGGGAAAATAAGTTTCATAAGTGACTCCTCCCCATCCTCCAACACACTCCATCCCCTACACCACCCCTACCCTCCATCCCCAACCTTCAAAGTGTTTACCTAGAATTATATATAAATGTTTTTGGGATAATATTTTCTACTTACTTACCGCACAGCAGAAAATGAATAAGAAAAACACTTATTTTCCTAGAATTTTTTTTCAGAAAAGCATTTTCTTTCATACCAAACACAAAGCATGTGTCAACTCCATTTACTACATTAGATTTTCAGTCTTTTACAAAAAAAATCTGATGATGATGTTATTGCAGAGTTCATGGTTTATACTTAAAGCTGGATAACTCTTGTTATTGCAGCTAAACAGTCCCGATCTCTTTGACACGTATTCTGCTGGAATAGTGCTTATGCAAATGGCAGTACCGAGCTTAAGGTCTACAGCAGGCTTAAAGAACTTCAATATGGAACTAAATGCAATTGGATATGACTTGAATAAATGGAGAGAAAAGACTAGGCTGAGGCCTGATCTCAGTATTCTTGATCTCGACTCTGGTAGAGGGTGGGATTTGGCTACGAAGCTTATTTCAGAGAGAGGTAGACGTTTATCTGCTGCTGCAGCTCTTAGACATCCTTATTTCCTTCTAGGTGGTGACCAAGCTGCTGCAGTTCTCTCAAAACTTAGCTTCTCAAAATAGGAGCACAACTTGATGATGCAAGCACAACATGTTGTGCTTGATACTCATTTTCCTCCTTGTTCTGCAGATATTCTTTTTGGTCTGCGACATCTTCTCCTCATTATTATCTGAAGTGATTGACACTCCATTTGTGCAGTTTGCTTCACAAGTTTCAAGTTTCTTTTTCTGATGAGCAGCTGCATAGAGTCATGAAGTGGTTCCAAACCCGAAAATAAAGAGAAGATGCTAACAGGGGAAACTGACCTGTTATTCTTTAGCTCTTCCAGAAGGAAATTTGTAGTTTACTCTTATTGATAAGGTAAAGAAAAATTGAAAATCATACACATTTACTTCTAACACTTTGTTGAAGGACAAGAACTTTCAGCTTGTAGCAATCAAGTTCTTTTTCCCTGCACGGCTAGCGCGATCAGTAAGATATTTATAAAATTCAACAGCTATAAAGATCACCATTTGCCGAGCTGCAATCAGTTATACTTGTCTCTTATTCATCATCTTTGTAAACAAATGACATGACCTGTAACTGGCTGGCAGAGTTGTATATGAATTCTTGCTTGTATTTCTTATACATCAATATTTCTTTTCGGGGCATATTGATCCTTGTACTTTATACAGCTAGGCTCGGGCCTCGGGGATCAAGCTGACCCGAGTAGAGTCGAGGTCAACCAACCCTACTTTAGCAGTAGCAAACTGAGTCGAGCCTGACCTGAGCTTTTTTACAGTAACTAGCTAGGTGAGCCTTGGCTAAGCCTAACCAATTTTATTTTTTTTCCACCCAGTGTCCTGTGTCCAGTATCCGGTGCCCGCATTCTGAGGGTGGCACTCCCAACATGATCTTTTCCATATCCAGGCTTGAACCTGAGTAGAGCTGAGTCCCAACTTATAGGTTCATTCGAATCCAGTAACTTTGGCTCACACCCTATATGTGTGTTAAGTTTTTTTTAGTAAATAATTACAAATAAATAAGTTTTGAACCCAATAAATCAAATGGGATGTGATGAAATTATGAACTTGAATTCATAACTCTAAAATTTCAGACCCATTTCTATTTAAATCTGTGCTTCTCTATTTGTATCCACAGAGAGCCAGGGTTTTAGGGGATTTTCAATAATTTATAAACTAAAGTCGAGAGTGATTAAATTAGAAGTGAGATATTTGAATTGGCTCTATGATAGTAAATAAACAAACTATAGTATAAAAAGAGTTAAAAAGTACTTAGATAGGTCATAGGACTATTAAGTTAATGAAAATGAGAAATTAAAATTTAACTCAAGAACAGTATGAAATTACTAAATTAGTATTAGATTAATTGATTAAAATATACAAAATTATGCGACTTGTAATTTGCTTAATTAAAATATTTAAGCTGATTAATGTTGAATTGAATTGAATACATATAATATAAGAATAGTATTTTTACAGTATATAAAGGTATGCTGAATCAATTAACGTGGCATTCTTCACTTTTTAGTATGTTCCCAAAATTTATTTTTTTTCCTAATATATCTAAAAGAAAAATAGATTTTGAAGTTGAGCTTAAAACTTAAAATTTGAGTTTTCAAAGTTGTAATTTATGAAACTTTAAATTGTGTTTAGACATGCATTTTACATTGAAAAAAAATTGAAGTTTTTTGTGAGTGGAAGTGACTTTTTTAAACATAAATTATCAAAATATCTAATCAAATTTCATGATCAAATTAATATTTGAAAATAAATTTTCAGAATCTGATCCAAAATCTACTAGCTCTTTCAATATCTTCATCCTCTGTACTGTATTTTACATTGGATCATCATCATAATCTGCCTTAGAATCAAAGAAATCAGTATCTCTCTCTTTATACCTGTGGTTCAGCGTGTAAAAGAAGGCAAACAATTTCCACTCACACAGTCACTTGGTCATCAAATTCGATCTACGATTTAAACTTTATGAATTCAATTTTTAACGTTTTCCACACTAAATTCATCATATTTTCAAAGTTATAAGTTCATTTTTACTTTTTTGTTGTATTAATTACACATAAATTTATGTTTTGACTCGAAAGTACTGAGTTCAGATGAACTTGACACCGTAATAATGGATCCGCTACTATACGGCATTATTATTCAGTGATAATTGTCTCACAATGATGATTTCCAATCGATAGTGGAATTAGACAACAGTTAGATTGGCTTCTAAGATAAGTTAAATCATTAAACTGTTAAATTTGTCTAACAACTTTTCCCCCCACCCACCAACTACCCTTAAAAAGCAAAAAAATCCCTCCAAACTTTGCTTTGTATTTTTCACATATTATAAGTGACCATATGTATCAAAATCAAATCAGTCATTTGCTGATCTGAAGAAAATTTTTGAACAATGGCAGCCATCCGGCTGTTGCTCTGCTTTATCGTCTTCTCATCTGGCATCGATTTCATATATACTGTTACTGATCCCAGAGATGGTAAGATTGTCGGATTCAGTATTTAAACTTTATGAGTCTTACTATTTATTGCAATTTTTGTACTCATATTTGTGTTCCGTGTTGAAAGTACTGGGTTCAGATAGTAATGTTGTTATGAATAAGACTGAATTTGGTTGATTGCAGTAACGATACTTCGATCACTGAAAGATCAGTGGGAAAATACGCCGCCTAGTTGGCAGAAATCGGATGATCCATGTGGAACATCTTGGGAAGGTGTGACCTGCAACAACTCAAGAGTAACTGCATTGTGAGTATGCTTTTTTCTTCCAATATATAGGGATTGTTTGGTTTACATTCTAGTTATACTATGAATAATAATACATGAATTGTTATGCATGATTGCATAATTTAAGGGCATTTTTGTCGTTAGATGCTTTTATCCACGTATTCCTCATACATATATTCTTGTTCCACATTCTATCTCGTCTAGTTATACAAGGTTTAGTTTCCAATATTAAACTTCACATGACTTGTGCATAGTTTAATACCGGCAACAAAACATCATATTAGTGCCGCTGGTATTGTTCCTGTCTTGTAGGCTTTACACTGCTTTTAGTATTAACTGTTGTGCTTCTGTCATGTCTTCTTCTTCTTTTACTTGAGTTCGATGCACTTGAGCCGAGGATCTTTCAAAAATAGTCTCTCTACCTCCATGAGATAGTGGTAAGGTCTGCATACATTCTACCCTTCCCTAGTGGGATTTCACTGGGTATGTTGTTGTATACTTCAACCCAAGCGACACCTTAGTTTCTGAAATTATTGTTTCACCAGCAAAGCAGTTGTTAACGATTGATTGGTCTTATTGTTTCTTTCAGGGGATTATCAACGATGGGACTGAGAGGAAAATTAAGTGGTGACATTGGAGGGCTCACTGAATTAATTTCCTTGTGAGTTTGGTTTTTAAATCCAATAAACTTCTGTTGATTATTAGCAACAAGCTCGTATTTGTCACCATAATTTGTTCACTTCAGTTGCTAAACTTGTATTGCAGAGACCTGTCGTTCAATCGAGGACTTACAGGTTCCCTTTCTCCACGGATTGGAGATCTGCAGAAACTAAACATATTGTAAGACTATGAAAACTTGATCATCTTGATTGTAAAGTGTATACATGCTATGTACACAAAATTGACATTTATAATATTTTTGTCATAGAATCATCATTTTATCAGTTTTCTTCTTTGTTATTTGTATCATGATTCAATGACATACATAACTTACATGTACGCGAATGTATTTATTTACTTTTCAGAATCCTTGCGGGTTGTAGCTTCAGTGGCAGTATACCGAGGGAATTGGGAAGACTTTCTGAGTTATCATTCTTGTAAGAATTTCTCAGCCATATTAACTTGTGATCATTTTAGGTGTATCATCAATTCATCTAGTTCCATGTCAATTTCTTTGACAGAGCACTTAACTCGAATAATTTCACTGGTGAGATTCCACGAACTCTTGGCAATCTGTCGAAACTCTACTGGCTTGATCTAGCAGATAACCAGTTAACAGGACCAATTCCTGTTTCAACCATCTCAAGTCCGGGGTTAGACCTTCTAAAAAGAGCAAAACACTTGTGAGTAAACTTTATATATTCCTATTACAAGCTGTTCTTAAGATAGGATATATACCTCTTAAGGTCTGACTTCTACATTATGTCATTATCGCAGCCATTTTAACAAAAACCAACTTTCAGGCTCCATTCCAGACATTCTTTTTAGTGCTGACATGGTGCTAATACATGTGTAAGTCAAGAAACTAAAGAGTACTTCGCGTTATTCTTCCTACCCTCCTTCTCACTTTGTGAGCTTCTGAAATGGCAGACTGTTTGATGGAAATCAACTTAGTGGGAGCATTCCATTTACACTAGGACTTGTTCAGACACTTGAGGTTCTGTGAGTAGAATTGACCGTCTTATTTATCCTACCTTTCATGCTACTTCACCTTCTGTTTTGGATTATATGCTTGTACTCTTTTATCTTTTGCTGGTATTCATGTAACCTAACATATACAGTCGGCTCGATAGAAATGCCTTAAATGGTAGCATCCCATCAAACCTTAGCAATCTCACAAGCGTTGTAGAGTTGTAAGTATACTTTTTCCCTGTCGTAGCTCATTCAATTGTCTGCTTCAGATTAAGAATTGTTGGACTGAAGTAGTTCTTTTTGTGCTCTTGTGTTCTGTTTTTAGGAACTTAGCTCACAACGAACTGTCCGGTCCACTACCAAATTTAAGTGGAATGAATTCCCTAAATTATCTGTAAGTAAAATATCCGGAATCCTGATTTTCCCTAGTTGTTTCTCAATGTTTAGGTGATACATCATATTTTGTTTCTCTTCCAGGGACTTGAGCAATAATTCCTTCCATAAATCGGAGGCGCCTATATGGTTCTCGACTTTAGAGTCTCTCACCACTCTGTGAGTATTAATCAGTTATGAATGCAACTATGAATTTCCAAAATAATTTGATGAATCTAAGTAGGAAGAACTGATGTAATGCTCAGAGTCATTGAGTATGGCTCACTCCATGGATCAGTGCCTCAGAAACTTTTCGCTTTACCTCAATTACAACAAGTGTGAGTACCGCCATCCTAACTGAATATTCCATGTCTATTGCCCGCAACAAAGAGGCTGGAGTGATCTTATAACTTATGCAGGAAATTGAGGAACAACGCATTGAATGATACGTTGAACATGGGTGGCATCAGTGGCAGGCAACTTACTCTTGTTGATTTACAGAACAACGAGATTTCCTCAATAACACTTGGCTCTGGATACAAAAATACCTTGATGTGAGATGGTTCATTTCTCCTTTTCGTTGATTAGATTATGTTGTTGTTTTTTTCTTTCTCTTGATTGCTTTGTGGTTGGACTCAGACTGATCGGAAACCCTGTGTGTGACACGGCCCTTGGAAACACGAACTACTGCCAGCTTCAGCAACAATCTGCAAAGCCTTACTCAACAAGCCTAGCTAACTGTGGGAGAAAATCATGTCCTGCTGATCAAAAAGTTAGCCCACAAAGTTGTGATTGTGCTTATCCGTATGAAGGAACATTCTACTTTAGAGGACCCTCTTTTAGGGAGTTGTCCAATGATAATACGTTCCATTCACTCGAAATGAGCCTGTGGGTGAAGTTAGATCTCACGCCCGGTTCAGTTTCTCTGCAGAACCCCTTCTTCAACATTGATGATTATCTTCAGGTGCAGTTAGAGTTATTTCCACCAACAGGAAAGTATTTTAATAGATCAGAGGTTCAGCGGATTGGATTTTCCTTGAGTAACCAAACTTATAAGCCGCCTCCAGAGTTTGGACCGTACTATTTTATAGCATCTCCTTACACGTTCCAAGGTATAATTACTGAGTTTTTTTACAACTGTAAATTCTAGACCAATACTGACTTAAACTATAACTGTTTCAGCTGAACGTGGAGAAACTTCTATTAGCTCAAGACAAGTTATTGGAATAGCTACCGGGTGTACCATCCTGGTCCTCTTGCTTGTTGCTCTTGCAATATATGCTATTCAGCAAAAGAAACTTGCTGAAAGAGCTATTGGATTGAGTAGGCCATTTGGTAATGTCATCTTTTATAGAAAAAAACAGATGAGTTATAAATATATATATATATATATATATACATTTAAGCACTCTCTATAACAGTCATTCTCTATGATAACATTTCACTATAACGACCAAGTTTTCGTTGTAACTGATTTTTCATGTTATCTTGAATTATAAGTTCTCTATAGCAACATTTTGCTATATCAGAACAAATGACGTCTTTATAGAGAGGTTTGACTGTATGTCCATAATGCAACTAGGATTGAACTAAATGGTTTGTTTACTTTGACTTTCTTTGTCCAGCATCATGGGCTCCAAGTGGCAACGACAGTGAAGGTGCACCACAACTAAAGGGAGCGAGATGGTTTTCTTATGATGAACTTAAGAAATGCACGGGTAACTTTTCAGAGAGAAATGTGATTGGTTCCGGTGGCTATGGAAAGGTTTGCTATGAAAATCCATTGTAGATACAGAATAAAGAGGATAAACTCTTCAGCTACTTTTCTTATTCGCGTGTGTTCTGTTTCCTAGGTCTACAGAGGAACGCTCGCGAATGGGCAAGTAATTGCTATCAAAAGGGCTCAACATGGATCCATGCAAGGTGGACAAGAGTTCAAGACGGAAATTGAGTTACTTTCACGGGTTCATCACAAGAACCTAGTTGGTCTGGTTGGATTCTGTTTTGAGCAAGGCGAACAAGTACTGGTATACGAGTATATGCCAAATGGTTCGCTCAGGGAGAATTTGTCAGGTAAGTGACATCCTCCTACACATTAAGGACTACTTCCTATGGATAGAAATTTAAATCAAAAGCTCCTGGCGTTATCATTTCGCTGTAGAAATTAATTTCCACTATCTTCTACAGGGAAAACGAGCATTTATCTTGATTGGAAGAGGAGACTCCGTGTTGCGCTTGGTTCAGCCAGAGGATTAGCTTATCTGCATGAGCTTGCCAATCCTCCTATTATTCACAGAGATGTGAAATCAACTAATATTTTGTTGGATCAGAATTTAACAGCAAAGGTCGCGGATTTTGGTTTGTCCAAACTCGTATCAGATAGCTCAAAGGCTCATGTTTCCACTCAAGTTAAAGGCACATTGGTCAGTACCACATCCTGCACATTTTCGCTTTCTATTTCAAGAAAAAGATTGAATTTTGTTGAACTCGTGAAGCATGATAATTGAACTTGAGTTTAAGACTATTGATTACATTGCAGGGTTATCTAGATCCTGAATACTATATGACTCAACAACTAACTGAGAAGAGCGATGTGTATAGCTTTGGTGTTGTAATGCTGGAACTCATAACTGCAAAACAACCAATAGAGAAGGGGAAATACGTTGTTCGAGAGATGAGAACAGCAATTAATAAGAACGACGAGGAGCATTATGGCTTGAGCAATATGATCGATCCAGTCATTAGAAACATGCCGAATCTAATTGGTTTTACAAGGTTTGTGGACGTGGCAATGCAATGTGTTGAAGAGGCTGCTGCTGATCGTCCAACGATGAGTGAAGTGGTAAAAATGCTTGAAAGTATTCTTCAAAATGATGGTCTGGAAACTAATTCTACGTCTGCATCATCGTCTATAACGGATTTTGGGACAGCAAAAGCTGCTTCTAGACATCCTTATAATAAGGAGGCTCTACAGAGAAAAGAGATGAATGATACTCATGCTTTTGATTACAGTGGTGGATACACTCTTCCAACAAATGTGGAACCAAAATAATGACAACCAAAAAAAGGACTTGTCTCTACTGTCTCTCATTCTTTAATTTATTTTCTAGTAAAAATTTTGGAAAATTGGTGAAAGGGATAAGAGAACTTAGTTGTTGTATTATCCCCACATTGGCTAGTTTTCGCAAAACAATCATGTATAGTATCAAGATCGAAGTTCAGATTTTCTGTTACCAAAACTCACAGTCTAGTGGTGCCAGTGAGAGTCTCCTATACATTAAGTGTGAGTTCGACTTTTGCTACCCCCGATCCTCAAATGTAATAGAAAAAAGTTAAAAGTAAAAAGTTAAGATTTTCTACCACGAAGGCTTACAGTCTAGTGGTATCCGTATGAGGTCTTCCATACACTAAGTGTAAGTTCGATTTTTCACCATCTCCTTTCCCATTCCCTGATTCTACAATGTAATAGAAAAAAATCAAAAAGAAAAAGTAAAGATTTTCTAGCTATGAGAAGTAAAAAATGCATGATCATGGTATGATTTTATATATCATTTTATGTGTCAATATAGCCATTAGAAATTTACCCCTCAAGACAACATTTGCAATAACTTACAAATTTTAGACCGAGGTCTAATGTTTACGCATAAGATTTTTAGTCTGTTTAAGAGAGATCTTTAGACCTTTTTGTATTTGATTCGTAAATACTAGTTCAAAAGATTTTAAGGGTTTCTCCATAGCAGAAGCGGATCTGCAGCGACCACGACTCAAGTCACCCGTCGAAAATCCTCACTAAACGGATGAACTCCCTTCAACCTAGATATCCCTTAGGGATGCAGAGCATTTCACTAACCCTATCCATCATCTGAAGTGGAAAAAACTCCTTTTTTTCTACACCCATAATGGTGAATTTATAATCTAGGGTTAGAGTTAAGAAGGAGAGACAAACTAATGAGCTAATTTGCTAATTAACACCCCTTATGAGTGAACCCGACCCAATAGATATTTTCAACCGACCGTAGTCTAAGAAATTCAGAAGTTGCAAGTAAAATAATAAAAACATCATTTACTAATCAGTAGTCCCAAATAGAACAAGAAATGAAAACACACTTACATGATGTTTTGAACTCATAAACAACAAACAAACAACAAGAAACAAGAGTAGTAATCCTTCAACTTCTTCTTGAATGTGGGGAATCGAAACCACACCAATAAGATGAAAGTTCAGATAGCCAACCAACTGAGCTACTAAAATTCCCACGAGAGAAGTCATCCTTCAACTTCTTCTAGAAATTAAATGTAGTTTTGCATAACAATTGAGGCAAATGGATTAGTTTTACTATACCCTCCATCAATCACCAAATTAACACCACTCACATACTTAGACTCATCACTTCCCAAATAAACAGCAGCCTCAGCAATGTCCTCTGCTTCCAATATTCTTCCTTTAAGATTAGCAGTTTCCATAATAATTTCCTCTGCTTTTTCCTTATTCATTTTCCCCAAAATTTCCCTAACAAGTGGTGTAGCAACTGTATATGGAGAAATACAATTTACCCTTATTCCATATTGTCCCAATTCAACAGCTAAATGATTTGTCAGTCCAACTACAGCATATTTTGATGAAGCATAAGTTATCGGTGAACCAATTCCACCAATTACAGAAGCAACACTAGATGTGAACAAAATGCTACCTTTTTTAGTTGGTATCATAGCTTTGGCTGCAAGTTTGGCTCCTAAAAATGCCCCGTAAACGTTGACATCAAACACATTCTTGAAGTTGTTGTAGTCTGTGGCTAAAATACTCGGATCCTTCATGTTTCCGGTTATGCCTGCATTGCTGAACACGATGTCTAGCTTTCCATACCTCGAAACAGCTCTGTCTATCGCGTTTTCCATGTCGTTTTCGTTTGTGACATCACAATGTGCGAAGGAGATGGTGTCGTTTGAGCCTAGTTCTTTGCACAGGGCTCGACCTGTTGTTCAGACATAATATAATTACGTAATTAATATGTGATGGGACATGACGAAATATGATACAGTTGACTAATTAAAAATGTGTTTTTTTGTGATGACAGATAAATCTTTTAAATGAAATGATCACACGAACCTAAGTCATCACGAACATCAGCTACCACAACCTTCGCGCCATGTTTTGTGAAAAGACGAGTTGCAGCCTCTCCAATTCCACTAGCTCCCCCTGTGATCACTGCTACTTTACCTTCTAACCTGCAAATTTAAATGCTCTTTACTTAATTGCAATGACCATATTATTCTTACACCAAAAAAAAAAAAAAATCTCGAATGATCACTCAACTAATAGTTGTTATCTCAAAAAATTATTTTTTCTGAGATAATAACTATGAGTTGATTCCAATGAACAACCGTGTGAGAAATCAACTCTTCTATGAGTTGAGTGATCATCTGATAAATCAACTCTTCTATGAATCGAGTGACCATCTGAAAAATCAAGTCGAATGACCATATGAGAAATCAACTCTTCTGTTCAACGAATTGAGGATAGGACTAATTTGAGTTGTTGATAGTAGTAACTCACCTTTTGAGAATTGGAGTTACAGATGAAGGAATTCCCATTTCTTTGGCTAAGGAAATAGAGGCTCAAGAACTATATGCTAAGTACTTTGTTTCTGAATATATATATATATGATTTTGTGTCTCCAGATTTATAATGCATAAAGTAGAAAATAACAGTAATAGTAATACTAATAAATAAAAATATAACAGAATATGGCGGCTATATATGAATTCTCCCTTTGACCTTTTGAAATTATATTTTAGTGCTCCCTCCCTTTTCCTTTAAGTTTGTTAAGAAATTGAGCAAATTTTTAATTCTAACATTTTACGTGATTTATTTAATATCATAAATTTAAAAGATATTTTGGTATATTATGCGTTCTTTGTCCAAATTCATAGTTATTTTAGTTCAAAATTATATCAAAATGTCGTGATTAGTTATATTTAAATAAATAATATTAATTATCCTCATATAATTTATCTTAAAGATTAATAATAAAAAATAAATAACACAATCCAAAATTTTATCACAAAATTATTTATACTTATCCAATATACTAAACATAATATTAGAATTGGTATATGTCAGCAATGCAAGAGCAAGCTGTTAAAAAATGAAAATCACACTGCAATTATTTTATTTTGCGTAGTATATTGACTTTGACTATCTAGATAGAATTGAAGATGGCATAAAGTTGACAGCCAAATTCACCTCGGCTAATGGTTGAAATAAATTTAATTTAACGTCAACGTCCTCTAACTTTATTTATCCGTAAATATTTAAATTTGTATAAAATTGAATAAATAGACACGCTCATTCTACATGACATTTTATATGACAATTTTGTATCCTACGTAACATCCTACATGTATGATGTCACGCAGGACACGTATATCTACTTATTCAATTTATACAAGTTTAAGTGTCTACTTGTGCATATCCAAAATTGAAGGGTAGAGATGACAACTAAAACCAAGTTAAAGGACATATTTATGTATTATGTCAATTTAAACTCTCACTATATGTGTATTATACCATATAGAACGTGTATATCTACTTGTTCAATATGTATACAAGTTTAAGTGTTTACTTGTATACAGGGGCGGATCCACGTGGGTTCCTGGGGTTCACCCGAACCCCCTCGGCAAAAAATTACATTATATATATAAGGTAAATTTTCTGTATTAATGTAGATATATTAATTTTGAACCCCCTCAATGATAAAAAGAAACTTATAGCGTAGCGGTAGGTCTTCTTTAAATTGAGATTCGTGTCTAGAGTTCAAATCCCGGCAGTAGTGTTTTTATATTCAGTTTCGTTATTTCACGTTAGTTTTGGTTTTTTTTTTTAAAAAAACGTGATTAAATTTTTTTTCCCGTAAAATTTTGTTTTGTTGGCTTATTTACATGTTTATACTTTTATTTTTCGAACCCCTTGAACGAAAATCCTGGGTCCGCCACTGCTTGTACACATCCAGAATTGAATAACGCAAGTTGAAGCCAAATTTAAAATATAAAATAATCATTATTAAATAAAATTAATGTTAAAACATAATATATGTATTTATTAATTTGATATAAACACCGTATGCAAGTTAGTGGAAGTGTTACCCAATTAGGAATTTTGGATTGACGGTAGTAGCTTTAATATACAGTAAAATCTCTGTGAATTAATATTCGATAAATTAATAAACTCTCTTAAATAATTTTTTTTTTTTGGTTTTGACTTGGGCCAGTAGAAAAAATCATATATTTCAATAACATAATAAGATAAAATATTTTCGGAAGGCTCCTATATAATATATATGGTCCCATTAATATTATAAATTAATAAATTCTTTAAAATTACAAAAATATCTAAGACAATTTAGTGAAATATGATTCTAGTGTTTTTGGTTTTTTGTAAAAAATTAAATCTAGTTAAAGCTCATATCTAACTTTTCTTGTTAAATTCAAAAGTTTTGGTATTGTCTTCTTGAATTTCGCCAAAAAGTCATGAAGAGTTCTAGACGCAATAAGTGTTTCCTTACGCGTGATTAGTTATAAAGGTATTGTATCGTTTTCAACTTCATCGTTAACATTATTTTTTCCGATAGTATCCACAATTTCTTCTAAGCTTTGAACTTTTGAACATGTATCATTCTCAGTCGGGTAATCAAAAAGGCTATTCACATCCATTTTACCACGGTAACCGAGATCATTAAGCATGATCTCGAGTTCATGAATATCATTTTCACAAATGGGCTCATTTTAATTCCTTAAGATTTCCCGAACGAAAATACTCTTTAAATTAATGAAATTTAATAAGTATTAATTTATCAATTAAATAATATCTCTTCAAAATAATTTTTTTTTTATGATTCCGCTTTCCGACAATATTAATTTAGTGAGGTTTTACTTTTATGCTTAGTTATGTTTTTTTTCATAGAAATTGTTTACCCCCCTCTAAATTGAACATCAAACAGAATCGGGCCGGGTTTGCAGAATATGTCGGCGTCGGATTCAGCTTTGCCGGAGGAGCTATGGAGGCGAATCCTTGAAGTCGGAATTGAATCCTCCAACTTCAACTACAAAGATCTTTGCTGCCTATCCATAAGTTGCACGCTCCTCAATCGAATCTCCTCCGACGATTCTTTTTGGTCCTCTTTGTTCTCCACCGATTTCCGCCAATATCAACATCCTTCATCTTCATCTTCTGTTTCCAACAAGTCGCTCTACAAAATTAGGTATTTATGAACACTCATGTACTCAAAATTTCCTTTTTTGTATATGTCTATGTTGTTTTAGTCTATTTGCAACATATAAATTCTTAGGTTTACAGCTAGCTGATGAAGAAGAAAGAAATCTAATTAGTTTATCAACTGCAAGGATATTGTATGTTCTGCAGAAAGTAGTCTAATAAGTCTAGCAGTTCGAATGATAGTCGGATATTTTTGTTGCTTTTTGACCTTTTAATTAGTAAAGGTTAGAAATTTTGTCAATTCTGCCAAGGTGAGTACGAACCTAACAAAGCACTCAGCTTTCCCGAAGATGTTCGAAAACATCCAGATAATTGATCTGAACTCGAAACAGTACTGTATTTTGTTGAAGTTGAAAAAACGAGTACTTGTTTGTTAGTGTTTAGAATGAATTTCACTTGTAAGAAACTTGAAGTTTTGTGAGTGTGCAAGCCATTAAATTTCTTTGAAATATTTGTTAAACCAGTTTGTAGCTTCAAACGAGTTGAAATTGAAATAGAAAAAATTGAGAAAACAAACATTGATTTGCAAATACAATCTCATTATTTGCAAATAGTATGTGTGTAATATTTCGGAAACAACTCTCTACCTCCCAAGGCAGGGTTAAGGGTGCGTACACATGCCCTCCCAAGACGACTTCACTTGTGGGATTACATGGGTATGTTGTTGTTGAATATGTGTGTTATATTCTAAGATACTGATGGGCAGAAGACACCACACTTGTATGTCTTCTGTTCTTATATTTTCGCAACATTTTAGCCATATCATCTTGCCTTTTTATTGATGTTATCTTCTCTGGTAATCTTTTTTTGGGAGAATTAATTGGTTGCTAATATCAAGTAGATACGAAAAAGTCCGAGATCAGAAGCTTTTGGCCCATAGAAGGGCTGTTTTAAGAATTCAGAGTGAAATTAATGAGCATTCTAGGAGGATTGGAGAGATGGGACTTCGATCTGCAGAGGAGAAAGAGAAAATGAAGAACACTGTCGCTGAGTTGTTAAATTTGCGTAAGATCAGGTAGTGAAGGACAGAAGTCTACTCGTTTAATGTTATATATAGTTTTTGTTTCTTCAGTTTTACTTACAATATGGGGGTCGGGGTCTGGCTTTCACGAACAGAAGTTGCTTGCTTTTGAAAATCTCATAAGCGAAAATACAATTAGGAGATGATATATGACATGCTTATGGTACTCCAGTTGGTGCAGAAAATATTGTTTTATACAAGAGCATCACAATCTTGTTTGCTCGTTTGTTGTATAATTTGCTACGTTATTCTTTGTTAGTCAAAGATAATGTAAAATGATGCAGCTGATGTTTGACTTTGCAATTGATTGGCTTCCATCAGGCAAGGCAAAGTTGCACTAAATGTTTGGCAGCCGGAGATTGTCCGGGGTAAGCTGAAGCAGATGGTTGAGCAGTGCAATGTACCTATTGATAATCGTATCCATGCCATTGAGATGGAGCTCAAGCTTTGCAAACAACAAATTCAAGGGTTAGAGAAGGCCCTTGTAAGTTTACATTTGTTTTGTGGAGAATAATGTGGCATTCATCTAGTTTATGGACTGCATTATGATCTTTTCCTTTATATTATTGCAGAGTGTTGAAAGAAAGAGAATGCAGACAGCAAAGGAAAAACTGGCTTCAGTAGAATATCACCCCCTGCGGGAAATTAACTTAACAGTCAGCCCGAATGATGAACATGACATGAGAAGGAAAAGATTTAAGAACTTCATCAAGTGTTAAGTTCTAATCCTTTCTACTCTTCCTATGCAATTTGAATTGTGGAAAAAAATTAAGAACTTCATCAATTGTTAAGTTCTAATCCTTTCTACTCTTCCTATGCAATTTGAATTGTTATTTTTCAGGAAAAGTAAATGCTTGTTACTTGAGTTGGGATTTAGAGAATGCAATGTAATGTTCTAGGAGTGGCTTTTCCAGATTATCAACTCTGTTTTTTAATGATACAAAATCTAAGTGGATATCAAGTACACCCCCTTTCTATATTTGTTTGACACTATTTCTCTATTAGTTTGTTCCAAAAAGAACGACACATTCTATAGTTGAAAATTATTAACTTCTTTTTTTTTGGTAACTATCCACATTTTATTACCAAAACTGTTTCTGCACAGCTCAAAGGAAATAACAAAACTCGTTCCTCAATTGGACATGCGCAGAAATTATTACTTGAAACTTCTCATTTCTAGTTTTTTCCCCATATACACCCCCCCCCCCCCAAAAAAAAAAAAAAAAACAAAATTTTTTTGTTGTTGCTGTTGGCGGCTATCAATTTGATAGCCCATTGGTTCTGGTTGCTAGATCATTTTTAATGCTTTGACTTTATTTATAATCTCATTTGCAAAAGTGTGACTCAAATTTGCTGAATTTCTCAGAAGGAAACCAGGAGTTGATGCACAACAGAATCAGATGATTTACTCATGGTCGAGGAATCTTCACATCGATCCGTCTGAAAAAAGGATGACACAGATATTCAGCCTTTTTGCATCTCTGTCCAAGCTATATGCTAGGAACCGATATTGTAGTTGCTGAGTTCCTGTTGATTATTGAAAATATAGCAGATTCAGTTTACGTCGAGTGCACTTAGAAACAGATATATGTGATATGGGGGAGGACAGAAGGCAAGTAAAAATCTGGACAACTATGGGGAAAGGGTGTTCAAGTAAATGAAGAATTATTCCTCGGAGTCTGGAAACAAAATGAATGTTGTGCAATTGGGAAAGGGGACTCTAGGGCTACTTTGGAATATCCAGTTGATGCAGGTCGAGAAAAAAATACTTGCGTTCTCACACAACTGACACAACTAATTATGTGAGTTTGTTTATGTTTTGACAAATTGAGTTTGCGGGAATCAAAATGGCTCACACAACTTACACTTGTGTGAGGTTTGCCTATGTTTGAAAAGTGGAATATGTGGCTCCAAAATATTTTGGGTTCACAAATTCTTGTCAAACACAGGCAACCCATTTGCGTCCCCGCAATTTTCATTTGTCACACATCGGTGAATCATTATACAACTTGTGTCAATTATGCGGCACAACATAAAGCTCTCATGTTAATTTGGTGTTTTCCATTTTTATGATAAACTTTATTCGTATGTCATAAAGATGCTCGACTACGAGGTCTAATTATGTGTAAACTGGATTATGATGTATGTATTTGATGTTGAATTGTGCAAGGCTGCTTAGTTGCTCTTATGTTATGGTTACGCACATCCCTCCCAATCCAAAACATAAACGATTAATTCTTCTTGGTCATTTGAAAATTTTAGTCCAGTTTGGCCAGCTATAATTCTTAGCATAAGATATATATATATATATATATTGGGTAACCAACAAATTTGGTCTTCTTGATGCATTGTCAATGACTACTAACGGATTGTTATTGGGCTATATCCACTTATGGAGGAATGGGTCACACAAGTTAGCTGGTATTGCATAATTTTGTATTTGTGTTTGTTTGTCATCCACTATTCCGGTGGGAGGGAGGTTGAGTCCATTCTAACACAACACTTGTTTTGTAACCGTTAGAATATGGTCATTGTGTAACGATCCGTTAGGTCGTTTTGAACATTAGACCTATCTCTTTCATAAAAGAACCTTCCCGTAAATTTTGAACGGTGATTTTGAACTATTTATTTAACTACAATTATTTAGTTGGGGGGTATTTATTAAACAATTAGTTTTAGTTGATTGTAAATGGGCCAAATCTGAAATTTATTTAATATTCTATGTAACTTGGCCCATATGTAGAAATAAAAATAAGTTAGTGGAATTTGTTACCTTTTAGTACATAATGATTTTATTTAAGAAAAGAAAAGAGAGAAAAGGGGAATAATAGAATCTCACCTGCGGCTCAAACCTCGAAGGAGAGAACGTCAAAGTTGCCTCAGGTAAGTGAATTTCCAATTGAAACGTATATTTCTTGCCAATGGTGATGATTACATGAAATATATAGACATGTATTCTAATAGTATTATGATATTATAATTGGATATGAATTGAAGGTGGATTAATGTGATTGCGGGTTGACTTTGAGGAGACAAACTTGGTACCTTCCATTATTAGCTAGTAATGTGGTAATGATTAATAAATATTTGAGACAGTGGATAGTGGAATGCTATATTTGAAAGCGGAAGAAATTTAACAATTTGATGGGATAAAATAAAGTGAGGAAAATAATAAATTGACAATAATGAATGGCATTAGAATTGATGATTACAAGTTATATATTATACAAAGTGTATAAAGTTGCAGTAAAGTAAGGTTCTGGATACCATTGGACATCTAATCTTAGTATCTCGTTAAAGTTTTAAGTTTTAATATATTGAGATAGATAATTAAATATTAAGTGTAGTGTATTATATGAATATCATTATATTAAGTTATTTGGAGGAATATAAACCTAACCCTAGGCTTGAAATTTGAGACATATGAGACTTGATAAATTAGTTGGTATCAAAATTTAGGAATTTGATTATAGATTTGGATGGGTTATTGGGTCTAGGGTAGACATATAGTAATATAGGTGTCTATGGAGTCTTTTACTTATGAATTACGCATACTTGATAGATTGGATATCATCTGAGGCATTGAAGAAAGGAAAAGCGGCTCTTCGGTGGAGGTAGGTTATGGTTTATTCTATGTGATAGATAGACTCTTAATAGTGATTGATAGTCATTGAGTGATATTGTGAAATTTTCTATGTACTTGGTTGTTGTGGTTTGGATGATTCATGTGTTGTTGTGAATGGTCTGAAATTCCAAGACCGCGAAATCTATAATCTTAAACTTGTTTATTAAAGTGATGCCTTGAATAAAGAAGACTTAATGAAATATTGATAAGGAAGTGGAAAGAGATGATAAATAATGACAAATGAATTAACGGTATTATTGGATCGGGTGTCACGTTCCGACACGGTGTTATTGGATCGGGTGTCACGTTCTGACACAGTATTATTGGATCGGGTGTCACGTTCCGACACGGTATTATTGGATCAGGTGTCACGTTCCGACACGATATTATTGGATCGGTGTCACGTTCCGACACAGTGTTATTGGATCGGGTGTCACGTTCCGACATAGTAACATTAAAGAAAAACATATTGAATTAACTTAATATACTATATCTCAAATAACTCATTTCCCAAAAGAGCGTGGTGTGGAGGCCTGAGTCCTCATGTGTGTTCTTGATATTGTTGACTGATTGTGTACTTGATTTAGTGTTGTTGTCACTTGTTCATGTGGTTTGTTGCTTGCCACCTGCTACGTGCTATAGTGGATTTTATACTATTACTTTATGCATATCAGTTTCTATTTTGAGTCGGCCGATGATATCTACTCAGTACATATTGCCTTGTACTGATCCCTACTTGTGTTTCCTTCGTTTTCCTTTTGTAGAGTGCAGCGAGTGTACCACCGACTTCGACTCGCCCTCAGCTCTAGTCCGTCTCCAGCACATCAGAATTCAGGGTGAGCTATTCCATCTAGCTCGTGTTGGATTCTCTCTCGGTCATGGCATGATGTCCTTAGCTTTCGGACATACATTATCCTATTTATTTATTTGATATCTTTAATACTCTTAGACTTGATATTTTGATAATAGATGTCCTTGATGTGATGACTTTCAGGTTTTGGGGATAATATGTAATAAACTCTAAAGGTTTCTTTTATTGTTTACTTTAAGTTGTGAGCTTCCGCATTATGGTTGTATTTTGTTGTTGAACAATTAATATAAGTTGGGGTTTGGATTCATTGGTTCTCCCACCTAGGAGGTTAAGTGTGGGTGCCACTCATGACTCGTTTTGGGTCGTGACACATTGGGTCTAATTCAACCCTCAAAGTTAATTCATAAGACATGAATTGTTTAAACCATACCATATATCCTAACACCACCTACACACCCATGTCTAAAATTTCTGGAGTGTGGATTATACAACTTGGAATC
Source organism: Solanum appendiculatum (assembly GCA_018342035.1). Lineage (NCBI taxonomy): Eukaryota > Viridiplantae > Streptophyta > Magnoliopsida > Solanales > Solanaceae > Solanum > Solanum appendiculatum. The sequence goes on along the minus strand of JAGDQO010000286.1, from coordinate 547,686 downwards.
CAACATTATGTAAACCAATAATAAAAGATCAATACCATGTTACAAGAATAGATTGTTAACCCTTACTCAATCTCAAAAGTTAGCTCAAGAGGTGAAGATTTATCAAGATCATATAAGGAAACAACACTTCATTCTCGGAACGAATGTGAGACATCTCACAATGTGTATTGCATTATGCAATTCTAATAGCAAATAATTTGAGGACAAGGGGGAGGATATTCATGAATGTCGAAAGAATCTGGTGGAGATACTGAGCGAAAGTAATAGTATTTACTCAGACACTATAGTGAAAGTGTGTTAAATCTAGAACAGACAGTAAACTCCTTTATAATGGACACTTTATTCTGTTTCCACTTATGAAAGGCCAAGCCGACACAATAGGCATCAGTTATATTTTGTTTCCACTTATGAAAGGTCAAATACATCAGAAAAGGGCTGAAGACAAAAAAATTATCCTTATCTAAGTGCAGTTATAAAACTAGTCTCGACATCAGTCCGTGAAAACTTTCAAGCTAAACCCTTTCTTTCTAGTCTTTTCTGCTCTTCGACATCAAGAGGACAAAATGACTGCAAAGAAAGCTCTTAATTTTTCTATATAGCTAGAAAAAGTTCAACTTTATTTCATTGATTTGCAAGTATATAAGTCCTTTATTTGTTTGTGCCTCATATATACACACAAGAAATAAGTAAACATTTGTGTATTTAGATATGAAATAAGAACTCAATAGAAAGATAATTGCACTCTATATCAAGTGTCATCAATTCGATTAAATAGAAAAAGAAGAATATTTTATTCATGATTCATAGAAGTAGTAAATCTGTACAAGTCTCATAAAAAAGGCCAACATGAAAAGAGAAATGAAAATTGAACGCAATTATTATGTTTTCTTCTTTTCTCCTAGGATTTTAGTTTTACATGTCGGATTTATTCATGCTCCAGGCATCAAGAGTGTCAATTTTGATTGTCTCAGTACCATTGTTGAAAGCAAACAAATGTGTGTCACCATAGATGGATAAAGCTGGATAAACCCTCGATGTAATACATGTCTTTCCACCGGCACCAAAACTTGCGACCACAGAGTGATCGATCTGGAAAAAAAAAATTAAACTACTTCTCAATGCAATAAAATAGAAAAAAGAGTTGAAATATGAATTTTAAGTGCATTTTATAGGGAAAAAAAGTATCAAAGAAAGCTTACCAAGCTCCTTAGTGACAACTTTTTGTCAGTTAGATCAACATCGACATACCCAGCAAATGAGGGTTTGAACATCTTTTTGTGATTCCTAACACTTGACCTGTTGCAAAATAAAAAAAAAAGAATGACAAGGTTAGCCAAATGCAAAAGCATAAAGATAACAAATACTTTTTATGTTTATAATTATTCGATATCCAAAACTTATTTGCATCGCATTAGACCCATTTAATAGGAGGAACAGTTTAAACCTGAGATCTCTCTAGTTTAAGGCGAGAGATACTTGCTGATAAGAAAAGTGTGATCATTATACAAACCTTGAGGCATCAGAGCACATGAGAACCTTGTATTTGTCTTGGGTTTTAAACACTCTGAAGAATACAGGTGTATACTCTTCCAAGTTTTCAGAAGACAATGTTAGGAGTCCAAATGGACCAAGTCCACCTTGAACTGTCGAACCCCTAATGGCACATACATCCTGGGCATAAAGATCAGCCCAACTAGGATCAAATTCTTCTGCATTTTCCAAACTTGAAAATGAAAATGTAACTTCAACGTCAACCTGTCATTATATTAACACTCACAAATTAGCTATAAATTGGTCTTGTCACAAAAATTTCACACAAAAAATTAATTCAGATCATAAAACATCTTGCATTATTGCAATTCAGGAAAGGGTCACATTCTATGCGAAATAATGTAGGATGTTCTAACATAAATTTTAGTGATTGTTTTGACAACTCAAAAACATGTAACTTATAGGTCATAATAATTTTATATATATATATATTTATTTATTTTGTAAACCAAAATAAAAGGTCAAACCTGTGCAGGTGTGATTCCTTGAACTTCTACATTTTCTCCCATGTTCAATTTGTAATTTCTAAGCTCGACCTTTTTCTTTCTCAAGATTTCTAATTCTTCAATAGGCCATTGGACTAAATGTTTACCACTAGGATCAATCCATAATTTACGAGGAATAGCCTGAATTCCAGACCATCCTTTGTAAATGTCATCTGTTGGAAAAACATCGGATTCGTTGCACCATCCCCACAAAATTCTTCTATTCTTGCTAGGATCATAAAAGGTTTTTGATGCATAAAAATTGCCATAATCCAATCGCAATCCATGCCATCCATCGATCATTGTATCGTCCGGAACGTATCTATCTTTTTTCGTGTCATAAGTACCAATTGTGTAATAGTCCCATCTGGTATCATCCAGACTCACTTTCATAACGTGTTTAATTTTGTCGCCATTAGCTGATGTGTCCAAACCATCTGTATTCTCCAATGATACTGGAAAAAAATCAACACATTCCCAGTTTCCAGTCTTAGCAGATGAATGGAATGGATGTTGGGCTTTGGTCCATTTCATGAAGTCCCTACTCCGGTACAATATTGCTAATCCTCTCTTGTTTTTTCTAAGGCTGCCAACCAACATTCTCCAACGCCCATCTTGACCTAACCAAGCTGTAGTTGGGTCACGAAATTTGGTCTTGTTGATGCTTTCGTCAGCGACTACTAACGGGTTATTATCGGGCTTGATCCACTTACGGAGAAATGGATCAGACAAGTTAGCTGGTATTGCATAATTTTGTACTTGGGTTTGTTCGTCATCCACTATTCCAGTGTAGAGGATAACAGGCTTGTTTCCCGGAAGAATAGTGGTTGATCCGGACCATGTACCAAATTTGTCGAATACCTCTGATGGATAAATTGCGGGTTCTAAGTTGATCCAGTTAATCATGTCAATGGATACTGAATGGGCCCAAATAATATTACCCCATACTTCTCCTTTTGGATTGTACTGATAAAATAGATGATAGATTCCATTGTAATACATTGGACCTATTAAAAAAAAAAGGCAATAGCCAAATTAATATAAATGAATTGAGATTTTAGCTAAAATTTATTAAAAACTATTAAATATAAAACTCAATCTTACCAGTGGGATCTAATGTTGTTGTTTGGACCATCCGGCCAAGACCATCGCATAAAAAGGAATTAAATTTAAAATGATTAGTAAAGGCATTTCATTGCAATTGAAAAAAGATCACAAAGCAGAGTTAGTTGCATATACACTATATCATGTAAAAACTTATTTGCATCAATTATATTAAATAAGAATAATTTTTATCAATATTGAAAGAGAATAATTATTTAACTACTGTTTGTTATAATCATGTTTGTTACGACACATCTCCTCGTATATTTATTGATGCAACCACGAATAGGAATCATATACAAGTATTAAAAGCATATATTATATCACTATCTGCATCTTATTATGTGAAAACAACGATAATGAAATAAATAAATAAAAAGACATGAACAATCAAATATGAATAAGCCGTTAAAAGCACACATGCGGGTATAGTTTATTTTTGATGAGTTCAATTATTAAAATTTTAATATTTTTTCACATATGTGTGGGTTAAATTATTAAAATTTTAATAAATATTAAATTTGAAAAGTCTGAAAATATTAAATTTACATATTGAATTATCTCCTTCAAATAGAGAATGAGCACATTAAAGGTGTACACTTTGTAATATTTTAAATTAATAATATTATACTTCAGGAAATTTGTGTTTCTAACATTAAAATAAAAGAAGAAGAGGAAAAGTAAAATAATAAGGTTCCTTCAATTTATATTTTATATTATACTATTAGATCCTACATATGAATATGAATATGAATATGGATATTCAATATATATTATATAGTGGAGAGGATTAGAGAAAAAACGTTATAATATGGATATACAATATATATTATATAGTGGAGAGGATTAGAGAAAAAACATACCATTGATCCAGTGTTTAGGAGGTCTGAAGTGAAATTTAGGTCTTAAGATGCTTTTTACCACATTATGACTGGTAGACTGTAGCTTTCTATTTATTTCATGTGATGCATTAACCTCAAAAAATACAAGAAAAAACATAAATAAAAAAAGGCAAAGAGATTGATTCTTTAAAATCAACATTTTGACGAACAATATTTCTTCCCTTTTTAATCTAATTCAGAGAAAATAGAAACTGATGAAAAAATTGAAACAGTCTGAAAAGTATTTATATAGAAAGGTAGAGATGGAGTCAACAGTAGAATAATAAAAGATAAGGTTGATATTGCATGTTGTTATAGAATTTAGGAACATCTAGAGATATAGTCAATCAACAAAATAGGAAAAATAAGGTTAATATTGTTGTTATAGAATTTAGGAACAACTAGAGATATAGTCGATCAACAAAATAGAAAAAAATAAGTCTAAGATTGCTATTATAAAATTTAGAAACAAACACGATATAGTCGATTAAAAAATAAGGTTAATATTGTTATAAATTTTAGGAACCAATGGAGATATAGTCCACCGAAAGAATGATGATATTGTTATTAGAAAATTAAGGAACGAAAAGTTAATCGCGGATTTATCTGTATTTTTCTTTTTTATTTTGGAAATTCATTTACGGAATATTTTTCCTACAATTGTGACTAAACAATGTGTTCTTTCATTTATTTATTTTTAAGTCCAATATTTTATATAGTAAAATTGTTAAATCGTATATTTACACCAAAACATATGAAATTGTCATACCATGAGATACTGAGATCACACATGATTAAAAAGTCGAATGAAATAATTAAAAGATCAAATAACACAAATTTAAAATATATTATCTTATCATTTAAATTGATAGATGATATAACATCAAAGACGGCTTAGTAAAACTAGTAACTTACCACTAACTTTTAATAAGAGATTTCAGTTTTTTAATAGAATATGTATATAAAAAATTTGTCATTCAATGTTTATACAATAAATTGGTTATATTTAAAGCTCTATACACGTTTTTCCAAGTTAACCTATTATATATCATTTCATATTTTAGTTTGACTATCAAAATTCTGTAAAATTTGACCTTTCATTTTCACTTAGGAAAACTTTTTCATTATTTCAAATGCTTTTAATTTGTTAGAACTTAATGAAAATGAAAAAAAAAAAAAACATGTAATATTGAATTTGGAATTCTCAAGAATTTATTAAGATGCATGTATTTAAAATATTTACATAATACAAAACCAATTTGATTCATTTAGTTATATATTTATAACTCTATATTCGATTATACAAATGTAATTACTCTTTAATCTTGATTTTCTTTTTTCTATCATGTAGTAATAGTCAGGGAAATTGTTATAGTTTTAACAATTTCAGGTTTGCATAAGTCTGATTTGAAAATAGTTTTGACATTTTTTTTTTAGAGAAAAGTAGAGATAGAGTCAACAATAGAATAATAAAAAAAATAAGATTGATATCGTTGTTATTGAATTTAGGAATAATTAGAGATATGATCAATCAAAAAGAATAGGAAAAAATAAGGCTGAAATTTTTATTATAAAATTTAGGAACAAATAAGATATGGTCAATCAAAAAATAAGATTGAGATTGTTGTTATAAATTTTAGGAACCAATGGAGATATAGTCCACCAAAAAAATAATAAATGTTAATTGAACAATATGTATTTTTTCCTACAATTGTGATTGAATAATGTGTTTCATCTCCTACAATTGTGATTGAACAGTGTGTTTTTTTCATTTATTTTTTTTGATCGTATTTACATGAGATATGAGATCACACATGGTTAAAAAATTGAATGAAATATTTGAAAGATCAAATAACACAAATTTAAAGTATTTTCTCTAACCATTTAAATTTGAAGATGAGATCTAACTTTTAATAAGAGACCTCAATATTTTAATAGAATTTATGTATGTACAAATTAAGCAAATAATTAGTCACTTTTTTTATTCGTACTTATGGTATATTATGTAGGTTTTGTACAAGGTATAACGTTTTTAAGTTTAAAACAAAAATTTAACAGTAATAACGTTATTAGGGTAATTTCAAATTAATAAGATGTTAGCCATATGTTTATTATTAGTAATATATATATATATGAAGATATAAGTAGTTTCATTCAAAGTGTAAAATATTTCTACTATTGAAAAAAAAAATCTCTTTCCTTACTTTTTTTATAAAGATTTTGTTCCTTTTTTCTACGAGTTTTAATACTTTTTTAACTAAATAATCTAATATTACAAAATTTTTAGGGTATAAAACGAAAAGTTTACTAGTCTCCACTTTGAGTCTTCCTTGTATCAAATAATTCAAGAATACCCCTCAAACTAATTCTGCATTTAGGTCAAATTTTGCTCTTTAAAATAGTTACATGGCCTTTTATAATTTACCACGTTTCTAATTTAGAATTAAATCCACCCATACTTTAAACCCGCCTCACCCCGCCCCGCTCCTGACCCATTTCTTTAACCCTAACCCTCGATCCTTCATCCTCATAAGAAAAATACATTTAGCACCTGCCCCTGTTAATATTCTTATAAGCTCATTATCTAAATAAGTTAACCATTTAAAATATCTCATCTTTTATAATTATGTAGCTATAATTTTTAGCATAAGATAAATAAAAAGAAATATATATAGTGGGTAGTAACCAACAAATTTGATCTTATTGATGCTTTCGTTAGCGACTAGATTGTTATCGGACTTTATCCACTTACCATTAGAATATGGTCAATGGGTCTAATTCAATCTCCAAAGTTAATTCATAAGACGTGAATTGTTTAAACCATATAAGGTGGACAACACCTTATTGCTCAACCAACGTGGGACATATATGTTAACACCACCTACACACCCATGCCTAAAATTTCTAGAGCGTGGATAATACAACTTGGAATCCAATATTAGGTAAACCAATAATAAAAGATGAATACCATGTTACAAGAATAGATAGTTGACCCTTACTCAACCTTAAAAGCTAGCTCAAGAGGTGAAGATTTGCCAAGATCATATAAGGAAACAACACTTCATTCTCGGAACGAATGTGAGACATCTCACAATGTGTACTGCATTATGCAATTCTAATAGCAAATAATTTGAGGATAATGGGGAGGATATTTATGAATGTCGAAAGAATTTGGTGGAGATACTGAGAGAAAGTAATAGTATTTACTCAGACGCTATAGTGAAAGTGTGTTGAATCTAGAATAGACAGTAAACTCCTTTATAATGGACGCTTTATTTTGTTTCCACTTATGAAAGGTCAAGCCGACACAATAGGCATTGTGATGCGAAGATTACTTGGAGAAATAGGAGGAACATGTATTACGCGTGTAAATATGAGAAAGTCCTACATGAATATTTTACCATAATGGGAATTCAAGAATCGATAAATGAATTTTTAATGAATTTGAAAGAAATTGTATTGAGGAGTAATTTATATAGAACTTCTGACGCGTCTATTTGTGTCAAGGGTTCTGGATATGTAACTGCTCAAGATATCCTATTGCCACCTTATGTAGAAATCGTTGATAATACACAACATTAGCTAGTTTAACAGGAGCAATTGATTTTTGTATTGGATAATAGATAGTCAAATAGAGAGAAATTATGGATATCTTAAAAAAAAGGTCACATAATTTTCATGATGGAAGTTCCTATAGACTTGACTGCACTATGGTCAGTAGCACTAAATAGGATAAGGAGGAATGAAATACATATGAGATGAGCTACAAAAGTTCTTACAAAAAAATGAGTTTTTTCCACCAGTCTTCTAGGCCGGTCACCTACAATGGTATTATATGATTATTATTTCTGACTAAAATTATAGAGTAATTCACTTGCACGAGATTCAATAATCGAAGCTTTGGTAGTTCTGAGGAGGCATTCTTTTATAATATAGTTAGCAATACTGAACAAGCAAGACATCGGTTCGAGGTCTTGCTAATTAATTTTTGTCCCAGAGGGAGGAGGCTTATGAATTGCTGAACCAGGAGACTATTTTAGTCAAAGATAAAAACTTTTATTTTCTTGTCTATCGGACATTTATGATTTTATTATTTTTTAAAAATGATAATCGATTCTCGCATTAATTATTGGATTTGAATGTTACATATTGGTCTAGTTTAATTTTCGTTAACCGTAGGAATTGTTGCAGTTACAAATCTAGTCTCGACATCAGTCCGTGAAAGCTTTCAAGTATATAAGTCCTTTATTTGTTTGTGCCTCATATATACACACAAGAAATAAGTAAATATTTGTGTATTTTGATATGAAATAAGAACTCGGTAGAAAGATAATTACACTCTATATCAAGTGTCATCAATTCAATTAAATAGAAAAAGAAGAATATTTTATTCATGATTTATATAAGTAGTAAATCTGTACAAGTCTCATAAAAAAGGCCAACATGAAAAGAGAAATGAAAATTGAATGCAATTATTATGTTTTCTTCTTTTCTCCTAGGATTTTAGTTTCACATGTCAGATTTATTCATGCTCCAGGCATCAAGAGTGTCAATTTTGATTGTCTCAGTACCATTGTTGAAAGCAAACAAATGTGTGTCACCATAGATGGATAAAGCTGGATAAACCCTCGATGTAATGCATGTCTTTCCACCGGCACCAAAACTTGCGACCACAGAGTGATCGATCTGAAAAAAATAAATTAAACTACTTCTCAATGCAATAAGATAAGGTTGATATTGCATGTTGTTATAGAATTTAGGAACATCGAGATATAGTCAATCAACAAAATAGGAAAAATAACGTTGATATTATTGTTATAAAATTTAGGAACATCTAGAGATATAGTCAATCAACAAAATAGGAAAAATAACGTTGATATTGTTGTTATAAAATTTAGGAACGTCTAGAGATATAGTCAATCAACAAAATAGGAAAAATAACGTTGATATTGTTGTTATAAAATTTAGGAACGTCTAGAGATATAGTCAATCAACAAAATAGGAAAAATAACGTTGATATTGTTGTTATAAAATTTAGGAACATCTAGAGATATAGTCAATCAACAAAATAGGGAAAATAAGGTTAATATTGTTGTTATAGAATTTAGGAACAGCTAGAGATATAGTCAATTAAAAAATAAAGTTGATATAGTTTGTTATAAATTTTAGGAATCAATGGAGACATAGTCCACCAAAAGAATAGTAAATGATGATATTATTATTATAAAATTAAGGAATTCAAAATTAATCACGGATTTATCTGTATTTTTTTTTTTTTGGAAATTCATTTGCCGAATATTTTGCCTACAATTGTGACTAAACAATGTGTTCTTTCATTTATTTTTAAAAAAAGAAATAATCTTACACTCTCTTTTTACCTCTTAAGTTCAATATTTTATATAGTAAAATTCATTAAGAGGATATTTACACCAAAACATATTAAATTGTCATACCATGAGATACTGAGATCACACATGATTGAAAAGTTGAATGAAATAATTAAAAGATCAAATAACACAAATTTAAAGTATATTTTCGTATTGTTTAAATTTGTAGATAATATAACATTAAGGACGGCTCAATAAAATTAGTACCCTATAACTAGCTTCTAATAAGAGAGACCTCGGCTTTTTAATAGAATTTATGTATATACAAATTATGCAAACAATTAGTCACTTTTCTTATCCATACTTATTGTGTAATATTTGTATATGTTTTTAAGTTTACAACAAAAATTTAATAGCAATAAGTAATAATGTTATTAGGGTTATTTCAAATTAATAAAATACTAGTCATATTTTTAATCCACCCTTACGTTAAACCTTCTCCGCTCTTGTCCCATTTCTTTAACCCTTAAAACCCTAATCCTTCATCCTCATTAGAACAAAACATTCATCCCCCTATAATCTTAGCATAAGATAAATAAAAAGAATATATATATATATATATATATATATATATATAGATGGATTGCCCAGAATTTATTATATATATATATAGATGGATTGCATCCATTTTGAGACTGGTGGTTGTGATTCCATTCTGGCATTTTTAATATCGTAATTTTGATATTATGATATTTTGTATGTTTTTTTTTTAAAAAAAATGGTATTCGATTTTCATAAAGCAAATATCAAAATATTGAAGTGTATAATTATATATACAATTAATTGTGTATTATTATGATATTACAATAACATATTCAGTGTAATTCCACAAGTAGAGTCTATGGAGGATTGTATGTACATACATAGTCCTTACACTACAAGATAGAGAGGTTGTTTTCAATAGACCTCCGACTCAAGTAAAAGCATTACAAAACAATTCGAAGAAAAAAAAAGATTATTATTATTCTAATAATTATTAGTATTAGTATAAAATTAGTTGTTTAGACTTGAATTTTGACACTTTATTTTGATTGAAATATCTTTTATTATATAATAAATTAACGAAAGAAATTGTTTGTACTCTATATGTGTAAAGTGTAGAGTATCTTGAAAGCGAAGTCATAACTCTCTATAATATAAGTATATATAAGTCGAGGCTGAACAAAATATAGTTATCGAAATCAAACTTAAAAATATCGAACCACGCCGAATTATATTTTGTATGATAATGATATACTAATATTCTTAATAACTGAAAATCAAAACTACCAAACCAAAGTTTTCACCCCTATGTTGTCATCCAAAAAGAATGAAGCAATAGAATGTACCATGATATTGGTAAACATTATTTTCTCACTTGAATGATAACTACAACAATGTAGTCTCATAAGCAGGGTTTGGGGAGGATTGGGTGTACGCAAACCTTACCCCAACCTTCGTTGGGACATTAAAATCAACATGTAGTTTAGCTATATAAGACTGAAATATTAGTCAACATTCAAATGCATTTAGTATTGCTCCTGCAAAAAAATTGTCTACACTTATCCATGGTTCTACCAATGTATGCAAAACTTTCTAAAGGTACCATGGTATTGGTAATTTATTTCACAAAATATATATTCTTTTCATGTCTGCATAAAAAGCAATTCTTCAGAGGTCTCTCAACATCAGAAACATGGCTCATACAGAGAAAAAGATGAAGGAAATTAGCAATTTGCAGCTTGCTGTTTCGTTTTCTTCTTTTACCACCATCTAGTACCTAAACAGACATTAGTGTAGTTCAGCCGTTTACATCTGCGCCAAGGAAATGAAAACTACCCAACATCTTGATAGGAATGTCTTCTGCGGTCCTATTACTGTGATGGATCCAATAGAGTATAAAACGCCTCGTATGCAGAGCAAAGCATGACATGAATCACATAGAAGGCTCTCGTATTGCAGTGGCCAAATTGAGTTCGGGTTCTAATTCATCTAATGGGATAAAGAAGCAGTCAACCATGTCGTTGGTAACTTCCTCCAGCCGTGTTGGATCCCACTGAATGTTCAGTACAAGAACAAATTAAGTTTTCTCATCTTCCCCTAGCTAAAAAGTATTAAGAGAGAGGAGGGAGAGAGGAAGTTAAGCATGCACAGAAGACAATTCATTACCTTTGGAGCAAAGTCCTTGTCAACCAATCTAGCACGGACACCCTGCGGATAAGTATCATAGCTAATAACATGAAGAAATGACTATACATGGTTGAACAGTAAAGAGGAGCTTAGTAGCAGAAGCTATGTTTCCTTGTAAAGAGCTAAATTTGGAGGGTTTTTACAACATCTCCAGGTATACACGCGGGGGGACATAGCGATGGAAAATGTTACATTTGCTGGTTTGAGTTATAAGGAAAAATAATACTGACTGACATAACAAAATGTTAGATTTCTCTATGAAACCTGCATTACTTTAGTGCAACCCTATATTGCCAATACAAAAGTTGATTTCAGATATAAAACCCTGCATAATCTACAGAATTATTTTCATTTTAGGCAAGCAGGCTGCAGCGTGAGTACCCCTTTTTTTGACTTTTGCTGCAATAGAGGAGATTTCCATTGGACTAGTTAAAAGACTTAGATAACACCATATTACGTGGAATAAGATGCGACATAAGATTAAGTATACAGATAAGAGTACCTCCAATAACAATATAACCTTAGAAGTAAAGGGACTTGTAAAGTTAATGATAGTAAAATCGCAAGGTTTATAAAAACTAAAAAAATTATCTGAAGTTCTCTTTTAACTTAAACTTCTACAAGTGTACTAATTTTATTTTTTATTTTCTTTATAACCATGCTACTAATTCCAAGGAATACCTATCACCTCCCACCAGCAACAGATAAGAAGAAATCTAAGTTCAGTATTTCAATCCATATATATATATATATATATATATATATATATATATATATATATATATATATATATATATATATATATTATCATTCACCGCATGACTATTATAATCCCAGCATTATATACTATCATTCACCGCATGACTATTATAATAATCCCAGCATAATCAAACCGTTAAACGAACCCTCACGTTTATGGTGTATGATTGTATATCGCTAGATTTCCTTTTATATTCCAGTTTTCACTTTGGCAAAAGATAGGGAGGTATACAATGCAAAAATATACTAGGTAATTTCTTCTCATTTGCCTAAGGCGTATGATAACAAGTACACAGTGAAATAGACAAGGTGCAAGGTGGCCCAAACACCAATATATATGTAGTGTGTGTGTGCCCGTATTATATGTATGTACATAATATAGGGAGGTACAATGAAATTTACTTCCAGCACTTGAATTTTTCCCTTCCCTTTTCTCCACATCCTATAATGAAATATGGTGCGTACAAACTTCATACGGACAATTGTCAGAGGAAGACATACCTCACAGAAGTCATCAGACACCCGTTTGGACACCCAATTAACTGATATGCGATATTCGCGGACTAGACACTGATCAAGGGGTTGAAATCTGCCTTCTCTTATCTACATTTTGGCAGCAAAAAGAAATTTTAAACCCCGAAAAACTAGGTTGCAAAAGCAATGGAAACGGTTAGCAACTAACTGATTTCAAAGCCACTTTCATGCTCAATGGAGAGGCTTCTTTTATTTTATTAAGAGCTGTATTGCACCATTCATCATGAGATTCTGCTCCCTCTCTTTCCTGCATTTTGCGACAGTGAAGGAACTTGGTGCAAGTAAAAAGAGACAAGCAAATATTTAAGAATACTAAAGCCCATAAAGCATGTATAAGGAAATCAACCAGAATGTCAACAACAGCTAAACTAGATTTCTGAGATCAGAAAACACATATTTTTACTTCTGAGGCAAAACATTAAATCAACTAAAAGCGTCAGCGAAACAATTTTTGAAGAACAATATCCAGGAGGACAGTTCTTCAAATAATGTCCTAAAACTTCTATTATCATGCTTTAAGACCAAAAACTGAAACAAAAAAAGAGACCTAGAAACTAAACAAGGACGATTTATACAAATGTGTACAAAGGTTTGGGTTTGTGGTAACAAGGTCAACTAAGTTTAACTATCAAAAAGTTGTCAAGCATTAAATGTTGAACCCCGAGAAGTTCGTATTGAAACACTGTGAACCATTTGGAAAGCACCATTTCCTGTACTATCAGTAACGGGTAGTCCTGAAGATATAGTTTTTGTTATTCAAGTTATACTCATCCTGTTCCAGAAGATTTGCATCTCTTACAAAGGGTCCAAGTAGTGTGTATTTTCCATCTTAATCTTGCTCTTCAGTTTTACCTTCACTCAATATTAGTTAAAAGTTTGGAGCAGCTTATCAAATTTAGTGTTTGCATAGTTCATTATTTGCTATTAAAGATCACTGCAAGTAATGTGTCTGCATTTGTACCTAGAGAAAGAGAGAACAATAAGAGCGAGTAAGAGAGAGAGCACTTACCAGAGCTTCTATAATTTCCTCAACTGTATCCTGGCTAAAGCATTTATCGATTTTCTCAAACCTGAATCACAAAAGGTGTTAAACAAAAGAAAATAGAGGGTAGGCTAAAATGAAATGTGATGAGACGAAAAAAATAATAAACTATTAAATATGGGAAAGTAGATAAAGGGTGGTTTTCTGGTTAAGGAGCCAAAGTTCTGAAGTAAGTTTGGGAAGGGGATTATGACGAGAAAGGAGAGATTCCGTAGATGTATGTCTGAATGTTGGAGGCAAAACTTAGAAAACAGCTACTGATATATAGTTAGTGAACGAGACTGATGCTAAAGTAGCTGGTTATTCGAGAAGAAACGTGCACATGGCTCATCTGATACAAAGTTTCAGGATGGCAATCCAAGATTGGAATAAGTTGAAGACCTCTTTCTGAAAATATATGGAGACTCCGGAAGAGTAGAGAGAGGAGATAAGATGATATGGAAGGGGTTGGAAGCTAAACATGCAAAGTTAAACTATTTCATAGAGTAGTCCAATAGGTCAGATAGGAGAAATAAACAATGAGGTGTAAGAAAGAGTGTGCTGCACCAAGGCTCTAAAGAAAGTAGCCTGTTTGCTTTGTGACCGTTAGAATATGGTCATTGGGTCTAATTCAAACCCCAAAGCTAATTCATAAAAGATGTGAATTGCTTAAACCATATAAAGAGACAACACCTTATTGCTCAACCAATGTGGGACATTCAAACACCTCCTACACATCCATATCTAAAATCTAGAGCATGGATAATACAACTTGGAATCCGACACTAGGCAAACCAATAATGAAAGATGAATACCATGTTACAAGAATGGACTGTTGACCCTTACTCAACCTCAAAAGCTAGCTCAAGTGGTGAAGATTTGCCAAATCATAAAAGGAAACAACACTTCATTCTTGGAACGAATGTGGGACATCTCACAATGTGTATTGCATGATGCAATTCTAATAGCAAATAATTTGAGGACGAGGGCGAGGATATTTATCAGTTGGTGTTGCAAGTTGAAAGAATCTAGTGGAGATACTAAGACATAGCACATCCATAGCTATACTCATATAGAGGAGTATAATTTTAAGTGATAAACCATACCACCAAGAGTTTCTAAAACATGTCACCATCTTAAAAGCTTGCTAAAACAATCACTAAATTGAATCTAGAGTAATTTACTCTGGGTCCCCTCAAAATCCATATAATTAAGCAGAGCCCACAGAATTCACAAAGTTTAAGTTAGAGCAAATAAAATGATGGAAGAAGGGAAACAAGGAGAATTCAGATAGAACATTACTTGTGTAGAACACTCCTCGTGTCTGGGTAAACAAGGTCACCATACTGAGCTATAGAATTTTCAATGACAAGCCGATCATCTGTGATCAATTTACCAAGTCGTTCTTCTATCCAAGGAAGCCTCTGTTGGACAGCAAACATCAGAACTACCCAAAAAAAAAAGTAGAATAGGAGTTGAGAATATTAATTACAGATTAACTTATCACTAACTTCATTGTGTGAATAGTGGGTAGCAAGACCACAAGCAATCATTTCTACACCATTAAGCTTTTCCCCTGTTAAAGCCAAATACTCCCCTGTAAGGAAGGAGATGCCAGTATTAAACTCCAAGCTTCAAACTTTTGGTAAAAGTCAAAGAAGGCGAACACAATGACATAAAAATAACTTCACAACCAACATGTCTTCAGCAGTAATAATCCAACAAAAGAAATAAAGAGAGTTCATCAAAACAATCAATTTCCTTTGGTGGCAGAGGTGGATAAAGGATGTCACGAAGAGGGGCGCACTATTACGAAGAGGTAGATCCAAGATATAAATTTGACCGATTCAACCTATAGGTTCTTACAATTGAATTCATTATGCTTTTGAAGCAACCAAGCTAAAAACTTATGTTCAACTCATGACTTCCAGAAAATAAATAAATAAATCAAGGGGCCACTGTTGAACCCTCAAGGAATGAAGATTCGAGCCCCCCCTCCCCCAGAGTCATCCAAATATATGGATGACTTGAATGGACAATGCAGAAATCAGTGGCACCTCATCAACAAAGAGACGCATCACCAGTTTCAGCCTGCACAAATGTGTTGCATGAATAGACATATCAAAGTAGAAAACAATAAGATGATAATAGGACGTGGCACACCAAATCACTTTTCCTAACAGATGTTACTGCTGGTAAAGTTTTCTAGTCTACATACTAACAAGCGTAGCACCACATAGGAATCTACTCATCAGTAATATTTATTTAACTTGCCTAAATAGCCAGGAAGGCGAGAAAGATAATAAGAAGCGCCTGCATCAGGATGGAAACCAATTTGAACCTCGGGATTAGAATAAACCTGCAATGATTTTGCCATTTTCATTTGAAAGTTTAGGGCACTGATCAGTATTAAGGGAAAGAATATCACATCAAAAAAATTTAAGCCAACATATCATACACTTCAGTATGTCATGGTTCAAAGTTTTGAACTAAGTTTTGAACTATGTCTTATGGTGACTATTGATGCAGCAATTTTCCACATGTATTAAATATCATGTCTGCTAAAATTTGATGAGGAAATGGTCTCTTATGGCCAATTACAAATTTGAATAGAATAAATGAGCTTTTTCATATCTCGTGTGTTATTTTCATATCTTTTATATGTAAAATATAAAGTTCTCTTGTAAAAAGGACATAAAACTAAAAACAAATTTGTAAAGGACAACAAAACCAATTGACCCAATCGAGAGTTGCATGACTCGCCAACACAAACATGTAGCCCATCCATCAAGGCCTATGTTACCCGAACCCTCCAAAGATATTGCCGCACCGGTGTCGGATCCTTTAAAAGTGCATAGCTTTTGGAGGATCCGACACACACACACAATGATACTTTTGAAGAGCCCGAACAATATAACAAATAACCACTCGATCATCACAATAAGTGAAAGAATTGGCACTACCACTCAGGCATCAAACATAACTTATTCCGCGCATGAAAATCATAATTTCCCTCGTATGTCATGGTTGAAAAAGGATGGGGACCATCCAACTAGACTTCTCCCAATGCAATGGTTGATAAGATGAAGGTTTATCCAAGAAGTCACTCTATGTACTCACTACTCAAGAAAAGGATACAATTACAAAAAGAAGGGCATACAGAAAAGCTTTTTTGGCCAACAGAAATACTGACATCTTAAAAAATTCAAATATTGACAGAGTAAAATCCTTAGTTGAAAAATAGTGCTTTTGACCATATATTATCATCGGAGCATTATCACAAATTAAGAGTTGGGTATCCCCACCCAAGCATCAAACATAGCTTATTCAGTGCACGATTTTAGTTTTCCTTATATCTGACAGTTGAAATGTATGGGGGGCATTCAACTGCACTTCCCAGTGTAACAGGTAATAGTTGATGGCTTGTCCATTAAGGTACTCTATACCCTTCACTTCTGAAAAAATCAATACAACTCTGGAAAGAATAATCATGCAAAAGAACTTTCTTCTGTTATGCCACCAAAAATATTGTCATTTATAAGGCGTCTTTCAAATTATTCAGATAAGGAGCCCTGGTTTCATAATCGGCACAAAGGAAGCAGGTACGTACAGTTCTATTAGTTACAACCCGAAACATTCCTGGAAGCGAAATACCTGCCCCACTCCCCATTGTAACGCCATCCAAAATAGCCACCTGCACATAATGATCAATAATACTTGACTTAAACATGTCTGCTAAAGTTTGTTAAAAAGTTAATTCAGAAGTCAAATTTTAAGATGATGCAATGGCCTACTATGTCACACTCTGAAATCTCACATGTCTTAGCTATTACTTATGGCATAGTATATGCTTTTATAATACTGTGTTTGTCTTCAAAGCATCTTTGATTCCTTTCTTTCCAAACTGTCCACCAAATGCAGAGGGGGACAATCTTCTATCTCTCCTTTTGAATGGATGAGTTACTATATCTGGTCATGTGGTAGTGTCATAATGTTGTTCTTTTTAGAACGTAACATTGTTATATATAATCCAGCTGCACCAAATTAGTGCAGCATCCATAATTACAAGGGTGATACATGAAGATTCCATGTCCTTACTTTACTACAAAGTTCCCAAGACATCAACAAAAGATTCTACATCTTCCATGTATTTTTGTTTACAAAAAAAAAAAAAAAGGGCCAGACATTGCATTTTCATTTTCTGAATAGTACTGTGTCATAATATTGTTTTAAAGAGAGGAGGTTGGAGAAGTGCACTGAAAACAAGAGTAAGTTAAGTGAAAATCAAAAGATTTGAAAGGATGCATTGACTACTTCTAAGCTGCACAAATCTTAATATAGAAGGAACTTCGTCATGGTTTCTGAAGCAAAATTCTAGTCAAGGAAGTCTAGTTTCCTTTTCAACAATTCAGACAGTTCATCACTTAGACTTTGCTAGACAAAGTTATGACCATTTTACTCAAGGTGTGCAGAGCTGAGAAAAGAGGTCAGCAAATTAAGTTACTGAGAACGCTGGTAGCGGAAAATGAACTTACCATGATGGAGTAGCTTTCCAGTATGCAGTAGCAAATATATATATGGATTTTTATTATGTTTTAGGCCATGACGATATTTTTGAAGAAGTCAGACCTCCCATACAGTTTTGATGTCTTCCAAATACATATGGTGTATATAAGTTTTACTGAGCAGAGTCTTGACATATTTCTACCCAATACCTATATGATGTGTTTCATTTTATGGATTATATGTCGAGTTAGACAATAAAATTGTGCAAATAGATAATAATGAAGTGACAGTTTAAACAGAAATTTAAATCCAACGCATTGATACAAGAAATGAGGCAGAGGAACATCTGTCGAGATCTCCCAATAAGAGAAGGGAGATAAAACATTTTGATGAGAAAACTCAATATCCAACCTCACTTACAATGCAATATGCAGAAAAAGAAAAAGAAAAGAGTACTACTTACATTTGGCTTGAGATAGGTTCCTAGCAGGTAAACAAATTTATATAATGTCTGGAAAAACTTCTTGCATTCCTCAACCTTCCCTGCATATAAGTGCATCTAAGAAAATGTTTGCCAACAGTTTCACAGGCAATAACTTAAAAAATTAACTATTTATCCTTAAAAGCAAAAGATTCTGTGAGCAAGTGTAGGAAATGCTCTGGTATTCTCCTCAAACTATAGGAATTTACAGTGTTTTGGATGGCGAAAGGTGATAAAAGGCAACAAGGGTCTGCCTCGCCACAAGGCGAAGCGAGCGGCGAGGCACTCGCCTTTTTGAAGTGCGACACCAATTAATACCAAAAAATTAAAATATTTAATTACATATGTAAATAATCAAAATCTCAATAGCAATAACATATTAGCAAATATTTTAATTCAAAAACTGAAAATAGATAGTACATACTAAAAGTCTAGAATTTGAATGAGAAAAAAACAGAACAAAAGTCAAAACAAAGGTAAAAGTGGCTAGGAAGTCTGAAGAAGGAGAAGGAGAAAGAAACAAAGGAAGAAGAAAAGAAGAAATATGTATTGGTTGGACTTTGGAGTCGCCGGAAAAGTCTGGCCGGTCGCCGGAGGAGTCTAGTCAAAAACCCTAAAATTACCTTTTTTAACTTTTAAAAGCCTAAATTGGTCGCCTTTTTTTAAGAAACTATAAATGGCGACGCCTTTCTCGCCTCTCACCTCTTGCCTTTTGTCGTCATGGCATCGCCTTTTGAAGATCGCCTCGCCACAAAGCTAAAAGGCAATGAAGGATCGCCTCGCCTCGCCTTTCGCCATTGGCAACAAGGCGATCGCCTTTCACAACACTGGGAATTTACAAGGTCCATCTAGGACTTCAGTTGCAATATAAAGTAAAATACCAGCACTAAGAAGAAACTGAGTCGATAAACTATATTTTTTTACGATAACCGTGGTGTCCGGACCAGCTTGCACGCAACTCAACTAATTCTATAGGATACCTGCAATCTCCCACCACCAACAGGTATGAGGTAACTCTCTCCACCAAGGTTTAGACAGATAGGAAGACATCACATTGTTTTGTCTCCGTTGGGATTTGATGTGAGACCTCATGGTTGTAATACCCCAGCCTTCCAAGGAATGAAAATGCAGAATTTACCTGTAGGCAGTGACCTACGGTGGCCACTTACGGGCTGTAGTCAGGTTGACCTGCAGGTGAGGAGCCGTCAATGGCTCTGTCAATTTCAGTAATTCTCAGTCTCTGAAGTGTGATCTACGGAGTAGCAGGACGGATCGTGAGTCAGCTGACGGTCCGTAGAAAGTGACCGTAGATGTCCCCCAGACTTGGTTAAATTCTTGTACCTCAGGTTGTGATCTACGGTTGAGGTGTATGGTCCGTATATGGACCTACCAACCATAGATTGAAACCGTCGTTGCAGGGTCCCCAGATACCAACTCTCTGAATCTTTTGACGGTGCAACAGGACAGTCCGTCAATGGATGTACGGACCGTAGGTTCTGACCGTAGATGGGCCCTGACAGTTTTAATTAAGGGCTTTTTGGTCTTTTCCCTGGTTAATTCCCTAATTAACTAAGTCGGTTTTACCCTTAATGAAGGCCCTATATATAGTTCTCTATACCTAAATCACTTTATTCTAACTCATTCCCTAAATTCACCTCTCAAATATTTCTCTCTCTAAAAGAAATCCTCTCTAGCTCAAGGAAGAAGAAGAAGCTAAGTCCTCCATTAAAGATCACCCAATTTCCTCCAATTTCTAGTGGACTTTGCTAAGGTATGATGGTATTGACCAATGGAGTTGCTTCCTCCATTGGGCCCTCCCTTTTCTTCATGAATTTCAAGGTTCAATTCCCTTCAAGTAAGCTAGGGTTTGATCAATTGTTATGGGTTCTTCAAGTATGAGTTCATTTACTGATTTAATGCTTTGTAGTGCACGATCTAGCGTGGGTAAAGTAATTTAGTGCACGACCTAGCGTGAATTACATGTCTAATTGTAATTATTGCATGAACCCCCATGATCCCAAGTAAATTCTCCCCAATTTGATAATCTATGCCTTGATTGTTGGGTTGAGATATGAATTGATGAAATTGATGGATCATCTATGAAACTGAGCATGAATTGAGTATGAATTGGGGTTAATTGCATGAATTTAGCATGTTCAAGTAAAAAGCATGATTTTCCTCTTTTATGTGGGTTACTTCAAGTATGACTAAATTGCCTTGATTATGACTTTTAAGAGCTAGATTGCATTGAATTGCATGGTTTAAAATAAAGGCAACATGAACCCATTAGCTATGAAGAAAGAGGTTTATAGAATCAAGCATGTTTTATATGAAATCTATGATATGTTGATGTTGAGTCTTGAAAGGGTTTTCTCATATAATGTTCAACCTAAGCTTGTGAAAGGTTTTCTCACATGTAAAGAATTCATAACTTGTTAAAAGGTTTGCTTAACTAAAATTGAATCAAGAGCTTAAAGAAGCTATTCTAGGGGTGTAAGCTTGGACAAGTCCATGAAAGAAGAAACACTCAATGAAGTAAGCTTGGACTAGTCCATGGTATGTGAAGTCATGTTTAGCTTGGATTGGCAACCCAGTTGTGCCTTTCCATGGATATCAATATTTATGATTGTATAGTGGAAATTATGCATAGAACCGAGTGGACGGGAGACAAGTCCCCATTTGTCCTATGCCTATGTGCCCCCATAGGTGGTCTTTAACAGGCCCATGTTATATCAGCTTAGCTAGTGGATCCACGTAGGCTATGATTCAGGATTCTACCTTGGCAAGTAGAATGGCCCTTTTTCGGTGTAGGGCAGACACCGGATTCCATGTTGAGTTATTCCATGGTCTACAGATTGGTTTAAGGCTTTTCCCACAGCTCAGCTTGCACAATGGTGTATGGGTTACTAAAAGTAAAATAAAGAAAAGAAGAGTAATAGAAAGATGATTTAGCTTGCTTTGGCCATGGTTTATGCTTTATGCTATTTGCTTATATGCCTTATCATGTTTAGCTTGGCCAATTGCATGTCATGTTTAGATCTCAGTTTCTAGCATGTTTTATGAGTTTATATGCATTGCTATCATACTTAGTACTTTATTGTGCTAACGCATACTCTTGCCTGCATCAACTTCTTTGGTGTAGGACGTGGCAGTTCACCTACTCGTGGCTAGAGCATTGACTTAGAGTTGCGAAGAAGACTTGGTGAGTCCTCATCCATCCGAGGACATAGCCTTGTTGGATTTTACTTTGATGTCTTTCCTTATGTTGGATACTATATTGGGCTGCGTCCCTATCACTTTTATTTGTATTCTATGATATTAGAAGGCTTTGAGACATGAGTTGTAGACTTCCGCTATTTTGAGTAAAGCTTTGATATAAAATGCTCTTTTGAACTCTTACTTCTCAATTATCTTGTATGTGATGAATGCTAAGGGCTTGTATGAGGCCTCTCGGGGTCTTGTACGCCGTGTTACATCTAGGGGCTACCCTAGGTCGTGACAATGGTTCTCCTCCCATTTGATTGACTACTACACCGTACCCTTGGGGGCACTAAGTCGATAAAATATGTTGATTATATTTCTGAGCCCGACTCATTTGGTGAAGACAAGAGAGATTCACAAAAATGGCAGCTTGTCATGATCATTCTGCTAGTTTCCTCTTATGAAGCAAGAAACTCAAACAAACTAAATAGATTAACAATTTGAACAGTGGGATTAAAAATGACCCATTCTCACTCAGTAGGTTGTTGGAAAGAATTGTTCCGCTTAGGTATTCAATTTGTTTCTTGTAGAGCTCCCCATTTTGACAATTTGCAAATGCTACACCTTTAGTAAAAACACAAATAAGCATTTCTCTAACACAATACTCCCACTGTTCCATCTTATGTGGCAGGGTACAGAGTTCAAGGGTAAATCTAGATAATTTTTGGGTGTCCACTAGGACTTAAATTCTTCAAGTATTTTTGAAATAAAATTTACATATTTGAAACATACATTAAAGTCTGATAGATAATAATTCTAAATACTTAAAAAAGTATAAAAGAAAAAGTATGGTCAAAGAAAACCTCTTTAACATATAGTAATCGTGCCACATAAAATGAACAGAAGGATTAATATTTTATGTCCAGCTTACTCGCACTTCTACTAGTCTTACCAAATACATGTTACCTATCTCCCCCATAGGTACCGAGTAACTTTGTCCAGCACAGAGGATCACCTTTGGGTTCAAATTCCAATAGATGCACGCAAAGGTGTGGCTTTGTCTCTGTTGGAATTTGAATCGTGGTCTTCCGTAGTCCAATCCAACTTTATCGATGGTAAGTCACACCCTTGGGTGCCTCTAACACATTAATACTTATTAACTTTGAGTGATATTTACACCCAAGCAAGTGGAAAACAGAGAGGATTTTATCATAAATAAAACTAATCAAATTCCAAAATCTTTGCTTTAATCAAAAACTTAAGCATAGGTGTACTTGATCATAAAAAAAAATTAAGCCAAGGAATAGCTGAGTTTTGCAGGGAATATAAGATCAGTCGCATTTAGGAAATTACACCTTGAAAATGATACAACACAAGAAAAAAGAAACAAAACTAAAAGCAAACACACACCTTCATTAATCAACTCATAAAGTGTAACGACGTCTGCCCCGGAGCAGAATGCCCTGCCATTGCTCTGCAATAAATTCAATCAAAACTTAATTATTAGCTAGAATGTCCAAATTTCATAAACTGAACTCTGATCCTTCGAAATACTTCCTCCGTTTCAATTTGTTTGTCTGATTTTGACTTGGCACAGAGTTTACGAAGATACAGAAGACTTTTGAATCTTGTACAATGTGGTCTTAAACTAAAGAAATGTAACAAAATGTCCTTTAATTTGAAAAATAAAACCAACAAAAGAAATTAACAAAACATGAAGGTGAAAAAGAAGCTCTTTTTACTACAATGTATCATTACCTTCATCATAACAAATCCAATATCCGAGTTTTCCTCCCAAGACTCATACAATCTACTTAATCGACCAGCCTAACATTCAAAATAGGGTCAATTACATCCTTACAAAACCATAAACAGACAAATTCTTCAAAAGGGGAAAATGCCAAACCATAGAAGGCGTAAGAGCATTAAGAGCAGATGGTCTATTTAAAATAGCTGCCCTTGATTTAGCCCTTCCTTCAACCAAAACCTACAAAAACAACAAGTAATCGGAGTTTCACCAAATTTTGTAATCTGCACAAACAATTTAATTACGAAGAATGTTGAATGAAATGAACCTGTTCTTGAAGATAATCGGCGTAACTGGGTTGAGCAGAAAACTGTCTACAATAATGATTTGAGAGGAAGAAGGTCGAATCATTTCTCCGAAAGGGTTTACTCATTGATAGCAAAACTTTGAGTTTATGCATTCTCATTTTCTTCTCTTTACTCTCTGTGTTTTCTCCTCAAACAAGCTGCAAAATGGAGCTTTGGGGTTTTAGGGCTTTTGACAAGAATGAAATGAAACAAAATAAAATTTAAAAAATAATAATATATAAAAGATATAAAATAAGATTGACATGTGATTTTACGATGGAGTGGTAAATACTCTTTTATCTTTAATCAGATGTCTCGGATTTAAGTCCCTTAGGTAGGGAGTTGTCTTTAGTAAAGAGTGTTTTATTCGAATTCAAAGTTAATTAGGCTTCAACGTGGGTAATGAACATTGGATGAAAAATCAAAATAAAATAAAATTATGAGCTTTAAATATAACTAAATTTAAATATGGGAGACCTAATTCAAAATTTCCTTATTTCATTTCTTTTAATTTTTCTCCTTCTTAAGATGTGTTCGGTATGAAGAAAAATGTATTTTTTAAAATGTAAGTTTTTTATTTATTTATTTGTATTTGATTTTTGAATAAAAAAATATTATTCTGAAAATATTTATATATAATATAGATAAACATTATAAGAGATCGTTTGGTGTAATGGATAAGAGAAAATTGTCATGGGATAAAATTTTAGTGTCTCCCTTGTTTGGTTACACAGGATGGGATAACTTTTATTCCAATACTAATAAATAGTATTGGGATAAGTTATCCCTCCATGAGGTATAACTTATCTTGAGATAAAGTGTGTTTAATAACAAAACTACCCCTTAAACTCTCTTTTATATACCACTTTTACATTTATGTATATTAACATAATTTTTAACAACTATATGACATTCACAACCTTAATTAATGTTGTTTTTATGATAATATATTTTTCTATTAAAAATTATATTTTATAAATACAATTTTTATTTATGAATATATTATAAGTTGAATTTATTTGCCTAATTTTTATGTTTATTTATAGTTTGATTTCTCTTAAAATATTCACTCCACTACTAAATTACATATTTTTAATTAAGTAGTTTATTAATCACTTAAAAATTATATTTTATGTATCAATTAAATGTAGATAACTCTAATAATAAAATTTCTTTTAATTTGATAAACTTAAAATGAAAGTTTTATTTTTAAGCTAAATAAGATGGAAGTTTTATTTTTAAGTTAAAAAAGATTAAAGTTTTATTTTTAAGCTAAATAAGATGGAAGTTTTATTTTTAAGTTAAATAAGATGAAAGTTTTATTTTAAGCTAAATAAGATGAAATTTTTATTTTTAAGCTAAATAAGATGAAAGTTTAATTTTTAAGTTAAATAAGATGAAAGTTTAATTTTAAAAAATATACGGCACAATCATGGAAATGCACGCACAAAAATATTTAAGTTAAATAAATAAAAATTTTATTTTTAAGAACGAATAACTAAAGCTTGCAAAGAAAATGTAAAAAAAAAAAAACTAAATAAGGTAGAGGGTATTTTTGTAAACAAACAACTTATTCTTTAAAATTATGTAATGAATATAAGTTTGAATATGACAAACCAAACAAGTAATAAAAAACTACACCCATCATAATTAATTTCAACATAACTTATCCCAGTATAATTAATCTCAACATAACTAATTCCAGCATAACTTGTATTCAAATCAAACGACCCCTAAGAGCAAAGATGGGGGTTACTAGTGGGGGAGGGGGGAATGAGGTGTGTTGTAGCCTGTAGGTTAAGGAAGACATAATCTTTGTAGTTTTGTAGAACTTATTTTAACTACTTCTATTCGAACCTTATAGCCTAGTACTAGTTCCTTTTTTGTACTCTCTTTCCGTTTCTTCTAATTCAGCAACTTCGTAAGCGAGTTGAAAATCGAATAAAGTAGTTCAAGTCCGTTTGAGATCCATCGAACACATGGTCGATGGCTACTTCAAATTTAAGTGTCGCTTATTTTAACACAATTCGAACTAATGTCATTTTCCTTATTTTTCAAGAACTTGTTTTTGTATGAAAATTATTTTTCAAATTTTTTATCAATCCAATATAAGAAAATTGGAAATATTTCCCACATATTTTTTTTCTCTCTCTAACTTCTTCTGTCTTTTCTCTTTTTAAATTGTAATAGGTTCTCTATTTAAATTTCAGCACTACTTTTATTTTTAAAAACAGTAAGAAGATTTGTAATAACAGATAAAATAAATAGTGATGAAGATATAATTAAATAATTATTTTCTCTTCTATGAATATTGTTTCATGATCATTATGGTGGTGATTTTTACTTAATCCTTTCTAAAGAATTCATGGGACAAAGCATCATGTCCTAAAAATGTTTGCAAAAGTATTTTATCTTTTTCAATGTAAGAATAAGATTGCATATGATTTATTTTTAAAAAAAAAATTATTTATAAAATTACATTAAATATATTATTATTATTGTGTTGAGCAATAAGATTAAAACACACATTTTTATTAAAATAAATTAAATGACTTATAATAACTCAATTTGACCAAGTAAAAATCTATTCGTATTTAAGTGATTTAACCACTTTGTATATTATTTTACTTGTACATACGGTATAATTTTACGACGAAGAGTGTCCAATTGGACACCCTAAAGACAATGTAGCTACGCCCCTGCTTTTACTTGACTAACTAAACTTAAATACACCTTCGATCTTGCAACATGAGTGAAATACATCCCTAAATTCTCGCCAAGTTTAGAGTGTTTTCAACACTTCTCTCAGGTTTTTATTAAGAGCCCCATGCTCCTACAAGAGTGTGAGACCACTAGCTATGTCATGTGGCATAGGGCTGCGTATTGGTTGGTTCGGTTCGATTTTGAAGTTTATCGGTTTGACTTATTGGTTATCGGTTTGTAGAGATGTTAAATCGTTGAAGAACCATTAAGATATTGACTTATCGGTTATTGTTTTATCGGTTATTGATCCTTATCGGTTCGGTTATCGGTTTAACTTTTAAAATTTGACACAAAAAAAAAGTCATTAAAAATCACTTAGAAACAAGGTGACAAACCAAATGAACCATGCACATGAGTTCACAAATAACATCTTGCTAAAAGGCAAACACTTTTACATTGTAGAATACCCAAGAGTTTGAGACAGCCAAAAATAAAAGTAGGAAACTAAACTCTAAGTCAAGGACTTTATATACAAAATGATAAAAATATAATTATTTAATTTACTATCGGGTTATCGGTTAATCCGTTAAGAAAAAACCTCAAACCGTTAAGAACCGATAACCCGATAACAAAAAAAATCAAAACTGTTATCAAAACCGCTAAACCAATAACCCATTACTGATAAATCAATAACTTTTTTTCGGTTCGAGTTATCGGTTTCGGTTCGGTTTTAAACAGCCCTAATGTGGCAGATCAGGGGTATATCTAAGTTTAGTTAGTCAAGTAGAGAAATGTTTTTAAGTCTATCAATAGTTCGGGGACGAAACTAATAATTTGCGCAGGGTTGAGGGGTGTTTTCAATACTTCTCTCAAGGATGTGGTGCAGTGGATGTGACAACTCCTTCCTTAATCAGAGGTCTCAAATTCACGTGAATTCGAATTAATCAATCAGGCTCTAATGCGGATATTGGACACTGAATGGGAAACAAAAAATGCAATTCAAGGAGCTCCTATAGTTAAAAGTCATAGGGCATTTCTGAATTAAATTATTAGCGATAAGGGTATTTTTTGATCGAACATTTTTAGATCAAACTATTAACAAAAGACATTTTTCTTCAATTTTACATAGTTTAGATCCTTTTCCATTTACAGTATGATAACAATACTTTATTGATCTTCATCATCTTACAAGATTTTAGCAATACATAATTAACTTAATCACCTCACCATAAATGCATTCCAATCAAGTTAAAAATTTGAATATAAAAACACATGTTGATCAAAACCTTATTTTTTATCAAAACAAAATGGGCAAACTATTGTTACTATTTCCTTTCATTTTCTTTGTATGTGTTGTTACAAAGCGAGTCACAAGTCAACCCCCCTTTAGTCTCAAAATTTTGTCACAATGGAGTCCAAGACCCGAATTTTCGCATAAAGGACGTTAGTTCAGATCCACGCTCTACAACAATGTTCATGATCTCGAAGGATTAACAATCGATTTGGGATCAAATTTTGCGAAAACAGTAACTGATAAGTGTTTTTCACTATTACAAAGTGAAAAAGATGTAAAAATGAAAGCTGCTTTGGGGTCTTGTACTGGAGCATATTCTTTAGTTAAATTTAGATTTTGATAACATAAGAGTAGCTTTTCAATCTGGAGGAAATATAGATAAACAAGGAGCAGATGCTAAGGTTGCTGTTTTGAAGTGCAATAAAGACTTTGATAACATGAAATTAAAATCCCCTTTTGTATATCATAATAATGATTTGTTAAATTTTATTCAGATTATCCTTGCTAATTATGTGAATTAATATGATTAAGTTTTTACTTTATTATTATATTTCAGATTATCATTAGAAATGTCTCTCATAAATTTTTCTTTGTTGGTTATGTCAGGCAATGAGAGTTTTTGTTTTCTTTTGTTTTTTCATTGGTTTTGAAGTCCAACTAATCTGGACACGTAGACCTATTAAGAGGCCAAATGCTCCCTATTCGAAACGTTTTCACTTCAAAACTTGAATCTGAGACCTCAACGTAATATGATTAGATTCATTCCATTATCATACTCGTTGGATCAAGTCAAGGAGACTGAAATGGGATAATTGAAGACTAATTAATCTACTGACAGATGTAGTTGAGCATATATACTCCATCAAATCTACTAGATAGAAGAGAATATCATTACTTTTTTTGACATAGTTGATCCAAATTTAAAATATAAAAGCTCAATTCTAATTAGTTTTAACAAAGCTCATACTATAAGCATGATGTACATTATTTTTTTCTTTGTTGATTGTTAATAAAAAACCAATAGGCAACAATCCTATGGGAACATTTGTTTGTTTTTTTCAAAAGAAAATTAGTGATTTGATAAAACTAGTGTTAAATCCAAATTTTGATATATGTGGTTTGTTAACTTTAGGTTAACTTATATACAACGATAATGTTTGGGTCATTTTGCATACATTTTTATCATTTACAAAGACTCGAGCAATACTTAAATTTTCTTAAAGGTTAACATAGTACAACAGTAACAACAACAACAAAATTACCCAATGTGGTCTACAAGTGGAATATGAGCAGAGTGATGCATACGTAAATCTTATCTTTATCTTGTAAAGTGAGAGAAGTTTTCGATATATGTCCATCGACTCAACTAAAGCCAATTAGATTTGAAAAAAAGAAAATACTTATGAATTAAGGAAATATAGTTATAAATGTCACTACCGAATAAAGATATTTAAACGGATGTGTAGTTCTTTATTCTCTTTCGATACAATTAAATTCAATGTATCGACGGCTCATTATGCCTCCGTTTTTTCATTAAAATTTACGTGCGTTTGAAGGTATGTTTCATTCTGCCCAATTCTTTTTGCTCTTTTTTTTTTCTTTTTCTTTTCATATTTGAAAAAATATATTACTTCAAGTAGTACAGATTCATATACCTTTTGTTTTTCTATTTTGTACAGAATAGTTACATACCCCCCCCCCCCACCCACCCACGCACACATCCAACAACAATAATAATAATAAAATCTTCGTAATATCTTGACGTGTCTCAAGTTTTTAATTTTCAATGTCATACATGTTCATGGCAGCACCGTAATCTTAAAAAAATATTTGTGGTGTTCGATTCAACTTATGCATATTTTGACTAATTTCATGATGTAACTATCTTTCACTAGAACAAATAAAAAAGAAATCATCTAATATTTTTACCCGATAAGAATTAAACCTTAGACCTTATGGTTACAACATATATATATTCTCAATGAACATAGCTCAAATATTATGATTCAAGTCGCGAATAAGACAATACACGTGCCATGGTACTATATAAGTGATGAGAGTCTTACTGAATTCTGAATTTAAATTTTATAAGTTCTAAATTCCATAACAACGACATCAAATGCTAGTAAACGAAGTTATGAATTTAATTTTATACATATTTAGCATATTTCTTAATACATATACATGATTTTGAACCAAAATCACATATGCATGTTGATAGTTAAGAAATAGTATTTATTTAAGGGAATTATTAAGAAAACTTAAAAAGGGTAAAAAGGAAGAATGGGGCTATAGGAACCCATTATTAGTGGCCTAGAAATAGGAAAAGGAATAAGGAAGAAATACTTGACTTGAGAATAATGTCCCAACACTTTAGTTTTGAGTTAAGATTCTAAAATTCCATTTCCCTCAGAAGAATCTGACCTTTTTTTCTTAAACCCCAACAATCCTTTTCTTCCTATAAGGAATATCATTCTGTGGTCATTGCTATCTCCTTTTATTTTAAGCCAATGCCTTCACCCTGGGGTCAACAACTACTCACCAATCCCAATTCTACATCTGTCCAATTCGCTAATCAGTCAGAGACGGAGTCATGATTTGAAGCATATGATATGAATTAATAATGTGTTCATATTCAATGGACTTTCTAATATGAATATATGGTTTGAACTAAAACTACTGGTTCTATTGAACTTGTAACCAAGGGTGAATTTTACATGTAAAATATGAGGTATGTGAATCCGTGATCTCTTCGTAAAATTAGATATTTTATGTATATATTTTTTAAAATTAATATAGTATTACCTGTTGGTGCTCATGCTACAAAAAGGCTAAATGGTGCACTTGGTTGAAAGTTGAGTTATTTACCTAGAAGATAGAAGACTAAAGGTCAATTCTCACTAAAATACACTTTTTTAGTGGTGCATCCATATTCTAAAAATCTTAAATTTCGCCTTTGCCCTTAAGCATAAGTAAAAAAAAACTATTAACTTATCTACACAATATAATTTTTTAGCAAAGGTGATTCAATCGAACCCCTTCTTCCTAGCTAGCTATGTCACAACGTATATATTGTAGACCAACACTAATTTGGGATAATAAGTAAATATTTAGAACATTTACAAGTTTCACACTCTAGTTAACGCAAATATGAGTCGAAATATGATAACAAGTCGATACTGCTTACAAAAACTATCGTTAAACATGCTATACTGATCGAGCATTGACTAGTTTCCCTCCCAATACCATCGTCTCCCTAAGATGATTCGAAATGCTCTTTTTTTTTTGTTGTTGATAATTTTAATAGTGAGTTTCTATCTTATACTATAAAGTAAGATTAAATTTAATATAAGAGCATTAAAAAGGAAATGCAAGTACGAGAAAGAACAAGAGCACATGTTCTCCTTTCTTTAAAGTGGGAGAATATAAATCATGAAAATAACATAAAGAAAGCAACAAAAGATAAATAGATTGGAATAGTAAAGGCAAAGGGTACAAACCAAAGGAAGAAGAAGCAGTCATTAATTGCTTTATTGCAACATCAAAAGAAAGGCAAACATAAATACTTTTAAAAATGTACCATTACTAGAAAAGAGTGATTTGGGTTATTTTATTATTTAGAGAAATATGAAATCAATTTTACTGGTTTCTAATTCAATGTATATGTTACTTTTCAAAAATATTCAAATACATAAGTTGTTCTCCTATAAACTTTGATGTGACAAAATATTCAAGTTTTGTCAAACAAGCTTATCACATAATTTTAATATTCTCTACGTCCATCATCACTATTATAATATATAAGTCTAATTAATATCTCAAACTCCGAGTTTATCTGAACCCAGTACTTTTGACGCAGACATATATTTATGTGTAGAAATCGACTAAACTTCAACAAATAGTCGGTATGAAACCATAAGTTTAAAAATACAACACGAATTTGAACTGTAGAGTTTAAAGCCTGGATCATTAGCAATATAAAGCAGTTATAAATCTTGGATATCATCAATCATCAATCATCAATATATTTTACCATAACAGAAGGAAAACTGAGAATGACAAAAAAGGACAAACAATTTTTAACACATGAGTTTCACAAGATGTATACATGATAAATATCATACTTGTAGGGGCTATATATTTTTGGTATAAAGTTTCACAATATTATAGTCCAATGTATATCTATAAGATGAAGTTATTAAATTCAAAGAGAGAATTTATCATCATAGCTTAAAATGCACATCCTCATTTTCATTCCTATCCACATGCCAGGAAAACAGTATGAGGGAATTTTGCTTTATGCCTTACACCCACTTTACCTAAAGGTTGTAATATATTCCTCCAAAGTGCATAAAATTCCCCAAGATATCAGAATCAGTTGATCTTTTTCTTGAAAGTTCAACTGAAAACTGATGTGCATACCTTGTTCAGAGTTTAGGAATTTTCACTATTTTATAAAGGACAACCCGGTGCACAGGGTGTGATGTAAACAACTTACTCTAATACAAGCATTAGTACTGCTTCCACAGCTCGAACCTGTGAAGTGTGAACTATAGGTCACACGGAAACAGATTTACTGTTGCTCCAAGGCTCCCTTTCTTTCACTATTTTATATCAAGACAAAATAAATAAACATAGATAACATGTTAGATAAAGAATTTATGTATAACAGCCATAAACGAAATCCAACATAACAATCAAAGTGACCTCCAGGATCAATTTGATGATGGGGAGGATTATACAACAGAAAAATGTTTTTTCTCCTGCATGTTTGTCCAAAGTATTTACCTATACAGCAGACTTATCAGGATTGGAGTGTGGAGGTAGGCTTTTAATATAAATGAGTTCGGAAAAATCCAGTAGCTTTTAGCCCAAATCTTGTACATATGTTAAGAAATTTACTAAATATGTACAAAATTTAAATTCAGAACCTTGTTACTAACACTATGTGTCCATGTCTACCTTCACGAGGTAGTGGTAAGGTATGCGTACATTCTACCCTCCCCAGACCTCACTTGTGGGATTTCACTAGGTATGTTGTTGTTGTTACTAACACTATGCAGGACTGTTTCAAATATAGTAAACAACTAGGTAACGTACTCACAGGGAATGCAATCAAAAATATAAATGACACTCTTTTTTACTTGTTCTGATACTTTCTGAAATATGCAGTGCACACAAAATACAGCAGATATAAACACATCATTGCAAAGTGAACCAGAAAGTGGTGCAAAAGAGACTAAGCATTTCATAACCAACTAAGTTTGAAAATTCCCTCGTTTTCCCTCCAAAAATATATGAAATGTAAAAAATGGTGTAATTGAGGTTCAGAAATCTAGGTGTGTTATTCTTACAAGTGAACTAGAAATTGAGATACTCAAGTTCATCTCAGACAAGAAACCTATGACAAACAAACTTACATGTATATATAAGTTAAACAAATAAACAGGCACAAAAGATCAATGTAAAACTACTATTATATTCTTTCGGGGTATCATTAGACCAAATTAAGGCTTGAGTCAAGGGCAAGACAAGTACTAATGTTCGAGCAACAGTTGTCATGTTTTCCATCAGAAAACTATATATAAAAGCAAGTAGTATTATTGTATTATTTCTCCTTTCAAAAGGGTCCCCAATGCCTTGGAGACGGCTGTCTTATACCGATTAAAGACTAGAAAATATATATCTGTAGGTCTCCCCATATTATTGTTCCATCCAGGCTGAATAAGTACAAAACTTCTTGAAAGAATTTGTTCCTTATTCCATTCTTGGCCTTCAGACAAAGCCAAGTAGAAGCATCTCTTGACAATTTCTTTACCTTTTTTTATCTTCTTCCTTTTCAGTTACTAAATTACACGAAAGAATGCTCAACATATTCCAAAAGTTAATATCACTAAATACAGTGCAAGATATTGCATGCAAGTCTCTTAGTATCCTAAAAACACTGCCCAAAGCAGCAGGGGACCAGGGGCTTCTCCTGATCTTACTTCAAGAAACTAACACAATTTTCTCCTTAAAACTGAAAGAAAATCTAGTACTGTACTAGTAGTACAATACCAACAACAATATACCCAGTGTAATCCCACAAGTGGGGTCTGGGGAGGGTAGAATGTGCACAGACTTTACCTTTACCTTTATGGGGTCTTGTACATGTCTTAAAAAAATGGGAAAGGAATTAATTGGATCGCAAAACAGGGATTCGCCAGCACGAAGAAAGAATATCAATAGCAGTGAAATGGGAAACCAACTAGGAAGAAGCTCCGAAATCATGGATTAACTTTTTTGTATCCAAGGCAAACCTATAGTCAACATAATAGAATAGAATAAAACACGTATATAGGAAATACTCCCTCAGCTAATTCTTTATTTAGGACCCCCGCAATGTTTTAAGTGTTCTCTTGGAAAAATGTTAAAGACTTTTTCATTTTGACATGAAACAAGAGAAGCATCTCTCAACCATTTTCATATCTCTTTCCTTTGTTCTTTATCCAATACCGAGAAATTGAAACTCGAGTCAACAGAATCTTCCATTTGAAAAAGGTGAAATGGTTTTGAAGGTTTCAAGAAATTATACATCATTAGATAGTGGATTCTTTCAGCCAGCATCAGAAAAAATTCCAATATTAATTCTGCGAATATGGTTCCCAAACTTTGCTAGATGAAGAATATGAGTACACAAAAGTCGCGGGTGGATCAATTCTTTGTACCTATTGTAAGGTGTTTAAGTGTTTCAATAACTTATAGTGCAGAGGAATATCATGCTAGGACCCACCAATATGTAAAACTGGAAGGATGAGATCTCTTTTTGAGCCGGCTGTGAAGATTCGATTGGTTCTAGCGTTCAACTGGGCCTATCCAAGATTCTATGTTTCACCTGGACCCGTCCCTCTTTCTCACCCCATTTGCTTATAAGAGCTCTTTGGCAACATCTTTGATCTGTGAAGTTGTACAACTAAGGACATACATAAAAATAGTAGTAAACAGTTCTCTTGAACCAAGTATCAGGAGCAACAACAACATCATAGTCTGGAGAATACAGAAGAATCATGATGCGCATTTAAAGGGCAAGACTAGACTGAAATCAAGTACAGCAGATCACTTTCAGGTGCGTTATGATTAGTTAAACTACCTATCATGATTAGTTGCCTATTAAATCGCATCACAAGACTTATTTGCTAATCATCAAACAGAAGGCTAGAAAGATGTACCATCATCACCACCAGGAAAAGAGCATTCACCCTTCAACAAGAATGTCTATTCCTGAACGACATCTGTTCCTGCAAGGTGGAAATGGCAACGGAGATTCAGGGCTTGTCCTATCAACTGATGCTAAGCCAAGATTGAAATGGACACCGGACCTCCATGAGAGGTTTATAGAAGCAGTTAATCAACTTGGTGGAGCAGACAGTAAGTCAACACAAATATATCAATTTTGAATAAGCAACATGAGGATGTTTTTTCACAAAGATAATTAACTGCAACGTTATCCTATTGCAGAAGCCACTCCAAAATCAGTTCTAAAACTTATGGGGATTCAAGGATTAACCTTGTACCACTTAAAGAGTCATCTTCAGGTTAGTTCTTATTTGCTTAATGGAATTTACAAAATCCACACAATAAACAAACCATTCTACAAGTGCCATATTCAGTCTTGAAAAAACTCAAGCTGCCGAGGCAATAATTCCAAACAAAAGAACTGGTGATAAGGGGGAAAACATCTTTAAAATCAACTACAAGAACTTTTGATTTGTTTCCATCCAAAACACTGAAAAATACTTTTTACATTTGTATACTCTTAGATTGTGTTAGAAATTAACACTTCACAAAATGTTTACAGAAATATAGACTAAGTAAGAATCTCCATGGACAAACAAATGCTAGTGGGGCAAATAAAGCTGGTAAGAAATCAAATACTTCTCATGAAAATTAAATTCAGAAAATCTCTTTCACGGAGATGGAACATTCGTAAACTTACTGAGTTTGTGAATAGTTGCAGCAGCAGGAGTAGAAAGGATATCTGAGAACAGTGCAACATGTATGAGTAATCCAAGCATGGTACCCCAACCAAACAAGTAAGAACAAACAACATCTACTCCTTAATTTAAACAATTCATCCTTCTAATTCATGTCTTAGCAAAAAAACGATTTACGTTATTCTGACAAATACTTATCTATTCAGAAATATTCAAATAAGTGAAGCAATACAAATGCAAATAGAAGTGCAGAGAAGGCTTCACGAGCAGCTTGAGGTACGAAAATACTGCAGAATTCTCTTACATATGAGAAGTGAGAGGAAAGGCCTATGCAAAAAATACTTGTAAAAGATGAGACTTCCTGTTTGATGATGTAAAACCAGAAGCATGAGCATGCTGAAATTAAGGCACTTTCATCTTCTAAAAAGAAGACTTCACCGGGAAATTAAGTAATCTAAACACATCTCCTCACAATTGTAGAGCTGGATATCTTAAACAGTCTTAGCAAACAAGGCTTGTCCACATGTTTGGTTTCAAGAATTAAAAAACTATGTTTGGTTTTTTCTTGTCAAACTTTAAAATTCAAGGAATTTTTTCCTTGATGGCTTCTAAATGAGGCCTAATTGAACTGATATAGGTACAACGACATTTACAGTTACGGATAGAAGCTCAAGGGAAATATCTGCAGTCCGTGCTCGAGAAAGCACAAGAAACCCTTGGAAGACAAAACATGGAAACAGTAGGATTGGAGGCAGTCAAAGTTCAACTATCAGAATTCGTATCCAAAGCATCCAATCAATGCCTGAACTCTGCATTTCCGGATATAAAAGAGCTATCAGGATTTCACAGCCAACAAACACAAGCTACACAGCCAGCAGATCGTTCAATCGACAGCTGCTTGACCTCTCGTGATGGCTCTTTGAGGGACAACGCAATGCATGATAACCAAATTGGATTGAGGCCTTTCGACTTTACACCCTCTATGGAGTGTAAAGATATTGAAAATGACACCAGGCTACACCAGACAGAACTACGATGGTGTGACAACCTCAAGGAGAACAGAAGATTATTCTCCCCAATGAATGAGAGTAGAGAAAAAGCATTCACCAGAGAGACGAACTGCAATAACTTATCAATGAGTATTGGACTTCAAGACGAAAAACTGAATGGAAGCATGAACCACTCGGATGGAAACTTCAATGGAACAGAGAGAAATGTCAAACTTTTCCACCAGGTAGCCAATAGAAGTGAATCAGTGCCAGAGAGGCAGAAATATTCGCAAGAGTATAAGCTGTCATACTTTGAACCTAAACTGGATCTAAACATGCATGATGAAACTGATGCTGCTTCAAGTTGTAAGCAATTTGACTTAAATGGTTTCGGTTGGGGCTGAGGAACCTTATATATATAAGGGGAAACCATGAGATCAGAAGACAGGTAATTTGCTAATTACATTTTGTCTGAAATAGAGGTCTGTACATGGGAAACATAGCCTTATGGTTTCTTTGGAAAGAAAGAATGATGTATAATAATTTAAATTCAAGATCAGTTACAACATTGTAACACCATTCGATCTGCTCATATTTTATTTTCCGATCTCATATTTAACTTTCATCCATAGTTTCATGCAGAAGATTGTATAAACTTTACTTTAGCAGTTGAATCTTCCTTAACTCTGAAATTCTTGCTGTATAAAGTGCATACAGGTTCATAGGTGAACCTCTTCTTAGGAATATATCATGAATCCCACAACTCCATATGTAGCAAATGTTTTTTTTAATGACAAAGGAAACCCGCAGCCACTACCCTTTGGGTGCACACAGGGTAAAACCCCCGCTCCTATGCAATAGCTCGCAAACCACACAGGAGAGATAACCCGCACTAGGAAAGCCCGGTGCGACGAGCTCAAGCCAGAAGGCAAACCCCTTGCTTTCGCTGGCAAGGGATTTCGAACTTGAGACCTCTAACATGGAAGTCCAAAGTCCAAACCACTGGGCCACCCCGAAGGGTGCCATATGTAGCAAATACTTCCTCATATGCCAACTGCCATATGCTGCTTAGATTATTATAATCACATCCAAATTCACTTCAGTTGAATGTAGAATCTCAGATATCAGAAATCATCCTTGAAATACGTCTAACATAATGCGTTAAGAAAATTACATAAATCCTGGTATGAGTTTTCTCAAGTTCCACCCTATCAGATAATAATATGAAACGTTTCAAGTGTAATCAATAATCGCTTTCTCTTAAGAAAGAAGATTTATTGAACTTCAAAACAGATATAAAGTGAACTTATCTTTCAACCTCAACCTAATTATTTTAACATCCAAACTATAAGAAAACTATTTGTATTTGAAGCTTGGTCAAAAGTTGGTCACTCTCATCGTTAATAGACAAGATAATGGGAACATTCACAATGTCACCCCCTTTATTTTTTGATAAAGTAATAAATTTCATTTGAAAAGGGCTAAAGCTTGCCCGTATACAAGAAGTATACCAAAAATAGAAAATCTTACCAGAGACATGGTTTCTACAAATAACACTCACTCATCCCGGGGATAAGCTAGTAAGGGCCTAGGGGTTCATCCAAATCCCCTTCGACGAAAAATTACACTGTATATAGTAGATGTTGAACCCCGTTAGGCTTCTTTATATGTTTACTTCATATTTTGAAACCCCTTATTGAAAATCCTTCCTCCGCCATGGCACTCATCTATACATGTAGGAATCTAATGGGTGCACCTAAAGGAAATAAGGAAAAATAAGTTATTCCTCAAGTGTATAAAATCTTTCTCTACCCCTCAAAAGCTCTTCTATTCCTCTCTCGCCATATGATCCACTCATAAGTGCGAGAGGAGCAACATCCCATGCCCTGCATCTTCTCTTCCTTATTCTAAACTTCAGGCATTTTATCAAATACCCAGAAGGCACACAAGTAGTAAAGCTTCAAAGTCACCCATATTCGTATTTATCACAATGTGAGAACCAGCTTTATGCAAGGAAAAATTAACAAAAAGCAAACTAAAACAAGCAATTTTCTACATTCTAGAACAAAATATAACCATGTAGGTAAGCAGATGCAGAAATTCGAAAGTATAATGGCTTCAAATGGCGTTTTTCAATTTTTCATCCAAACCACAATCAAAATACGTGCACAAGAGAACAAATTAAGATTCAAAGCAAGATCACTATATAACATGTTAAATGTACAAAATAAACAGGGGATAAAAGGAAAAATTCCTCAACATGCAGCTTTGTATAAGTAGCGGCAACTGATAAGGTATCGATCGGGATATCTTATCTCACCTCATTCTTATAAGAATCCTTTCATATTGAGATTTCTCTTCTTCTCTTTATGATTAAATTTTGAGAGGATACTACATTATGGAAATGCTGTTTATTGACCTTGAAAATTAGGCGCGTGCAAAAATCGAACCGACCTATAAATCGAATAGAAAAAAGTATTATTGGTTTATTGCTATTGGGTTATTAGGTTAATGGTTTTGTAATGGTTTTATAAAAAATAATTATCGGGTTATCGGTTCGTTATTGGTTTTTTATATTGGGTTATTGGGTAAATCGATAACCCATTAAGACTAGGAATTTACTACTTTTATCTATATATAAATATTAAATATTAATCTCAATACCTTTCTAGTTACTGTCTTTGTTCTTAGCCTTCAATTCACACTTCATTATGACTTTGAGTTCATAACTTCACATGATACAAAATGTCAAAACCGTAAGAACCCTATTCCTCAATTTCTCTTTTTGTTACACTTGTATAGCTCTTTTCATATTTGTTTTTATTATTTCTATTTTATGAGCATTTATAAAGTTACATTATTGTCTTGTCGCGTCAAATTTATTAGAGAAGTCATATATTTGTTTTATAAACATTTTTTTATTGGTTAAATCGAAAACCGAACCGTTAAGGACCAAAACTGATAAACCAAAAACCGATAAAAAATATCTTATTTGTTTGATTATTGATTTAACGTATTTAAAAACTGAAAACCGATAAACCGAACCGATAATACGTAAAACCGAACCGAATCGACCGATGCACACCCCTATTGAAAATACCTATCATAAAGTCTGCGTACTCTCTGCCGAGAAGCTTGAGGGGTTTTGGTGGCTTAACATAGGGCGATAAAGGACATATATGATGAAGCTAAAATGATGACTAGAATGGTGGAAGAAGATTGGAGTACTTTCTAGTGGAGATGGAATTGCATCTGAGTTAGCTCTTAACCCGTTTCAGTTTGTCCGGTGATGAATGAATTGATGTGGTCCATTCATGATGGGGTGTCTACGCATATACTATTTACAGATGACATAATAATGATTGATGAGAATTGAGATATGCACTCGTGCAACGAAGTTAATGTTAAGTTGGAGGTACGTGGAGACAAATTTTGGAGTTAAGGGTTTTGGTTGAGTAGGAATATCGAAATAAAGTGTTGGTTTAATATACCACAAATAATTTAAATTACAGTTGAAAATAAACAACAAAAATGATTAAATAATTTTTTAGGCTGAGGCGCGAATATCTCGCTCTCTTTAAGAAGATTCAAGCCCACTGCGACATAATCTACACCAATCCAGCAGTATCACTCTTGACTTATCCCCTCCAGAATACAACAGCCCAACAACGTCGTACAACTCAAACAACTTTAAATTAGTTGAAGAGCTTAAAGCTCCACATAAGAACACCTTCCTTTGACATATTCTTACTCTCATTTATATAGTGAATATAGTTGAAAACTTAGAATACTAATTTCTGGACACGCGCATCACACGTATATCCTGGTACACTCAATTTAAAATGAAATTTATAAAATTAGAATATGTGTGCCATAAAGTTACATGAAATTATAAAGAGAAAAATTAAAGAAAAGAGTGCTTAGAGATGCACTTATTCATCAATAAAACACAAAAAGGCCTATATGGTTTGGTACAATTGAAGCATCAATGTGATGCTAACATCCTCAAATGTATAAAATAAAAATGCCAAGACATGAAAACGGAAAAAGAAAAGAATATATATTTTACTTCCATACGTTCGTAGAAAAAGGGGAAAAAAAAATGAAAAATCAAGTGATTATCAAATATTTATCAAGAGTGGCTAAGAATTCACAAACAGAAATAGAGGAAATAACTCGTGAAAAGCTATATAACTCACACTCATAGACACAATCTTGTTCTAGCAACCTGTCAGAGATAGATAA
Source organism: Solanum appendiculatum (assembly GCA_018342035.1). NCBI lineage: Eukaryota > Viridiplantae > Streptophyta > Magnoliopsida > Solanales > Solanaceae > Solanum > Solanum appendiculatum. Next base: position 506,309 of record JAGDQO010000286.1, on the reverse strand, counting down.
AAAGCATTAAAATTCATAAGATATTGTGGACAAAGAAACCAACAGATATTATGAACGAAAAATGATCATGTGATAAATATTTGTTTTTTGCATTTTGATTTACATGTCTACATACAGAATAAAAATAGATCAATAAAGACGTAATTGCAAATTACAATAATTGCTTTTGAGAAAAGATACAAGAGACATGCACAAATATGAGAGACATTAGGCGAGATGCAATGAAAACTAATATCGTCATCATCTCGACTTCTCTTTCCAAAAAAAATCACCAAAATCTCTCTTTTGTAACTGAAGAAATATGTTATTTTTTTGTAATGATAGATATTAATGGAAATTGAATGGATTTGGAAAAGATAGAATATGAATTATATTGAAACTGGCAAGAGACCAAGGCATTGGAAAAATTGGGTAAAAGAAAGAGATACATTTATAGCATTAACTGGCTCCTAATTAAACATACTAAAGGATTCTTCATTATTCTTCACCTATGTTACAACTCTTCATTATTTTTTCAGTTGGAAGATGAAAGCATCTACAAAGCAATGGATAGATTGATGTCCAAAAAAAGTTAATAGATTACACTAATTAATAATTAATGCTTGGCACATACAGGGAATTCAGCCAATTCTATAGTGACTTTATATATATATATATATATGATTATCATTAAAAATTAATTAATTAGATATTTTAATATAGTTTAGGGGTATAATGGTAATCCAACTTTGAGGTTAGGATCTTCCCACTTCTAGTAATATATGATGATATATGATATATGATATGATTTTCTTTGTCTCAACTCTCTCTTTCACTTCACTTACCTCACTACAATATTTTTCCACACTCCTCATCTTTTTTTTAGATACACTTCACAAAAGAAGAAATACTACTATTTATAGGTGATGAATTCTTTTTTTTATTGAATAAGAATAATGAGGATAATAATGTAGGTAAATGAATGACCCAAAGATTACATAAGTTACAATGTATAACGAGATAGAATAATGGGTGGAATTAGTGGTAGATCATGGCAATAGTAGTTACAAGAGTTACACCACAATAATGACCACATTCTTGTCAACTTATACCCACTAAAATATGCACTTAATATTTTATAGAGAGGTAGTTAGACCTACTTGGTTATATGGGGCGGAATGCTAGCCAGTCAAGAACTCTCATATTCAAAAGATGCATGTCGTAGAAATGACGATGTTGAGGTGGATGTGTGGGCATACAAGGAGAAATAAGATTATGAATGAGGATATTCAGGATAAGGTATGAGAGTGGTCTCCGTTATGGACAAGATGAGGAAAGCAAGATTGAGATGGTTTGGAGATGTGAAGAGAAGATGCGCAGACGTCTCAACTAGGAGGTGCTAGAGGTTGGTTATAATAGGTACAAGGAGAGGTAGAAGGCAGATCAAAGAAGTATTGGGAAAAGGTGATTAGAAAGGACATGACACAACCTCATGTTACCGACAACATGACCTTAGATATGAGAGTATGGAGGACGCGTATTAGGGTAGAAGGTTAGTAGGTAGTTGAGTGTTGTCTTGCGTTCCAATGTCAGGCTTGTCGGTGTTTGTTAACTAGCTGTATTATTACTTTTGATATCTATGACAATCTGTTATTTATTATGTTTTAATTATTGCACTATTTAGTTGTTCTTGTTCTTTTCTTATAGGATTTGCACTGTTTTCCTTATTAGTTGCTATTTCCCCCCATTGTTTTCTTACTCTTTATACTTGAATTTGCTACCTCCACTTTTGAAAATCTTTCAAGCCGAGAATCTTTCGAAAATAGTCTCTCTACCTTCACTAGATAATGGTAAGGTATGTGTATACTCTACCCTTTCCAGACTCAACTTGTGAGATTCCGGTGAGTATATTAATATTTTTGTTGCACTCTAATATTTTGGTTGGCAAATGTTTTTAAAAATAAAAATATTTATTTTCTTAAAAAGAATTACTGTTGTTTCAAAAAAAAAATGAATCAAGTTTCTTTTCGAATTTTTTTTTAAATAGAGCAGAAGTTGAAAGAGCAGTTCTTTTTTTTCCTGAAAACACTTCTAGAAAATTTGGTTAAACATAAAATATTAGAGTTATGTGCATTTTAAATTCCACCTCTTATATTGTTTGTTTAGATTATACACAAATATTTTTAAAATATGTACAAAAAACACTTATTTTTTCAAAAAATACTTTATATGGAACACATGTTCCTTCTTACAGAACAAACCTTTAATATTTATGTTATTTATATTATTTTTCGCTTGTCAATATAATAAGTAACCACCAGTTTCTCACCATTTTAAATAATTCGGTATTTGTTGTCAACAACTATATATAAAATTTAAGCTATACTTAAGTCTGCATTGTTTCTTAATTAAGCTAATATCCCACGTTTAATTAAAAAGACATAATTAAATACACCAAGGAAAATAATTGTATGATTTGATCCTACTATTTTTTTCTTTATTATTTTCAAATTAAAAACAAATATGAGTAACATATACCACCAAATATTTGGTGCAGTGAATGGGGCTGTTCTTCTCTTAAATAAAGGTCTTGGAATTGAGTCCTGAATATGATTTTTTTTTTAATAAAAATAAGGCCCTATGGGCTCTAATGCAGGTATCGGACACCGGATGAGAAAACAAAAATAATCAGTGACATATATTATAAATGAAAAAGCAAATGTAGACAACACATTGACATGAGTTACATAATAAAAGTAAATGGGCCATGCAGAGGAATCAACATCTTTCTTCATGGTTCATGCAGGAAAGACCACGATTGAATATATAGCCTACCAAAATATAAAAGTGTTTCTCATAAGACGTGTTAATAGTTTATGTAAATAAGATCTCCACGTAATGGCGGAGTCAAAAATTTAATTAAGAGAGTTCGAAAAATAAAATATAATGTTTGAGATTTAAATTTGAAACCCCAAAGTAAATTATGAACTCGTAAATCATTACGTCAACTTCTACTCTTGTGTTTAGGGGATCTATATATATATACACATTAAAAAGAAATTACCTTATATATAGTGTAATTTTTTACCTAGAAGGTTGAATGAACACCCTTGGCCCCCTCTAGATCTGTCCCTAACAACCCCACAAGAGAAAAATTGATGGAATGCATTTTGTACACAAACAACTTCTTTTTAATAAAATAAGTTATATATGTTATTTTTAATATAACAAATCAAACGATGAATAAAAAATAATACCAAGATAACTAATCTCAATATAGTTAATCTTAATATAACTAATCCTAACCTAACTTATCTTCAAACATAAAGCCCCATAAATGTTCATTTTCAAAATAAATAATAAAAATTAGGGTATGGAATTATAACATAAAAAATCAAACCCTTACCAACAAAATACAAATTCAGATAGTCAAGCCAATCGAGCTACTAAAATTTCCCGCACCCTAAATGTTTAATGGACCCATCACCCATGCAACAACCTTTCGTCCTCATCTATCTAACTACTATTATTAGTACTAGTTTACAAGCACATTTATGGTCTATAACATTTGGGGACCTAACTAAATATGGTAGGAGAAGAAAAAAGGAAACCAATTATTAGATCTTTGTCTTGCTGGAACTAGATGGTTCAGCAGTCACTTTTCCAATTTAAATATGATGAAACCTTGAATTCAATGATCTCATTATCTCAACTGTTTCTTTAAGTTTTCTTCAATAGAAAAATCTCGCGATTTGAAGTTTATAGATTCAAAATTTTAATTTATTTAAGTTGTACGTTGTTAATTTAAATATATATAATAAATTTTAAAAATAAATATAGTGTTAAAATAACAACGTACAACTAGATTTTTAAAATAAATATAGTGTTAAAATAACTAGATTCGCTAAATCCATAACATGTATTCTAAGTGTTGAGTTTCCCACATCGATGGGTGGGAGGCATATTTATCTTCTTATATGATATTCGTGAAATGATATATGTCTCGATCATTGATCTCTTGAGTTAGCTTTTGATTTGAGTTGTTATACCTAACAGCTAAAATCTATTTTTTTTCAAAAAAATCATGATATCAAGGTTTTCACATCCAAATTAAAGGTAAACTTATCTTTTTATATGATGTTAAATAATTTTCATATTTTTAGCTAATGTTTAAATTAAGCTAGAGTCTTGGTCAATTTCTTTCCACAGCAAAGATCTTGTAGTGATATTAATAAGATCCTTTCATGTTTAATTAGAAACTAAAATGAACAACTTTTGATAGAAAAATCTTTCGTCTTTAATAGTTGTCATGCAATGGAAATATAAATTAATAATCATATCAATAATTTTAGTATGTTAGCTAATGTTTAAATTAAGCTAGACTCATTGTCAATTTCTTTATAACTAACTGATTTGTGCCTGACAATAATTATGTTAAAACCACAGGAAAAGATCATATAGTGATATTAATAAGATCCCTTCATGTTTAATTAGAAATTAAAATAGCCAATTGAAAAACCTTTCGTTTTTAATAGTTGTCATGCAATGAAAATATAAATTAGTCATTATATCAATAATTTTAGTATTTCTAATGTTGAAAATAAAATACCACCCCACCAATACTGCGTGGAGTTGACTAAATATAATTTCCCCAAAATGGTATGACCGCACTGACTGGTGGCCAGACCAGCAAGATCACGTAGGTGTCGATAATTAAGCGCATAAGAATAGTGTTGAATAAGATATATTAATAATATTAATATTGTTATATTTACATTATATTTACATTAGTTATTAGTGATGAATTTAAAATTTTCATTAAGAATATTTTAGATTTAATATATATGCATGAAAAATAATTTTTAATTGTATACTTTGTATAATTTTTTTATATACATAGTATAATTTTTCGATAAAAGGTGTTCGACTAATCACTACTTGTTATATGTGGCTATGCCACTATTAGTAATTATATTGAGATTATTTCTTACATAGTATTTAGTTTGGTATATTAAAAATAACATGCATTACATTTTTTTTTTAAAAACAACTCCTTATTTATAAAAGTACACTCCATATAGGAAAAATGATGTGAAATCTTTTTTGAGAGGTAGTTGTATTTTTATCCATGCTAAGAGGGAGTTGCTCAGATGGTAAACATCATCTCTTTCGATCTTAAGATTGTGAGTTCGAATCAGACCAAAAAGAAGGGCTCCTAGGAGGAGTCAAAAATGATTTTTCATTTATTAATTATACATAACATAATATCAAATAAAATATATAACTAATACAATTATACATAAATTAAAAAAGTATATCAACTAACATATTACTCCCTTCGTCTCTTTTTATGTTGCACCAATTATTTATTAAGAGTAAAAGTGTCACCCTATTTCTAATCATAAGAATATCATCTTATTATAATTAGAACAATTTAACTTTAAAATTTTATTTTTATTCTTAATGAAATGATTTAACGCCACACAAATATCAAAGAATCGTTTTTAGCACACAAGTTTGAAAAGTTTTTTTTCTTCCTTTTAAACCTAGTGTCAAATCAAACATTCACATAGAATGAAATAGATGGCAGTAATAATATGTACAAAACTAACAGGTTGCATTATTTTTTTTTTCTTCTAATTTATGGTGCCAAACAGCCCCGTATATAACCACGTAGAGTATATGCATTAATGGAACCCTTACGCTCATTTTTAAAGCTCTAAAATAGTGAATGAAGTTCTAACAATTCCCTTTCAGAAACTCCATATCACTCTCTCTGGCGAGAAACTTATCTTATCGTACTAAACTTTGTTCTCGAATTCCGTCTCGGTTATTGTTCAATGGAAGTGAATTCTCAAAACTCTATGTCTAGTTTTGATTTCAGCTCTCATGATGAGCATCATCAATTTCCTTTTTCCGATCGCCGTGGGCCGGAATACGGCAGCTCTGTTTCAAATGCCGCCATGAAAGTTCAGAAGGTTTATAGGAGTTATCGTACTCGGCGCATGTTAGCTGATTCTGCCGTGGTTGCTGAAGTGCTCTGGTATAAACCTGTACATAAACTTTTTTTAAAAAAAATATTAATTTTATATGTAATAGATTAGTTTGAGATGAGGATCGTCATATAATTGATTTCACTTTGCTTAGTGTTAACTGTTAAGGTATTCCAATGAGTAAAAGTCTATTGTATGTCGTCTTACCTGCATTTCTGGAAGAGACTGTTTTCACAACTCAAACCTTTGACCTCCGGTTGTTGGTTGTCGTGCATATTTTTATACTCTGTCTACACTGGAAGGGAGGATAGTGATTAACTACACTTCAATACCACTCTAAAAGGAGTAATCATGTATGTTTGTGTTGTTTACTGTGTTATTCTGTGATGAATTTGATGATGTCGTAGTCTATTGTTAATTTATTATACTTTGTCTATCAGAATGAGAGGATAGTAATTATTTGAATAGCACTCTAAAAAGGAATAATCATGTATATTTATGTGTTCTTTGTTGTGTGAATTTGAAGGTGGCAAGCTATAGATTATGCTAGATTGAATCACAGTACAGTTTCTTTCTTCAACTTCTTAAAACCAGAAACCGTGTCGTCCCGGTGGAATCGCATAAGCTTAAATGCTTCCAAGGTATTCTTCCATTTTAATTTTAGAAAATGATCAGAAACACAATTGAACTATCACTTCTTCGCGAGTTTCACTCTTCCAACTATCAGTTGTTTCCTTTTCTAGATTATCACGGGTGGTTCCATTTTCCTATACTGTCACCGTCTATGTATTAGAACAGGCCTAGTTGAGTAGATGGTGATAGTACAAGTAGGAAAAGGGAGCAACTGATAGTTGGTCGAGGTATGCTTTTATATAGATGGTGATAGTTCAGTAGGAAAAGGGAACAACTGATAGTTGGGGTGTGAAACTCGCATATAAGTGATAGTTCAGATGCGTTTTTTACCATTAACTCTTTTTATTTCGAGTCATAATATAACAACTTTCAGGCTGTTCCTGAAGAAATAGAAAAGGAAATTTCAGATATAATTCCGTATTGTTCAGGTCGGTAAAGGTCTATCCAAAGATGCCAAAGCTCAGAAGTTGGCATTTCAACACTGGATTGAGGCAGTGCGTCACTGAGACTTTCTCCACTCTTTTCAAAAATTTCCCATTCAATTTGTTGATTTTTGTAAATTTTTTGTTCTTTTGACCTTGGTATTGTTGCATTATAGATTGATCCACGCCATCGCTATGGGCATAACTTACATATTTATTATGAAGAATGGTGTAAAACTGAATCTGGTCAGCCCTTCTTCTTTTGGTAAGATTTTTGACATTGTTTGTTCTCAGAAATTGTTTTACAAAAATTTCATTGTTTATGATTTTTCCTAGAGTATATTTTTAACATAACACTGTAAGAGAAAAGCCCTTCAGTTTTTGCCAAAAACTACATCTTTGGAGTAGTTTTCCCATAAAATCCAAATAAGTGAAAACCTATTCCAAGATTGTATAATGTTTCTTACCCAAGAGGAAATGCATGTGTTTCTCATAAAGTTTTGAAGTCTAGAAGAATTATTTTACTATCTCTTGGTGAAATATTCTTAGTTTACCTTATTATGAGGTTCAAGAACATTCTGCATTATTGGCTTCTCTTTTCTCTGGTGCAGTTTCTTTGCCATATGAATAAGACAACATGTATTTTTCTGTGAAGCTATTTATAAGATGTATGAATCCTGACGAATGTCCATTGTCCTGTAAGGTTACTTAGAGGTTTCTTAAAAAACTGCAGGTTGGATCTTGGAGATGGCAAAAAGGTTGATCTCGAAGAATGTCGAAGATCTCAGCTTCAGAAGCAAAGTATAAAGTACCTTGGACCTGTATGTGTGTTGAATATTTTGTTACTTATGCACTAGATATCATGAGTCTTAACGTCAATCATTAATTATAACAGACAACAGGCTTAAGTACTTGTGTGGACGCTGTTACTCTTTATCTTCATGATAGATCTGATTAGCACCATTTTACACTATCTATATGTAGCTCTTTTCCATGTTCAAGTTGCCTATTTTTGTCCCTTAAGTGAAGCTGTTAACTTTTGCATAATCGTTTAGTCTCATTGCCTGATATTAGCGTGCGGTTCCTGATTTCTTCCTCCTAATCTTTCTTTAATCAGCAAGAGAGAGAACATTGTGAATATATTGTTGCTGAAGGAAAAATTGTGCATGAGAAAACTGGCAATCTTCTTGATACAACGAAAGGGTTGCCAGGGGAAAAGTGGATTTTTGTGATGAGCACATCAAGAAGACTCTATGCTGGTGAAGTGAGTGGTAAAGTAGTTAATCTGTAAATGCAATTTTGATGATTATCCTTTTTTCATTCATAATAAGGTTTGTTTTTGTAATGTTCTTCAGAAAAAGAAAGGAATGTTTCATCATTCCAGCTTTCTTGCTGGTGGAGCTACTTCAGCTGCTGGAAGACTAGTGGTTAAGGATGGAAGAGTTATGGTATATCACTTTCTGTTATCCCAATTATTTCAATCGCGTCTGTCATCTGAATTGTACTCTCACATCGGTTTGTGGTAGTAGTCAAGGGCATATATTTCCGATCTTACTGATTAGGTAGTTTTCATTCCTTTTAGTCAGTACACTTGATGTCTTCCGACTTTAAACCAATACCAGTTGGCTGCTGCATGCCTAATGCTGAATTCAATACTTTCTCAAGTGAGAAAATACTACTGTATGACAGTGAATATCCAGTTAAAGTCTAATGTTTGTAAAGTACTAATCCTTATTGAACTATTCTTTTCATCACTCATAAAACCACATAATCCAAGTTGATATACCACCTTCTATGTAATTTCTTCTCGTCATACACCCCGACTCTTATAGATGAAACTCTAGAAGAAGAAAATTGTTCTTTAACTTTTTGTCTTCCTCATTACATAAATGCTTTCAGCTGCTTTATTTGCTATTTGAAAGGTGTTAAAGAAGGGGGGGTATGCTTCCTGAAGTCTTTGCATGCAACTCGAAAGCTGAATCTAAGTTGTAGTTTACAGTCATTTGCTTGGAACTTTGCTGTATTCTTGACATTTTATTCCTTTCAGTCTATTTCAGCATATAGTGGACATTATCGCCCAACGGAGGATAGGCTCGACAGTTTTTTATCATTTCTTAATGAAAATGGGGTCAACCTGGATGAAGTTGAGGTTGGTGTTTTCTTCTTCTTCTCAATGTTACTCCTTTTAATGCATAATGTTCCAGAACTCTGAACAATCAGATTTTTTGAGAAATTAATATTAGGAAAGGCACCAAGGAAGTGTTAAAGATATAGAGAAGTAGAATTCAGGAGAGATGCAAGCCTCCAGGCCATCAAAGTCCGGCGTTAAATCACTGGAATTATTCTCCTTTCCAATAACAGATAGAAAGGAAACAAAATGAACTATTACTCCCTTCGTTTCAATTTGTTTGTCTTGCTCTCCTTTTTAGTCCATTTTAAAAAATGTCTCTTTCCTTTTTTGCTGACTCTTTAATTTGAACTTTCCACGTGACATATTTAAGACCACAAGATTAAAGAACATTTTTGTACATTCTGCATATCCTTAGTTTAAATCTCAATTAGTCGAGCTGTGCTTAACTTACTGACTACTCTGCATATGATTTTACTTGCCTTTTCTCATGATGAATTGTCCACTTTTTAACTAATATAATCCTTATCTTTTCTGATCTATCATCAGATAAGAAAATCAAATGAAGACTATGAAAGCTATGGAGACAGAAAATCTATTGGAAGTGGCTCTACATCAGATTTTTCAGCTCTATCAGATTCTACTTCTCAAACTGATCTTCCAAAGGAAGAGCAAGAAGTCCTTCCGTTGGAATCAGCCCAAAATGTTGTAGCTCAAACGAGTAGCTATAACCAATCCCTCTCATGCCGTCTTCAGATCCCAATAGCAGAGGTGCCAAGGACTCCAATACTACGAAGGATTCATTCCAAGAAGTCTACAAAGTCGTATCAACTTCCCCTGGTGTGGTCAACAGGTGCTGGACCAAGAATTGGCTGTTTTGCTGACTTCCCTGCTGAGCTTAGATGGCAGGCCTTGGAACTGACTAACCTCTCACCTAGACCTTGTTCTGTATGATCAACTCCCATGCCGGTTCGTATTCCTCAGCTTATCACTCTCCACTTCTTGGCGATGGCTCCATAACTCTTGTATAGTGAATGTAAATGCTTGTTCGGAAGGATTGCACGGTGTTCATAACACGCAGCGGAAGACAGAAAAACAATCTTGAACAGATCTACTTGTGTTAAAAATTTATCTAAATTTCAAAGATTGGTTCTAAGACAAACCTGGAGACGAGAGTCGAAATCCAAAATAGTACTAAGACTCTATGTGTATCCACACCAAAACGGATCTGTTCTTCATGTTCATCCCCTCCCAACTTTCAGCTTGCTGATATAATATCTCTGTCCAGTACTTAGTCGAATGATAAGATATATAGCTGTATATAGAATCTGCACTTTTAGCTCTCTTCATCCTGGCAAACAGAACTTGATGTATCAAAATTTGTCATCAAACCAATATCATTTCTTTCTTTCCATTGGTGCCATTTAGGATGGATGTGAAAATAACACAAGTCTTGGGGTGTGTATGGTACAAAGGAAATAGTTTCCAATTTTCTCATGTTTGTTCGTCAAAATGTTACGAAAAATATGAGAAAAATAGAGTTCAAGATCTTCTTTTATTTGACCGGAGAATTTTACATTATGTATCATGTACTTGGTGTGTGCACTGCTCACAAACATTTGGAGAAAGAGATCTAAAAGGAAAAAGGAAGAGGAGAGAAGCCTTATTTTGACTGCTTGACTAAGCTTATAAGTGGATTTGTTATATTTATAAATATTTTTTTAACGTATTTATCCCTTTAATAAAATATCAAACGTGTTTGTAAATCTAAGTGTTTAGTCATAAGGTGATCATTCATCATATTTATGATTATCAACTTATGTTTACTTTTGATTTGATCTAACCTTTGATTTTTTTTTTTTAGTAACAAATTTTTTTATTGTCAAATAATACATTACGATATATCAAAACTAGAGGCTGATAACATAAGTGAGCAACATAAAAACTAAGCTATCTTGTCTATTATATTCTGATATTGCAGAACATATGAATTGAACATTTTGTGATAGGGATCGAAGCATGCTTTCATGCTCAACTTTTTACAAGCAAACATTATAGTAACGTTTAACATAATTCTATAATTAATAAGTTGACAAATTTTAAATAAAAATAAAAGTTAAAAACATGGAATGATAACTTGATATATCCACTTCAATATACTTACTGCAATGCTTAAAAACATAAGAAAAAACAAAAAAAAATGTTATTCACATTGTTAAATACTTCTCAATTATTGATTTTTTTTATTGAACAGAGTATTATTTTCTTGATTTCGTCGAAAAAGAATAAAATAATATAAATTTGTAAAAAAATATTATAATTTTTTAATCATAAATAATACTTGATGGATTTTCTCAAAGAAAAAAATAGCACAAACTGTTTTTGCATTTGGGTCCAATTCTCCTCATTCGTCTTCACTCTCAAGACTGAACTACCTGAATCCGGTACCAAAAACTTCCAGTAATGGCGTCCGACGTCGATACTGCCGACGGCGAGACAGTAATTCTCAACTGTATCGATTCCGATGGGTCCAGACTAGACGGAGATCACGAAGAGATTGTCATTTCAACAGCTGAAGTCAGTCAATGGGACTTGACATCACTTTCCCATAGCTCAATCATTAAAATCAAAGCTAATCGGCAAAGGCAAATTACTTTTTTTGTTTATTTCTCTCTGTTTTACCTTCAGTGTCTTTAAAAAAGTGTTTAATTTTTGCTTTTTTTCGTTTCACTTGATTTTTTTGAAGTACAGGCTCATTCAGCAGTCTTCGTACTTCCACGGACTATTGAGTGGAAGCTTCAGGTATAATTTATTTATTTTTTTCAAATTTTTACTGAAGTTCTATGTATTGAATGAGTTTGAGTATAGTTGTACAAATTTGTTTCTCTGAAAGGAGTTGGGAACACAAAATACTGGTTTTGCTGCTTTTTCTTAGTGAAGCGTTTACTATTAAGTACAAATATAGATTGCTATTCTTGTTTTATATCTTGCTGGTGCAAATTACAACAGTTAAGCTACCTTAAGCAATATGCTTTGGCAGATTGGAGACTGCTACATTATTGTAGTTAAATAGAATAGAACCTTAGACCTCTTCTAACTTGAGACTCAATCAGACCAATAAGGCAAGGCCCTCCTTGTTTACAAATTCGATGATATATCTTGATATAACATCTTCTCTGTAAATATTGAAACTACTAACAGAAAATGCTGTACATGTTACTGTTCAAGGCGTCATGGCACTCGGAACTTCCAAATCCTAGATCCACCTTTGTTTTTAATTGTCCCAAAAAGAATGTCATTCTTCCTTATTTAGAAACAATTTAACTTTAAACTTTCTATTCACTCTTGTGAAATGATTTATAGACATACAAATGTTTATGGTTTGTTTTAGACCACAATTTTCAAAAGCCTTAGCCTTTCATTCTTTAACTCCGTACCTAGTTAAAACAATGTCACATAATTTGGGACAAAAGGAGTACAAGATACAATATGAAGAATTTAGACAATATTATAACATAATTCCTTTCTTTTGAGAGATTACCTTACCTCTTTATTATATGGTTCAACTGTTTCAGTGAATCTTGTTGTGACTCTATATCTATTCATTGGGACATGGAGTCACTTCTGAGTATGTTGCGATTTATCTTTGGATGCTCAATGGACCTTACTTCAGAAAACTTCCTTCCATTGTATGAGGTAAGAATTCCAGTTACCAGTATGGTTGTCTACAATTAGTTTTATTTGCTGAAAAGGTTTCTCCGATGTATTTTCTGTTGGTCACTTGGAAACCTGTGAGAGTACTTTACTATTTTTTGTTAGCTTAGTGATGTCATAGTGGCTGCCAATGAAAAGCCTTGCCCTTGTAATGGATAAGAGTTCAGCATTCCTCTTTGTTTTTTTGAGATGGGTGGGGGTTAAATTAGGTACCTCTATCCCACCTTATATGACACACTTTCCTTTCTAGTCAGTCCCAAAAAAAATGACACATTTCTTTATTTGACAAATATTGAATGACACTATCAACATCTTTCCCATGTTGGGTCCCACTTATTTGGCAAAAAGTTCATAAAAGTGTACTTTTCTATTATAAAATTTTATTTATTTTATGGATAGTTTTGGAACATTGTAAAGTCTTCTCATATTTCTTAAACTCCGTGTCCAGTCAAACTGCATCACATAAATTAGGAAGGAGGAAGTAATATATTTCAGTCAATCAGAACAACACCAAGGAGGTATTGAATGTGTATCATTACAGGACCTCAGTCTTCCATTATAAATTTAGGGAACTTATCAACGGTCCTTGGGGGGTTTCTTGGTAATAAAAATACAAAACAAAGGGAACTAAGGAAACCTGTAGAGGGTCTTAAGTCATATTCATTCAGCACAGTGTACCAAAAATTCATAAAAAGGGGTTGTCCGGTGCTCGAAGCGTCTCGTGTTCACACTAGATCTGTGTAAGTAATGCATCCCAAGGAGGTGTGATGTTGGCAGGCTACCCTTACACAAGCATAATGGCTCGAACCCGATGGAGACAACTCTACCATTGCTCCAAGGTTAACCTTCATAAACCACAAATATTCGTATCTAAGTCTAAATTGGTACGGCGTCATGGCACATCTGTGATTTTTTTTCAGTATTAAAATCCAAACGATTCAATATGTCTCACTATCAAACATTAAAGATGCATTATGATGCCTTTTTGGACCTAGGATTGTCGGGTTTAGTTCAAAAATAATAAATTCAAAGTTTTTCGAGCTTAATAGATTGTTAGAGGTTGAATGGAAACAGTGAATTTCCACAGCAGAGTTCCCAAAGTGTAGTTCTGAGAGAATGACAATAAGATAAATGGCAGAGCAGGGCAATGGGATGGTTCTGGCAGTATGGTGGCCTGAGGAGCAGAAGGTGTGAGTGAAGCCCTTAGAGAATTTTAGCTAACACTTTTAAAGTTAATCCTTGAGGTCAAGTGTCTGGTCAACTATACTTCCTTGCAAAAGGCCATCGACAACCAACAACCCCTTTGTTATCTTAAAGATTATGCCTCTGGGACAAGAGAATATTATCTGTGAAGGGCCTAGGATTCATTTTCTCTCTGAGTTGGTATTTGGGGGATGGCTCCAATGCATACTTTAACAACCATTGGTAAATCTATAGCTGATTGTACAAATACGTACCTACTTTCCCCCCCTATTTAACCACCCAAAACAAAGGTGTAAAGAGAAGGGGGTTTCTCATTAATTCATTTGTCGTCTTTCTTTGCTTAAGCCACTTCACTACTAAAAGCATATTTGTGCTCATTTAATGGTGCCTTCAATTTTATCCCATTCAGTTTGGAATCTATCCAAGCCAAGTCGTTCAACCTTTTATGGTTCCCTCCCTCCTAGATCAATATCCACATTTGACGCGATATACGTATTAGGTTTGAATTCAACATGTATAAGTTAAGTGATTTTCCTTTCCGTGAAAGTGAAAATTTTGAAGTTAACCAAAAAGAATTGTGCAAGCATATGTGATGGATGGTAGTGGCAGTGTTGTTTAACTAAGCATTCCTTGCCCGAGGTGGTTTACCTGTCTATAACTGTCAACTATCATTGATAATTGTCAAGGTTTTTCTCTCATGTTCCATACAATGCCTAGTTTGGTAGTTGCATCGTATTTGTCGGACTATATATGTCATAGATTATCCTGGTGACATTCTTTTCATTTTTTGTACCTACTAAAATATAGGATAAGTTAGCTAGCAGTCATATTGTCTTGAGCATTTTACTATTCACACATTAATGTATGTGAGTGGAAGCACGTAAGAGGGGAAAACCTTAGAAGGTGACTTTTCTAAACCAATTTTTTTGTTTATATTTATCCTTTTGCAAAAGATCTAGCAGGAAATTATTTGCAGTCATAGGAGAAGTTGAGTGAACTCTCTATTGGGGGTCACGAAAGAAGGTGAAGCTTTATGAAAGAATGTTACACTTATCAATTATCATTGTGTGCTGTATTTGCATTGAGCCCAATGCTAGAATACTCCAGGACAAAAACATACTCCAACTTTAGTTCAGAAAGTTTTGTCTTTGCATCACAATGTTGTTGGAAAGATGTTCATTTTCCCCTCTTTGATGTTTTACTACATCCTGATGGTCCCTTTTGACTGGATATTTGCTTTGCAAGTCTCTGACCAGTGATCACTGATCAGATACAACCTGTTGTTGTTTGTCTAATATTTTCTAATATCTGATCCTGAACTTTTTATTGGTAAGAATCTGATCTGACATTTATTCTGTCAGGCTGCATTATTTTTTGGAGTGGACAAGCTTCTTTTGGTTTGTCGAAGTTGGATGGACTATGTAACATCTGAAGTCAGGATTTGGCCTCCTCAATTGTGTTTAGAAGATTTGGTCCATATCTGGGACTATGGTAGAGAGAATGGTAACAATATCTTTTATTTTTAGCTACTGGAAATATGATATTTGCAGTATATTGCTCATCATATTACATTTTAATGTGATTCCATGGGTTGTCTGTTATAGATTAACATGGAATATCATGCAGCAATTGATTTTATTCCACAGCTGACTGGTTATCTGGCGAGGAACTTTGTAAGTGCTTAAATTGTACTTTGTCCAAGTTCCCAAATTGTTCTGCCATTCATTGTTTTCTTGCATTGATTGGTTTGATTTGAATGTATAAACGTATAACATACCTCTATGGGATGGTCAACTAAATCATATCTGCATACCTTTTATGTTTCTTTGTGTATCCCTGCTCGTCCTTGATCTCTCTCCCTTCTCCAGACTTATTTCCCCCCCATCCAATTACTTTCTTTTTTCCATTTCCGTCATGCAATTCTTTTCTCTTTTGCATGGATAACTTATGCAAAAAACAAGTTTATAAAAAATTTTGGCAGCAATTTTGCTGTTTAGTTACAGTAACTTTATATCATTCAATGGCAAGGTCAGTGGTGTTCTCATTTTTTTGACAAGTTCTCTGGAAACACTTCTATTGCATGTGGTTAGAGTTAGCCATTCAGTGTGAAATGTGAATTTTGAGAGTTATTACAAAAAATAAATCAGCATAGTAATAGATTTGTCTTAAAACTAGCAACTTATTATGCAAAAATTTACTGCAGTAACTAAAACAAATTTCAACACATTTTCATGCCATTAGATCTGCTTCAGCTTTTCAAATTTCTTACTTCACTCTTGTAGTTAATAGTTTTTTTTTTTAATGTCAGTTCTGCTGAATATCAAATGTATATTACTTTGAATATAAGCAGGAGCATTTCTAGCTACCAAACAAGCCCAGGAGCTGTTGCTGTGATTTAGCAAAATAGGCCAGAGAAAACATGTTGTCCTTCATATTAGTCTTAATTATTTTAAACTATTAGTTGGCATGTCACATCAGATGATTCTTTCTACTTTCCAACAATTGTTCCAGATGTAATTTTTTTCTTACTGCAGATATGGATGGCATCCTGTGACTCATTTCACAATGTCCCTTTTGAATTGTTGCTTTCCTGTGTAAAACATCCTTGTTTGACAGTAGATAGGTTGGAATTCTCTTTATCTGTTAAAATAAAGGGCTGTCTGATGCAGTGGCTTGTTTCAACTGCAATTCTGATTTCATGGTGACTTTTCACAGCGAGAAGCATCTCTGTGATGCTATTCTACTATGGCTTGGCGCTAACACCAACCCATCTGATCTTTTGAGCTCCACTGGTGATGCTCGCCTTGAAATTTTAACAGAGGTATACGATATTGTTGTGATTAAGTCAAATGACATGATATTTCCAATTGAATTTTGTCTGTCTTCGTGTGTGTCAGAGAGAGAGGCCCAAAAAGGGGGGTTGTGACAATTTTCTAGTGACTGCATTCTTTCAGACATGAAGAAAACTGCAACTAGCTTTGCACCGCTGCATGCTATAGTGACCCCACATTAGCAAATCAGGTTTAACAATCCGTGTAAGGAAAACATGTAAGAATAATCTAGACTGCTTAGTGAGATTAGTAATCACTCAACATTACCAGTTTAAAAAAAAAAAAAAAAAGAGATTAGTAATCACTGCTGATATGGACTTTTGCATTATAAGATTCCGGAAGTAGATATTCCTTCTCTTTTTTAACAAAAAAAATAGTGTTTTTTCCTCTTCGTTTTTGTTGTTTTATGACATTTCATTCCTGTGACTCTTATCTTTGTTGGTGACATGCCTATTTAATCGCTTTTGAACCTGTCACTCAATTTTTCTTGTACTTATGGGGCAGCTCACTTGTTTGGTTTTCCTTGCATATCTGATTTATGTAACAACATTACAGGTGCATTGATCTCAGTCCTAGTTTTCCTGCTGATAAAGTGTTCCAATTTGATAATTGATGGATATATTATATCTGTAAGGTCTTAATGTGAAATTAAACTCATGAACAGCTCCCTCCCTTTTAGGTTCTAGGAAATTTTGCCACTACTCGAAAAATTTAAACATTTAAAAGCTACAAACTGAAGGCCTATGATTCTTTCCCCGATATCTCTGCTACATATGCATTGAATCCTTTCTTGATTACACTGACTTAGTAATTTATGTGACCGCTGTCTTTGTTAACAGATCCGCACTAGCCTTTTGTCATTGCCGTTTGCTGCTGGTATGAGCAGTCCTTTGAGTTGTTACTTTCAAAGTACTAATGCTCAAGTGTTATTTAGGTTTCTTCTGATCATTTCTGTATTTTTGTTCGCATTTTAGGGAAACGAAGATGCCCCTTCTTCTCAAAGTTTGCGGAAAGAAGTGTGGTTGCTATCTGTAGTTTAGCTACCTCCCGTTCCTTTATCTTAGCAGACATTCTCGGAGGTGGTGACTGTAATCAGCTCTGGATCCGTTTGACTGAATATACTAAGGTTTACATTTTAGCAGCATCCTTTCAGTGTTTGTGGGTTTTGGCTTTCATTTTCCATTTAGATGCCAGACAAATATAGTCCATGTAACAATTCACGGTTGTCCTATCCATTTGATTAATTGACTAATCAAAGATTCTAGATGGCTTGAAATCTGGGGACTAAAGTGGCAAGTCTGACAACTTAATTATGAAAGTCATTTCACATGAAGTTCTTTTATATTCTTTTTGGAAGTGCTGTAATAATCTTGAAGCAAAAAGAAAACAAAAAGAAAAACAAGGAGTGTTTATAACTTATTTTAGACCTAGACGTCCTTTTCTATTAAGAAGTAGAGTTTTCTGAGTTGTGATAGCTTAATATCTTTTTCCATTGTGTCTTCACTCAATGGATAGAATATAGCTAATATTCTTTTTTTTTTTTGAAACTGGTAATGTTAGAATATATCTAATATTCTGCAGACAATTCAAATGACGCGAACAAATGACTCTGCTTATAGTTTTCACTTCACACTATCTGTTCTTGAGATTTTCCGAAAACTGAACTTGCTAGAACTTTGGGCATGATTTCTAAATTCAACTTTCTCCCTTTAATCACTTGTTGGAACTACAAGCTTAGCACATTCAACATCATCAAGAGTAGGCTTGCTCGCTTGATTATAAAATATCACTTACAGTGTCAAAGTGAAAAAAAAAAAAATTTCTTCACTTTTCCTCTTTTACTGGAAATGAAGTTGTGAAATTTCATACAATGTTAACACTTAACAACCACTTTCATTGCTTAATTCCTTTTCTGAATCTCCTCTGTAGATATTGGACCTTTCCGGCTGCCCACAAATTAATCTGTCTCTTCTTCTCCTAAACATGCTTCCTTCTTCCAATAATTTGGACAAATTGCTGATGAAGAAGATTAATCAGCTTTCACTTAAACTTGAGCGCCATATGGATATATCTCGGATTCCATGGGAAATTTTCCCTGTTTTGACTTTTGAAGCAGTGCAAGTGGTGGATGTTTCAAATTGTCCTATGCTGCATCTTGAAGCTGCCATTGAGTGCTTTTCCAAGTCATTTCCATCCCTAACAACATTAAAAGCTGCTTATATTTTGAACTTCAGGACAATGAAGCTGTACCAGTTGTTACAGAGATGCCCATTACTCTCAGACATCGATCTAACAGTAAACAGTACTCCTGTAATACCAGCGAAGGTCTCTGTTATATCTTCATTCCCTGCTGTGATGCTGCAGATATCAACATCTCCCAATGATGAGACATGTCCTGATGTTCCAGCATTTCATTTTTCTAGGCAGCTCTCAAATATTACAAAACTCATATTGGAGGGTCGAACAGATATCTATGGTATGATATTTGTCCATCTGTCCTAGCTCAAACCCCATCCTGACCATAGGAAAAGTCTCTTTCTGGGAAATCATTTTTAATTTTCTGGCCCTTAGAAATGATTTTTTTTAAAGATCCAAGTACTCTTCCCACTTTACTTGATTCTTGGTGAAAGGGTATGAGCCTAAAAGCATGCTTAGGAACGAAGCCCAAAAATAATACCTGATATGTTAGAAAGCCTATATCCTGAAGGTCTGGAGGAAAAACCACTGTAAAAAGAATTATCCTCTTATCTTCGCTTAGTTCCCGCCCATCAATTATGCAATCTATCTTAGAAAGTTTTTCCTAGACTCTTGCTATGTAAATGTTGAGTACTGCTTTTAGCTGTTATATTGTGTTTTATAAGTGATACCACTTCCATTTTCTCATGCATATAGTTTGGGAATCACATCTATATGTTGCCTTGGAATCTCGTCTGTACTTTTCTCGAGCTGTTAGAGGATCTTTATTGGAAATTCAGCTTGCTTGTATGCTCTTAATGATATGATGCCCTCTGCATTGAGCTAACTTTGCTTCTCTTTGGTATTCTCCAGATTCTGATCTCCAAAATATTGCAGAGTGCTGCCCTTCCTTATGTTGTATTAACCTCAATGCATGTACGTCCATAACGGATTCTGGCATATCCATTTTAGTATTGAAATGTGTTGAACTACATTCAATCTTTGCGTGTGATACTTCATTTGGGCACAATTGTGTGCTTTCACTTTGCGGCAATATCTCTAGACTTGACGCTGTGGCAATGAAGATGGCAGACAATACCAATTCATTAGCTTACAAACTTCAAATTCTGCATATAGGAGGCTGCAAAGGTGAGCGATTTTCTAGATTTTGTTTTCTGCCTTGCCTCCTCCATGCCAATGTTTGTTAACAAAACAGTAGTTTGTACCTAGAAGCTTTTATTTAAAACTATGGTTAGCAGTTTACTGCTTTGCATCTTCCAATGTGACTGTTGATAAAATTTAGTTCCAAGTGGATACAAGAACTCTTTTTCAAAATAAAACTGCAAGCTTGAATGCTGGAGTCTTTCTGAAATCACAAAAGTAAGGATTTAGTGGAGGATGCTGCATGTTTTGGTTTCCACCTGAGTCTCAGTCGAAGCGACTTACAACTCAATTAATTTATTGATAGTTTAAAGAGTTATTTATTTTTGAACGATGACAGCTGGAACTTAAATGTAAATCATTGCACCTATAACAAACAAAATTCTTGCTCAACTGCACTCAATGGAGCGTTTTTTGACTGTTGGAATCTCATGTAAGGCTAGACATTGTAAGATAAGGAAGCTGGCAATTATATTTGCGGTACATAATTTTCTTTTGATGAAGTATATATGTGGGACATGATTATATCCTCTTTTTCCAGTTTGTTTCTTCTCTTTCACTTCAATTTTCGAAAACTCTCCTCATTTGCAGGTATCAATGAGACTTCTCTTTTGGAGCTTATCTCTCAAACTCATAGAATAAGAAGTCTTTGTTTGAGGGAAACACAGCTCGTCGACCATTCTCTATATAAATTTTCAGGATCATCATTGGAAATGCTTGATGTATCTGATACTAAGGTTTGTAAGTAGTCCTGGAAGAACTTAAAGTCTGCGTTCTCCAAATTTTTTCTGGAAAATATGTGGATTTATATGTTATCAGTTTGCTCCAGGGTCAAGCTTTTAGGGTGAGGTGTTGAAAGAGTGGAGGCCATAGGTTGAACCGCACCATCTGCCATAGTGAAAATAATATCTATGTATTTGGCCTGTATAAAAGACTCTGACAGGTGACACACACGACAGAGCTGCCAAAGACTCAAAAATGAATGCTACCTTTTTAACAGTCTAAGCTCCTAAAAGGGATGTTTCCACATAATTCTATACAATTATGTATTTCAGGACATGTATATAGATACCTTCTATAGCTTAAGTAAAATTTTTGACAAATAGAAGCTAGAGTCAATCAGTGGACTTATTCTAACTTTTAAACGTTTCTGGAAATCAGATCCATGCATTTTGAAGAAAATGTTAAACGTCAGCAGACACCTATGTGCACTAAACTCTCCACATCTCTGTGTAAGCTCCCTCCACTACATGGCCTAGTGCCAAAAACGCCAAGGCACTTCACTTGGTTTTACTAACTTGTAGTCTCTCAGAATAATTAGAAGGGAGCAATTTTTGGGACTTTGGACTCTATAGGTGGAGCATTTGAGGAAGAATGATATTTAGTGACAGATGATTTGTCTGTATAACCAATATATTATGCACTTTGGAATTACAGGTTTCTTGCCATGCGGTGGGTCATGTTGTCCGCAGAAATCCTCTTCTAAAATGTTTGATTGCCAGAGGCTGCAGGCATCTATTACAAGAGGAAAATGATATTCTAGAGAACTCTCCTGTATTGTATTATGAGCTTGGGAAGTCCTGCAATTTGGAGGAAATTTCTCTTGGTTGGGGATTCTCGTTCTTTTCATTGGAGGTCCTGCGTCCAGCAATTAAAATGTTGAGGACATTTATTGTTGGTTTAGGTGGATCTTTAGGTGAAGATGGGCTCAAGCTGGTACCCACCTTTTGTCCTTGGCTAGAGACCTTGATTCTTTATTTCCAGGTAATGTGTTTATGCAAAAATTCTTGGTAGTTTTTTCGCATGGTTTCGATCCAATTAGTTGTGTGCATATTGGATAATTCTCAATGAGCTGATGGGTTGAGGGCCTGAACTGGATTTCAATCATCTGAATTGTAAGGAAATGTGATGACAGAACAAGTATAGTCGCAAACGGTGGGATCGTTGCAACTCAATTCCAGATCTTTTTTGCCTTTTTGTCTTGTCTATTCCAAGCATGGTTCCTCAAGTCTAACCACTTTCATGAAGTATTTCTCATTGTCTTGAGTTCTCTTTCTGTAATGTACCGCCTTCTAGTTTCTTTACTATAATGTCAATGGACGATGACGTGTAATGGTTTCTTCAAGTGTTACTTCATGTTTCTTCAAGTAACATTAAGTGTGATGAAAACTATCTTTACCTTGGATCTTTATCCTTAAAGTTTAGGGGAGGGCTAGAACCTGTTTCAAGGTCCTAAACTTATTTACGTGGTCTTGGAAACTAAAATTTCTTCATTGTCTCTAAATATGTTCATCATTACCTTAGATTATAAAAGCTTGGAAAGATACCTTTTAATATCATTCAATAAAATTAAGAAATGGAATTTGGTGATTTTCCTGGACCTTAAGTTGGATTTTGATTTAGCCATCACTCTCTCATTTTCTATCTACATTAATGATTATATGTTCAAAAAATGTTGATATATAAGTTTAGAACTTGTGGTCAAATTTATAAAATTTTGACATAAAAAAGCAAACCAACAAAGTAATCAGGCAGAGGGCATAGAATGTAAGCGTTTTATGGCATAAACTTGTAATAATGGGACTTATCGGGATAAAGTAGACCCTGTGATTCTTTTCTCCAGACTTATTACTTACAGGATCTGACGTACATATGAACATTTTAGATCTGAGTGTAAGTAGGTTTGTATGGATAGAGAATGTCAATTATTAATTTTATTGAGGATAGAAAAATCGGGGCATCCAGTTGTATAACACAATCTGCCATACCTTGTTGCACCTGGAAATCTGAATTCTTGTCCGAGTCGTAGATGGTGTGCATTTTAGAATAGTGCTTGAAATCAGTGTTGCTTACTTAGTATTGCTGATCTTAACAGGTAGTATCTGATTCTGTTGTAAGAAATATCTTGGAAACCTTGAAAAACTTGCAAGTTTTAGCTCTATGCTATTGCTTTGGTGAGATTTCCTCATTAAGCTTCCAGTCCAGTGCACCACGTTTGAGGAAATTGAAACTCCAAAGAGTATCAACTCAGATGACCAATGATGATTTGCTTATCCTTTGTCGGAATTGCATGAACTTAACTGAGCTTTCGTTGGTGGGATGCAGACGTCTTAATTCAGGTCTGCACTACTCTCGAGAACATCTTGTTTTGAATTTGTATGATGTTTGAAAAATTCTCGTCTAAGGTTCATCCAGTTGTAACAAGCAAAATCCAATTTGCTATACTTATTTCTCCAGATCAATTAGACAATTAAAACCACCACCACACTTCAACCCCCAAGCTAGTTAGGATTGTCTATATAAATCCTCGCTATCCATGTGCTCCATATAGCCTGTCATTCTAATGTCCAAAAATATATGTTCTCTAGCACTAGAAGTTCTGTACATCTTTTACAGGCAGGCAAATCTCTATCAACACTAAAAGACTCCTAAGTCCGAACGATATTGGACTCAAAGCAAGTGTACCAACATGACTAAGCCTTAATTCCAACAGATCGGTATCACTTATTTTCGTTTTTTTCTTCCATTATGCCTCTATTTTCTCCAAGTTTGCCTGGATTTCAATAGACTCTAGGTGTTTTGAAACAAGTTTTCCATGTAATTTTAGGTGTACCTTATCCCTTTTCGACCACAATTCCGTCTTATTTCACCTCAGCTTTGATGTTCTTATGTTGGCTACACATGTGGTGCATATGTTCTTACTTGTTTTCAAAAAAAAATATATTCTATCTTACTTCTACTTATCCTAACTAAAAACCTCATTCTCTAGAAAGCTTCTCCCTAGTTCTAGTTTTGATCAAACATCCTCAGTGATTTCATGAATTAACACATATTATCTGCAAATAGCATACATCATGGGAACTCATCTCATAATTGGGGTAAACATGTACAGGCTAAATCATCTATAAGATAAAACAAGTACAGGTTAGGTGCAAATAATCGGTGTAAACCTACCGTTATGGGAAACTCCTTTGTTTCTCCTTACACTACTCATTGGGAATGAATTGCTTAACTATTTCCTCAGCCATTTAAATAGTGTTTATAAGTAATCCAAAAAAAGAAAGGAAAGTAATTCCTATTCCTAATTACTCAATAGCTAGTATTCTAAACCTTTCCCAAATTTACAAGGAATTGACCCTTGTCATATTAAAGAATTCCTGATTCTTAACACTAGTGATGGCTTCTTCATACATATTCTTTATATATCTAATACTGATACAGTTCTTCTCTAATATCGACCAAAGGACATTTGTTGCTACACTTGCTCTGGATCAATCAATACAATGTATAGATCTTCCTTCTTCTCCCTATAAATTTTAAGCAGTTTCTTCTAAGAATATAACCTTCATTATAGATCTACCAAGCATAAAACCAAATTGGTTGTTAATCACTCTTTTAGTGTCCCTATGTTTGCGCTCTATCCCTCTTTCCCGAAGTTTCAGTGCATGATTCATAAGTTAAATGCCGCGATAGTTTGCAAACTTTGAAGATCCATGTTGTTCTTATATATTGGAATCTTTGGCAGATCAATTATGAGATGAAAATCCTGGTTTTATGACCTTATAATGTTTCTTTGCAGAGTCACAAGATACTATTTCAAATGGTTGGCCAGGGTTGATCTCTCTTCATTTAGAGGTTTGCCGTTGTTAATTCACTCCACTTGCTGTATACTTGCTGACATGTTTCTTTTTGAAATTTCTAATTCTTCTAGCTGAAGAAAGAATTTAAAGTTGCTTATGTGATGGAATTCTTAGATGCTACAGGTTCCAAATGATCTCCCTGGGGAGTAATTGGGAGGAGAAATACACTAGCATGTTAGGTGTATTTTGTTAGGTCATTGAATATTCGTCACATGCAGTTGTTGCAACCTAAGTTTGCAACGTGTTACCAACATTTCTAACTAAAGAAAAAGGTTATTTTCACAACTGATGCATTTATGGTGGGAATCTGAATTCCCCGTGTTATGGACCTTGGGCCTAACCCAACCCCAAAAGCTATCTCAAGAAGTGAGGATTGCCCAAGCAGTGGGACTCTTACCGCCCCCCCCACAACAGGATTGGATATCTGGTGCCGAACCCTGGGCATAATTCAATCCTAAAAGTTAGCTCAAGAGGTGAGAATTGCCCAAGTCATATTAAAGAGACCAGACATCCCTTAAAGGAATGATGTGGGACTCTTCACACCCTGGGTGAAAAACAGAGAGAAGGCATAAGCAATTTAATCAATGATGCATTCCTCCTGTTAAGTCACGTATCCACTATCCAGTATCAGCTACTAGGATTTGGAATCAGCTGTATTGCTACAAACAGAATGTAGCAGAGATGATGCTTAAAAATGAAGAGTGTCTCTTGCAACCCTAAGTAATTAAGATGCTCCTAAGTAGTATCAAACTCCTGATGTTAAGTATTATTTACCTGAGATCACAATCTTTTAATAGTTGACAGACAGACGTAAACCATGTTATGTCCTAAATTGCAGCCTGACAAGTACAGATTCCACTGTTTTTCTGGAACTAGGCTTTGTAAGCCGAAACATACTTCCCTATATCAGTTACAGAGGTCGGACACATAAGAAGCATTTAATGAATGAGTTCATTTCATGTCACATTTAGTTTTTTCCCAGAAGCATTTAATTATGAGTTCGATTCATATCACTTTTTTTTTCCTGTTAGTTATTTTAGAACTCCACATGACTGGAGATATAGGTAATTTCATTTTCAGACGTCGCATATATAGATGAGGATGCCCAATTAAAAAGAAAATCAAACTTTTGGTCCTTCCAAGCATTTTTTATGGCTTGTTCCATCACGATTATCTTTGGGTTTGAAACTTATATTGTCTATTTCCTCTAGAAATGAAATTTAGCTGTCTGTTTTCTCACAATTTCATGTGGTCTAATATTGTTTAGGACTGTGGTGAAGTAACTACCAAGGGTGTCACTTCGCTTATGAATTGTCAAGCACTTGAAGATCTTTTACTACGTCACAATGTAAGTCTGAATGTTCCGCACTTCCGTAAATCAAATGGGGGAGGATCAATAATACTGAACAATGAATTCCAAAGGGCACAATAAATATAATACAAACTTGCCATGATTTTATCATTATGTGAAGTACCATATTAATCCTCTCTTTGAAGGGGGGTTTTGAAGGTTTTGTTATTCATAAGTTAAATGTTATTACTGAACTGAAGTTCAACTTTTGAATGATAGGGCCTTGGAATTGACAGAAATTTTATTATCCATGCTGCTTCAAGGGTAAGCATAGATAATTTGTGTTTTTCTTTTTAAGACGTGAACCCTGACATTTCTTAATAGTATATTTTAATGCAATTAGATGCCACTGCTCCGGAAGGTAGCAGTTGATGTATGTGATGCAAAGGATGGTGACTTTGATCTTCCAGATGTAAGACCTCTAATGCGTTCTTGTATAGCTCATATAATAATGTGCTCCTGTATAGCTCTAATGTTGCAGATTCAGACCCCATTTTTTCTTCTTTTTTTATTTTTTTATTGTTAATCTCTTTTGCAACTGCAACAGTTGTATTATTGTTTAGCTTCTTGCATAACTATGAGTAAAGTGGTTCAAGTGAATCTTCTTTTCCGTGTCAAGGGGAGTGCTTGGGTGTCACTTCTGGCATTGCCTCCATAAAAGTATTGCTAAGAAGTCCTTAATAATCTAGACACCCTCTACATTGTTGTCCTGATATTTTTATATCTGGTTCAGTTTCCTGACAGGAACTTCTTACGCATAGTGAAGATTGCAAGATGCAATTTAAAAAGATGCACTTTAGGTTCAACAAAATCTGGAACTTGTACAACTCCGGTGCATGCAGAGACTCTGATACTGACATGGGACAGTAGGAAACTTTCAAGAACTGTTGTCAAGGAAAGATTATAGCATTTGATAGCCAAAAATGTTAATGGTCTCTCTGAATGTATGCACATTTACTGGCACAATGATGCAATATTTCCCAAAGTCATCAAGTCGTATTCCTAGGCCTGGGCAGATCAGTGCATAGCTGATGGCAGGAGAAACGGTCTATAATACAATACTTGGCATTCTTGGTCTGTTGTGTAACCTTTTTTATTATACCCAACTGCCTCGGTTTGGTTTAACACCGCCAGGAGAAGGGCTAGGTATAGGTAAGGGGGTCCAATTAGGCCTCTTCGTTGCAAAATTATATTGTGGAGATGGAACAAACACAAATTTTTATTATTATCTATGAACTGTTTATGCCCCTTGACATAGTATAGGTTAAGGGGCTAAATAATTGCTTTTAAGTCACAAGTTCAAACAATTTAGCACGTACATTATTGTTGGGTTGAGGCTTGCGAAATTTCCTTTCCACTTCACTTTAAATGTATCATTTCTTTGTTCAGAGTTGTCTCGGTGCTTGTTTTTGTTCTTGGGAGTGAATAATTACTTAAAATAAAGGCGGTTAAGGTCACATTTACATATTAATAGTATGGATTTGCTTGTGCAGTGAGAAAGGTGTTACTTATTATCGTTACTTGTCTGACTGTTAGTTTCTTTCGACGCTTAGTTAAATGTGCTCTATATACTTTTAACTCTCAAGTACATGTACAACGCTCACATACAGATGTGTATGTGTAGATTCATGTGATACTAAGTGGATTAACAGACTCGAACGATGGACGCTGTTTCATTTATGGAGAAACAAAATTAAACTGCACTGCTGATATGTATGTTTGCATGGCACAGAAGACAGACGCAAATTAGAAAAACAAAGCTCAAGTATCACACAGATCAACTGAGTTCTCTAGGACCAAACCAAAAACAACATGGTAGCCCTACCATCTGAGAAACACTTTGCACTGTTTGGTAAACATGATTACTGTCTCAATTACATGTTTCACCTGGATAATGACTTTTTAAAATAATATATATAGAATACCTATTTAAAAAATCACAATGTAACACTGGCATAAACAGGCAGGCGTTGAGCAACACCAGAAGCTAATATGTTGTCACAAGTATATGTTTCACCTGGATAATGACTTTTTAGTATGACAGCATGAGAGGGAGTGTCATCATATAATCAATAAGAAAAACAAGTACCATATGTCTCTCTTAATTTTCTACTCAATGTACAACTTGTGTCAAAAGTATCCAATGCTTTTATGCAGTTTGCAGCTAGTGTCAACAGTAAATGAAGTACTTGAGATTTTACTTCAAGATAATGTCTGGAGATCATCCCAGGCTTCTGCGCCTGAACGAACGATAGCAGTGAGCATGACTCTTCTAGATCAAAATGCCTGGGACATATTCCAATAAAAGTTATAACCCTAGCATTCTTCGGATTCCATATTCCACTTGAAATGGTCAAAACCTAATCTTTTCAAAAGATCCTCCACTCCATAGACCCTGAAGTTGAAGCCAAATTCATCACCCATACAAAGGATGGTACATTACCACAAGTCATCCTAATCATTAGCAATTGCAAGCTATGTTGCTTGGACTCTCCAAAAATGTTTCCGCACTCGTGTCGGATTCCCCAAAATGCACTACTTTGGAGGATCCAACACGCACCCGCCAATATTTTTGAGGAGTCCAAACAGAAGGTCCTCATTAGGCACCACAAAAGCATTGAATGCAAGAACCAAAACTTCATCCATAAAGACAAAAAAGAATTGCACCAATGCCCAAATAAATTTTATAGTTTAACCAGTAACGAAGTCGATATAAATCTAGTGATTCTCTAAACTAAGTACCTTTTTTGTACAAGTCTAAACTAACTACTTCATAATAATATATGTATTTCATAATGTGGTCTAAAAGGCACACAAGTTCCTGGCTATGAATTATGAGTGTGATTCCATGGCACAGCAAATGGAAGTAGACATTCATATGAATGGCAGGGAGAAGGCATGAGTACCCCGAAGTTATCCCAGGTTTACTGTTAGACACCTGCATTTTGCAGGGGGTTAACTTTCATGAAATGAACCCGTTAAACAAGAAACAGAAATTTCTAGCATGCAGTGATCTCCACGCACAAACTTTCACTTTTCTGCCACGCCAACACTTAGAGGGGTGTTTATTTAACTTCGGAATAGTAAGGTTAATAGGATCCTAAAAAGTGTAGGTGTGTAACTGAAAATTCATATGACATTTTTCATATTTTGGAACGTTTCAAAATTTTGATACATTCTATTTCTCTGCAGCTTTCGATAAACCGAATTCAGTAAACTATTTCAAATTTTATATTAAACTAACTTCTCAACTATTGCTGTAGTATTTTCCGCTATCACTAACTATATAAGTCACACATCTTTAAACTCTGTGTTTCGACAAATAACATCAGATGATGAAACTTTATGATTTCATATACAACACAAAGTGCTTGAGAAACACTTATATAGAACATGCTACATTGCTAGAAAGATAAGTACACAAAGATATGCATATGTATTTGAACAGAATGTTGATCGCCATAACTGTGATTTGAAATGATTCCTCGGTATAGACATCCATCTCAAAAACAGCCTAACTGCAGAGACTAAAGCAGAAGACGAAAGAGTTGGAACCTCTTACTACTCATTTTTGGGAGAGTGGCAGAACACTAATCTTGGTCCAAAATCACAATCCCATGGAAACTTCAGATGACTTGACAGAAATGAAAATCGTGGATATCAGTTGTAGGGAAAATCCCTTTTATGTGATTATACTTTTGGTAACAAAATGATACAACCAATAAATACCAATTGAACACCCACGCCAAAATGTAGTGTCAAAATCTATTGGTAAAGATATAGCACATTGAAAGATTATTCACAAGTAACCAATCTAGAAAATATATTGACCTTCAGTCTGTTGCAAACACACCTGCAAGTGATCAGATGTCTATCACAACGCATATTGTGATGTTCTAGCAGCCATATTAGCAACTTGAGCCTGCATCTGAGCAGCCCTAACTTTCGATGCTGTAGCACGATGAAAGAACTGCTCGCGTGACAACAACCTTATGTTCCTCAAGTACTGGTCAAATGGTATTGCCCCACCCTGTATAGCTTTGTCCAACGAATAAATCACATCCTCTAACGCCAAATCTGACGCCGTGCAATCTAGCATCTGCTTGAAAAGGTTATCACATGGCTCAAAGGCGGTATCCACATCCACATTCCCTAAATTGGTCACTTTCCCCTCGTTCTCCCTCAGCCATCCCTCTAATACATCACTATTCATCAAAACCATCTGTAACTGCTGCTCCAACCCCTCTTTCTCATCCTGCATTTCCTTTAATGCTTGTTTCAATTGCTCCTCCCGCTGCTTCAACACTCCCTGAGCATTAAACAACCCATCCATATCCTTCTCCTGTGCATCCCTCAACCCAACTATATCATTATGCAAGTCAAGAACCAGCTTATCTATCGCGTTCCGCTTAAAAACCTCCTCCCAATCATCCTGTTTCACTGAACCATAAGGTGGTTGTTGAACCGGCCGAGGAGGTATCGCGGGCCTGACCCCAGATGACCCAACTGGCGAAATGTGATTAGGAAAACTTGTACTTGGCGGAGGATGAGGGGTTGGGGTAGGGGTAGGCCTAGGACTAGAACTAGGGTTAGGGTTTGATGGATGTACTTGTACTTTCGCATAAAGCGGAGGATCCCTTCCAAAAAAATGACTCAAATTACGAACCAATTCAACAAGATTCGAACTAGGGTATATCCAATTCTGTAAATACGGAATCGACACAACCCCAGATGGATTCACAAACGGATGAGGTTTTTTAATAACCATATCCCTAGTCGGATTCACAAAAACCAAAGGCGGATGACGTGGGTAAGATTCCATCAACCAAATAATCACCGGAATATTATACGTACGATCTAGATAAACCATCGGAACAGTACCTACAGCCTGCAATAGATTCACAGTCCTTCCATCATTATGAGTAAACGAAGCAGTTTTCGGCTGAAGTGAAGGGAAAATATCGATTAAAGAAAGAAGATGTTGACGGATCAGCCATTTGACATCTTCAGCATAAGGAAGTGCAGATGGACCACGCTGAGAGAGAACGCTGCTAAGAAATTGCTGAAATTGTTGAGGATTTGGAGGCTCCATTGAAGGAGATTTGAAGATGAAGATGAAGAAAAAGGGAATGAATTTATTTAAACAGAGAAGAAGATTGAGGTTGCTTCGAGAGATGGTGTAACGCGTAAGGCGTGTAGAATGTAGAAAGAGTTTTTTTGAAGAAATAACAAGGAAATTAACCAACGGGGGGAGTGGAAGAGTTTGACATATAACTTTCGTTATCTTAACAAAGATCACGTTCATTAAAAAAATAATTAATACAATATATACTTTTTACTTTTCTTTTGTTATTTTAGCGAAAATCATGTTCATTAGAAAATTAATTAATACAAATATATACTTTACTTAATTATCGCTATTTAATACATATTTCTTATTTTTCAATTTAAATGAATAGATGATATCTATCTAAATAATAAAATATGGATTATGACTGACTCGATTTTGGAATCATAATCATTATGTTGAAGGTTTGAATCCGTCAAAGGTTTGAATCTCCCGTACTTCACTTAATTCACCAATTTTACTAACAAGGGCTTAAATGGCTATAGATACTATTATTCCAATAGCTAGACCCTATTTTGATTTAAAAAATATAGATTCTCAACTCCTAATTATTGTGGCGCGTAAAATAAAATATTAAAAATAATTATAATCAATATACTAGAAAGAAAAAAGTAGGCAAGGAATGAAAACAGATACTTGGTCTATGATACAAAATGGGGGAAATCTATTTATCTCAAATTCTTAAGATGACAATTGACAGTTATTTTGAAATAATCCTTTTAATCATTGTGCCCTTTAACTAAATCAATGAAGAAAAATAATCCACGTACCCCTAAATTAAATCAACTAAAACATAGTTAATCCTAGTACCCTTGAAAAAAAAAGTTTAAAAATTTTCATTTTACATCTCAAAAAATTGAATCAAACCCAAAAAGGACCTCAAACAGATAAATTTTGAAAAAAAAATTCACACAAAATTTAAAATCACAATAAAAAGGTATTCACTGAATATCAAAAAGTCAAGCTAAATAATTTAACTTGAAGTTTACTTGATTTGATTTTAATTTTAAAAACTGACATAATTAATTTTGGTTTTAAGTAAAAAAAAAAAAAATCACACCAAATCGTCTATATGTATATTTATTTTAAAAATTTTAATTTCACACACATATCTATGTATGTGTACATATTAACCTTTTGCCATTTTTGTTTGTAATCTAGGTGTTACCCATGATGTGAATTTAATGTTTTTTCTTTATCTTCTAGTTTGATTCGTAATTTTCATTTTGATGATTCTAAAAATTGATTTCATGTTCAAAATGATTTGTTTTGAGTGCTTTAATTATTCATCACCATTTAATTAAATTATCATCAAAATATCTTAGTATATCATAATCAAATCTTTTTTTAAAAATTATACAAAGAAAAGTTCATCAATAAATAAGTGAGAGCACACCTATAAGTATTCTAAAATCACTTGTCACTCAATTTTTATTTTTAAAATTTTCTTTTAAACTTTTATACTAATATTGCACTTATGTTAAAAAAAATGAAATTATAAATCTAAAAAATCAATAAAAAAACATAAACAAGGAAAGAAGACGGATACTTTTACAAAGTTCAATCTTTTAATCATATTAGCGAGCACAGGGAAAAAAGGAGATAAAATTTGGATTATTACTGATTTATTTATCCCTCTTCAATTTCTGAAAAAATAAAAATCTAACAGTATTAAAAAAAGAAGGGGAGCTAAAAATTAAAATACTATGAGAAGAAGGGGTGTTGGAAAGAAAAAGGAAAGATTGGGTAATTTGAGGAAAGAGAGAGTATGCTGACAAAAAGGGATCCACTAAACACTTGTCAAAATATAAGGACACCCTCATACAACTAGTGTTGGTTGTACCTCATTCATATTAAAAAATTTCTCAAAGAGGTAACACTTCAAGACGCAATTTATATTGTACAATCACTACAGGAGCACTACATGCACACAATTTACTTTTTGATGATCGATTTATATTGTACACAATCACTACATGAGCGATACACGTGTCCAGAAACTAGTCATAAAAATACACCATCAAGGAAAAATAAATAGCGTCCCTTGCTTTTGACACAAATTGCTAAATACTGTATGAAAAAATTACCCTCTCCCTCTTCCTCTACCTCTTCCTGTTCCTCTTCCTCTGCCCATTCCCCGACCTCTTCCTCCTCTCCCCCGGCCTCGAGAACCCGACCCCTGAAAACCTGATCTCTCAGGCTTCAGTTTTAAGGACTGGACCCCTCTTCTCTTTTCGGTTCGTGTTTCCTTATCTCCGTTATCTTCCACATACTTGGCTGAGCTCCTGGAGAAAAAGGAAACTTCCCTCGAACCTCCGGGACCAACCTTGATATTGTTCATATCATGAGAAGCTCTGACATTTGACAATCCTGCAACCCTTTCACCAAGTGAAAGCGCATCCTCTTTTGCAAGTGAAATATGGTTTGAGAATGCTTCTGCATGCCTATCATCCTTGACTTCATACATTCTGGAATTTTAAAGGATAGTGAGACATACCCATATTCACAATTTGTATCAACCCATGCAAAAACTTGTCTATGTAAGAGGTTAAACATAGTGCATAATAACTTAGTCTAAACGTGGCATGAATTTGGAGGGCATTCGTTGACTTCTTACCTCGGAACTCTGGCCTTCTTTCTAGATTTTTTGTCATTTACTTGTTCATCTTCTGATGATTGTGTTGCTGCAGACGCATCAGAATCACTAGCCTCCTCACCTTCCATCACAGGCTCAAAATGTTCTTCCACTAAAGATGGTCGCTTTAAGGAAGGCATAGGGTGCAATGCCCGATACTCATGAGAATCTTCTTCAATTTCAAAGTCCTGTAGGAAAACCAAAATACATCAAAAAGTTGAAGGATGTTGGGATCTGGCAGAAACTTCCTTTTTAAATAATGTAATTTTTTTTTAGTAGAAGAGGAGTATGCAAATATAAAAACAATTGCTTAAAAAAATATTTATCAGGTACATCTAAAGAGTACTTCAGAAAATTCAGGTAACATAGTCTTCTTGTGGAGAACGCTTCATCAATATACTTACCAAAATAGAAGAAAGCTAGATCACCATTTTTCCAGATTATCAGTTCAAGAAATGTAATTATTTTTCAGCCAAACTATTCTGATGATAATCTGTACTGATTATTAAACATCAGGTAAGTGAATCTTAGTAAATAATATGTATACCTTATTTTCAATGATGCGTTTGAAACGTTCATCTTCAAGAACGTCCATGGTCAGTCCTTTCTTCTTCTTTGATGTCTTCTTCGCATCAACATCATCAACATCCTCCTTCACATTCTCAGCTTCCTCATTCTCAAGAAGTTGTTCAACCAGAGTGCGATTAACTTTGGGAAGCCTCCTTTTAATCTGCAAAGTGATACAGAATGTAAAGATGGATATTCTGAAAAAAGGTAGAAATTTTCTTTTAAATGAGATATACATCTGGAGTTAAGTTAGAAACCTGTCTAACCCTTTTCATTCAGTTCAAGAAGCACACAACTTTGATTGCAGTGAAAACGTAGAAGTAAATTTCACAACAAGAACCATGAGCAGAAACGACTACTGATATACTTGTAGTGCCTTATTGGCAGACATGTAACAGCCATCTGATTTTGAATCTTTACAATATGAGGAAAAAGGATAATCTTTCTAATCTTCTGCTGACACTAACTTCAAGAGTAAAACTCAAAATTCTCTGGCATCTGGTATTTATTCGATGCCAGTTGATTGACATATGAATTACCATGACAACTTCAAAGATCATAACTAGAGCACAAGAAAATCACACAGCATCACACAAAAGAATCCATAGTCCAACCCTGCGCTTAACTTGTGTTGCTTACAAAGATGGCTGGTGAGTGTGACCAAGTCCTTAGGACTTGTACTCGTCTTAGTTCCCATTAGGAGAATTTCCGCCAATACAAGCAAAAAAAAAACATTAAAAATTTAGTTTGCTACATTACACAGACACCTATCAGGTGATCCACAAGTCCTGAATATAAATCTCGTCCCAAATCCAGATACCACAAAGCTTTTGTTTCTTTTTTTCTTCTATTTTATGGGGAAAATGCTCTTAATATTATTTAAAGTAAAAATTCATGAAGCCCATCAGAACATAGAAGTTGGCTTCTCTTTTCTTCCCGACTATACTGAATCCTCACAATCCCCAACCTCGTCCACCCCCGGCAGCCATTATGACCCATGCTGTCTTCGACCACAAGACCTATTACATCCTAGCAATGACTTGTTCTCTCGTCTCTCTTCCCTGTTCCAGTTGCTGCATCATTCCTTTATGTTTACTGTTAGCTCTCAGATTCAGCCATCTTTTCCTGTTTTTTTTTGTTCTTTTAATAAATCATGAAGGGCAGGGATGGAGAACACATGGTGGGAATCTGAACCTTCCATCAAGTTCACTAAGTGAGCTATAACCCAATCCCAGAGCCAGCCATCCTCAAGGAAACAAGACTCAAATTGGGCATAATCTTTAAAAACTTAGAGGAAGTTGAGTCAGATTACCTTACCTTACCTTTTCTTTCTCAGGGGTTTCCTGGTCAACTAGTGAAAGTTTATTTTACTCGGCAGGGTTTTCAAGATTACTCCAACTTTTAGTTGAATTTAGGTAATGCAAATTTGTTTTTGATGCTAGCCTATTCAGGATTTTAAGTCAATGAGTGTGGAGTACCAATACACACATAAGTTGTTGAGACATTTATTTTAATAACCTTGGTGTACAGGTTTAGCTTGCACACACCTCAACTAATTCCACGGGATAGCTGTCACCTCCCACGAACAACTGGTGCCAGGTTTTCAGCTATATGCTTAAGCAAGTGGGCCTTGCACCGGCTGCGAAAAGCTACATCTCCTCATGAGTAAATCATATCATTTCAGCTCAAAACCGAGCTGAACTAGGAGTAATAAGGAGAACCTGGAAAATCCCTTTTACCAAACTAATGATAACCAAACAAACAAACACACTGCGCTGCTTCCTATGTTAGTGTTTTATCTCCCTCATAAGTTAGTTACATGCAAGTTAAATGACAAAAGTATATTGATATAAATCTTCAGCTTCGGAGACAATCAGACCATAATTGAAA
This sequence comes from Solanum appendiculatum, assembly GCA_018342035.1. NCBI lineage: Eukaryota > Viridiplantae > Streptophyta > Magnoliopsida > Solanales > Solanaceae > Solanum > Solanum appendiculatum. Next base: position 469,859 of record JAGDQO010000286.1, on the reverse strand, counting down.
AAAGAGACTGTTCAGTTTTCAATAACCGCTAAAGGATAGGGAAAAAGGTGTGACCGCTAGAACTCCTACTCAAGTTTACTTTGTGTTCTCCTCTTATTCAATTGGGGATTTGCGTGCTGGGATAAGAGGTGGAAGAAGGGGGTCAGTGAAAAGCACACCACCAAGCCAAGGCCTCCAAATGTTTTTTCCTTTTCACTTTGTTGACTGAAAATTAGCTGTTTCAGCTTCCCCTTGGGGATACCAGCCCGGCCCTTTACCACTTTCCACTTAAATGCCAGATTTGGTTCAACAATCAAGATCCAAACATGTGACGTGTGCTTAACCATTTTTCCCCTTTATTCCTTTTTAAAGGCCATGCTGTAACAGAAAGTTATTTTACCCTGCACAAAGAGTTTCTCTTCATGATGGACTCAGTCATTTATCACTCCCTCCAACAAGTGCATGGCCCGCAATATAAAAACTATTGACTTGCAAGGATTATCAAACAGGTTAAAGATGCAATGTCACTAGACCACCATTATATGCATGTGCAGGCACAAGCATAAATTTTGGCTTTAAATGTCTAACAGTAACCGCTGGTACAAGTAACATGAAACTGTATTCTTATACATTCGTTGTAATCTGCTGTTATTACTGGAAAATCTTCAGAAGGAAAACACCCAAAGGCCAAATAATAAATTGAAATGAAGGGACAAATGAATGTGTTTCACTTGATGCTAGTGCAAAAAGTAGTGAATAGAAAAAGATATGGTACATGTGCACTTGCAAAAAAGTATATCCCAGACATTATGGAACTAACCGTGATACGACTATCACGCTCTTTTTCGAATTTTTCCTTCTTCCGCTGCTCTATATACTCATCATAAGCAAACGGATTTGACGCTGCATGTGCCTGGAAAAGCAAAGCACAACATGCACATAAGTTCAATCACAAGGCCAATCTTATAAAGTTAATAGACAAAATTATTCTGATTGTCACCTTTTTATACAGCCGATAATCGATGAAGTAACCATGCATATAAGCTCTTAGAAGGTTGGTTCCAATCAAATTGGTCAAATTCAACTTCTCCAGATCTTCCTTTGTCAAAAATTTATAATCATCATAAATAGTTGTTTGGGGTTGCTCCTCAAGCTCTTCCTGCAAATACATCAAATTAGAATCACCATTTTCTTTGGCATGAGAAGGTACAAAACAAGGAGCACAATCACACCGTCAGGTTTTCAAGGTAAGAACACCACTTGGGCGCAGGTCCCAGAGAAGGTATGAAATATGAAGGTATTTGACTAGAGTCAAGAGCCAACAACATCAATCCACTGCCAGTGAATGCACACAAATCGTTGATTCTCCCACCTGTTGGTTCAATGCTTGTCATGGCTTCTCCCTGAAAGAGTTTCCAGAACCAAAAGTGAAACTTAGATTAAACTTGAGTTCAGAAATGTAAGCAACTATTCTGGGTGATGTCTATTTAGTTTTCCACTGCCTCATACGTAAACATTCTTATCAGACTAATGCAGATAACTACAAATATTAATGGTATGATTTCCTGTCGCAGGTCAAAAGGGGCACAAAAGCAGATAACCTAGATTTCATGGTGCAAAGGTTGTCATACAACATACTTTGTGTCCTTGTCATGAGGTAAACCTGTTGTTTCTCGAAAACAATGACCACCATAATATATATTAAACATAGCATTCTTTTGATTGTGATGATACACCTAAGAGATCTAATGTTATACCTTCCTTCATCTTTTGTTTCACTATTTCCCAGCACAAAGGTTCTATTATCAATATCTTATTCTATTTTCGGAAACAGCTTCTCTACCTCCCTGAGGTAGGGGTAAGGTTTGCGTAACTCTACCTTCCCCAAACCCCATTTGTGGGATTACACTAGGTATGTTGTATTATCATTTATCAGCATCTTCTCAAGTTACATAGCACTTAAACAATCCCGAGGTCACTAATCCATCCAAAAATCATATCAACCCAATTCATAGCTTAGATCTAAAGAAATATGACCTCTAAAGACCGCTCAAACTTCTAGTGCATCAAAGTAAGGTCATTTGGCCCCAAGAAGAACAAAATCACATCAAGAGAACAATGTCCTCTCAATCCAAGTAGAACCGCTCGAGGGAAACTTGAAGTTTGACAGATTTTGCAGATTAGAACAACTGATAATGATGAATATGCCAAATTAAAAAACAACATTTTTCTTAAAAAGAATTTAAGCCTTTGTCAAATCCTTCCCATTCTCGTTCTTTCTTTTTACACTTTCCTTCTTTTTTCTTTTTTTCCTATATCTGCAAGACACCCTTGCACCTGAATATAAATCTTATACATAGACTAGCTACCTCTTGATTCCTTTGCTGAATCAATTCATTAATAACTTCACACACATCAAAACAAAGCAGAAAAAACAAAGGGCAAAGTATACTGCACTCTTGTTCAAACATATAAATACAATAAACTGAATAATCTTGTCTCAAAAAGCAAAATACTAATTTAAATGACAAGTATCATTAAAGAGGACCAAAAACTTGCATACCGTCTCGGGGTCCCAAACCCTAACAATGTGGCTGTCAGCAGTTATTAACTTTGTGCGTTCCGTGTTGAGCGTTTTATGCCACTTAATGTTCAGTATCGGGCTCCCATACCTATATAATATTGTCACAATGCATATAAGAAATAGAGAACAAGAATCACTTTAAATGGTAAAGTTGGCCTAAAGAATCACTTTAAATGGTAAAGTTGGCCTAAGTAACTTACATATGATCCTTTATCCGCATAGGTTGAGAAGAACGCAAATCATAAATCAAAACCTGCGCATTACAAGATACAGTTAAGCATCTTGATCACAGAAGACACAATTTATTACGCCTCAATTCCAGACAAGTTAGAGTCAGTTATAAAAATCCTCATTTACAATGGTTCACCATTTAAAATCATTTTCAGACCAAAATCATACATCGTAAAAAATAAAACCTTTGCAAGAAGCGATTCTGAATTTTTTATCAGAACCTCTACACTGAGAATGAGTCAGAGACCCAATGCTAACTTTGATGATGTTGCCAGTATATCAAGAGAAGAGAGTAAGCTGCTAAAGAATGTATTTGAGGAAGAAGAGGTACATGTTGTAATTCGGCCATGTGCACCAAACAAAGCACCTATCCCTGATGGACTTACTATGGCATTCTTTCCGAAGTCACGGGACTTCATTAAACCAGAGGTAATGGGAGCCATCAACCATTTCCACCAGCAGTGCTACATGATCAAATCTTGCAATGTCTCTTCCATTGCACTGATTCCGGAAAGAAAGGGGGTTGTTGAACTTAGAGACTTTAGACCTATACGTCTCATGGGTACACTGCACAAGATCTTAATTCCTAGCCAAGCTTTTAGAAGAAAGGTGGAAATTGTTAATTGGGAATTTAGCCTTCACCAGATTGCCTTCATCAAGCATTGGACAATTACTGATGCAGCATTACTTGCCAATGAGGTCCTAGATTGGAGGTCCAAAAGTGATGAGCCTGGTATCATGTGAAAACTGGATAAAGAGAGGCTTTTGATCAGCTCAATTGGTCTTATCTATTATCTATCCTTTTTTTTTTGGAACTGGTAACATGATCTATTATCTATCCTAAGGGAGATGAGGTTTGGGGATAGATGGATAAAGTGGACCAAGTTTTGTATCACGGCAGTAAAGTATCTGTGGGATTCTTCTCCCCACAGAAAGGGATCAGACAGGGTGATCCACTTTCACCATTTCTATTTAATTAAGCCATGGAAGGTCTTAGTAAAATGCCTGAAAAGGCTAGGCAAATGGACTGGATCCAGAGTTTTAAGTGTCGGCTCAAAGACTGGGATCACACTCAATGTCTCACACATGTTGTATGTTGATGATACCTTAATTTTTTCTGAGGCAGACATATCACAAGTGCTCTACTGGAACCTGACTCTGCTACTTTTTGAGGCTCTATCAGGGCCCCATGTGCCTGACCTAGAAGAGCTATCTAGTATTATGGGATGCACCGTTGGTTCACTTCCTACAACCTATTTAGGTCTTTCATTGGGGGAGAAATTCAAGAACTGTGAAATTTGGAATGGAATCATAGAGAGGTTTGAGAAGAGACTTGCATCATGGCAGAAGCGATATCTGCCCACGGGTGGCAAGTTAACCCTTGTTCTTGATAGCATCCCCACATATTTCATGTTCCTATTTCCCATCTCTAAAAAGGTGGAGACTGGAGCATGAGTCAGACAGAATCAGAAGGAATTTCCCATGGGATGGGAGGCAACAGTTCTCACAAGTTTCTATATAGTGTCAACCAAAATAACAAAATAACAAAAAAAGACCAAACTCCCAAAATGACCATCAAAAATGATTTTTCCAACCAAAACATGAGACGCAACATTCACTATAATCATCACAAAGTTTGTCAAATTCTCTTAACTGCATTTCCTTCCATTATACCTTTCCATCACTACTTCCAACAGCCATGAGGTAACCTCCATCTCCCTCGAACTCTATTGCAGTAACCTCCTGTAATTTATGCATATCGTTAGCAATAACTGAAAAAATAATGTTTATCCAACTACTATAGCAGAAAACTACCTGGTCCCCATCCCCAGCAGGTGCAACAGCATTTATCCTACCAACTGAAGATCTTGCTCTCATGTCAAAGCATTCGAGCGCACCATCCTCCCCTCCACAAGCAACTAGTCCATGGACCTTGCTAAAGTGCAGAAGAAAAGACCCCAAAAGATTACAGAAGAAACAGCCAGACTGAAGGCATAGCAAAGCTAAAAAAAAACCCAAAAAGATGGTCTTTTTTAAAAAACAAAAAGGGGAAATGGATTTTAAAACACCAGTAAGGTAAGCAAAGTAAAATCAGCTTCTAACCTCCGTGAAACCACATTAAGTGCTGGGGATCGTGTGCTCAGTGAGGAAAGAAAGCGTCCCTGTTAGTAGAATATGATAGCCTTAGTAAACCATACAAGCAAAACATCAACGCCATAAAGGGGAAAGCCTTGAATAATTTCCAACTTTTTAGGGCAACAAAAATTCAACATCCAACTTTAGGCCATAGAAGTTAGGACTCTGCACATAACTGGTCTTCATTTTCATTTGCCTTCTAAAAATGTAGCAGATAATAATAACACCCTGAAACTCTATTTACATGTGGGATCAATGCCAAGGAAATCTAGGTGAATTTCAATACATATAACCACTCTTTCTTCCCCTCTTCTTTTTTTGGATAACATAATAAAGTTTTATTCAAATTACTCCAGCACCAAGACAATGCTGAATATTTTTTTTTATGAAGTGAGATTTCATTAAGGCATCCAGTAGATGCAAAGATACAAAAGGGGGGGATCTGTCAGCTCAGTAAGAACAAAAAACCTATAGAGCTAAGGAGCTGACCAAATCCAGGTAGTGATCTAAGTTATTTAGAGGGGAAAAGTTTGCCCAGCTAAAATGGTTAACCAAACAACTAGCCTTAAGCTTACAAATTAGAGTTAAAACTCCATCAAAAAATCTCATGTTTCTTTCATTCCAAATAACCCAAAAAAATACAAGCTGGGGTCAAGATCCAGATTTTCCTGATGGATTTTCTAACTTCCATGGAGCTCCAACTAGTGTAGGCATCTCTGATATATTTTTTTTTTTTTTTTTTGAACTGGTAACTTGTAGGCATCTCTGATATTCCAACTTCTTTTACAACTGTAGAATGTTTCATGGAGCTCAATTTTGCAAAGATTCAATAAAGTCTACCAGTGTTTCCTCATCATACATATCAACAAGATTGCACCAAGTAGCTAGATTACATAGACTTACCCTTCTCTCCTCATCCATCCCTATTAGTTGCTGATACTAAACATCTAAGCCTTTCCCCTTTTTTCTTTCTTCGCCTACCCTAACTTTTGGATCAACAACATATTGGTCCAATCCAGATCACCTGAACTCTAGATACCATGGAAAACGTATAGGTAGCAGAAGACTTTTAACAACTTTCCAGATACATACGTCTATGTGTGTGTTTGTTCATCAGAATTTTGGCAAAACCATTAATGGACGAGGTACATTCACAACAGAAATTAAAACATAAGGACTTGAACAATTAAATATTTTTTTCACAATTTAGTAGGTGTTGTTGAGTATTGCATCTGTTGTTGTTGGTTAGCAAGAAAAATAGTTGTTAATTGTTTTTCTTTTTTGAAAATGGTAATGTACTCCACGGCATTAAGGATATGTTGGGGACCTCCAAAAAGTTGTGGATTATTCAACAAAGACTAATCAATTACAATGATCCTAGCAGATCTACTAACTGTTCAGCTTCCTCTACTTTTTCTTACACCAAAAATAAAAGGTTATACTACAATTCCATTTGATCTTATGAATAGGACTAACACTATCTTCAAAACATCTATTGTATCTTTCTTTCCATTTTGTCTACCATATACAGGGTGGGATGATTCTCCGCCATTTCTTCTGACTATTGTTGCCTCCTCTCCTAATCCAACAATTGAGAAGATCTGTTGTGTGCTCCAGCACTATCCACTTGGTTTCAGTCAGACTAAGGAATAGGGGCCACATTTGTGAGGTGACTTATTTAGTGTTTCTTGATGAAGTAAATATTTTTATTAAAATGATTGGGCACAAAAAAACATGCACGTATACAAGCATTAAAAAATAGAAAAGCTACAAAAAAGCTATGGTTTTCTGAACTTCATGGTTGAACCAGGAAGAAACAAGGGATAAGAGACTTCTACTCAATTATAGAAATTCACCTCCACACTTACGAAAGCTCTCCTATTTCTTCTCTCCAAACAACCTACAACTGTGCGGGTTAACCAACATTCCAAGCCGTGTGATTCCCTCCCAACTAAACATTAACTCCTTCATGGTGCCTGGCATCACTCAAGATATTCCGAACCAACACAGAATATTCCACTATAACCTCAATGCTACCCGGCAATGAAATATCATCTATATCTGGTACAAAAACTAGTTTGCACCAAAAAGCAATCAATAAAATATATCTACTGTAAGGCAATGTATGGTTTTTATTTTGCCTTCAAAGAGCTATTTTGAATTAATCTTAGCCCATACTTATTTTTAACCTTCAAATATGGATGCAATGATTCGCTTTGAATATCCAAGAAACCATCACCAGCGGCAACTATCAAATTTGTTATAATGAAATTTCATCTCGAAGCCTATTATCTATTGGAACTTGGAAGTCATAATGGAAGATAGACCCTTACAATGACTCTGCTAAACTTACCATTGCATAACTTAAAGCTCATTCAGAAGAGCCTTTACACAAGATAAAGTTATTGCATGTGCTTTTTAGCATAAATGTTAGTTGGATTTTTTATAAGAAATGTCTTAGTTGAATTATCCACATAACAAATCTTTCTTCTTATTTTCTGTCCTACAAAGGTTTTTTTACCTCACATGTCTCACTTTTCACCATAAATTATGTTTCCTGATTATCGTCTGTGTTATTAAAAGTGAAAAGCGCCGGGAAAAAAAATCTAAGGTCCGTTGGGGCTTTAAGTACAAAGCACAAATAAAGTGTGAGCTTCAATGGAAAAAAGTGCAAATGGATAAAAAAATACAAACATGCATGTTCAGTCCAACACTAATAATAAGCATGAATAACAAATATATGAAAAGAGAGATTGAAAAATAAAATTACGATAAAGTGAAATATCAATTTTTTAGAACTGCCTCTACAGGAAGGGCTCGTTAGCAAGAAAAAGTATGACTTAGAGCCTTGATGAAGACATGGAAGCACACATTAAGCGAGCGAAGCACTCAACATGTTTTGCGTCTTGCTTCAGGACTTTAGCGCGTTTTTGACAACACTGATTATCATCTGAAATTTTGCTAAAATTTTATATTAGTTTTTTTCCTTCAATTAGGACCAAGATCAATAATGACAATCGACAAAGCTAACATCTATACAATTATACATTAGAAAACAACCCAAGCATGATGTCATCTACCAATAGCAAGAAGTTGGAAATAGGAACAGATTTTTTTATTCATTGACACACATAAAGCAGAAGTCTAACTTCAATATAGGTGCACATATTACTCAAGTCTGTTGTGGACTGTAGAGAAACAGACGCCATTACAAGTTCAGTTAACCATTTGAGAAAATTTAGTAATTTTTTTGATAACCGAAAAAATTTAGTAATTTTGTTGAAAAATTTGCCACTTCCCTATTAACTCATTGAAATACATGAATGGCTCAAATACTTAAACTAAGGTGAACTTAGCAAAAACTTCTATACAGTGAAGAAGCCAAGAGGCAAGAGAAAAACCTGTTCTAAATTTATTCTGTAGAGATCTGGTGATGAGGCAGCACAAAGCAAATCACAAGACCAGCTATCATATACAATATCCCTTCCCATCCTAAATAAACAGGAGAGCATATAAGTGATCTTAAGCTAGCATTTACAGATGATATAGTTCATACAGAAAATAAGCAACAACGAATTTCAGAAACAGAGAGGAAAGGGCCATGAAATGCCTACTGCAATGCACTAGAGGAGTTGGGACTCTGATATATCACCTGCGGGAGTAAACTTTTTTCTGTTTTTATTAGCAAGAAGATTGTTAGTGATAATAACACTGGGAATAAACTTTCTTCCAGAACCTAGCAGTATAAATGAGGAGTTTCAGGATTAACTGAATTTCTCTGAAAGGGACGCAATTTATTATGGCTTTAAATCACTGAAGACCCTTCTTTCTTTGGAGAATTATTACAGATACATTCATAGATTATATTTATTCTCTGATTCGGTCCAGTGGTATCTAAGATTTCAAGTGGGACAGGTTTAGCTGTTGAATAGCATATCTAGAACACTAGAGGATTCCGCAAGCTTGATAGTAGTGACACATTGAGTCCTTAATCAACCTGTTTCAATTGTGCAAGTGTAAGTGCTAGAGGAAACAAGCAGTCCTTCTGACAGCTTAATGTTTTGTTGATACTCTTGATAGTTAACATACATTGTTTTCTAAATCTTACATTTCATCAGTATAGTAAATCGCAGGCAGCATATGGATCAGAACATAAGGAGAAAAAAAATGTAAGTGTGACCTTGGAATCCGCAATTTATAGTGACTTCCATATTTTGCATGGAGGCAAACAGAACGATCAGCACAGAGAAATGCTATTTTTGAGTAGTCATCACCCAAGACCTACAAAAGATATCAAACATGAAATATACATCAATATAGATTTCCCACACTAATTAGAGAAGAAATACGCAACAGAACTTGTTTCCGTGTTTCTGGCCTCTAAAAAGGAAAAAATAAAACAGGGAACAAGCATAAGCATTTACTATCGAAGCGCAAAAAAATCAGAAAAAAACCCAAAAGAGCATAAGCATTGCTCATAAAAAGAAGTACTACTAATAAAAAACAATTTTGTTATTTTGAGTGTAGTAGCCCGTGTGCAGACTTCAAAGAGAGAGTGGGAAAGCAGTCAGTACTTGAAAGTTAACAATCTCTGACACCAAATGCCTTTCAAACTTCAATGACAGCTCCCGCAGCTCATACACTTTAACTTGTGGTGGGTAAATACCTGAAAAATTAATATTGTCATCAACTCATACAAAATATAGAAAATACCGGGCAACTGAAAGAATCTACTCATCTAATACATGTTCACACGGGGTCTTTTAGTTTGTTATAGATTTGTATGCCAGCAGAAAACATAGGGAAAAACTGGTGAAAGAACCAGAATTATTGAATAAGACGGGCCTAAATGGGGAGACATTAACAGTGATGAACTGGTGATTTATATAGTTGACCCTATCTTGAGGTCGAGGCATAGCTGTTGCTGTTGTACTCATCTAATACATGTCTCAGATTAATAGAGGGGCAGAACAATTGCACAACAGTGATTGTTTACTTCCCCGTGTGTGATATTTTATATAAGAAAGCTATTTGTTCAGGTTAAACATGAATAAGTCTCAACCAACAGAGGAAATAAGATTAATTTCAATGCTTCAACAACCAATAAAATGAACCAATATATTTATAATCACACCTGTTCTAAATCTAAAAACAATATTTAGTTTACATAGAAATAACTGCATTTATACAACATAGAAGGATAAATATGCATGAATATCACATTCAATAGTAGCACTGCATAGTGAAGCCTTTCTGTAACTCAGAAGTAGTTACTTCTCAATAACCCAGGAGAGATCATTCAACAAAAGCATAATTTTTCAAGGAAACAAAAGTTGTCCAGTATATCAATTGATGATACAAAAGAAATAAGTATGTCTCAAACTGCAGAAAATCACCTGAGGCAATGAGATACTCCCCATCAGGAGTAACTTTAATTCTTGTTGTTGCAGTTTCAAATCTCAAATCTTGAATCAGATCCACTCTTTGCATATAACCTGCCAAAAGAGAGAAAATATCTTTCATAATATAACCATAATATCCTACAATATCAAATATGTATAAATTGCAACATGGATCTAGGATTCATATAGCTGGCCCGAACTACACAAGCTATGCAATTGGATTTTACCCATATCCCGTCCATTCATATAGAGGAGCTCCTTAGAGATGTTCAGCAACAAACAAATTGTTACACATTGTATCCGGTGTGTTGTGTGATAAAGAATGTGTCACCAAGACTTCAAAGGTAAGTTTTATAAAGTGGTTGTCAGACCAACACTGTTTTAACTTATATGGAGCGGAGTATTGACCAGTCAAGAACTCGCACGTCCAGAAGTTGCAAGTAGTGGAAATGAGGATTTTGAAATGGATGTTTGGGCTTACTGAGAGATAAGATTAGGAACGAAGATATTCAGGACAACGTGGGAGTGACCTCTGCGGTGGACAAGATGAGAGAGGTGAGGTTGAGATGATTCAGGTTGTGAAGAGGAGATGCTCAGATACCCAGTGAGGAGGTGTAAGAGGTTTGCAATTGTTGGCATAAGGAGAGGTAGAGGTAGCCGAAGAAGTATTGGGAGAGGTGATTAGATAGGACATGGCTCAACTGTAGCTTACCGAGGACATGACCCTAGAGGTTATGGAGGTTGAGGATTAGGGTAGAAGGTTAGTAGATAGTCGAGTGTTGTCTAATTCACGTTAACAGTATTGTTATTATTACTCCCCTACTATCTTATTCTTCGATTTTGTTATTTCTATGTTTGTTTTTCTTCTTCACAGCTATATTTCCTTTCTATACTTGATCTTGATATGCTTTCCTTGAGCCGAGAGTCTATCGGAAACAACCTCTCTACCTTCACAAGGTCGGGGGTAAGGTTGTATCTATAGTGTATAGTGTATTTTTTACTACAAAAACTGGAATGTATACATTTTTGAACATGTTGATATAACATGATTTTACCAAATAATAACATCAAATTAAATCTACACTAGCATATCACTCAAAAGAAAAACAAGGAACTAAAAAGGTGAAGAATCAATCATCACAAAAGACCATATGATATAAAGACAAGGTATCCAAAAAAACATTCATATAGATTACTGCCCAATTGAAAAACAATCTTTGGTACAATTCCAGAATTTCTTCTTTTTGCTTCAAAGATTGAAACTTTCTTTTCCGGACATAACAATGCTGCTATAATTCACCAAATATTTTTCCAAAAGAAAGAAAATAAGCGAAAGCAGGAGGCTATTGCATACCTGGATCTTTACGAAGAGCTCTGAGCTTCTTCGGAGGAAGCCATGTAGCCACAGAACGGTGTTGGCCAGCAACAGTATACATCTTCACTCCATTTATGTCAGTGGACTTCAAGTTTCCCCCTTGGTACGCCATTGTAATTCAATTGGCAGACAGAGTAATGCCCTTTTTCTAGAAATAATGAATACATGTCAGACACAGTAATGGGAAACCTAATAGCTCAAGACGAACATCTTACTCATTAAAATTTTCACAAAAAAAAATTATATTTACTTACTAATAACAAGGATTGCAATCAAAACTTTCAGCTCTATAATCAAAATAAGAACATATACTAACTTGTTAAAACAGGAAGGAAGAGAATATTATCAGAGACAGTCGCTAAACCGGTCTGTGGCGGCAGCCGGCAGCGGAGCACGGCGAAATATTTTGTTAGAAGCGGCGACTTCCAACACACAGTATTACCGCCCAGAAATTTTCAAGGCTTTTAAGTCGGCTGAGTTCTTATTTTGACAGGGTTTTGGGAAAGAAAGAGACGAGGAGAGAGAGAGAGAGGAGGGTTTTAGGAGAAAATAAATTAGTAGAAAGAATGACAAAAATATCCTTTATATTTGGGTAGGTCTAAATTAGTACCTTAAATATACTGTGAACAATTTTGGTACTTTTATTTAGACATAATACTAAACATGACCTTTAACTTGGCTTTCAACTATGACTTTTAATTTTGGGTGTGTACAAATAGACACTTAAATTTGTATAAAATTGAACAAATAGATACATTCGTCCCTACATGGCAATTTTGTATCATATATGTCGTCCTACGTGTATTATGCTATGTAAGACACGTGTCTCTACTTGTTCAATTTTATATAAATTTAAGTGCATACTTGTGCACACTCAAAGTTGGAGGGCATAGTTGTCCGCTGAAACCAAGTTAATGACCATGTTTATATATTATGCATTTTATTTATTCAAACAAAACACGTTTAGTCTATACTATTAATTTTTTGTAATGGAAATTGTGAGGGGAAAAATATGGGAGCTCACATTTGAAGGCAACTCTTGTTCGGATGGTAAGCACCAGGGGCGGACCTACATAAGGTCAAGTGAGTTCACATGAATCCACTTTGTTGAAAAATAACACCGTATATATATATATACGATTTTGACTCCACATACACAAGTGTAATACTAGCCCAGTGATAGAGTGGGTTCAAATTTGTCCAAGGCACCCAAATTCGAACTTGACTATCACAACATTTAAGCCTCAATATGTTTTTTTGAATATTTAAAAGTCTATATTTATTATTTATATCTTGAACCCACATTTAAAAGTTCTGGGTCCGCCACTGGTAAGCATCCCTTACTTCCAACTTGAAGGTTATGAGTTCGAGTCACCAAGAGAGAAAAAGGGTGGGAACTCCTAGGAGGGGTAAAAAAGAGTGCATATTTTGCAAAAAAAAAAAAAAAGACTAAAAACCGAGAGACTGAACTCTGATTCTCTAAAGCAAAAGTTTTTTGGGAGGAAATCATGAAATGCAAAGGGTATTTTTAGCATATTATTCACATTTTGATCCACAAGAGTTAAATATCTTATTTATATTCTTAAATTTTATTATCAACAAATCTAACATCAATCGAAAACTATTTATATGAAGAATGTCATCATCCATACAACACAAGACATACCCAACTCCTTAATTTGATTCCTTTTTATTATTCTTTAATTTAATTCTAAGATTTGCAAGTTTTTTATCATATTTCAAGAAGTTCCTTTTACATTCTTCCTTCTTAAGTTCATGCAAACTATATTTTGATTCAATCAAAATGACCTTTCATGCCTCAAATCAATGTCATGACTTGGTCGACCAAAAAGGCAAAAACACTCCATTTTCTCCATCTCAATTTGAGCATTCACATATTGTTACATTTTTGTTTTGGGCAATTGAATTGAGAAGACAAAGTAACTCCCGTGCCAGTTTTATAAAGTACAACATGTTAAATGAGTTATATTTTCAAAAATAATCATTAATTTGAAACGAGCTAATAAATGGAGTGAGGATATATAATTTTCAATCCCCAAGTGTAGGAATTTGTACTCGTCAATAGGATGCAATATGAGTAATTTTGTTTTATTGCGCATATTGAGACTATACATGTTAAGACATATTGGCCCCTTTTGATTTTGTCAAATATCTCCTTAGCATTAGAGGCGAATCCACAATTTGAAGACGACAGTGAATTCAAAATTTGAAGACGAGACGACGGGTGACCCACCAAGCTTTGTGGAGTAATGGTTTTTAACTTCACTCAGCCAAGTTCAAGAAAAGCAATAAATAAGATTCCAACCCAATCCCCTCACCTCGAAAAGAGGAAGTGTGCAGTGTTTAAACCAATGCACCTAAATAGTTTGTCTTTGGGTACCTAATTTAAATGTCATTCTCAAGGTATATATACATATGTATACATAATTTTTTCCAAAGTTAACGGGTAGAGGTGCACCCTCAACACATGGATCCGCCTGTGCTTACAATCCATTTAGAATTTCTCTATTTTTCCTTCATCTCACAAGTCACAGTAAGCCGGTGAGATATTCCACATATCAGGAACCCAAACAGACTAATGCATACAAGAACAAAAACAAAGTTACAAGCATCATTGTTAATTTCGATCATCAATGGGGAAAGATTGCTAGCTTATTTAGTCGCCGAAGAGAATATTATTTACTTATATATTACAACGTCCTATTATAGTTCTTGTATATACAAAATCAACACTGGACAGAATGCAGAAACTCATGATTGCTAGCATCACTAAGCCAAATACGAAGTGCAAATGTTTCTTCTGCAAGGCAAAGACAGTTGCTTGAATTGCGAAAAAATTTGGTATCCTCCACAGGGAGTCAGAAGTTAGAACTAATATGTACAGAATACAAGCCTGCAAACCAAACATAAAAGTAGAGATCAGAACTTAGCATGCCATTAACAAGAAGAAGTTGTTGAAAGTTTACATGAATGCCTAGAAGCATGTACCAAATCCATCTACTGTAAAATAAAGTGCAAAGAAGCTATAAATTGCAGTTGGAAACAGTGGAAAGTTAGGCTGGAACTTTGCATCCAAGGATGTGGCCTAGTGGTCAATGAAATGCGTAAGAATCATGATGTCTCAAGTTCAAATCCCATCAGCCTTGGTGGATAAATACATGATACCTATTAGTTGAGGTGCGCGCAAGTTAGTACAGGAGTATTCACATGTTGTCCATCGACTATGCCTTTCGGCCTGATCTTAGGCATTGACTCACCCTCCTGGACGAACATTGACGAGGAACCCTAATGTTTTAGCCTGGACACCATGGTTATCAAAAACAAAAAAAAAAGAGTTAGGCTGGAACTCTCAATAAATTTTTCCTCCTATTGATGCCATGCCTAGGGTAAGGAAATGCCGAACTTAACATATGGAATCAACACTCAGATGCTCAATCAGTGTTCCGAGATTATCACAACTCGAAGAAAATGTCAAGGCGTGAAGTATACACCAAATCTCAACTACTTCGAGATACAAAAACCAGACATAGTTCAAGATCTTCCTCCCAGAAACATAATTAATAAAGAATGCCAAAGATGTGCAGGAACCATACATTTACTACAGCATTTACGTGAGGAACTGCATGTCTGTACAATCTGGTTGTGTTGCAAGAGCTATATGAGCGGTCTCAACATATCCATGATAGTGGAAAAAGAGGGGCGTTTCCACGGCTCACTGCAATATTAGAAGTAATTTTAATAAAACACATCAATACAAACCCAAACTAGCTTGGAAAGAATAGGAGCAACATACTTCACCCAACAAGCTTCAATAATAGTTGTCACCGGATGATTCAAGTCACGTGGAATTTCAAGCCTCAAACCCTTAAAGCCAACAGCTGCTACTACCTACAGTGTATCAAATGATTACACCATGTAACACATCATGTGCAATATCAAAGAAACTGTTCAACAATCACAAGACTAGACAGACTGTTCCATTTTGATCTTTCAAATATAAAACTAGACTCAAAAGCTAGAATATGAAACAGCACTAAACGCGCACACATCAAAACTAAACAATGGATGCAATATAACACTAGTGATGTCACAACAAGCACAACAATCTTTCAGTTGTTTCCATTCCATTCCTAACTTCCCGAAAAAATGAAATGTTAGTAATCAAAGCAACTTAACAAAGACGTTATATGATATCCTCCCCCAACTGCAGGTACAGTTTCAATCCAAATTCTTTTGCTTTTGCAGTGATGCTTTATTCAAACTTTTCTTGTCAGATGTACCTTTCGTGAAAAAAGGGGCTGTGATACAATCTATGCACACTGAAGAGATCAACAACATAATAGAACAACCTACACCCATAGTAATGGAAAGGAGAATCCCTGTGACTTTCCTATTCACTGCTGCATGGATGATTAGTTTTCTACATAAACCACGTTCTTTTAATGAAGCTTCCTATATAGACCAGTTAAGAAGAGGTACTAACATAAGAGGAATAAAACGACCCTTCATGCAATTGCTGACACCAGACTGGAAATTGCCCTTCTCCCTAATAATAGCAATCCCCAGACCAATATATTTTAACATTCCAAGAGAGAGCTTAAGGTCCTTTCACTTGATATATTACCCAGTCCCCTCGGATTGTATTCATTAGGTAATCTTATATACCTTTCCCATGACAAGAAATACTTCAAAATTACAAAATACAAACCTGTGGTGGGTTCAAATTACTCCAAGGTTGTTGCAATGTTGCCAGCTCCCACAAGATGACACCAAAGCTGTATATATCAGATTTCTCATTTGACGGCTCATCACGGAGAACTTCAGGTGCCATCCATTCTGGCTATTATGATAAGTACCAAATCATATTTATTCCTTTTCTTTTAGTAATCACCAAATGCCAAATATTGACAAAAGATAAAGCACCAAATGTAGAACTTACAGTCCCGGCAGCTGACTTTGATGACAAAAATGTATTAGCTTTTAATCGAGACAGACCAAAATCACAGACCTGAAAAAGACATTTGACAGGAGTGGCACATGTAAATTGTAATACCATTTGTAGACAGAATAACTTCAATACACACAAAAATGTGTAAAAGTAACATGAAGTGCTACTGTTAGCGGTAAGCCATTGCCAATTTCGAGCAAGATAACCAAGTTTTGTGAGCGTTCAGTCAGTCAAATCTAAAGTTAGCCATGCTCCATTCTTGACATCATGAAACATCAAGACAACTAGACATGAGGGGAGCACAAGAGATGGTCATATTACATTTATACATAAAGCTAAGCCAAGGGTGTGGCCTAGTGGTCAATGAAGTGGGTTGAGAACCACGGGGTCTCAAGTTCAAATCCCAGCAGAGACATATTAGGTGATTCCTTTCCACCTGTCCTAGCCTTGGTGGATAGAGTTACCTAGAGGTATCCCGTGACATTAGTCGAGGTGTGCACAA
This sequence comes from Solanum appendiculatum, assembly GCA_018342035.1. Classification (NCBI taxonomy): domain Eukaryota; kingdom Viridiplantae; phylum Streptophyta; class Magnoliopsida; order Solanales; family Solanaceae; genus Solanum; species Solanum appendiculatum. The sequence continues at coordinate 452,681 of JAGDQO010000286.1, read as the reverse complement.
GCTGAAGATGATGCATGTCAAAATGTATCTCTTTTCTTTCTGTTGTTTATATTGTTTGAAACCAGACAAACATGTTCACAGTCAGATCTGGCAAGTCAAATTAGATGATCAAGAATTCAGATATTTCACATCTGATCCAACTTAACAACAAGGAAGAGGATGCAAAGACATACTTCTGAAGATAGAGGACAGAGGTATCATATAAATCTTTTAAGAATAGGACAGGAACTGATTGATAAGACGATAGGAGAGAAGGGGAGTGGGGGAGGACAAGACATTTTATAACTATACATACGCCTATTCCAACCAGCAATCCAGATATCAATGTCTATAAATAATAAGAAACACTATGAACCCAAACATACTGCACGGCATAATGATTTTCCATTTAGAAGGAATCTCCAAGATTATGCTCTGTTTTTAAAAAGTTTGGTCAATTAGAATTTAGTGTGTGTTTGATATGAAGGAAAATGTTTTTTACGGAAAAAAACTTTATGAAAACTTATTTTCGGGAAAATAAGTAGTTTTCTTACTTATTTTATGGTGTTTGATAAGTAAGCAGAAAACATGATTCCAAGAGCATTTATATATAATTAAGGCAAACACTATGGCGGTGGGGGTGGCAGGGTGTGAGGTGGTAGGAGACAGTCAGCATATGAGGCCACATACAGAACTTGTATTTTCCCTACTCCGACTAGGTAAGTCATTTTTCTGCTCTATAAGGAACTTGTTTTTCTAGAGAAAATGTTTTCCAAAATATTTTAACCAGGATAATTGGAAAAACAAAACACTTCCCTAATGTTCTACATGGATTGCAAATTTTAACTCTTCATCATTTGAGAAATATGATGTAAGCTATCCTGCTACAGAACTTGCTTTATAATCTTCAAGATTTTGAAACTACCAAGTCGAGTCTTCACTTAGTTAAAAGACTCTGAAGCTACAATGTCCATTCCCTACCTGTTGAACCATGAAATGTAGGTTTCGTATGCCACCTTAAATAAACAGAGATTGGCAAGGAAGACGCGTCTCAAACTAGAAAAAAATGTCCCATCAAGGACCCCACAGATTAGATCACTACTTGGACAGCCCCAGTTTGAGAAGATATCAACTGGAGGCATGGCACTTTTGTGCAGGCTAAAGAGGTTCTCAGTCTCACCTTCACTGTATATTTTTTATCCACCAGAAGATTTGGAGATTTTAAATCTCGGTGAACAATGGGTGGTTTGCGTTTATGAAGATAATTCATCCCCTTTGCCTGCACGAGATGATAAAAGGCATTAGATACATTAAAAAATAAAATTTGTAAGAGAAGGGGGAGCAGGGAGATACTTATTCATACCACATCGTAAGCCATACACAACCGACGCCTTTCATCCAATACCTCTCTCGCATCAGGTTTATGCAGAAGCCTATATAAGCTACCTCTGAAACACAGAATGGCATATGACCAGTCAGAAAGAACAAAAGTAAAAGCATAACACTTTGTGTGATCATCTAAATGTAGATCAGGTCACAACCTTGATAAATATTCTGTAACTATAGACAAGTTTGGTGGCTCAGTAACAGCACCCATGAAAAGCACAATATTTGGATGTCGCAACCGCTTCATAATTGCAACCTGTACCAACCAAATGGAAACTAAATCAGAAGAATGGAGGAAGAAAAACAAATGATAAGTTGAGATCCACTGATCCTCATCTTTATACACACATCTCTCCTTTTCTCTTTTATGTTATTTCAGATTATTAGTGAGGATAGGAGCCCCAGACTGACCTCTTGCAAAAATTCCTTGTATCGCTCTGCATGAAAATCCTGTTCCATGAGAATTTTCACAGCAACATCCTAGAAAATACAAACTTCCATGAGAATGCAGTTAGGAAGGAAACCAGTGAAATAGGATCTTTGAAAAAAGTCACATCTCTAATTTGACAAAATGAACGCGGCCTCACCCACCCCATAAAGCAATATAATTCTTAAAGGAGGCTTCATAGCTACCATGTTTAGATAGAAAAAAAAAACAAATCCTGAAATCTGCTCCTAAAAGTTTAAATGCATTTCAAAAGTGCAAAATAAATAGTTTTGTGATGATTGATGGTACTAAAAAAGTACCAAGTAGTTGACTCAACATCCCTACAATCTCTTAAAATACATCAGGATCTAGCTGAAGAAACACAATGGAAGCAAATGATCCGTACAGGTGATTACCGATTAGTTGAAATTAGGGGCTTGAAATTTGCACTTACATTAGGAGTCTTTTAGGTTTGGTTAGAAATTTGAATGACAGTGTTCTCCAAGTTAAATAGAAATCTGAATGACAACATAGGGATGAAACTGAGATTTAAAGAACCCCTAGTTTACCTAAAAAGCAAACATAATGAAACTGGTCCAAATGGACATAAAGGATACATAGAGCCAAACCCAACTATTTTGGGATTGAGGCATAGTTGATTGAAAATAATTAGAGAGAGATACATGTGGAATATGCTTCAAACACTCGGAACTAAATGGGCAATTTTCTTACAGAGCCATTCCAGTCAGCACGGTGAACAGTACCAAAAGACCCTGGCAAATACAACAAAATAGTGTAAGCTAGACTAGTTTTGGATGTCATGATATTATTGTATCGTAATATTATTGACATACAGCAAAATAAACACAGAGCTAACACTATGAAAGTAGCTAGAAACCATCAGACTGGGATTACCTGCCCCAATATTCTCCTTCAGAACCAGATCATTCCAGGGAATATCCAGATCTTCTACATCAAGAACAAGTTCTCGACTTGGTTTAGCAGGAGCAAGTCTCCCTCCTCCCTCAAAGTACCTCTGGTCATTAATGGTATCTGTCCTTGCCTCAGATATTGCAATCAGTCGAGCATCTCCATACCTAATTGGAGGGACATTCTTCAAATGAATCAAATCCTTTTCCTGGCTCATTGAGGTAGACATATTTGGAGGATGATATAATGCAGGAAGTTGAGAGCCTTTATCACATCTCTTATTCCATGCATTTATTGGAGGCAGAGGTAACCGTGAAACTTCATCACGATTGGTTGAACTAGGAACTGCACTGCTTCTATCCATGGAACTTCTGTCCGTTTGTCCAGCATCCCCATCAACTGCAGTTCCTGCACCAAACAATGAATTATGAAGCCCAAAAACAAAACTAATTGATATAAACGTCACCAATAAAACAGAAGGGGATCGGTTTGCAAACGAGAGTGGCAATTTATTTGCAAACAAGATAAGGTTGAATATACTTTCCTTGGTCTGGACACTCTAGGCTCAAATATAAACTAGCTAAAATGATGAACACTTAAAATCATACAAGATCCTTGTAGCTTCATCACGGGGAGCTACTGTTATTCAACTTGTTTTTACACATTAGAAGCTCCTCTAGAAAGAAATGAAATACTATTATTTAAAAGAAACCTAATATGTATAACACTCAGAGGTAGTATTTTTAAAAACTGTACTAACAATTGTATCAACATTTTATCGACAATCTCCTTTGTTCATTTTTAACATATTAATTTCATCCAAGAAGTCAGTATCAAATATCAGACCTTTTGATCATTAATCAAAACAGAGAAAAATTCAAAGAAAAAAGAGAACAAAGAAAATAGATGCCAAGATGATGGCAAACCCTCAAAGCTGAGCAGTGCAGGTTTAGACATTTTTTGGTACCACAAAACTGTTGAGCTTAGTCTTTTTTTCTGGCTAGTACTATGCTGAAACAAACTCATCCATGATTAGATACTAATCTGTTGGAGTACCAGAGTCATCAAAGCCGAAACGATTATGATAACATCAAGGTCTACTTGGACTTCAACCACAAAGCGCAATAAAAGCATGGGTTTTTGGGCGGACAACAAAAAAAACAAAGAAAAAGTAGAAACTACAAATTTAATAATAATAATAACAATAAATATATAAACATAAACTATAATTATCTAGCCAAAGAGCAGATAAAAGTATAATTAGATGAAGTAAGCATAACATATGAGGTTTTCACGTTAAGAAAGCTACTTTAAATTTATATCTTACGAGTAAAGATGCAGTTTAAGATTTCCACTGCTCGTTTTATAATACAAAATTTCTAATTTCTTATTCCTACTCTCTGATTCTTTCATAAAATTTGGTTAACAATTCCTATACCAATTGGTCAACTATATTTTACTGCCTACTGATACCTATTAAAGATTAGCCCCCCAGTGATGAGGTGTATGCCTTGGTGCCTGCACTAAAGTGCTACCGAATTTAGGTGAAGTGTCCAACCTGGGCTTCACCAAGTTTCAGGGTTTAAGCAATGTGTAGTACTGGAAAATGAAGAGAGAAGCAGCAAAAAATCTTAATTTTCACTGGAATTTTGTTTTGGAGGGATTGGAAACCAATGGATTCTCTGGAGAGATTCAGCTTTGTTATAGTCAAAGAATGCTAAAATTTCTTAGGAGGAGCAACAATATGAAGGTTGTGAGAGAGAGATAATATGTGATCCAGGAAAAAAGAATGGAGTAGTATGATGTCACTATGAGCACCATTCAGTTCAATCCCTCATTGTGGACCTCAGTAATTTTGATGAACACAGGGGAACTGACTTGAACTTTAACGAACATTCTTTGACTATAACAAGGCTGAATCTCTCCAGAGACCTCAGTAATTTTGATAAATACAGGGAAATTGACTTGAACTTTGAGGAACCGGAGTTCTGTGAAATGGCCATTGTAGGCTCCAAAAGGAAACAAAGGAACTTTTACAAAAAGAGAAGGGTTTAAAGATTACTCTCTACAACAATGTAAGCAAGTTATCATCTTCATTCCTGTTTAATGCCCTTCAGTAAGAAAGCAGGTGACAACTATTGAACTCTGGATTGCAGGTGAACATGGGTAAAATTATCTGTTGGGTATTTAATATTGGAATAAGACTATGAAGCAATTCGAAAGACTGCTATTCCCAAATAATAAAGTACCTATATGTACCACCAAAAATTACAGGGATGTTACAAGTTTAGGGGTATATAAGTTCAGATAATGAGAGAATTTTTCAGGATGTTGAAAAGCTACAAGTGCAACATTTAACTGAATCCATTTTTGTGACCCCAAATATCTCTTAATCTCTTATCATATCATGGCAAAGGGCAAGCACAACATTCAGAAAATGATAAGTGTTCACAACAACCCAGATGAGCATTGAAGATTTATATGTTTGTGTAGGCAAGTAACCATCAAAGGATCTCCTGCTAAGGGTTTTCTTCTTTATCTTTTTTTTTGTTGGGGTTGGGAGAGTGGGGGGTTGGGGGGGTCAATACCTGCTGAAGTATCATCAAAGACCAGATTAAGTGATAGACAATCCGAAAAATACTGTTTGGCCAGTGACGTGAAATCCATGGCAGGTTCAACTTGTCCAAATCTCGGAAGGCGCAATGGTGAAGAAATTGAGATGGAAGATGGACCATTGAGCAATGAATTTGGTTCAGATAAACATCCTGGATCCCCAATCAAATCAACCAAGTATTCCCTGTATGGTGCATTTGCTTTGTGTCAATGCTTATGTACTTCTTTTTCTTAACATAAATAATTCTTATGTCCTTAAATATGAAGCTAACCAAAAGCACAAAAATGATTGGCGTACTTCAAACCAATATATCTGTGTGTGATTATAGAAGTATACTGAGACCTGTCTAGCAGAAGGGTTCAACAGATAAAGCAGTCAGTAATTTCTTCACGTTCATCAAAGTTATAGCAATCAGAAAAACAAAATCCTGTTGTTCACCACACTGACTTGCATCAGGTTTCTTGTTATTTTGCCACGATTTCCAGTTTTCCCTATTTTCGGGGCTGAGCAGATGAAAAGAAGGATGTTTCTTTGGATTGAAATTGTAAATCTTAAATCAAATGATTAAGACAGTATAAGGTAAAAACAAAGTCAATGTCATGAAGTTGAGATTTCAATCTCAGTGTGCTTTGAATGAACCACCATTCTCACTCAACTATCTCAATTGCAAAACCTGGAAACAGAGCATCCATAAACATGGAGAAGCAGCTGTTAAGACAAAGCAGAAATTTAAGCTAATTCATTGAAAACTGTGTTAAGGCCTCATTTGTTTGCACTTAATGGAGGTCTGAATCTGAATGGTTCAGACATTAGACCATTAAGTGCATTTGTTTTCTTTAAGATTTGAAGCACTTATTGGTCTGAATAGGTCTTAATCATTAAGATCTAGAACATCATCTAAATAACCATTAAGTGCATTTGTTTTCATTAAGATTTGAAGGACTTATTGGTTTGAATAGGTCTTAATCATTAAGATCTAGAACATAGTCTTAATATCATTAAGAGTATTCTTGTATAGATAATATTCAACATCATTCTATCCACAATCACCGGCCACAACCACTAACCACCTCTTCCATCACAACCATGACCACCACCATCATTGTCAACCACCATTACCATCGTCTATCACCCGTCACCTCTGCCATCGCAATCACCACGGTTACTAACCACTACTATCAGCTGCTACAACCCTTATCTCCTTTATCATTATAACTATATCAATTGCCCCACCACGCCCATCTCCGTAGCCGACGTCACCTCCACCACCACTAGTGGTCAATTCATACTACCAACAAATTCCACCATCACAATTAGCACCGCCACCAACTATCACCATACATTCTTCAGTCACCACCTCCACCACCACTATCAGCTACTACCACCATTATGGTCAATCTTTACTACTAACAACATCCATCATCACTACTAAAACCCCTGTCAACTACCACAAACACTTCATCAACGATCACACATTCTTCCATCACCACCACCAACTACTAACATCAACTAACTTCACCATTATAATCACCAACACCACTACCAATCACCACCATTATGATTGTCACCACAACACCAACCACCTCCACCGTCACAACTATCACCACCATCATTGCAAGCCACTAACAATAACTATTACCATCACCACCACCACTACAAACTATCTCCACCATCACTAGAAAGCATAAGTGTTTCATTTTTTGAATCAAGTAATAATTCTATTTTATTAATTTTTATTTGAATTGTATTTTTATTATGTACATATAAATAAATTATGTACATTCAGAAGTTGAAAAACAAACGGTCTTAATCATTCAGTGTTCAGATCTTGAGACAACATCTTTATCATTCAGATATGCATTCAAATTCAAACGTCTAAATTTTAATGAAAACAAATCTTTAATTCTATGTTTTGCATGCTTCTGCAAAGGGAACTGAACATAATACAAAACTTCACCATGGTCATTTTACTAGATCCATGTAATTTCTACTTCCTATTCTTCACAAAACCAGCTTTACATATTCTAGAGAAAGCATAAATAACTAGTGATGATGTAAATGTAAGTCGACCCCATCATACAGAAAATGCTATTAATGATAAATCAAATGAAAGTGACTGTATCATATACAAGACACCAACTACATTTTTTGGCAAATGCAATTGACAGTATATTAATTACACATATGCACACCTGTCAAGGCCAAATCGAACTAGACATGAGAAAGCATCAGATCTTTTACAATATTTACATCCTCTGGCAATTCGACATGGTAAATTAATGATGTCCGCCAGAACCTACAATCATCACATTTGAAGTTAATGATAGACATCAAACTTGCACAAGCAACCCAATGAAAGGAACTTCTTGATGGCATTTCATTTTACCTCAAGGGCAGAGTAAATCCAAAATAATTTACACGATCAGTAAAAAAATGTGGTTTTCCAATAGTAAACCATTAGTGGGTACGAATATGTCCAAATTAACTTTAGAGGTTAGATAGCTGACTCGCAAAACAGCAAACAGACAATAATTTCAGTGTAACACAGTAGCAACATACTTTAAACAGCAATGTGCGATGTCCACAAAGGCCAACAGAAAGGCTACCAATGGGAAACACAATGGATCCTAGACAATCCTTCAGGTCATTACAGCACTCCTTCCAGATAGGAATGAAGTCACCTTCTCCGACAGAAGCTGCACCTCTTATCGAGGGAATAAAAATTAATCGCTGAAAGAACCAAAAAAAAAAAACCAAACCCATTGGGGTTTCTCAGAAAAACATTTTTAAAACTTACCCCATGTGATTGCAAATCAACTTTGCAAGTTGATCAACCACCTCTTTTGTGGTGTTGCAACTATGGTACATGCTATGAATTTGATTTTGTAGTTCCCTTAACCTAGGATCACTTCGCCGATCAATCAAAATCACTTCAACTGATGGTACTACAGAGGGATCAACAGCCTTCAGGGATTCAATTGATGGGATACGACCACTTTCTTGCAGATCTGAGCAGACTGTCCAGATATATGGATCCATCCCCTGAATCAAGTAAAATCCATCGGGGACTTTGTCAAAGTATGATAAGCTCCCATTTACCTGGTACAGCATAAAGATGAAATGAAGAAAATGTCTTTTAGGTGTGAAAACCAGGAGGTCTGGGACTGTATAGCCTGGCCAATCGAAAATATAGACGAGATATTATAAGAACATAACATTAGAAACAATGATAATATAAGGCCATAGTGATATTGAAACTTTTATTCAGATAGAAAATAACCTCAATTGATAACCAATATCTCATGCTACAATTTTCTGAAGTATCTAATCCTCTATCCTAAAATGAATATCCTTTCTATTATGTCTTTCTCATAAAACCGCATGCACTTTCTAGAGGATTATCCCTTTGTCTAATGCTATAGTACTACTCCAAAATTATAAAATAAGGTAACATGGGATCTACTTTCTTCCTTAATCGATAACATGGGATCTACTTTAATACTAATAAAGGTTTAAACTTGAGAAAGGTTAATTTTATCTCTACTTTGAGAACCGTTTTGATTGTAAGAACATACAAGTATACAACAGTAAGTTGAATGCTCATTTTTTTGTCAGATAAATGGATATCACTTTTGGGAAGGAGCGAGAATTAAATTTTAACTAATTTCATGCAGTTCTAGTATTGCCTTTGGATATTATATGGTTGTGTTGGTTGAATGCAATGTATCGTGGAGTCATTTTTACTAATCCAGCAACAAACTGAAATTTAACAAAGTATTCCAGAGACTGATTCGAACATCCTCTTGAGTATTAGTTAATAAGGGGAATATTCTAGGTAGTTGTACTTGGTACCTAATATATTGATACAATGAATTGGAAACAGTGATTGGGCCTTAACTTCAATACATTTACTTTTTTCTGAGAAAAAAACTTAAATACCCTTTACTATACAATTAGACAACCAAATAGGTAGGCGTATTAATATTAGATACATAGGTCACCACTCATCACAGCTTTTCAGAAAGGACATGTATTTGGGAGCACCACATCAAACAAGCGAGTTATGTCATAACGTAAATATGACAGTTACAGGTATGACATGTAAAGTTGAGCAATAAAGTCCTCATGATTATCATACTTAAGCTGCACATCCATCAAGTGTACTTAGACAACAGTATAAGTTATACCACAGATACAGTAAATCTCACATGTCTTCTTTTCCTTTTCAATCAAGAATGAGATTGTTGCCTTTACCTTATTTTGACAGGAAATTCATTTCACATTGATCATGCAGTTGTGTAAGGAAAGGCTGAAAATTACCAATACATTCACTTGATCATGCAACTACGTAAAGAAAGGCTGAAAATTTCCAATACATTAGGGCACACTATAATACAGACATCCTTTGCACAACTGAGTGTAGCATTTTTAGAGTAGTTAAGGACTCGGGCATCCTTGAGAGACCAAAAAACTCAACAAAATCTAAAAGCGTTCTTTTCATCCTCAACTTCTACATTACTTGACATTTGTCTTAACATTTTCGATAGAAATTAGGATGTCATGATAATACAAAAGATATCAGCTTTCAATGGTATTGAGAAAGATCCAGCTGTTAGAGCGTCAGTCCCCTTCACCGACATAATCAACTGTCATCTAAGCATGGGAACATCTGCAATCTAAACTAGTATTCCTTTTTCTGTACTTAGAACTTGATGCTTCTATTTCCGAAACTTGGTGGATAATGGACCCCCTACCTTTCTCCAATAAATACTAGACTTGGTTGATAATTCAAAGTTATAATGTGTACGTACCACATCTTGAGTTGTACTACCTTTGTGACAAAGCCATAGAGGCTTGATCTGAACTAATATCTATTATTACTCTATATCTTACCAAATATGTATTAATGAAATTGTTCTTACTACAAAAGAGAACCTGATATGCCGGACTTCCCACTGTTTTAGTACACAATCTCATATTGAAATTTTGAGGAATGATATACTAACAGAACGAAAATAGAGAAAAATCAACAAAATAGAATATAATACATACCCAGAATCGATGAGACATTGCCTCCACTGATGCAGATGAAGCTGAAGCATGGGATACCGATTCATCTGGCATATAATCCAACAAATTTGGATCATCAGCACAGGTTGCTTCAGTAGAGATCCTCAGAGCTAACGTTAACTGCAGCTGGTAGCTCTCCTCAGTCTGTTGCGCCCAACTTTTGGACAACGAACCTCCACCACCTGAATTAGCATTCAAATGCCCAAATGAAACTCCGGAAATGGAACTTTCAGCAAAGCTACCCTCACTTGACTGCGTCGGTAACACAATCGAGGCTTGAAACGGCGTCGTACCTATTCGGCGATCAATCAAGTCCCAACATAATCCCTTATCACCTCTACTTTTGCTCTTCTCACCTGAATCAGACTCGTCGTAAGGCGGTTGCTGCTGTAACATTACATAATTCGACCGTCTAACAGGTACTTCCATGGAGAATCCTAACAATATCAAAGTCAAATTAAACCCTACCAAACTCTGATTTTAGCAAATTGCAGCTTGAACTACTCGATTTTTTCTCCCTCTAGAAGTCATCCAGTTGCCGGAGATGGAGGAATTGGATGGCTTTTCACTGTCCGGCGATCGGAAAATGCCGGTGAATTATGACCAGATACAAATACTGTAGGGACAATTTCAGTTCCCCAACTTCCCCCTTTTCTTCTTTTGCGTTCAGACTGAAGTTGCTTTTGGGCCGAATTCCGATGAATCTTCTTGTTGAAAAACGTGGGTAGCTGTTGTATTTATTTACTCCAAATCCCAACGTGCGGGATTACATTAAATACAGTAATTTATTATTATAATTTATAATAATATAATTTAATACTTAAAAAATAGAGTTTTCTATTTGATTCGTTTCAAAAAATTATATAGTAATTTTTAATCATATTTAAAATCACAAGATTAAAAAAATATGTTTATCTATTCTGTAGTGTTTTTTTATTTTTATTTTATTTGGCCTAAATAATTTTTATCGTATCTCTATTGGGAATAAATTACAATTTTTTTAAGAAATGTCCAATTTGTTGGGGGATTTGTACGAAAGGATACTTATGTGATGTTACTAAAATTGAAGTCAAATATTATCCTTGGTTTTGATATTTGGGTGAAAACAACCTTTTTAAATTTAATAAAAAAATTTAAATAAGAATTCTCTAAAGTTGATTGACATAAATAATGAAAAGAGAAACCAAAATTGATAGATAGTAATAAGTAAGTAACGACAAATTGGTATAATTTTATGTTATATTCAACCTAATTGTCATGTTGAAGTATTTACAATTTATATTGATTTCGGTGTTATAAACAAAAAAAGAACATACATTTCATGAATAGATTATTTTTTGAACTTCAAGTTCACATTTTCTTATACGATAATTCAATTATATTCATAATAAATCATTCTATAATATTGACATGATCAGTAATCCCCTAATATACTTGTATGCTATGGTAAAACAATTAAAACATATTTCATACATCAAAAAATTTCTACATTCAAAATATTTGATTTTTGATCCTTTAATAAATTGCAGATGATATTTGTTGTTTATGCGATGGACAACTGTTAGAAACTACAAAGCATATGTTTGCTGAGTGTGACTGGTTCAAGCAAGTAAGTTCAAAAATACTGACATGGGCTGATGTGCAGCTAATAACAGGTGAAGTCAAGCAAGTGCTGGAAAGTATCAAAGCTAAACATTGGAAGCAAGTCAAAAAAGAGATAGTAGCTGCTATATGGGGAGCTGTTATATATCACAGTTCGAGAGCTGGAAACTGAAAAATTTTAAAGCATACAAATGTACAGACATACAAAGTAATAGTCCAGATCAAAAAGGAAATTGTAGAGAGATTAAACCTTCTCAAGTTGTCTAGGAAAGCTCATAGGTGTCAAGAATTCATACAGAAATTGACTAGTAATTAGTTTACTTGATTATGTTGAGGCCTCCCTAACATTTACACCCTTTCTAGATGGTGGTATTGGTTGTTAGGTGCTCTTTCGTGTGTATTGTTACTTTGTTGGTTATGGTAAGTTTTTTATAGTTTACCAAAAAATAAAAAATAAAAATTTCAGAGTTGTACAAATCCCTCATCCCAACAATTTTTTAAATTATATTCATATTCAAATAGAACTTCAATTTTTAAAAATACAATTTTCTTTTCCTAGATGAGTAGTATTATTTTCCTATTTTCAAATTATTATTTTTTAATGTTAACACACCAATACTGCATAGTATTAGGGTAGCACTATATATATATATATATATATATATTAGCTCCTCTCTCTCCATTCTCCCGCTTATATACGTTCACTTGCCGACGCCAAATTACTTCAATTGCTCACTCTCTGCTAAAACCCTAGAGTTTTTTCTCGATCTTCTTCTAAAATCAGCCATGGAATTTTGGGGTAAAGTCTCTCTCTTTCAAACTGTTTGCTTTTTCTTTGTTTATTGTTTGATAGTTTTGATAATCTGTATTGCTCAGTGACTGTTCCTTAATATTTTGTTTTGTTTCAAGGTGTTAGATGTTGTATTTGTTGATTATTCATTTCGTTGTTTCATTTTTTATTCTGTTTTTGATGTTTATGTGATTCTGATCAGACATGTCTTCGGTGTATGATGAGTGAATGTCGAAACCCGTGGGCCATATTTGAATTTGGACATATGTATGCACATTTCACAGCTTGTCAATTTGAGAGAAAATTTAATTTATGTTTCATTATTTTGTTATTTATTGTTTTGTGATAACTGTGTTTATCGGAAACGTCTCTACCTCCTAAGTTTTGGGTTAAGGTCTGCGTACACTCTAGTTATGTTATTGTTGTGATAGTTGCTTTTATCGAAAACAACTTCTCTATGTGCACAAGGTAGTGATAATGCTGCTTACACACCACCCTCCCCATACCCTACTTGTGTGATTACACTTGGTATGTTGTTGTTGTTGTACTGTTTTGTTATGGATTCCCGGACTTTGTAATTTTCTTCCGGTTCAGTATTTTCATCATTGGCATGGTAGAGAGTGAGAATCAAATAACTAGAAATGTTTGAGTTATAGTGCAATGCTGCCTATTTATGATATGTTACACTCTGCTTTGGCTATGGATATTTAGTGTTTCGAATTGGCCATAGATTCTGTTATCACTCTGTTCCTTGGGGTCATTTTCTGCTCCTCTATATAGGAGGGTAAGTAGGTTATTTGATTTAGCTCTTTCAGAATCAGGGATTCGTTTGGAACCCCGAAAATGATCTCTCAAGTGTTTGATGCGAAAAAGCCTCAATTTTTAATTTGTATATTTGGAGTTACCTTCATATGCTTTACTTTGATGATCACATGTCTTCTTGATATTTTATAGCTCAAGAACCCGTACATCCGAAGTTTTGTTGGGTCTCATATACAATTGAATGTACTTTTGTGTAATAATTGTATTGTAAAAAATATCTTTCCTTTTATGTGTGCTCGGCTGTTGATACTTATCCATAGTGTATTGTGTTTGATGCGCTCTTTACATTGGAATTTTATTTGGCAGTTGTTTTAAATTTTCTTACATTTAGGTGCGGAGGTGAAAAGTGGACAACCTTTATCTGTACAGCCTGGAGATGACATGATTTTGCATCTTTCACAGGTATGTAAAGTTGTCACTTGAATTTGATAGTCAAATTCATTTGCAATAGTTTAGTACTTTGTAGGCATCTCTTTTTTAGTATTTTTATCAATGTATTCTTTTATTTTTTTAGGCAGCTCTTGGTGAGGCGAAAAAGGATAAAGGATCAGAACCTGTATGCTTGTCTGTAACTATTGATGGCAAGAAGCTTGTTCTTGGCACACTCAGCTCAGATAAGCTGCCTCAACAACAATTTGACCTGGTTTTTGATAGAGACTTTGAACTATCACACAACTGGAAAAATGGTAGTGTCTACTTTTTTGGATACAAGGCTGCCAACCCATATGTGGAATATCCTTTCCGTTGTCTGTTAACTTCTATCTTTTGTTCAAATGAACTTCACTATCTTTCTAGTTTCGACAATTCCTTTTTTTTCCATTAAAAAGAGGTAGACTTTTCAAGTTCTTTTTGTTTACTTGACTACAATTCTGTGTGACACTGAGGAGGATGTAGATGAAGATGGTAAGTATAAAATCTTCTGTTTGAGCATATTTAAGCTTCGATGGATTAGGCAAAGACTTAATTGATATTTTATTATGTGCAGAGTCTGATGAGGAAATACCCCTCACAATTGCAAACAATGGTACATAAAATTTTATTATATAGTCGTGTCTTCGATCTACCATTTTTTTAGTTCTAAAGTATTGCCTACCTGTCTAACAGGAAAGACTGAAGCCAAGGCTAGTGCAAAGGATTCTGCTTCAGCTAAGCAGAAGGTTATGGTTGCAGAACCTAGTAAAGTTGCAAAGGCGGATGATGGAGGTGAGAGCAGTGATGATGAGTCTGCGGATGAAGATGATTCTGAGATGGGGGAGGTATGCTTATCATCTAATATATGCTCAATGCTTTATAGAATTGTTATAACATATGTTATCATTAAAAGGTTTTTAGATGTCTGGGTAAGCACAAAAACCAGTTTGAGCTTGTTCAACAATTTCCAACCAAATTGTTTTGAATATGTTTTTCAACCTGTGGTACTTGAGTGTTCTTCAAGATATGAACTTTTAAAGATATTTTTCGGAAGAATATGATTTGCATTTGGTATTCAGAATACAGTTTAGATTTGGTTTTAAAAGAATTGGTCTTGGAAAACAAATTTTCAATGAGAATTTTCTTTTGATCAGGGTGGTGCAACACAATTGTTTGTCAAGGATATCACCAAACTCTTAAGTATTTTAGGGGCTTTTGTCCCGGTAAAAATTAATGGATGAAACCGATGTAATATCTTTGCTTACTACTAAACATATTTTTGAGTAGCCAAAAACAGATACTATTTGGTTCTAGAAATATAGGCCGAAATGGAATTGTCAGATTGAGAAAATGACCGTCATATTTGGGCCATTGTTTTTGCAAGATAGAAGCCATCAAATTGAATATCAGATTATTTATGTCTTGAATGTTATGTGGCATGTTGAAAAGGCAGAACCCTGCATCTGAGTTGAGCTAGTTCATCCTCTGGTCCGTGTAATTAATCTAGCCTTTTCCTTTAGGGGTCTGAAACATTAACCACAATGCAATGCTTTTGCATAATATAGCTTCCAATGTTTACATTATTGAGTATTCTCTTTTCAGGATGAAGGTGGTGATAGTGATGAAGATCAGTCTGATGAGAGTGAGGAGGAGACACCAAAGAAGGTAGCTTGTAGTTATTGTTCTTCTCCTTTCTCCTGAATTTCTTGAGCAGGAAGGTGGGCTAACACTACCTGGTTCATTCTTCTTTTTAGGCTGAACCTAGCAGAAAGAGACCTGCAGATTCTGCTGCAAAAACACCTGTTCCCGATAAAAAGACAAAATTTTTAACTCCTCAAAAGACTGGTTAGTTTTTCTACTTGGTTAATGCTTTGCCTTAATGTTAATATTGGATATGGATTGTGTAATGTTGGACTGTCTGCTGTTGTCCTTTTGATTTACATGAGAAAACTTGACCACAAACTTGAATAAGTATTAATTCTTTGGGAATGAGAATCTGATTATAATCCTTAAAGTACATAAAAAAGATGTTAAATGTTTACAAAAGCAAGTGGCTCTTTTTTTCCATATTTACTCAAAAGTTATTATGTGATTAAGTTATATCTTGTTCCTGAATGTCTTTTTTTGGGCGGGTTTAGATGGTAAGAAAGGTGTTGTCCATGTGGCAACCCCTCACCCCTCAAAACAGGCTGGTAAGACTCCTGGAAACAAGCCAAACCAAACTCCAAAATCTGGCGGATCTCTTGCCTGTAAGACATGCAACAGGTAACTTTTGATATCTTTTGATTATTTTAGGAGCATTAGGTTGTATCCTGGATTCATGTATTTCTCCTTGCAGGACTTTTGGTTCTGAAAATGCTCTGGAATCTCACTCTAAAGCTAAGCACAGCACTGGAAAGTAAATAGGAGTAGAAACCATCTGCCTGGAGATCCGGTTTCGTTTTCTCAAACGTTGGAGGGAATGATAATTAGAAGAGTGTTAGCTTTTAGAATATTCTTGGTTGACCCTAATGTAAAGCAAGAGTTTTATTTCAACTGTTGTGTTGGTTGATATTCTATTCAAATTAATGGTTATTAGTTATTACCTATCTGGTATTTTGTTACGTGCTTAGCATTTTTGCTGCTTGACGAGTTACCTAATCTGCAAAGCTTGTGATGATTGGCTATTTCTTATTTGATTCGAATTTTTTTTATTGATTTTTATTTATCCATTCGAATTTTTTTTATTGATTTTTATTTATCCATTCTTTCTATGGATGTGGGTTAATGTGCACCTCTAAGGAGGTGTGAGAGGAAAATGTAGAAAAGGTGATTAGACATGAAAAAATACATTTTCAATTTATTGAGTACATGATTAGATAGGAAGGTTGGAGGTTGAAGGTTGGAGCTGACGCATCTTTAACTCGATAAGTACATGATTTTGGATAAAGAAAGTTTGGAGATTGTAGATGAGTGTTATTGTACTTTTATGTCAGAGAGGCAAGAGGCATCTTCTTTTTTACCGACACATCTTTAACTTACGAGTTGTTGTGGAAACAAAATATTACTCCAATATATATATTTTTTTTGATGATAAGGGAAATCCACAGCCGTTACCCTCTAGGTGGGCATAGGGACCGCAATAAGCAAGCTTGGTGTGACAAGATCGACCTAGAAGGGGTTGGCAAGGGGTTTCGAACTTGAGACCTCTAACATGAAAGTCCCAAGTCCAAATCATTGGGCCCACCTCGAAGGGTCTCCAATGGTTTTGGAATAATACTTCATTTAAATAAAAATAATTATTTAACAATATTTATATCGATAAAAAATACTTGAATAAAGTTCTAAGTCAAAGTTTTCAAATAAATATAAAAAGATCATGCCATCTTTGACAAATTAAAAAAGGAAATTAGTGTCATAAGACAATATAGTAATTAGAATATGAAATTCGTCCTCTCATTTTTATTACTTTATTTTTTATTTTCCAAATAGAAAAAGATTACAAAAGTAACTTTGATAACTTTTTTTAATTACGAGATAAATTTATACAAAAGACCTTGAATCTAAATTACATACAAATTGTAACTTTTTGTTTTTGTTTGATGTTTCTGGGAGACAAATAAGATAAAGTTTAAGCTTCGAATTATATCATAATTCAAACAACCCGTTGATAACATGTGAAACAAATAAACTTAAAAAATATTTGTAATTTAACACCAACACAAGGTAACATGGAAAAGGATACTTAAAATGTCAATAAACCAACCCAATTAATACTAAAATAAAGAAACAGAGTTATTGAAATATATGATCTTTTGAAGGTTTGTCTCTTGTGTGTTTATGGTTAAGTAATTATTTGGACATATAAATAAAACATCAGCTGGTTTGCCCGAGAGGTTAAGGGGGAAGACTTAAGATCTTCTGCACATAAGTGCGCATGGGTTCGAACCCCATAGCCAGCATTTTTTTTTATCTCTTTTAAATCTAAGTCTTTTTATTTTTTTTTGGTGGTGTTTGAAAAAATAAAAAAGTGCTTTTATGTATTTGCTTTTAGGCTAAAAAAAATAATATAAAAATAAGTGAAAAGTTGAGTATGATCAATTTATGTCTTTTAGCTTATAAGTTGTTTTTAAAAAAGTCAATTCAAACTAAATATGATGGATGATATTGTATTTCTGTAATACTAAGCCAAATTTATGACATGAACAAACACTTAAACTTGGTTTAGCTGACAAGTAAATATTCTAATTGAACGCTTAGATATCACTTGGTAGGGTGTATGAAAATATGCTAAATAGAGTGTTACTAATGCTTATATTAGTAAATGTTTGCATTAATTATACATAGATTATTTTTTATGCATTGTTTAATTTGATGTATTAAAAATAACATGCATATTTATTTACAAAGATATCCTCCACAATTATGATGGAAAAGATGTAAAATGGATTTTGAGGGGTAGTTATATTTTTAACCATGCTATTGCATGCATTAAATCCCCTTGCATTATTAATACCTAAAAATCATGGAATTAGTAATACATACCTCAATACACCATAAAATGTAAACTAATGCATATAATTAATACATGTATTGTTTTTACTAATACACTCTATCAAATAACCCTCTAAGCCTAGGCATGGTTCTTGAGAAAAAGAACACAAAAATATTTTGGGACACTATTAAATTAACACTATTGCGGCCTGAGATATTGATATAACCTCTCTTGTTTTACATTTTCCTTAAAACAAGATTTTAGGATAAGACAAACAGACCCATGTAATTTTCAACAATTGTCTTTTGTGGCCTCATTTATTTTCAAGACTGGTGAAAGACTTGTGTAATTTCTTCAAACCATAACAAAATATATACAGAAATAGAATACTATTTCAATTTTACGAAAAATGAAATATGACAGAGACTAGAGAGTGATTCCAATGCATGGACATAATTTTTGTAAATGATTTAGTCTATTCATTAAAAGTTTTGTTCTTATATCATAGAATGAAATTGAGGCGAACTCCCTGAGGTTTCCCTTTAAGTATTAAATAATGATCAGTTGTATTTAACATCTTAGACCTTACTTATGGAATTTCACCGGATATGTTGTTGTATTTATTATGGAGACTCAATTAATGAAGGCACTTCTTGACACTAACTGTGGATTGAGGTATAATCCCCAATGTATCTTTGATGACATGCAAAACCAAAACATCAAAATCTTGAAGTACTACTACAAACTGCATTCCCAGTTACAAAACCAGCAGTCAGAAAAAGATATGCTCTCTGCCTACGAGAACTTTTTCTCAGTTCGGAATAGTCAAGACTCAAAACGTCAGAACAAAAGCTGTTAAAAGTTGCAATTTGATAATCGGTCATATAATATCCAAAGAATGACCATTTTTATATTGGAAATTTGGTCAGCCCAAGAGACTCCACCACATACCGGACTAACAGTTCATTAGTTAGTACGGTTCAACAGGGGTGCGGAAGCTTGCTCCGGCATATACAGCATCTGAACCAAGTTCCTCTTCAATTCTCAAGAGCTGTTGGAATGAATGAGAAATCAGAACTGACTACAGAAAGAAGCGCCAGAGAATAGTAATACCATCAAAGTAAACTGTTTTATTGGGGTAAGTACCTGGTTGTACTTTGCAAGACGTTCCGATCTGCAGGGAGCTCCAGTCTTGATTTGTCCCTACAAGAATCCAGGAAATACACAATTATACGAACAGCTATACCGAATTAACTCTATAAATTCGATTAGACAAAAGTGCCTTCACACAAAATTACCGTTGACAAACCAACAGCAAGATCAGCAATGAAGGTATCCTCTGTCTCTCCACTGCACCAAATACCTCAAAGATAGTTAACAAGTGTCATAAACAACAAAGCATAACTGAATTTCCTCTTTCTGCAAGCCTATTGCAGAGGATCATGATCTCCTTACCTGCGGTGGCTAGTCATTACACCCCAACCAGCTTGCTTAGACATTTTTACAGCTTCAATACTCTCAGTCACGCTGCCAATTTGGTTAACCTGCACACAAAATCAGAATGAAATATTGCAACAGTGTGATCTCCAAATTAAGAGGACATAACAGCAATATGGCCAACTTAGATGATGTGACAAATACCTTGAGAAGAAGTGCATTGCAAGTCTTTTCGCTGATTGCCTTGGCAACTCTCTGCACAGATACAACTAATAATTATATGGTTTCCAAAAGCATTGAGAAAGCAACTCGTACACACAAGAACCAGGTGCTCTACCCATTTTCTTTAATGATGGAACATCTAAGCATGCAGCTCTAAGCAAGAAAATGACAACTAGTTGTATAACACTTCAGTTTTACCTTAGGATTGGTGACAAGAAGGTCATCTCCTACAATTTGTACTTTCTCCCCAATCTCAGCAGTGAGCTTAGCATAGGTCTCCCAGTCATCTTGGTCAAATGGATCTTCTATCGAAACAATAGGGTACTCAGACACAAATGACTTGTACAAATCTTTGAGCTGGTCACCTGAGATCTTTTGGGAGCCATTGTTGTTCTGCAAAGATGAAAATTGAAGCAAATCGGATTAGATAATAAATCAAACATGAAACTATCTCAATAAAGAGGCCTATAATTTCCAGCTTACTTGAGTATCCATTTCCCAAGTAGGTAGTCATCCCCAGTTAGTGGTTATTACTGATTAATCTCTCTTGCTGAGTTCTGAGAAAGGTTTTTAACAAGGTTTTTCACCTAAAGAGATGGTCAAAAAGGCCTATAATTTTCAGTTTCCCAATTTTAAGTTGATGTGGCTTCAGAACCATCAAGATTACAGATTCATGTTAACGCAGAGAATCCAGTTCAACATTCTTTACGGAGATAAAACCTGTAAGTGTCAACTGATAGTGAAAGAAAGCCACTAAATTACTATTTGAAAGCACTACTAGGCATAGTCAGAAAGGATATACCTCTTCTTTGAAGTTCAAATCATAAGTTTGGTCCTTTCCATAGAATTCAGATGCTGCAACATCCATTCCAATAACAACCTAAAAGGAAAATAATCTTAGCTTCTACATTATTAAAAGCAGTTGGAAAAAGGTCTGATTTAAACGCAGTTGAGAGCTTACTTTTCCAGTATAACCTGCTTTTTCGATGGCAGTCTTGAGCAATTCAAGACCCTCCTTGTTCTCCTGAATTTTCAAAAGTCATAGTCATGTGATGTAAAAGGGTAACCACTCAACAGTATGCCATTCATCAGCATAAATTTATACTTCACCTGGATATTAGGAGCGAAACCACCCTCATCACCAACATTTGTTGCATCCTGGCCATATTTCTTCTTAATCACAGCCTAGAATTAGAGTAAACTGTCATCAGCTAGTGATATATGTAAAAGAAAAAGGATTTCATATGAACAAATTTAATACCCCATTGGTCCTATTTTATGCAGCGTAGATTGGATGTGCACAGAGTTCAAGAAATAAAGACTTTTGACACATAAGCTAAGAATATGCAAAATACCAAAATTGTAGTTAGCACCAACAATTAAGTGAGAGGTCACGAAAGTTGTGCATATTTTTTACTACTCTCTCAACTGAGAAAAGGTAGAACTTTTCCATCAAATGGAATCTAAAAGTTATTTCAGTAAGGGTAAAATGAAGATGGATAGATTACATAGTTTCTTAATATAGAAAGGTGACAGTTTTTCTGTGAGAAACTAAAAAGGAAAGACAATCACATAAAATATGGCATAGGGAGAACTGTATTTTCTAGCCTAATGGACCTCAAAGAAAGAAAAGGAAAAGAGAAAAACAACTCATCCTCTATGCTTTGACTTCGGAACAAATAAATACGAAGGGAATAGAAGCTAGAACAACTGTGTGAAACCTTCAAATGGTGATACACTTCACAACCCATCTTCATGGCCTCCTTAAAACTAGAAGCTCCAACAGGAAGAATCATAAATTCCTGCAAATAACAACTAATAAGTAATCTTTTATCTAAGCATCATTTAACTACATCTTTTAACAGGAGAAAATACATGCCTGCATTGCAAGTTTGTTTCCAGCATGGGACCCACCATTGATGACGTTGAAAGCAGGAACAGGCAAAACCAACTTTTTGTTACCCGCCAAATTGGCAATATGCTGCAAAGAGAAGGCAGCTCAAATTGTAATACCCAATCAGATAAATTTTTCTAATCAGATATAACTTGGATGTTTTCTATTTCCTTTTTGGGCAAATAAATGGCCATGATGGAGAACTAAAATAGAATAGTAATAGAAATAGTATCAATAGACCAAAATTTAAACAGTAGAAAGTTACCCTCATATTTGAATAATAAATTCAAAATATAAAAATGTTCCCACAATGAAGATCGAAGAAGAAATGGATATAGGAATTGGGTCAATCTCTTTCATTCGGACTCGGCTTAATTGGCAACAGAAGCTTTAAAGAGTAGATTACTGGCAAAAGTGAACATTGAACTCC
The DNA here is from genome assembly GCA_018342035.1 of Solanum appendiculatum. Lineage (NCBI taxonomy): Eukaryota > Viridiplantae > Streptophyta > Magnoliopsida > Solanales > Solanaceae > Solanum > Solanum appendiculatum. Next base: position 430,193 of record JAGDQO010000286.1, on the reverse strand, counting down.
ATAAATTTTTTGTGTGTGATATACCTTATAAAGCGGAATGTTCTTGACAGCAGCACCAGCTTTACAGACTGCAAGTGACACAGCAAGGATGGCATTTGCACCAAGCTGTCAAAATAGGCCAACACAGGTAAATTGGTAATTTGTGCACTGCTGATAGTTACACGTGACTTAATGTCAAGCTTCTTCTTGTATACCTTTTGCTTGCACCAACCCCACTCATTTTGAGTTCCATCTAGTTGATGAACCATATAGTTATCGAGGCCAGTCTGATCAGTCGGGTCCTACAAAGCAAGAAAACACATCTCACATATCAGGCATAAAAACAACTATCATTGCTAAATACAATAACAGTAAGCATTATGGTATTCCTTCACACCAAGCAAATAACCATCAGAACGGTTTTTGCAAGAAATATCTTTTTCAAAGGTAAAAGAAATTATAAGAGGAGACATACCTTCCCAATGAGAGCAGGGCCAATGATTGAGTTGACATTGTTTACGGCCTACATGGGTGGAAAAAGGTAAACGAGCTGTCAGCAGTGAACGGCATAATCAACCAATTACGTGTTTTGAGATGCAATACCAACCTTTGAAACACCCTTCCCAAGGTAATCAGACCCTCCATCTCTCAATTCAAGGGCTTCATATATTCCTATCAAATGTATGAAGACATTTAATTCAAGATAGTCAGAGAAGGAGCTACCAATCAACAATGTCAAGAAATAAAACACACTTTGCATTTCATTCAAACTGAACTATGTTATTCTTGGATCACTGGCACTTAACAACATCTAATAATAAATCTCTTCACCATCTAAAAGGTGCTACAACAGGTAATAGGATCAAGCTGATCAGAAACAGTACATTGTCATGCAATATCCTTCTACATACGAGTGGTTTAAATTTCAAGAGATTTGTAGGAAAACGTCAATATTAAAGAAATTTTCCTACAAAGAGACCAAAGGTTGGCCACTTTTCTTACTTAAACAGCCAAACAGAAACTCATAACAGGTAAAGGATGAAATCAACGAAGCAAACAACAACAACAACATACCCAGTGTAATCCCAAAAGTGGGGTTCTAGGTAGGATTGAGTGTAAGCAGACCTTACCCCTACCTCATGGAGGTAGAGAGGTTGTTTCCGAAAGACCCTCAGATCAAGTGCAGCAAATCAAAATAGTTATGAAAAAGGAAATAAAACATGTCAATTAATAAGGAAAGCAGTACAGAGCCTACGGACAAAAGAAGAAGAACAACAACGAAATAATACTGTAAACTGAAATGCAATATACAACAGATGGTAACAAATATCAAAAACAAGAAACTACAAGTATGCGAACTAATACAACCAAACTCCCACCAAGCCTAATCCCGCCGAAAAATGAGCCAAACATTAAACATACCATCACTTTAAAACACATTATTTAATCATTGGCTTTGCATGTCTATATAAACACTACCAAACCAGTACATTCAGTCGAAACCAAAAAATATTAAAATCAACTAATACAACGAATATAAACAGATTTTCACCTGTTGATGCGCCACTAGGAACCGCAGCTCTCTCCCATACGCCATTTGATAGATGAACATCAACCTAAAACACGTATACAGCAAATAAAAAGTAAACAATCAAAAAATCATCAGAATCGGATCAAAAAACGAACAATGTGATACAGAAAACATCGAAAAATGCTGAAATCGAAGGAGATCTGAAGAAGAACGAACCTCAACCGTTGGATTACCACGGCTATCGAAGATCTGACGAGCCTTGACGGACTTGATAGTTGCCATGAGTGAGGTGTGAGTTTGGGATACGCGTTCGATGGTGTTGGTTGTTTGTGAGAGTACTGAGAAGATACGCCACGAATTTGTAGAGAAAGGTAGTATTATTACAACCGTTGGATGGGTACCAATGGATCTCTTAACTTTTTCCTTTTTCAACCAGACCCAGTCTCTCTTGAATTCCTGAATATGCCAATAAATAATGAATTGTACTAATCCACATATGTCTCTCTCCCATCAATCGGTACTAGTTGAAGTAATGAAAAAATCACCTTTCCTTACCATCAAGTGGCTTTCAGCTCCTTTGATGAGAAATGCGAAACAAAAAAACCAGAGTCATTCTTTGATAAATGATCACTATGAGTCAGACTCTATAGAATTTGATCAATCCTATTTTCTGTCGTGAAGGTGGAGAACTATCCTTGTCGAGTTTTGCTTCTGATCTCTCTCTGAGTCTCTAGTTCGTTACCTTCTACTACCGATCTTCTCCCTCTGCTGCTACTGGAGCTACTGGATATCGACCTAAGAGATACTAGACCGGGCTACGTATCCGTCAGTTCGGTTCAATTTTAGAAGTTTATCAGTTAGAATTATCTATTATTGGCTTATAAACATGTTAAATCGTTATAGAACCATTAAGATATTGACTTTTCGGTTATTGATCATTATCGATTTGATTATCGAGTTTTGATACAAAAAAAAATCATTGAAAATTACTTAGAAACAAAGTGACAAACCAAATGAACCATGCAAATGAGTTAACAGATTGCATCTTGCTCAAAAGCAAACACCGTCATATTGTGAAATAATCGAAAGTTGGAGATAGTCAGAAAGAAAAGTATAAAACAAAACTATAAATCAAGAATTTTTTTAATACCAAATGGTATAAATGTAATAATTTATTTACTATTGAGTTATTGGTTAACCTGATAAGAGAAAATCTCAAACCGTTAAGAATCGATAATCCAATAATTAAAAAAAATCAAAATCGTTACTGAAATCGCTAAATTAATAACCCATATGAATAACTTTTCAGTTCGAATAATCAAATTCGATTCGATTTTGAATAGCCCTACCCTCGATATATGTAAGTTATTGAAAATGAATTCGTGAAACCAATATCGTTTATGGTGAAGTAAATACTGGGACTGCTTCCTAAAAATATTTTCCTTCATACCTAAAATTCAACTCTTTTGCCAATTATTTCTTTTACTCAAAAGAATATCTTGCTTTTCGATGCAATTTCTTTTCTTGCCCCTATTCCCACTCCCGTGTACTAAAATCAAGAGTTTTATAGTTGCGTTGTAAAATATTGTCACTTGTGAGTTATGATTGATTTTAATTTATAAGCATGTAATATGTAAATATTTTGATGTTTATAAATAACATAAATACATTAAAATATACTATAAGTTTGTTTGATTAGCTTATCAACTTAGTCAAACATTTTCTTATTGCATAGACCAAATTTCTACAAAGTCAAAAAGTACATAAGTATATGTTTAATATGGAAAAAACAGCTTATTAATTTTCTCTTATTTTTTTATTGTCCAATATCTACATTTGAATTCAATTAAATTCGAATTCACACATTGCAGGAACTATTAGAAGGTTTCAAACCTTTTAATCTTCTTCCTCTTTTGTTTTTCTCTCTTTTCAATTATCTTTACTTCTTCACTTTTCCTTGGCCTTGATTATTTTACATGAAAATAATTTGTAAATTTTAAATTAGTCTATATAAGTTACATATAATTTATCAAGCAAGGTGTTGAGATGGCCGAGTTGGTCTAAGGCCCCAGATTAAGGTTCTGGTCCGAAAGGGCAACATTTAAATTTTTATATTTTTTTGTCATACTTTTGTTTGAAAAATAACTCTAATAAATTCTTTATATGTATATAATTTACACTATTTACACTTAATTGGAAACTAACTATAAACATATATTTTTTTTAAAAAATCGTACTTTTACTTTACAAATAACTTTAATAAATTCTTTACATATATATAATCTACACTTTATTTGAAATTACTCTTTGTGACCCCAAACTATAAACGTTAGAGGAATTAATATCTTCTAAGCCTTTGCTACAACCTGTATTATTTGAGAGTTCTTGAATACCATCATAGTCAAACCGCTGGAAATGAACAGCTATTTGCATTTTATAACTTGAGAATGACCTTTAAGAGTATTAACAAAATTATAACTTCATACTTATTATATAAGAATAAAGATGATGAGGCCTCGAATACAAGCCATGTGTATTTTAAAAAGTTCCGTTAGAGAGTATTTTTCTTTTAATTGGCCTTCCGCAATGCAAATCCTGATTAATCGAGTCTATTTGCATTTTATAACTTGAGAATGACCTTTAAGAAGTTTAACCAAACTATAACTTCATACTTGTCGTATAAGAACAAAAAGATGGTGATGCCTCGAATACAAGTCATGTGTATAAAAAAAGTTTTGTTAGAGAGTATGTTTCTTTTAATTGGCCTTACACAATACAAATCTTGATTAATCGAGTCAATTTGCATTTTATAACTTGAGAATGGCCTTTAAGAAGTTTAACCAAATTATAACTTCATACTTGTTGTATGAGAATAAAGATGATGACGTCTCAAATACAAGCCACGTGTATAAAAAAGTTATGTTAAAGAGTATTTTTCTTTTAATCAGCCTTACGCAATGCGAATCTAGATTAATCGAGTTGAGTCCATTGAGGTTTATCATTTCTTCTAAGTTATCATTCAATAGTATCCTTTAGATGAATGCTAATTAACGAGTAGCCTTTAAGAAGTATTAACAAAATTATAACTTCATACTTGTCGTATAAGAATAAATATGACGAAACCTCGGATTCAAGCCATATATATAATAAAAAGTTATGTTAGAGAGCATTTTTCTTTTAATTGGCCTTACACAGTGCAGATCTGAATTAGTCGAGGTTGTGTGAGGTTTATCTTTTCTTCTAAATTATCATTCACTAGTATTCTTGTGATGAATGCTGATTCACAAGTAGCTAAAGAGAGAATAAAAATGATAGTTCTATAATTACTTGTTACTTATCCATAATTTTCTTTTCCATTTATAATGAACAATTTTTTCCACATAACAAATCCAATCAATTAAATCACACAGGTATGGGGAAATACTTTTATTGGACTTCTAACAGAATGTCTATCAGAAGACCAAATTATGTAGCCTTGGGAATGCCCTGTAAGATCTAATGACTTAACTGTTACATTATACAACGCCTTCTGATTCAACGCTGTAAATTTCAAGATTTCAGGTTGAACAGTCACCTCGACGCCTTTGAGCCCAAATACTTTAACTGTGTAAGCTGAACTTGCTTCTCCGACGTTAGTCACAGTCCTTGTATAAGTTTGAGCACTTGATTCCGTAGGAATAGAAAATGACGGATAGTTCAACTCTGATTGAGGTATGCTTGATGTACAATGTACCTTCTTTTTCACAATGATACTGACTTGATCATCTGTATAGTTCAAGCCACATAAGTATGGGATGTAATCTTCGGGCTGGATGTCATAAATGAGTCCTGGATCATTTGCTCTTGATGGATTCACATGCCCTGATCCAATTGTAAATAGATCAGCAGGTTCAAGTGTCTCGTCCTGAATTGGATCGTTTCCAAGGTTGACGATGTCAGCTGTGGTCATGATTGCGGATTTAATTGCAGCTGGAGACCAATTTGGATGTGCGTTCTTTAACAATGCTGCAACTCCTGCAAGATGAGGGCAAGATATGGACGTTCCATATAAGAGTTTAAACATCTGGCCTCTTATAGGGGTTGGCCATGCTGCAAGGATACTCAATCCAGGGCCAATAATGTCCGGCTTTAGTATGCCCTGACTCTGCATATATGGTCCCCTAGAAGATAAATAAACAACTGTTGGCGCGTGCTTGTCTCCAAATGTCGTTCCCCTGAATGATATCGTTCCAACTGGTGTTGATGTTGATTTCATATAGTTTATGATCTCTTGTCCATCCTTGTAACCAACCTGTGTTGTGGGAACGACATCATAATCTGAGAATGTTGTAGAGCCAAGTTTCTCATTATTCATGAGAATCATGCCAGCACCACCGACAAATTTCACTAATCTTCCTTGGCTTACTCTAGACAAGTTACCGCTTCTATCACACACTACTATTTTACCCTTGACAATGCTTGAATTCAATGATTTACAAGCGTTGCCATTCACAAGCGGTAACAATTTTTGCGAAAAATTCGTTGGTTGAAAAGCTGATTCACCTTCATATTCAGCTCCGTTACCCAAAACTGCAAAGGCGCTTATCTTTCTATCTGTTGTGCTAGCACCAACTGTGAGAATCCACGGGGGCCCGTTCATCACAGTACCACTACCCGGTCCATCATTTCCTCCAGAGGAACTTACAAAAATCCCCTTCTCCATCGCGCTATACGTGCTAATAGCTATAGCATCACCATAAAGAGGCTGAGGGATTCGTAATCCAATTGAAATGACAATCACATCCACACCGTCTTCAATTGCAGCATCAAAACCAGCTAAAATACTGGATTCTCCACAAAAAATTACCGCACAGACTTTGTAGATGGCCACATGGGCTCGGGGCGCAATGCCAACAGCCGTGCCATTAGCATTACCATAAAAATTGGCACCATCCACAAAGTTCCCCGCAGCTATGCTTGAAGTATGTGTCCCGTGGCCATTTTCATCTGTAGGGAACATATTCGGTTGCACAAAATTTCTTGCTCCAATAAGCTTCTTATTACAATTTGTAACATTGAACTCACACTTACCTTTCCATTTATCAGGTGGATTAGGCATTCCATCATCATTAAACGAAGGATGTTTAGGAGCAATTCCAGTATCTAATAAACCAATAATCACACCTTTACCTGAATTTGATGCATTCCACAAACCAACATTCTGGTGCAAGCCAATGAAACTTGGACTGTGTGTGGTGTGCAACTGAAATATTCGTTGGGGACGCGCTGACAAGAAACCGGGCTTCTTTTCCATTTCTCTCACTTCATCTGATGACAACATAGCAGCAAAACCATTGAACACATGACGATAAGAGTATAGAATGCGCGATGAGTGATTCGAATTTGTAGGCAAAAATGATTGATGCCAGAGAAGTACTTCTTTGAAATTTGAGAAAAGTTGATCATGAAATTCAAGATGTACTATATAAGTTTCTAAATCACTTTGATTAGTGAAATGATCACCAAATGTTTTTGATGAATGAAGCAGGACAAAGCAGAGAAAGGTAAAGATGAATTTCAGATCCATATTTTGTTTAGGTGATTATCACATTTAGCAAGATGTGCATATATATAGTACTAAGTTCATTTAACATAATCTTGACTAGATCATATTTAATTTATTATATTCAGGAATTCAGTTTCTGCAAAATTATCCATATTAACTTATTCTAACAGAAACATTAACTTGAATAGAGAAAATAATTATTATGATGGTTATTAAGTTGACTGAAAATAAGAATAGTATAGTCAGGATTTACAGAGGGCTGCCATTGATATGAGGGGCCTAGCTAATTTGAGCCTCGTTAAATATTAGCGAGTAGAGCCGTCAATATGGGCTAGGCCCATTGGGCTGTCCTGGCCTAACCCGTGATTTAATAGGGTTGTGCTAAGATTTTTGGAGCCCATTTAAGAAAAAATCTTTTTTAGCCTAGCCTAAATAAACTTGGAAAAACTACCTAACTAAACATATTTCACTACCATATATATTTATTTTACTAGTTTAAATAAATTACACATAATACCATTTTTAATATTTATACCATATGTTTTAAAATATTTAATTAGATACACAAATATCTTAAATGTGGTATTGAATAATTTTCTTAAAATTTAAACTCTTAATTAATGGTACATTAGCAATACAAATTATTATTCTCTCACATCAGGGTTTCCTCCCTCAATTCCATTACCGGTATCCCTCACACCCACCCCATGTCCTCTATCACCTCCGCCATATTCTCTCTTCCTTCATATTTTCTTTTTTTGGGTTGTAATTGACAAGCTGGATGAAAGTCTTGACGCGTGATTTCTTCGCTTGCTTTTCGCAGAGTCCATACAGATCACTTTCTTCGAGTACTTGGCTACGCCGACGATCAAACAATGTCTGTATGGCCTTTCACATGTGCCACCGTCAAAAGCTCGAACAATCACCACTTTCCTCTCGATGTACTTTCCTTGGAGAACCATTACGGCTTTGTTTGGCTCAAGGAATTTCACCATTTTTCTGCACTTCTCCTATTGTTCCTCTCAACCAACGATTGTATCGTCCAACTATTAAAAACGATTCTTGTTCATCAGCAATATATGTAGAGGTTTGTTACTACTGATTGGGACCAAAAAGTGAAATTTTTTATGGCTCTGGTGAAGGTCCCTCGGATCTAGGCGCTGCGAGCAATATTTCTTTTCATGAAAAAGCAAAAGATTTTTGTTCATGAATTTGTTCTGTCATGTATTAGACACATGACCATAGTCTGTCAACGCCAACACCATGATCGGCAGAATATCATCGCCGGAGATGATAGAGACGAAGGGGAGAGGAGGAGAAACGGTGGTCGAAATATGTATTTGAAAAAAATATACATATGTAACTAACTAAAATTTATGTATCTGAGTTAAGATTATATGTATCTATGAGAAAAAATTTCAGATGCTAAAAAAAGGAAATAATTTTGAATTTTTTTTATTAATGATAAGACAGAAACTCTACAGTCGTGATTTGTTTCTAAATTCATACGTTTCAGTTACATTTCATATTTAGATACACATAATTCGATGTATATGCTTACTATGTATTTGAGATACATGTTTTTTGGATATAACGTATGAAATTGATACTTAATACATTAAATTATACATATAAAAGATACATGAAATAATATTAGATCATATAAATAGATACATGAAATTAATACTAGATACATATAACAAATACATGAAATTAATACTAGATGCTTCTATGATACACATAAATGTACTTGTATGATACTCATGTATCTAAGTGTTTAGTTTGTTGGATACATCATATATTGATAATAGATACATCAAATTAATGCATTTGTTATTTAATAAAATGAAATTAATCAAATTAAATGACCAAGATATACATGTTTTTGTCTTTTATTAATAATATTAATGAATTTATCATTTCAACGAATAATAAAATGAAATTAATTAAACATAGATACACTCCTTGATTTTCGCCTTATATTAAGAGATTTGATTAATTTTAATTTATAGAATTAATTGTCCATATATTCTGAAAATCCTCAATTACTCTTCTAATTAAGGAAACTAGTTACAACTAATTAAATTAAACAAATAAAATATGTATTTCGATTTTAAAATCCGGCAGATACATGTATCTCGCGGATTCATACTCATGTATCCTAAGTAAGAAATATGATAAAGGAAGTAATATTTGAAACTATTGAGAATCTTAGTAATTATGACTTAAACTAGTGTGATTTATGTAGTTTGCCCAATAAACTTGCTGATTTGTGGGGCTTGAGCAATATGGGTAGGCTGGCCCGTGGGCCAAATAAAAAATAGTTAAAAATAAAAATAAAATAGAGTATTAAAAAAGTATATGTTACATAAATCACATAGTGTAAAGATGAAATTACTATCTATCCCTACTTTTTTTCTAATTACAATAATCCCTTAAAATTAACCCAATCCGGATACATTAATGAAGGCGCGGATACATTAATACAAATACATTATTAAAATAAGGGATTTCCCAATCCGGATACATTAGTGAAAGCGCGGATACATTGATACATCAATCCGGATACATTAGTAAAAGTGTGGATATATTAATACAGATACATTATTAAAATAGGGGATTTCCCAATTCGGATACATTAGTGAAAGCGCGGATACATTAATACATTATACGGATATATTATTAAAATAAGAGATTTTAAAAAGATATAGAGAAATATGGAAAATTGTTTAATTAAAGCTGAGTAATTTAGTAATTTTTCCTTAAAAATAACAAGAGTCTATACTCAAAATCTATTTAAAATTTTAAATATTAAAATTTAAATACAAATTTTATTTATAAAATTAGGTTAGTATTTCTACTTAGCTATTTATACTTTTACTTGAAATCAAACTTAATAAATATTATAAAGATAATTTTGTTTGTTGATTTGATTAACAAGTAGTAACACTAACACCATGCAATATTGTCTTGTATAATAAAAATTTTAAACTCTAATTTGATTTAAAAAATCATAAAAAATATACTTTTAATAAAAGTATACTGGCCTGGTACAACCCGTAACCCACGTACCTGTGGATTGGGCTTGCCGTTTTCTGGCTCACAATGAAATGGGTCAGCCCCGACTGACCCATCAAATTTCAAAGCATGTATGGGTTAGTCTGAATGGGGTGGACTAGCTCATATTGACAGCTCTATTAGCGAGGAGACACTCGTCAAATACTGAAGTAATCACTTGCTCATCCAACTGTTTTACTGCTTGAATTTTTTTAAATTTAAATTTAATATTTTTTATTTTTATCTTATTTTATTAGGTTTATTTAAAAGATTTGAAAATAACAAAAAATGAATCACATTTTATGGTAAGTTTTTTTTTTAAGAGAGTAAATACATAAAAAAAAACCCTGAACTTACTTTAGCATTTTAACTTTACAAATAATTATTTACCCCCCTAATCTCATTTCGAGTGAATTAAAATCCACCCAAATAACTGATGTGGCAAATAAAAAAATAAAAGCGAGTGAAAAGTAAAAAATAAAAAATAAAAACAATTGGACCCCTTTTTTTTCTTTCCAGCCAATAAGGTTTCTTCTTCCTTACACCTCACCACCTTTATCCACCAATAACCCCACCCCTTCTTCTTCCTCACACCCCATCATCCCTGCCGCCGCCCTCAACCATAACATGCACCACTCTGTTCTTTGACGAACCCTCCATCTTCTTTCTCCTTCTTCGAAATCCTCCACCCCCACTCCATTTCTCGTTCTTCGAACCCCTCACCCGCACCCCTCTTTCTCCTTTTTCGAACCCCGCCACCCACCCATATCTGCCGCACCCCTTTCTTCTTCTTCTTCGAGCCTCCCGCCCCACCCACCTTCTTTTTTCTTCTTCAAAGCACCCTCACCCCCATTCCTTTATTTCAAATTATTCTTGCTTATTCTTAGAAGTGATGAACAAGAAAAATGAAAAAAGCCAACAAATTATTGTTGCTTCAAGATGTTTGTTGATTATGATGAACTTGAAGCTTTTTTTAATAAAAAAATTATAATTTCTTCGTCTCAAATTAATTTTTTAATTGTTATCAAAATAATGGGTCTTAAAAATTGAATGTTTTTTAGTCTTGGATCTGTAGAGTTTGATTTTTTTTATTTTTATAATCTTGGATTAATTCTCATTTTTTCCTCTAAATTTACCTTTCTAAAATTGTATAAATAAAAAGAAACAAAAGAAGAATTAAAATAAACTCAAAATTTAAATAATTTTCAATGTGGCACTGACGTGGCAATGATGTGGCACTGAGGTGTCAATGACATGGCGCGTGTGTATTACACTTGTCATTGTGAGACTAGTATTCTAGTGGTAGGGTTGAAAAAAAATCACTTGAAAGATGTTAATGGGTATTTAATCACCCGTGTAGTTTAAGTGCTAAAGTAAGTTGTGCTGCCAAGTTCAAGTGGGGTTTTATGTATTTTCTCTTTTTAAGAAAGAAAAGAAACTAAACAAAAAATATATGTTTTCTTTTAAGTTTGGTTTTATAAATAAGTTCATATTTTCTTAATTATATTTTTAGTTCTAGCTATTTAACTTTTCTATATTTTTATTAGTTCAAAATAGTTAGCTAATATGTTTATTATTATATTATATATATATATATATATAAATAATGACTATATTCTAAAACCACCCATTAACTAAACTTTCCCCTACCCAAACATAGAGCCGTCAATATGCGCTAGGCTCGTTGGGCCGGCCTAGCCTGACCCGTGATTTGATAGGGATGAGCTAAGATTTTTGGAGCCCATTTAAGAAAAAGGGCTTTTTAGCCCGACCTGAATAAGTTTGGTGATTTGTGGGGCTTGAGAAATATGAGTAGAGCCGGCCCGTGGGCCGAATAAAAATTAATTAAAAATAGAAAATAAAATAGAGTATTATAAAGGATAAACTATCTTATTAGACATACATTACTACCATGTATACTAATTTTATCTCTACTTTCAAACAATTACATATATTACCACTTTTAATATTTTATACCATATATTATTGAAGTTACAATTAATACCAACATCACTTAAAATTAGGATTGATTAATTATCTTTACATTTAAACTCTAAAATTAACATTTTAATTAAAAACAAATATCTTTCTCTCAGGGAGTATGGGTTAGGGTAAAACTCTAACTCTTCTTCTTATTCTTCCCTTGATCAGCCGAACTTCAGTGAGAAGAAACACTCCATTAAATGGATGTTCTACAGCTTGTCAACACACACGTCAAACTCTTAGCCTTTGGTTTTCTCAATCTCAAACCAATCTCCCACGAACCCACCATTTTTTCTCGCAAGGGGAGACGCCCCTCGCATGCAGAGACACATATTGGAGATTTACGCATTATTGGAGATTTATGCATGTATTTGACACAATTTGTTCTGTCATGTATTTGAGTCTTGTCATATGTATCTGTCTTCTATCTTATATCTTAATATCATCATATATAATTGTTATGTTATTACATTATATCTGACTAGTTTTGTATTTATCTGATATACATTTTTTTTTGGATATAACGTATGAAATTGATACTTGATATATCAAACTATACATATAAAAGATACATGAAATAATATTAGATCATATAAAAAGATACATGAAATTAATATTAGATCATATAAATAGATACATGAAATTAATACTAGATACATATAACAAATACATGAAATAAATACTAGATACTTCTATGATACATATGAATGTACTTGTATGATACTCATGTATCTAAGTGTTTAGTTTGTTGGATACATTATATATTGATAATAGATACATTCGGCAGCTACATGTATCTCGCGGATTCAGATTCATGTATCCTAAACACCAAATATGGTAGAGAAAGTAATACTTGAAACTATCGGAAATCTTAGTAATTAGGACCTAAACTAGTGAGATTTATGTAGTTTGCCCTATTAAAAATAACAAGAATCCAAATTCAAATCCTATTTAAAGTTTTAAATATTAAAATTTAAATACAAATTATGTTTATAAAATATGTACTACATAAAATAAAAATTTCCTAAAATTTCTAGGGAATCACTACTTAGGCCGTAGCCTATGGAATATTGTCATTTTTTTTTGTTTTATAATGATTATTGGAAAACAATTAGATTTATAGTTCTATTTAGCTATTTATATTTTTACTTGAAACCAAACTTAATAAATATTTATAAAGATAATTTTATTTGTGAATTTGATTAACAAGTAGTAACACTAACACCATATAATATTGTTTTGTCGATATGCATGATAATATTTTTAAATTATAATTTGATTTAATAAATTATAAAAAAAAATACTTTTAAAAAAAGTGGATTGGCCCGACACATCCTGTCGCTCACGTTCTTGTGGATTGGGCTGACTATATGGGTCAGCCCGGTTTGGCCCATCAAATTTCAAAGCCTATATGGATTAGCCCCGATGGAGTGGGCCAACCCATATTGACAGCTCTACCCAAACACACGACACCAACATTCACTATATCCACTAACCTCATTAATCTTCAAGATTAATACATAAATTAGTGGAAGATTTGAAATGATATTGTTAATGTTGTTCTAATTTATTCAAAATTTCGTTTATATATAGTTAAAATCAGAAACACGATTTTTCTCTTAGAATAAGTGCTAAGATAAACATTGAACATTGCTTTGTTTTTGTTTTTATTTTTCTTTTAGATTAGTGCTTAGATGAATCTTGTTTTATCATTCTTTTTGTTTGAATGAAGGAAAAGGGAAAAGAGTTATCAAAGAATATTTTTAGACAAATACATATACACACATTAATTACGTGTGTTGTGTCTATTCATAATCCTCTTAGACAAATTAAATATTAAATTTTAGAATATTTTTTCTTGTCAAATAAAAATGAAACATGAAATGAGAAGTAAAAAGATCAGAAAAATTAAGAAACGAAGTAACTATAAGACAAAAAATGCTATAAATAAAATTTCTAACATATCCAATTAGCATTAGAGATTTTACTTTAGTATTCTCTTTGCCATGATATTTATTTAAATTAACTATGTACTTAGTCGTATTTTCATATTTCAGAAACTAAAAAATTTCAAGATTTTTTAAATGAAGATTTTGAGTTATTTAGTTTTTTTTATGAAGAAAAACTTTCACTTTATAAAGTGGAAAAAAAAATTCTGTTTTATTAAGTGTAAGAAAAACTTTCGTTTTATGTTAAAAATTTAAACGTTAACGGATTCTGTTGTTTAATTTTTTTGAAAATTTTTTTAAAAAAAATACACTAAGCCTATTTTAATATCATCCTAAAAATGTGGCTTATTTGTGCCAATTTTATCTCTTTATGCGCAAACTAGTCTCTGGGAACTTGCATTGCACGTTTATTTCAAACAATAATATATTCATCATATCTTTCATATAATCAACAAATTTTAAAAGCTCAGAAATTGATATAATGCAACATAAAAAAAATTATTGTCAAGAAAGAAGAGATTCTTACCAAACAAATATAATGAATCATCGAACTTATCACATATAATCATAGTTATATTTTGTCATGTGATTATGATGCCATGAAATTTTAGAGAGGATAAAAATGAAAAACGTACATACAATTGAATGTGATAATACATAGATGTAGAAGGGAAATCAAATAAAAGAAGAAACTTTGAAATCAACAATTGAACACTACTGTTTCTATCATGATTTATCTCATATTGTCCAATACTACTATATTGAAATGCACTTTAATAAACTCTAGAAGTAGTTTTCTGTTTCGCAAAACAAACAGCAAGATGTGATCTCATCAAATTTACATATAATATGAAAAAGCTTCACCATATTAATTAATGATTTGAGGAAAAAATGAGCAAAGAAAATAAAAGTAGAACCGACAGATGAGGATGAATTGTTACATACCTGTTGAATTTGTATCAAAGATGAAGGTAAGACACATTCTTGATATCCATTTATATAAAATGTTAAATGAGCAAAATTCAATATAAATTCATCATTAGTGTTAATTGTTACTAAATGGTGGAAAACGAAATGTTTGACAACATTTAACAATTATTTAATATTTAATAGGATTTCATTAAGTTACATAACTATTAATTTATCTTTAATTATATTGTCTTTATTCATCAGAAATGTGAAAAGTTTTGCATGTTATTAATCAATATGATTCTTATTATTAGGGTAAACAAAATGCATGCTAGAAAGCAATGTGTTAAAGGAAAAATTCAACTTGCAATAAAATGATTTTATTCAAAAGTTAACCAATAAATTAACCATACTCATTTTCAATTATTTTTTTTACATATTAATCATATGTTATTAACGGTCACTTTATAACTTACAAAATGAATGTGGTCACTTTATGACTCTTTAGCTTGCAATTAAGTTAGGAGGTGAAAAGTTTGTGAAAATATTTTTATTAATTAATATTTAACTTATTAGATATTTCATAACATTTTGAATTAGAATAAGGGTAAAATGGTATTTCAACTTTTAACTTGTGGCTTCCCAGTTTTAGTATAATATGATATGATATGATGATATGTTCTGAACTCATCTTATTCCTCCATAGTTTTTTAAATCATCAAACACCAAAATACAACACATTAGATGAGATATTTTTTTTAAAAAAAAAAGAACAATGGGATCATTAGTTGTTACATCTCCATTATATCTTTTCCACTTTTAATGGCAAAATTTCCATAGATCAAACCCATTTCTAGGGGTGTCAAATGGGAGGATTGAATTGAAATTTGAGAGATTAAAATAGGCTAAAATTGGAGAGATTAAAATGACTCATTTCCCTTTTCAAAAGAATCAGATAAGAACACATAGGAGTTTGCTTTAGTAATACTCCATGAAGTCATCTCTTATAACAAATCCAATGAATTAAATCACACTGATATGGGGAAATACATCTATTGGACTTCTAACAGAATACCTATCAGAAGACCAAATTATGTACCCTTGGGAATGACCTGTAAAATCTGAGGATTTAACTGTTACATTATACGACGCCTTCTGATTCAACGTTGTAAATTTCAAGATTTTAGGATTAACAATCACCTCAACGCCTTTGAGACCAAATACTTTTACTGTGTAAGCTGAAATTGCTTCTCCGACATTAGTCACAGTCCTCGTATATGTTTGAGCACTTGATTCCTTAGGAATAGAAAATGACGGATAGTTCAACTCTGATTGAGGTATGCTTGACCTACAATGCACCTTCTTTTTAACAATGGTACTAACTTGATCATCTGTATAGTTCAAGCCACATAAGTATGGGATGTAATCTTCGGGATGGATGTCATAAATGAGTCCTGGATCATTTGCTCTTGATGGATTCACGTCCCCTGATCCGATTGCAAGTAAATCAGCAGGTTCAAGTGTCTCGTCCTGAATTGGATTGTTTCCAAGGTTAACGAGGTCAGCTGTGGTCATGATTGCGGATTTAATTGCAGCTGGAGACCAATCTGGATGTGCACTCTTTAACAATGCTGCAACTCCTGCAAGGTGAGGGCAAGACAACGACGTTCCAGATAGGATGTTAAACGTCGGTGATGCAGATGTTGTCTCACCCTTTATAGGGGTTGGCCAAGCTGCAAGGATATTCACTCCAGGGCCAATAATGTCCGGCTTTAGTATGCCCTGACTCTGCATACATGGTCCCCTAGAAGAAAAGTAAGCAACCATTGGCGCGTGCTTGTCTCCAATCTTCGTTCCCTTGAATGATATTGTTGCAACTGGTGTTGATGTTGATTTCATATAGTTTATGATCTCTTGTCCATCCTCGTAACTAACCTGTGTCATGGGAACGACATCATATACTGAGAATGTTGTAGAGCCAAGTTTCTTATTATTCATGAGAATCATGCCAGCACCACCGGCATTTTTCACTATTTTTCCTATCTCATCTCTATACAAGCCACGTTTTGTATCACACAACACTATTTTACCCTTGACATCGCTTGTATTCAAAAATTTACAGTGCTTACCATTCACAAGTGGTAACAATTTTCGCGAAAAATTCGTTGGTTGGAAAGCTGATTCGCCTTCATACTCAGCTCCGTTACCCAAAACTACAACCGCACTTATCTTTCTATCTGTTGTGCTAGCACCAACTGTGAGAATCCATGGGGCCCCGTTTTCCACAGTACCACTACCCGGTCCACCATTTCCTGCAGAGCAACTTACAAAAATCCCCTTCCCCACCGCGCTATACGCGCCAATAGCTATAGTATCATCATATAAAGGCGACCGAATGTGTCCGAATCCAATTGAAATGGAAATCACATCCACACCGTCTTCAATTGCAGCATCAAGACCAGCTAAAATCTTGTATTCTAGACAAAAAAATTGCAAAACAGACTTTGTACATGGCCACATGGGCTCGGGGCGCAATGCCAACAGCTGTGCCATTAGCATTACCAAAAAAATTGGCACCATCCACGAAGTTCCCCGCGGCTGTGCTTGAAGTATGTGTCCCATGTCCAGCTTTGTCCAAAGGAAACCTATCCGGTTGCACATAATCTCTTGCTCCAATAAGCTTCTTGTTACAATTTGTAACATTGAACTCACATTTGCCTTTCCATTTAAGAGGTGGATTAGGCATTCCATTATCATTAAATGAAGGATGTTGAGGAGTAATTCCAGTATCTAATAAACCAATAATCACACCTTTACCTGAATTTGATGCATTCCACAAACCAACATTTTGGTGCAAGCCAATGAAACTTGGACTGTGTGTGGTGTGCAACTGAAATATTCGTTGGGGACGTGCTGACACGAAACCGGGCATCTTTTCCATTTCTCTCACTTCATGTGATGACAACATAGCAGCAAAACCATTGAACACATGACGATAAGAATATAGAATGCGCGATGAGTGATTCGAATTTGTAGGCAAAAATGATTGATGCCAGAGAAGTAAATCTTTGGAATTTGAGAAAAGTTGATCATGAAATTCAAGATGTACTATATAAGTTTCTAAATCACTTTGATTAGTGAAATTATCACCAAATGTTTTTGATGAATGAAGCAGGACAAAGCAGAGAAAAGTAGACATGAATTTCAGATCCATTTTTTTAGGTGACTATCACATTTAGCAAGATGAGCATATATAATGCAGTTAAATTAGCATGTAATTTATAATAGATGTATACAGTCTTGACTAGATCGTATGTAATTTATTATGGTCAGTAATTCAACTTTCTGCCAAATGATCCATAATTTAGTCAAACTGAAACAAGAACTTGATTTTAAAAAAATAATTATTCTGATGGTAATCCATAATTAGTAAGTTGACTGAAAATAAGAAGGCATAGTACATAAATGTGCCATTTAACTTGGCCTCATTTCGCATTCATGCCCTCAAACTTTGGGTGTGCACAAGTAGGCACTTAAACTTGTATAAAGTTGAACAAGAAGGCACATGAGTCCTATGTTACATAATACACGTCAGACACCACATAGGACACAAATTGTCATATAGGATGCCACGTAGGACGTGTGTGCGTATTTGTACAACTTTATACAAATTTAAGTGTTTACTTGTGCACACCCAAAGTTGGAGGGTATGACTATGAATGAGGCCAAGTTAAAGGACATATTCATGTATTAATCTAATCAGTATTACAAGGAAGGAAAATCCTATGAATTCTTGGAAAGTCGGTAATAGTTTAGAATTGGCATAATACATAAATATGCCCTTTAACTTGGCCTCATTTCACATTTATGCCCTTCAACTTTGGATGTGCACAAATAGACACTTAAACTTGTATAAAATTGAACAAATAGACACATGAGTTCTATGTGGCTTAATACACATAAGACACCATGTAGGATGCAAATTGTCATGTAGGATGTGTGTCTATTTGCTTAATTTTATACAAGTTTAAATATCTAGTTGTGCACATCCAAAGTTGGTAGGCGTAAATGTGAAATAGGCCAAGTTAAAGGTCATATTTATGTACTATGTCTTTAGAATTTTGTTTGCTTGAACTTGCAGTTCCTTAATCTTCTTTATGGACATCTTAATTGTTGGGTGTGCGAACAAAATTTCACATTAATAGTTGAACAGACTCGGAGCTTACATATAAGGTGTTGAATATCTTAATGTTGTGAGACCTTTTGGGAAATGTCGTGTGTGTTTGGTCCAAAATGGACAATATCACACCTTGTTAAGAATATCTATGGGTTGGTTCAGCCCGAAAATTGGTATCAAAGTCCAGCTTCAGCAGGATGAGTATGGGGATAGCGGAGTGATGGGGTGCTGGGCTCAATTTGCTTACACTTTCAAGCTTGGATATGTGCACACAAGAAGAAGCTAGTTGCGGGCTTCGATTTTCAAAAATACTTAAATAATGTGGGTAGCACATAGTGAATCTCGGAGATTATCATGTGGATCATGGTAACAGGCCACGTGGAACTAAGGTTTAAGGGGGAGACTCATGGATCGTGGTAATGGACCATGTGAAACTTAGGTCGAAGGGGGGACTTTTTTTGATGTGCGAACAAAGTCCCACTTTGACAATTAAATATATTGAGAGCCTAGGTGTAGAAATTTCTTAATGGTGTGAGGCCTTTTGAGAAAACCGTGCAGGCTTGGCCCAAAACAGACAATATCACACCATGTTAAGAATATTTTTGGGTTGGTTCAGCCCAACACTAACAAATGCCAATAATCTGAATTTGCTTGATATTCTTTTGGACGAATAACCAAGTACACTCTCGTACTTGTACTTATTCGATATCCCGACGATATTTCATCTAGACAAGTTGATGTCGACTATATCACTTATATGAATTCTCACTACATTTATATTTTAAGACCATCTGTTTAATTTCCAAAAATAAAAAACTAAACGAGACGACTCCTAACAGAGGAAAAAAATATGGAGGTAGTTTACAAAATTTCAAAAATAACTTCAATTCGTATTCACGTCCAAACATAACTTCTCCAATTTCCAAATACAATTTTCAACTTGAAAACAAATACTACTGTTTTCTATATTCCACAATTCTTATGTCCAAACGCCCACAAGGCTTTCGTTACTCATAGAGTTCTGTTTTTTCTCTTTGGAATTGCTTTCAATGGCTTTAATTTTCTAACAGTTACTCCCATTCTGTCTTGTGTATCCAAAGCCTCATCAAGAACAGAAACATCAATCTCCCAATCGAACTCATGTAACATCGATCCGAGTACCAAATGCAACATCCGATGAGCCAACGGAATTCCAGCACAAATCCTTCTCCCAGCACCAAACGGAATAAACTCAAAATTCTGACCCCTGTATTCAATATTCGAATCCAAGAACCTTTCTGGCTTGAAATCGAAAGGGTCATTCCAGCATTCGGAATCTCTTCCAATTGCCCAAGTGTTCACGAAAACTTGTGTGCCTTTAGGTATATGATACCCCATGAATTCAGTTTCTTGAATTGCTTTTCTTGGGACTAGAAATGGAATTGGAGGGTGTAATCTTAACGTTTCTTTTACTACAGCTTGCAAATACTTGAGATTATCGATGTCAGATTCTTCGAATTTCTTGGTATCTCCAAGAACCTCGGATAACTCGGTTTTTACCTTGTCCATTGCCTCTGGATTGCATAGTAGCTCAGTCATCGCCCATTCTATGCTACTGCTCGTAGTCTCCGAACCAGCTAAGAATATTTCCTGCATTAAACCGATTCATATAAGAGTTTAAGTTATGTGTACTGACAATGTATATCGGTTTTTTCATATAATTAACTTAACTTACAATAAGAAATAGCTCTTGATAACAAATTTGATGACGTAATCTAAGAAATAAAGTAATAATATGTTATAGCAAATTATATTGCACATTAAAATTCTTTATCCTAAAGTCTATAAAACTTATTTCACAAAGGCGAAACTTTAGAGCCTAATTAGCTTGAACGGTAGGTTTGACGGGTAGAAAAATCAGTCTGTATACGAAGTTTATGGGATTTATCTAATTAGTTTCTCTAAATATATAATACAGAATCTAAGCAAAAGCTACTGATTTATCTGAATCCGTAAGTAACACTCTGCCTCTCCGTGTCTACCAAACTAGATTGATTTGAGAAATGATTTAAGTGCATAACTTGTTTTCAAACTTTACCTTATTCTGATCGTTGAGAGACGATCATCGGATCACCTAATGACCTTTATTTACTAAATTAAGACAAAAAAAATAGAAAGAAATATGATAATGTTTGTTATATAAAATGCAAAATTACCAAAATAATCAAGATGAGTTCTTGATCTGATATCTTCTCTGGTTCATCCTTCCCTTTGCCTTCATATTCCAGTAGAACTTCCAAAAAATCCTTCTTCTTCTCTCCGGTCCTTTCCCTTTCTTCGAATCTCTCCTTCAAAAAACCCGATACAATTTCAATCGTCTTCCCTAGTCCGCGATCCATCTTCCTCCTCAAACCTTGAGGATCAAGCCATCTCAGCCATGGAAACACATCCACAATGTTCTGGTGTCCAGAACATTCCATTAACCCCACCATTGCCGCGAAAAATTCAGTCCCCTTCTCAGATTTTGGGTCAACTAATTCGCGCGATAACAACAATTTCCCTAGCATGTTAAACGAGGCTAGGAACACGAATTTCGCCACGTGAATTCCCTCTGAGGAGTTAAGTTCTCTGTTTTCTATCCATTCAATTAAATCATCAATACATTTCTGACGAATTTCCACTGTTTCAGTGATCCGTTTGTTTACTAACATTTGAACGGTCATGATTCGTTTCATGATCCGCCAGTAAGTACCGTAAGGAGCTAAAGCTAGTGATCCTTTATCATAACCGTGTGATTTCATCACCTCGGTTACTGATCTCTCCGCGAAAGTCATGTCGTGGTTCCTGAAGAACTCACCAGCGGCTTTCGCGGAGAGAATCACCATAGTGTTAATAGAACCGAGCTTTAGCCAAACTACTGGACCGTAGTTCTGTTTTAGATCCATTAATGTTTTGTGTGGCTCGTTGCCGAGCTCGAACATGCTGCCAAACACGGGCCACCCTCGTGGCCCGGGAGGCAGCTGCTGGCGATCGTTGATTAACAATCGCCGGCGGAAATGGAGGAGTAGGAACAACACAGTAATAATAGAACAAAAGATATATCCCCAAATCCACTCCATGAATTGAATTGAGTACAGTGATTGCACATGCTACTCTTTCAATCGAGTAAGTAAGCAGTGGTAGTTGGCAGGCAGCAATAAACATATTTATAGGTTCAATTTAATTAAAACAAAATCTTATTGCTCAATAAAATTAGTGGTCTAAAGAATGGCGGCCGGTTCAGTTCAACTTTAAAGTATATCAGTTTAACTTATCGATTATCGGTTTATAGATATGCTAAACCATTATAGAACTATTAATATATTGACTTATCGGTTAACAGTTTAGCGTTTATTGATAGTAATCGATTTTGTTATCAATTTAACCGTTAATATTTGACTCAAAAAAAATCATTAAAAATCATATAAAAGTAAGATGACAAACTAATGGACCATGCGCAAGAGTTGACATATTGTATTTTCTCAAAGTAAACACTTGCTTCCTTAACCTTTTATTAGCTAAGTTTTGGGGGAATTGCTCTTTCTTAGTATTTTAAATATCGGAAAATTCTTATTTTGTTCCTTGAAATATTAAGCTGAGTAGATTTAGCCTTCAATTAAATGAAAGGTGTGTTTTAAATCTCTTTACTAGTGAATTTCATTAATTTAACAAATTGTTCATCATAATATTATTTAATTGAGGGAAAAGAGTCTGATATACCCTTCAACTTTATCATTTAAAGCTGATATACCCTCATTATGAAAGTTGTTCATATATATCCTTATCGTTATATAAATGACTCACATATACCCCTACCGTTACAAAAGGAGCTCACATATATCATTCATGAAGTGAAAAAAATTAGTTTTAAATTTATTTTTTTGATTTTTAATTTTAAAAAAATTCATGTAGGAGTATATATGATCCTTCTCGAAAAGTTCAAGGTACATTTTAATCATTTTCATACCTAAATTATTTTTTGACTTCTTTGATTATTTTTATTTGAGTTTCTTATTCTTTTTATTCGAGTTTCTTATTCTTTTTATTCTTTCATTCTTTAGTGTAAAGAATTTTTTTTTTTTTGCAGCTATATTGCAATTTAGTTTTTGTATCTGTGAAAAAAAATTTTAGGGCATCTATAATAAATTTTACGAGAAAATTAGTGAAATATAAATAAATTTAACCATCAAAATAATAAATTTAAATTAGTCATTGAAACAAAAAAGTCACAAAAAAATACTTGTGAGGCAGATCAAATATACCTCATATGGATTATATTTTTTAAAAAATAATTAAAAACTTAAATTAAAATTATTTTTCACTCCCGTCAGAGGAAAAAGGATATATGTGAGTCATTTGTATAACAATAGGGATATTTATGAGTCGCTTTCATAGCGAGGGGTATATCAACTCTAAATAACAAAGTTGAAGAATATATCAGACCCTTTTCCCTTAAATTAATCATGTATCATGTTAAGTTTGTATTATTACTTGTAACTATAAAATAAATTTAAAAGATTGCAGATGCCAACTCCTCCTAACTCTGCCGGCATAAGTAGTTGACCTTTTTTTTTTGGTTGGTAAAAATAACATCAATAGTTGACTAGGCAATTTTTTTTAATAAATAAATATAACTTTCTCAATCATTAAAAGGTGTATTTTAATTTTTAAATAATGACGGAAGAAAAAAAGGGATTTAAAAAGTATATCCCTATATCAATCAACATTGAAATAGACGAGGACAATATTGATAAAAGCCAAAATATAAGGTACAAGAGACAAAATATTTCATTAAGGAATATTTTCATAATTGGTAGGAATAAATTGTTTGTTTGTAATGGCATTTAAGTGTTGCGAATATAAAAAACGAATCTAAAAAAATAAGTAAGTAAATATTTATTTTTGTATTTGATATGTAAATAAAAATATTATTTTAAAAGTATTTTTATATAAAATCTAGATAAATGTTAAAAAAGTGGGGTGTGAAATGGTGAGGTTAAGGGCTACGGAAGTAGTGGTAAAAATTGGACTTATTAGAGGGTGGAGTGACACTATCAATATGAAATGTCAATTATATGAAATTTCACACATCACATATATAAAGCTATTTTGATGTGATAAACATATAAAAAATTAATAAATTAAATAACGATGTTCAAATAAAATAGCCTATAGTATTTTTACAGATTATAGTATCCAATGAAAGGTTCTAAAAGCTTTTGTTAGTGCAGTAAATTATCTTTTACAACTTGTATACTGTGTAAATTTCCCTTTATTATTAGTTCTCCTCCCCCCATCAGATACTCTATCTGTCTCAATTTTTGTGATATAGTTGATTAAGTATGGAGTCTAAGAAATATGAAAAGACTTTGCACTATTCCAAAATTATCCTTAAAAAGCAGGGGTGGAGCTACAATCCAACAAGGGTGGTTAGTCGAACACCTTTCGTCGGAAAATTAGATCGTATATATAAGTGAAATATTCACTATTATTTGAATATATTAAAAGATGAACACCCTTTGTCACAACAGGGGTTGATAGTCCAGTGGTAGGTATGCTCATTTAATTCCTTGGGGTCTGTGGTTCGATAAATTATTCACCCCTTTAAAGTTTGAATACTCTTAACGAAATTTCTGATTCCGCCACTCTTAAAAAGAGTACATTTTGTGGACTTTTTTGTCAAATAAGTAGGATTCAACATAAGTAAAATGTCGGCAATGTCTTTATGTATTTGCTAAATAAGAAAATGTGTTATCTTTTTGGAGACTGATTAAAAAGGAAAGAGTGCCATATAAATTGGGACAGAAGAAATAATTTTCTTGGGTCTCGGAGAAGAGAAACAAAAGGTCCCCAATATGAATCATTTGAGTTTCTTGGGCCCATTATTGGACTCCCCAGCCTGAACAGGCCCATTCGGTTCATTTTTACGATCCATGAGTTTCAGGTTCTTACTGGGCTTGGGTGTACTCACCCAAACTAACAGTCGGAGCTCGGCCCATTAATGGTGCTCTTTTTTTTTAGCTTTTCCATATTGGAACTTCAAGAAATATGGGGCAATTCATTAATTTTAGAGCAAACAACACAAATTCCACTAGGTTAGGAGCAAATTATTTTCCTTTACATGAGTTTTCAATATTATGAATCTTACCCGAATTAGGACTTCGGATACATGTATCTGGCGTGTCAAGATATATGTATCTCGACTACATGAGGTAGAAATTAGGTGTAATTTATTTCAGATATACTATATCCAAGTGGGTTCGCATGTATCTGACTCTCTTGCTCATCTCTCTTCTATATCACTTGCTTCTATCCTCTCTTGCTCGCTTTTCTCCTTCTCTCACTCGCCTCTCTCCCTATGTATTTATACTTTAGAATGTATCTGAAATGTATCTGGCATCCCAGAGACATGTATCTAGTGATACGTATGTATCTGGAATACATAGACTATCTCTCTCACCTCCCTCCTTTCTCGTTTGCCTCTCTCTTTCTCTCGCCCACCTCTCTCCCTATTTTAGAGCATCTAATAGCAAAAATACATGTATCTAGGTATATTTGACTTGAAATTTGGTATGAAATTATTCATTAGTGAGACAATATATACTTGTTTCAAACTTATAGAGAAAATTAGTAAATATAATAGGAATATATGTATAATTAGATAGTTTTCCTTTATTTAACATGCTAAGGATTTATTATTTATTATATTTCATATGACAGAAGCGAATCCAGGATAAGATGATGAGTGCATTATTGCTTTTGAAATAAGATATAAGGTAAGATAAGATATAAATTCTGATTAATTTGATCTCATATCACATAAAGCCCATTAAAAGAGAGAAATATTTTCTATCAAAAATATTTTCATAAAAAATACTTAAACCCAAAATCTTCGATTAAATATACAAAAATCTTATTCATCTCATAATAACCCTCGAAAAATAATCATGTTATTTCACTTGTCGGCGGAATGTGTTGCCTCAACAACTTCAATAATTTAAGTGGGGATCATGAAATTAAGTAATTTAACCAAAAAAAAATCATATGGGAAATAAGAGTAAGGGACATATGCATCTTAAATGGGATTATATCGATGGAGCTCTAATTTCCAACAACAAACAAAAATCAATATTCTACATGTTCTTGTCTCTAAGGTAGGTCCAATGAATAAAAATAGAACCTAATTAATTTCTCCGTCCATTTTTACTTGTCCAATATACTAAAAAATAGCAATCTAACTTTACTTGTTAAGAAATAATTTCTCACTTTGCGTCTATTTTATCATTGTTATTAAATACTATTCATTCAATATTAGATGACTTATAATAAATAAAAGTGATATAATAAATTTATCCCACTATTTATGATTTCTTAATAATATATATTTTTATAACTAGAAACGTATACAAGGTGAAACAAGTTTAATTCCATCCTAATATAATGTCATATTTAAACAATGACATTTTATAGATAGCATCGTTCAGATCTATCTCCGCGCAGAATTTTTATTTTTTTTATCTATCGCAATTTTCTGCTTTATAAAAAGGTTTTTCGTTCAACGAAAAAAAAAGTTATGGGTCATGGTCAAAATCCCTTTCATCTGGTCCTAATATGGACCAATTTTTCTCCCCGCGTTTTTTCTCACAATATTTGACATGTCCAGTGGCGGAGTCAGGATCTTTACTAAGGGGGTTTAAATTCTAAAAATGAACACACGAATGACGAATTAGCTAAAGAGGGTTTGACATATACTACATATACATAATAAATTATTTTAACCATGCAAAAATAGTATAATTTTCCACCGAAAGGGGTTTGGATGAACCCCTAATCGTAAGGTAGCTCCGCCCCTGGACATGTCCAATCGCTTAGTTATTTGTTATTGATTTGAATTTTGAAAATAGAAAAAATATAAGGAGCTTTTTCTTTTTAATAGAGTGCAAAATTGAATTTATCTTGTGAGTTCTAAACATCCAATGGTTACCCTTGCAAATTATTTGGTTGGAAAATAAATTATTACAAACTTACAATGTAGAAATTTATAAATATTGTATGAATTACTTTTTATTGGGTGTTCGATTCATTATTTATTTATTTATTTTCTAAGAGTATTACACTAATAATTATGGATATCCTTGAATGCTTGATCTTCGTAAACTTATAGGAAAGACATGGACAGTTTTATCCTTTTTGTGCTTTATCTATGCCTAGGATAATTTATCCTATGTTTTAGTGACATAAATAATATCAATTGGCGTATGAAACTATACTAAATAAATTTATTACAAATCATAATCATTATTAAAAAGTCTTTCCCTTTTGTCAATATCCTAATTAAAATAACTTGGGAAAAGGGTCAAAAATGCCCTTAAACTATGCGAAAGGAATAAAAATGTCCTCAGTTTGTAGTTTGGTCCAAAAATGTCCTTGGTGTCAGTACTTTGGTCCAAAAATGCCCTTATTGTTATTTTAATGGGTCAAAAATGCCCATTTTTCAAATAAATATATTATTTATTTTCTTTTTAACACGTTCTTTTTCTAATAATATTTTTTTAAAATTAGCAAATGTTTATCCTACTTTAATTCAAAAAAATAAAAAATAAAAAATTTCTTATTTTATTATAATTATTTTTTATCGTTATATAAATAAAATTAATGATGGATATACTATGATCTTATATGTATGACATATATTATCGGTCGAAATGATACATGAAGTTATTTTATTTTATTTGATAAAGTGAGATTGAGAAGAAAAAAATTATTTCCTACATTTTTATTTGTTAAAGTATTTTAAAAGAAAGAAAAACAAGTATAGAATTTTTTAATAATATTTTAATTAGGAAGAAGATGTGTTCAAAAAGAAAATAAATAATATATTTATTCGGAAAAGGGCATTTTTGACCCATTTAGTAACTATAGGGGCATTTCTGGACCAAAATATTGACTACAAGGACATTTTTGAACCAAAGTATTGACACTAAGGAAATTTTTGGATCAAATTACAAATGGAGGGCATTTTTGTTCCTTTCACATAGTTTAAGGGCATTTTTGGCCCTTTTCCGAAATAACTTTATTGAAATTCAATTTTGACCCCCCCTGCCTCAACTTCCTTTTTTTCAATAAATAAATCTCATGAACCCCACTTTGACGGGGAAAAAAACAAAACAATCTCAAATTTACGATAAAATTTGACAAAATGGCTGTCCTCCACTATCTATCTCCAATACAAAGAGCTGCATATAAAATACGGAAAAGGGTCCAATATACCCTGTACTATTAGAAATAGTTTAAATATATCCTTTGTTATATTTTTGATTCAAATATACCCTTCCACTTATACTTTCGAGATAACTATACCCGTCTCATCATATTTTGGCTCAAATATACCCTTAATTTTAACGGATGGTTAAATAAAATCATATATATATATATATATAAAGGTAAAAATTGTAGATTACAATTGTATAAGTATAATCAACATATAATAAATATTACAGTCATGAAATTTAAAAAATCATGGAACGTAAGCGTTTATTAATAATAGTATAGTCATGAAATTTAAAAAATGACTTATAGTATTTATTTTTTTAACCAAATTCATCAATACGCAAGTGTTTACTAATCCATTTTCCTCGTATGAAATACTCTAATCCACATATCACAATCTATAATTTTAACTCAGTAATATTTAAGTTAAACAACGAGAGAGACGGCCGCATATTGGAAATTGATACATAATATATATCACTTTATATAGTTTGAGGTCAAAGAATAATTATGTCATTAAAGAGGAAAAATAACATATTCAAAAGAATGAAGAAAAGAGCCTATTATTTGATCGAGAGTTAAAATTAAGGGTAAATTTATGCCAAAATATAATAGGAGGGATATATTTGACCCTAAAGTATAACGAAAAAGGTATATTTGGACCCAAAGTATAACGAAGGGTATATTTAAGGCCTTATATTAGTTTCGCAAGTTTTTGTTATTGTCAATCAATTAAGTAGGACCTGAGAGATAGTGAAACTCAAAAAGCAATGGTAATAACTATTGTCATTTGACACCAATTTAATAAAATTATCCAACAAATCCATATCTTTTATGTCATAATTCAAATGAATTTAACATGACGGGAAACACAAAATTCTCAAGTTGTTCCTCTTTGTTTTACATCTTTTTTTTTTCTTACAAGATATTTTTGTAATAGTTGTCGCAGTAAAAGAAAATTATGTTAGTTTATTGTCTGCTCTTAAAATGTTCCATGTTGGTAGCTTAATTTAACAATGGAGTAAAGTGCTTTTTATCAAAAATAACTTTATATTCAAAGCTCGAATTCAAGATCATTGATTAAAAATAGAAGAATACGAAATACTCCACCACAATATTTGACAGTAAAGTAAATTTAAGAATTAAGATGCTTGGCAAAAAAGTGCATGCAATGGCGTGTTTTATTATTAGAGGAAGTTAGTAATGATATTATATGACATTATTTCTTTATTAGTCCATCTTTTTTCTTTTTTTTTCAAATAATTTAATTTCAATTTTTTATTTACTCTTAAGAAATACTCCTTGTAAAATCGATTATACAAGATTTATCATATACTATAAAAAAAAATTATTTATCTTCTAGGAGCAATGATCTTATAATTATTTCGTATAATTAATTTATACCAACCCTTAGATGCTTAATCTTCATAGATCTTACTCTTTATTGTAACTTAATTTATGTTTTTCACTTAAACTACCCAAAATGCCCTTATCTACATTAAAGGCATAAAACGCATTTTACGCATACGATTTACAGTCTCACATGTTTTTTTTTTTTTTTTTAAGTTTCATTTATATTTAAGACGATGATGAGTTTTCGGAGAGGTAAAGATGTGTCGACATAATATACATTACTAAAAAATTATTATTTTTTCATTGAAATTTCTCACTGAAAAATGTTTAGTAGGTGTCCGGATGGATATTTTGACTGAAATAGTGAAAGGATAAAAAAACAGTAATATTTTCACAAGGAATAAAGTTTAAAAACTTTCCAATATTTCAGCGAAAATCTATTTTACCATCATGCATTTTCTCAAAGAGCTAGTTTGATAGGAAATGAATGGGGAAAAAAAATCATGTTAAGGAATTAGGATCACAATTAGTCATAATCGGTGAACATATTAAAAATGTAAGAAAAAATATATATTGGTACATGATTGGTCAACTTATATAAAATTAAGCCAAATTAACGTACTTGTGAAAAATGTGTAGGAGTAACAAATACTAAAGGTTGAAGTTTATACATCCTTAATTATAATATTTGGTTATTTTAAGATAATATTAGTTTCATTATACAAAGACAATATTAGTTTTGTTTATCTGATAAAATACTAATAATGTATAATGTTTATCGCATGAAAATAACATATTTGAATTAAACATTAAGGTCTATTAGGTTACTAATAGTCAACAAAACCTACTTACTTAATTACATTATTTTTCAATAAAGTTTCATGTGATGCACGACTCACAAGTTCTTTTCAATTAGGTTAGTGAATGAGCTATTCTTAATTTTATTAGTCTATAATATATTATTTGTTTATTGAAAGTATTGGAGCATATAATATAAAATTATTTATTTACTATTAAACGGGAATGGTTCTATTGCAACCATGAAGGAGACATCAGGGAGTGTTTAGAAATTGCAAAAGTGATTGAACAAGTTAATGGTAATGTTCAGATTAATTTGCACGTATCTTAATTATTTATATTTACCCTAATTATTTAATTAATCAACATATGTTATCTTTCATCATACGTAATACAATTTTTTTAAAAACATCTAAATTCTTTTCCCCAGGTGAAAAGATTCCAAAAAACTTCGATTTTAAATTATATTGTATTGTATTATATTGTTTTAATGAATACAATATTTGGATAGATTGTATCGCTTTCAATTGTTACATAATGTCACACATCAATAATTTGAATGATAAATCAATAAGAAAAAATAAGATACGAGGTAGAGATTCTATGAAATGGTAGAATAAAAGATAAAATAGAATTATTAAATAATAGGTAAAGACAAAATGAAAAAAATGCAAAGTTAAGAATGTGATCACACCAAATTGATCGTTATACAAAATGAGACTTTTCGTCATTACCTAATGATGAATTTAAACGATGCAATACAATAAAATTTAAATAACAATAAAAAACATTGTATCTAAATTGTCAATACAATGGATAACAATCATCCAAACAAGGTGTTCGTTTGATTTGAAAATGAGTTATGCTGGAATTAATTATATTGAGATTTAGTCATAATGAGATCGGTCATGCCTGAATTAGTTATTGTGAATTCGTGACATTTTAAAATATTATACATTACATCATTTCCAAGAAAAAGTTGCTTGTTATAAAAATATCATCCACCTTATTTAATAGATTTCTTTTTTTGAGTAGCCTTAGGGACATTTTTGTCATTTTCACTTTCTTATTTCGAGATAATTAATTGTGATGTATTATTTCACTCTCTTGACAAAAATAACTTACCAGTTACCACTATACTAATTACTAATCTAGATATAATTTATCCAAAACTAATAACCAAAAAAAAAGAAGACAAATACTAAATTTTTATATCAATTCTACTTATGGTTGTGTAGCATAATTTTGGTATTGTACTATAAATCTATAATATCCCTCCAATTTTTGTTTGCTAATGATCCTTCCTAGCTGTAAACAGAGTGTCCCTTTTTACTAGCAACTTCATATCATATATTTTTGTTATATCGAGGATTTTTTGAAAATAATTTTCCTATTTTTATGAGATAATGATAAAATTTATGTATATTCTATCTTTTTCAAACCTTATTTATGAAACTTCACTAAGTATATTATTGTAGCTATTATTGTTCTTTAAAAGCCAAGCAAAATAAAAATTGTTAATTACACTAATTATTCATATGATATGGCTTAGCTATGAAAAAAATTCAATATTTTAAAATCAAATATATATATCTTCTATATTTACCATCACCAAGAAAATTATTACTAATAGTTGATATATCAAATTAAATATTTTTTGTTCATTTCCTATATACAGAGTTTCTAAAAATAAATAATATCTCAACAATACAGTTTTTTAAAATCAAGACATGAATATTTTTGTTTTAAAAGTTCGTAAATATATTTATTTTAGAGTTTTAATTTGTCGTTTAATAATTATATTTTTATATACTTACTTACAAATAAATCTTATCTGAAGTATCATTGTAAAAGATATATAAATACTTGATTTTAAAATAATTATATTATATGTTTAATGTAATTGACCCAAATAAAAAATATGGAAAATATATTTATTTCTTCAATAAAAAGGCGAACGGAAATTAGTCGTTAAGAAAAAAATTCTTGTTAATCACCTCCGCACTCGGCTGTTCTCCATCATCACTCCACCACTCTACCTCACCGGCGGCCACCGCATCGCCACCGTGACAAACCATGAATTGACACAATTGCCCTCTTCCTTCTCAAAGATAAAAGTTCCAGAATCGCATGGGCGCGTCATTATCTAACCTGACGGAAAACGGGTCAGCCGACGGCGGACCGGGGCTCGGTGATATACCGGAAAATTGCGTGGCGTGTGTGTTTATGTACCTAAATCCACCTGAAATTTGTAATCTAGCTCGGCTTAATCGCGCTTTTCGTGGTGCCGCTTCTTCTGATGCTGTTTGGGAATCTAAACTTCCGTCTAACTACCACCACCTGCTCGACCTTTTGCCTCCGCAAATTTACGACGGTCTATCGAAGAAAGATATATTTGCTCTCCTCGCTCGTTCTGTGCCGTTTGACGATGGCAATAAGGCATGTAAATTTTTGTGAAGTTCGTTAATTCTACATTAATTTTTAGTTTGTGCTGACATTTTTTTATACATTTTGGAAGTTTAAAGGATTTTCCGTTTTGGTGGTAAATAAATACTTGTTTAATGGAGGGTTTTGGGTCTAAATTGATGTTGGGTTTTTCCTGCAGTTGTCATAGATTGAGACTGTTTTTTATGTTAGAAATGATGCTATGTATGTAGTATTCAAGTTGTGCTGGAGTGAAAATCTCTGTTCAGTGGTTAATGTTCAAGTTTTAGCTTCCAAGTTTGCTTCTTTTTGATTGTGAAACAGTGTTATCATTGATGTGTTACCCCTATCTTAATGCTTTTGTTAGTTCCTTCTTTCTCATGTCTTTTATGAGCAAATGGATGAGTGGTGTTGGCTAACTATAATTATGTTTGTTTTGCTAAATTGATAAAGATGGTGTCTAGGCCAGCTTGCTATGATTATAGGTTTTGGGGATCGTACTTTTTCAATTGCTTGTATTGGGAGGGATTGTGAAATTTGAGGTTCCTACTGCTTAATTCTCTGAGTAGTGCTTTTCGCGTCACACTTGCTCTTGAGGTCTGGGAAGGGAAGTTTGAGGAATAAGTTGATCTTTTTTATGAAGTTGAATTTTCTATGTTTTATGAGTTGAACTTGTAACAACAATATTTTTGAGTGATGTTTGATCTCAGTAAGCTGTATGATTTTGACGGGGGGACAAAATGCAGGAGGTATGGTTGGACAGAATAAGTGGAAGGATTTGTATGTCAATCTCCTCGAAAGCAATGTTGATAACTAATATGGAAGATAGGAGACACTGGAACTGGTTTCCTACAGAAGAATCAAGGTTAGAATAATTGGTTGAAACTATGTGTAATAATGTCATTATTTAGCTTATTGTTGCAGTGATAAAATGATTTTGGAGTTTTAAACTGGCTGGATATCCTCTTTATGAGATGATATTAATAACTAGATTCTTTCCCCGTGAGCATTGGGATTTCCCCATGCAGCATCACAGGATTAACTTTTTATGAGCATTACATGTAAAAATGTGTTTTTTATTTTAATGTTCTTTATTTGATTTTTAAAAATATTGGTCATGCTAACTTACACACACCTTGTCTAATCCACTCGGCAAACTGTTCAGCTCACAAGCACACGTTCCCAAGGTAACTATCCTTAGTTAGGTTGGAGCAGATTGGCTCAAACCAAGTGTTGTAGAATTAAAACGAAAAAATTTGTTACTCCCTTGCCTCAATCACCAGGCCAATCCCTTGGGGACATGTGAAAACAAGGTTTATGTATCCACCATGAGGTGAAAATGAACAAAAGTTAACTCAATTAGAGTAGTAATTACTCCCTCTGTCCAACAATAGTTTTCCACTATTGACTTGGCACACCCCTTAAGAAACAATAAATAATAGGGGTTATATTACTATATTATCCTTTGACTTTATTAAATTTAATGCTTTGAGAAATGTGTTAGATGATAAATAGTATTTAATAGCAAAGGTAAAATAGACACAAAAGGTAAATTATCTCTTGATTTTTTAAATTGGACAACTATTTTTAGTACAGTGGACAACTATTGTTGGACGGAGAGAGTATTTAGCTTCCAACTCATTCTCTCACTAAACCCTACAAATAGACAATGCAGGAGCGAATTCTTAAGTGGAAACCATTCTGATTTTGCCTTCCAATATATTGTGTTGACACTGCTCGACTTTCTATACCCTCCTTCTTGTATGCCTGATTTGAGTTATTAGTGTATTGCTTTAATCTTTTTTTCTACCAAATGAGATTGTACTTGGTAATGCGTTCTAAGGAAAGGCAAAGTTTGATCATTCTTTTGTAGCAAGTATACACCGTGTGTGAACCTATGCTCTATATGGTATTAGTTAGATGCAAATGTGGTGGTGGATTAGAATGCTCAGTGCATGCATGCACTTCCTCTTGCTTCTCCTTTGCTTCCGATAGCCATGGTATGTCCTAAATGATCTGAAACATGAAATGTTCTCCTGTGCATCCATTGAACCAGTATGTCCTAGCTGATTGAGTAGTGACAACAGTTGGCTTCTATGTCTCAGCCTTTTGTCAATAAACTTCCTTTCTTGGGAGTATGAAACTGAACCACTGGTATCAGATTGTGGTACTGCTTGGAACAGTTAGGGTGAAATATATGGTAATCTCATGGATATGAGATGTTTGTCCTTTTTATTCTCTTTGATCCAATGTGTGCTAGTTTATGAACTCCGAGCTTTCTTCTCTTGGAACTGTTCATGTTATCCTCTATCACTGTGTGTGTTTTGGGGTGGGGTGGGAAGGTGCTACAGGCTGTCCTGCCCAGCTATTGTCTCCTCTTTTCTCCATTGAATTATACATTAACATACTAGTTTTTCCCTCTTTACTTTTGCACAACTGATCGTTGTTGATGATGAGGGATATTGCAAATTTTGAACTCTTGCAGATTCCATGTTGTGGCGTATTGCCAGCAGGTATGGTGGTTTGAATTAAGTGGCGGAGTGAATTTTCCTTTTCCTCCGGGTATATACACTGTAACATTCAGAGTTCACCTTGGGAAAATATTTAAAAGACTCGGCCGGCGTGCTTGCAACTTTGAGCATACTCATGGATGGGATTTGGGGCCAGTACGTTATGAACTTTCTACTTCTGATGGGCAACATGCAGTTAGTGAGTGCTTCCTAGATGATATTGGGCAAGACGACCCAAATGGGAATATCAGGCGTGGGAACTGGATTGAGTACAAGGTGGGTGAATTTATTGTCAGTACGTCAGATCCTGTGATGGAAGTTAGATTTTCAATGAAACAGATTGACTGCACACATTCTAAAGGCGGGCTCTGTGTTGATTCTGTATCAATTACCCCCAGTGATCTGAAAGTCCATCCTAGAAAAGGGGTTTAAAGTATCTGTAAGTCACATGTTTTCTTGCCAATGCTCCCAGAAAATTTTCTATGGATTCCATTAGACCGCCTAAAAACAATACATTTGTGAAGGTAGTCATTGTAAAATTCTTTTTTGCCTTAGGTATGTCTTCTCTCTTCATGTAAATGATACTGTTTTTGTTCTTGATCCAGTTTTGTTGCATCTGCAGAAGATCAAGAAAAGATAGTTTGCTCATTTTTCATTAGAGAAAAAGTCCAACTATTCTAGTTTTTTTTTGTACAGAAAAATATGGCTCAATTCTTCCAGAGGTAGAGCCTGGAATTCAATTTTATGGGTTCTAGATTGAGAAAAAGTTAACTGGGTTCGGCTGAACTCGTATCGAGGCTTCTAGCTCTGCACCTGAATTCTTCCCCTTTTATAGCATGTTTTACAATTCAACTATGTTGTTTGGAGTTTGGACTGTCCAAAAATGTTGTCACATCCTTGTCTGATCCTCCAAATCTATAGTTTTTTCGAGGATCTGCCACACATTCAACAGTACTTTTTAAGAGTTCGAGTAACACAGCATTCCAGTGCTTTAAGATCTCAACTTTGGTAGAATCCTGTCCTTGTTCTCTCTCCTATGCATATGTTGTTTACTATAGTCTTTTTGTGTGTGTGGTCTTTGGTCATTATGACATCTTGATCCTTAACAATCTTCTCTATGTGCTGTGGACTCTGTTCACTTACATTTTTTTTTTTTGGCAAGTCAATGTGTTTTGAACTGCAAGAATATGCTGTCTCTGATTGTCACATCAGATGGTGATATTTTTCTTCTATTTTTATCAATCTATTATTGGGAACATTACTGGCTGCTTGACAAGTGATTTGTTCCCATTTAACATGTGAAGTGATCTTTGGTAATTTCTTAATTACTATTACTAAGTTCTCCGTACACTATACCCTTTACTCTATTAAGATCCCTCACGTCGAATTATACTTGATATGGATCCCTCACGTCGAATTATACTTGATATGTTGTTGTATTGTAGTATATGATCATCTTTTATGACACTTTCTTAAAATCTGACATCTTTCTATATCTAGTAACAATTTAATTTTAAAATATCTATTTTATTTTTTTATCCTTGATGAGATGATTTATAACCACATCAATATTTATCAATACTAAGTTGCTTTGGAGAAGAAAGCAAATTAGAAATAGAAATAAATAAGAAAAAAATAAATTAAAATGCATGTATTTACGAAA
The DNA here is from genome assembly GCA_018342035.1 of Solanum appendiculatum. NCBI lineage: Eukaryota > Viridiplantae > Streptophyta > Magnoliopsida > Solanales > Solanaceae > Solanum > Solanum appendiculatum. The sequence continues at coordinate 393,027 of JAGDQO010000286.1, read as the reverse complement.
AAATATTAAAAGTAAATTTTTAATATTTATTTTTTTATCTTCACTCTCTCAAAGAGAGTGCAATACACTCACTCTGCCATGTAGGCATTTAGGGTGGTAATAATTTTACTTTTAAACAGTTTAGGGGGTGATAGAACTCCCGTGAAGAATTAGTGTGTAGTTGAGAATCCGGTCATAGCTTAAGCGGGCATTTGACCATTTTCTCTTTCTCGAAAGATGAAAAGACGGATTGGTAACAATGGGGTAACGTTTAAATACTGATATGGGCGGTTTGATTCATTTTGCTTTTAAAACAAAATCAAATCAAATATTATTGATCATTTAAAAGGATTGAATTAAATCAGGTTGAAAGAACATGTTTGAATTTTGGCTTCATACATAAATACAAACTCTTTAAATTTGGTAGTAAATTTCATTTAGACACTCGAATTATAATTTGTTCAAAATTTAGCATATGAGCACATGATAAGGTGCTTCTATTAGACACTTTTAATTCAAATTTTAATTTTTTTGGCGTGCAAGTTTTACAGTTAAGGCTAATGCATATTTTTAAAGAAGATAACATATTTAAATGTTTAACTTGTTTACATTATGCAATTGAAAATACGCACAATAATTTTTTTGAAATTTGAACTAAAAGTGTCTAAAGGAGCACTTTATCCATACTCAAATTTTAATAAATTGCAATTCGTGTGCTTAAATGAAATTTAATGACAAGTTCAAAAGGCTTGTCATGTATTTTAAGCCTTGCATTTTTATGGGCATTACGCATGATTATCATTTAGGTTTAGTTCAGTTTTATGATCTACACTTGTTAAATCACATACACATTTAAACTAGTAGTTACACAATTAAATGGCATATGAATTCAATCATGTTAAACCCTATTGATTCTTATGTATCTTCCTTAATCAATTTAATCATCATGAAAGTAATTCTCCTCAAATACGCAGAAAAAAACGACGTTAAAGAGTCAACTTAACCACATATTCCGAAGAAGCAGATTTCAAAAATATATTGTTTAGGAGTCAAAAAACTACATCTGTAATAGAGAATGAACCCACAAGAAGTCAACAGTATGTGGAGAATCAACAGCTGCATTTGCAACCAAATGCAAAACCGTCAACGAGAAATTTGTCTGCAGATGTATGAGATACTTGTAAATGAAGGTCTTCGCTTACAGTCTCTTCAAACAAGGCACTCTATTGCTAATAAGGAAACAACATAAACAACAGCTTAACGTTTTCCTCCGCCGCCACCTATCTTAGGACCTTTTGATGCACCTCCTTTGGACATATTGCCCTTTCCTCCAGCTTTCTGGGACTTGGCCTGAACCTCTGCCTTCTTAGCCTTCTTTTCATCCTTTGTCTTCTTGATCCTTTCCTTAATTTCACTACACAAAATCCATACACACATAAAGATCAGTTTATCCCCATTAAACCAGAAAAACAAAAACGCTTCGTACTTAAACTTCAATGACTAACACCATAATTTACTGTCCCCTCGCACCAAGATGATAATACCAAGCATTGTGTAGAACACATAAGGCTCTAGGTGTTTTTAGTTCATGTTGGGTCCATATGGAACAGAAGGTGCTTGAAAGGTATCAGCACATCTGTAACGATAGGCACAATTAATTTCCCAGACTAGTAACTGTATTAACCACATGTGAAAATGTTAATACCTGACTAAGTCTGGTATATACAAGATAAAAGATTATCAGATAAGACCGTCCAAAAAGCCACTAACTATATGTAAGTTGCTGGCATGCACACTGAATAAAATCATGAATTAGTAGAAACTAACCGAAGAGCAGCCTCCCTGGCAGCATCTCGAACTTCTGGCCTTTCAGTTCTCTTCTTCTGGATTACCTCCAAGGTAGCACCCACAATTGACCTAGAGTAAGGCTTCTTGGTGGTACGTCGCCTCTTCTTAGCAGCTTCTTGTGCAATATCCTATTGTAAACAAACACAGGTTGCAACATTAAATTAGGAGCATTATAAGCAATTATGGGAAGTTCTACAAAAGTTCAGCACCCCAATGCAAGTTTTTCAAGTAAAACTAGATAAGCTGAAGAAAGGGCATATTCCTTAGTTTAGTTTCAATTAGGGGGCAGAACAAAGTTACTGTTGTTCAAAGTCCAGAAAACTCACCTTCTTGTGTTGCTTCCTATACATAGCTGTCCAAGTAAGTTTGGATGGCTTCAACTTGTTGTGGAAGTAGTGTTTGCATTTTGAGTTGACGAATAGGAACACCTAAAAGGATCAAGAAATCAATAAAGTGATAGCAGAAACTAGTCCTCCTCCTCCAAAGAAAACAAGCAAATTTATCCTAGATAAAGAGAAGTGTAGCATGTCATCCCATTGAAAGAATACCTGAGAATCTGAACGGATAAATCTGATGCCTCTCCCAGGGTAAATCTTGGCACCACTGAAACGGCAAAGTTCTGTCCTGAAATTGATGTAAGAAGACAACAATGAACCATCACTTTGATACCAGGGGAAAATCTAAACTAAAGGAAATGAGCAAGCTCAAGAAAATTCCAGGCTGAAATAACGCAAGATTTCATGTAAGATTTAGTTGAACATTGAATTGAGTTTACATCACTATTTTTATGTACGCCTAGTTGAAACATTGCAGATGACCAAGAAAATAACTGCCTAGCGCTATCCGCCAGCAAGGCAGTTCACATCTAATGGTGGCTACAGTTTTAGTTCCCCAGGTGTAATTAAAAAGAACTAATGTGGCTTGAAATCAACCAGTGCGACAAGGCATATTATTATGGAACAGTGAAAAGATGGATATTTCCAATCCCGCTTAATATGATTTTAATCTAGTTACAAGGCCAGACCCTCTGATGGAACACTTCCTGACCTATCGACTCTTCTCTCCTCCACAGTTACCCTTACTCTAACTAAAGACCAGAACAGTTCAGATTTTTAAAAGAAAAAAGAACCCGCAAAAAACCATGGAATATCACTATAGAATATGCTAGAAGTGTGGTCTGACTTGAACATAGAATTAGAAGACCACAACCACCTGTCTGGTGCATTCTGTGCATGAATATTCTTTCAAATGAGGAAATAAATTGCACGTAGAACTTGAGCTTCACAAGCAAACTCCAACCTCATCAAATCTAACTATGAATTAGAGTGTTCGCTATGAAAAATTAGGGCGTTCTTGAATCGTGAAAAATGATCAACCAGCAAAATAATCTCCTAAAGTCAAAATTACAATTATCTCCAATCTTACTCATTTTACTAGCTCAAATCATAATTTAGACATTGTTACCAATCCTATAATACACAAAAATACACCATCACATAACTATCCTTATACCTAACAATAATCCTTGTATGATTTAGAAATGTATGCTATTTTTATGCCGCCACAAGAAAATGATCCAAAAAAATGATTTCTTATACTCGTTTTTGTCTGTGCCGGATTTGATAATGAGAATGAGGTCTCGCGTGCCATACTAGGCATACATAGTGAAACAACATTTTATCTTAAGGGAGCTCCATCTCTGGAACTACACATTCTCATCTACATTATGAATATAATTACGAATTTTTACACCGTTCCACCATTGATTCTTCTACGTGAGCTAAATCTAGGAATTGTTGATACCATTTATGGATAAATTACCAAGTTTTCTCAACGCATACAAAAGAAATAAATCATCACATGTATAAAGGCAATCGAAAATTCAGAATATACAGATGAATGAGAAAGATAAACGGGAGGAATCTTACTTGAGAACCATGGTTGATGCTGTAGCGAGCCGCCCTCCTTTACAGTGTCTCAATGAAATTGAAACCCTAATGAGCTACCACTTTATAAGAAACAGAGCTTAAAGGGCCCAAAAGATGTAAAGGGCTTCGTGGGAATAGCTGACTGGTTCAGTCATTGGGCTTCATAAAACTTTTAAGCCCATATAACAAAAAAACACAACACACAAACTCAATTTTAAGTAGGGCAAACTACATATATCTCACTACTTTAACTCATAATTACAAGGATTCACGATAGTTTGTAATATTATTTTCTATACCATATTTTGGACGCGAGATACATATTACATTAAAGGTGAGATACGTATATCCGACAGTTTTAAAAGTCGAGATACACAAGTTATTAATTTGAATTAAAAGGGTGTAACTTATTTCCTTAATTAAAGGGTTAATTGATGACAAATTAACAACCCAAACTGATTTACAAGATCCTTGCATATCAACTCTAACAAGTTTTCCTAAAATAACGAAATCATAGCTCCACAGTCATAATTTCGATTCCTTCAGTATAATCATCACACTCATTCTAACCATGGAGGAACAATCTCCATTAAAGAGAATTACTAGAGGTATACATTTGCATGCAACAAATTCGGTTGGAAATTCATCTTTTTCGTTGGGTTTAACTCAAGACTTTGAAGCAATTGCAAGTTCCATTGTCAAATCTAAAGTTATTAATTCAAACATAGCAAAGAAGGAGATTAGATATAAGTTTCTCAATGACTCCATTAAGATGGGGTTAAAAGCTCCAAAGAAAAAAAGGGAAGAAATAAAAGAGTTAATGATTCTGATTTGATGATTCCTAAAAAAAAGTACATGAAACATCTTCTAGAAAAAATGACTAAAAAATAATTGTGAAAGATGAGTACGGTGTAATGGACCAACAGGAAGCAGAAGATTTTGAGGTATAGCCTTGTTTTCATTTTTTTTTTCCAATTAATATATGGATAATTTAAGTTGTATATGACACAATAAATGAATTGTAATTTCAGTTAATTGTATATGTTACATAATTAATAACCAACATATGTATAAATAATCAGTTATGTTATTTATAAAATTATAGTTATATAAGTCCAAAGGATACAATTATACAACTACAATTATTTGTATAACAAAAATATGTTATTTGTATATTTCATATTTAACTGTTCACAAATGCATTTACTTAAATTGTATCCAATGATCTGTATAACTTATACAAATATTTATATTAATGTTGTTTATTATTTAGGGGGTCTAATTTATGGTCAATGAAGGTTCAAGAGAAGTCCCACACATGCAGTGTTATACGAATGCTGATGTAATTGATGATTTGGCTAAGAAACTCTCAGAAAATCAACTTAAGCACTTTTGTGAAGTAGAATATTTTGATCAGTTGACTTCAATGCATTAGTGCAATATTCAAGCACATATTTTTAGGTGCTTAATGAGACTTGAGTTGAAGGATAGTTCAAAAGATCAATATTTGGTACATGTCAATGGCATAACATTACTTTTCATCCGTAGAGAATTTTCACTTATAATCGGATTGAAGTTTAATGATAACTTGCCAAGTTTTGTATTTGACACTGAACTACCCGACAGGATGCTTGATTTGTATTTTCAAGGGAAGAATATAGTTATCAAACCAGAATTGATTAACAATTTAAATAATAAGGTATGAGGCGACAATGACGAAGATGCTATCAAATTTACAATCTTATACTTTATACATACATTCATCATGTCAGAGCAGTCTAACAATGTGTCGATTGATAGACTAATAGATATACTGACTATCCTTGGAGTAACAAAGCTTTTGTAGAACTAATAACACATTCACAAGATAATGAAACCCACAGAACAGTACTAAGGATACATGACTTCTCGCTTGCTATGCAAATATGGTTCTATGAATATTGTTTAGATGCGGACCACAAAATTGCTATCAAGGTCTCCGACCACATCCCAAGAATTCGTAACTGGACGACAAAGCTTCCTAGGCCTCGTTATGATTTTTTAATGAATAACATGTTTCAAAATGATAATAATCCGACATGTTTTTTTATCAAGTACATGTGTATTTATACATAATCATATAGTTGTTATTTAAAAACTAAACATGTTTATACAATTATATAGTTAGATTATACATATACATATATTTTACTTTTGAATAATGCAATAGTTTCTATCATATACAAATGAACCAGATTACATCTTGTATCAATCACTTTTGTTCTCACTATATATGTATCCAGATATGACACATTTTCCTTAAAGACAATCCCCTCAATAGTGTAATCAACATTATAATTCTCAACATTCCATTTTCCCGAATGCATTACCAAAATTGCTATAGCAGCCATCACTGAACATATAGAAATAAAATATATTTAAATATAGAATTTATCTAATTTACAAATCAAACGATAACATATACAAATTGAAATACGTAATTAAAAATTATTCAATTATACACATCTGTTGACTTAAATTATACAACTACTTGTATACAATCTATAAAATATAGAGTTCACACCATAACATATACAAAATGAAATAAGTAATCGAAAATTATTCAATTATACACATTTATTGATTTAAATTATACAACAACTTGTATACAATTTATATAATATAGAGTTCACACCGTAACACATACAAACTGATATAAGTAATAGAAAATTATTCAATTAAATACATTTGTTGACTTAAAATATAAAACGACTTGTATACAATCTTTATAATATAGATTTCAAACAGTAACATATACAAACTAATATAAGTAAACGAAATTTATTCAACTATACACATTTTTTGACTCAAAATATACAATGATTTGTATACAATCTATATAATATAGATTTCAAACCGTTACATATATAAACTGATATAAGTAAACTAAAAATATTCAATTATACATTTTTTTTACTTAAAATATACAATGACTTCTATACAATCTATATAATATACAATTTGCTTAGACACATAAACACACACAAACAAATTTAATTTGGAATTCGATATCAATTATATACATCTACAAATAATTTTCAAACAAATCAACTACTTCATATAGAATCATAAAACAATTCAAACGGATATTCATAGTCAATAGCACACACTGCAAATTAAATACGAATGAACCAAGTAATATATGAAATACGTATAAATTGAATGTAGTCATAAAAATATACGACTCGTAATGAATAGATTGTTGTGTTTACCTTTTGTTGTTTAAGCCACAAAAAAATCAATTGATTCCGTTCTAATACTAAAGATGCTTAGATAGAATGAAAACAATGAATACTTTGCGTTTTCTCAAGAAGAAGAAGAAGAAGACTTATTTGGTAACGTATTCTAATTAATCTAAATTATCTTTAATTAAGGTATTATTTTCCTTAATTACCGCAAACTTAATTATATATAATTAAACAAGATTTTGTGTAATTATTTTATAAAAAGGGATAAATATACAAATCAGAATCGCAATAGCTATTTAAACTATAGTTGTGATGCGTAAATAGACAAACTATAGTTAAGGAGACCTATTATGTTTCCTATTATAGCTATTTATGAAAATTTCCCAATTATTATTTCCCTCTCAGTTCTCTTCTATCTCTGTCTCTCGTACTCCCTAATAAAGGCAACTTCATATCTAGGGAGACTCGAACTCGAGACCCTCTGATTAAGGATGAAGAAGTATTTACCACTCTAAACGACCCTGGTCGATATATGACCTCTCTTATTAATGTGTTGACGGGGATACTTTTTAGAGCAAGAAAATGGGTACATTGCTAACATAGTGTCATAGTAGCTTCATTATCACAACCTATTTGAAAATTAAAATTTTTATTTCAATTTTTAAATTCCTTTTTATGGCTTTTTGTTTAATTTGAATTTTTTTTTTTTTGGAAATCTCTAGTAATTTTTTTTTTTTTTTTTGTGAAAAGTGAAAAATAATTTTTAAAAACAGCTCCAAAGCCCAACTGCTCTGTTTTCTTGTAGAAACTTTTGGCCTGAGTTGTTATCAAATTGACCATTGATATTTGAACTTCCCAAGCATTGGAGACTATGAATGTTTGTGATTAGATTGTGTTGAGTCGATCATCGGACGGATGAGGTAATTTTGGACTCTTTATATAACTTGGTCAATCCTTTTCTTTTAGAGTTAGCTTTCGAGATTGAATTAGATTCATCGTTACAGATTAAATTTGTTCTTGTTTTCGAGAAAATAGTCCATTTGTTACACATACATGCATTCATAATCACAAGAAGTTCATAGTCAGTTTCAAATCTTAACATTTTTACATTCTTCTTTTGGAGAATGAAAAGGCTGGATCGTGAAAAGCTACTACCATTATAAATGAATGGAGGAAAAATTAAGATGTGCTAGTAGTAATGAGTAGGGCTGAGGAGAATTTAAAATGTGCCAGTAGTAATGAGTAGGAACTAGGACCGTTCATGATTAGGGTTAAAAAAACTAATCTAACCATAATTCGAATCAAATCGATTAAAAAAATCGACATTTGGTGTGGTTTGATTTTAAATTTTGAAAATTGATACTATTTTGTTTGCTTTTACTAAAAAAACTGCAATAATAACCAATTCGAACCGAGAAATTATATATATTAATTTTATAATTATTTATAAATAAAATATAAGTATTTTGTTATATTTTAATTAACTTGCCCAACACTTAAATTTTAGCTCAACTATTAAAATCCTAAGTCCAAGTCCATCAAAATCCATTACTTTAGTCTTTACCTACCCTACCTCACATGAGATAGTCATACTTTCTCTAAATTGAATCGCTTTGTTTGTGTAATAATAACTTTAATATTGATTAATTGAATCCATAGTAACTTTCATGTGGATTGTTCTTGTACTAGGTGTCCGTGTCTATTGAGATGTGTATGCCCACAACAAATTTATTACTTTCAAACTGAAAAAAACAATAAAGCCGAACCAAACCGACAATAACCAAACCGATGGTTATTTTTTTGGTTTGGTTTTAGAAATTTAAAAACCGACTAAATTGGTTTGGTTTTGATTTTAACTAATTAATAACCGATCCAAACCGAACCATGAACACCTCTAGTAATGAGCCGATTAAATGCTGGAAATTTAATCGAAGTATTTTGTATAACTTGGGCAAAAATAGGGTGGAAGGACACTTCTGAACCAATTCTAATACGTTGAGGACATTTTTGAACCTTTTTATTTTTGAATATGACAAACTAAATCAATAAGAAATAATATCGGAATAACTTATCCTAGTAAAACTAATCTAGCACAACCTGTCTTCAAACCAAACAACCCCTTACAGTATTATTTCTTAGAGAGATATTTGTGTCATTGGAGTCATGACTACCACACATTTTTTTTCACTGTTTGAGTTATTGTATACTATCAATTATTGTCCTTTTGGTGGTCCATAAACAACTAGCAAAAGAAGACTTGGGAAGACTTTGGTGCTGAGGAAGAAGACAACTTTGTGAAGGAGCAAAAACAACAATGCCTGACCCTCTAATTGGTGCTACTGTTCAAGTTTTGCTAAAGAATATGTCCTCTAAATTGCGGTATAAATTTATATGTTTATGTCATAATATCTCACAAGTAATGACGTAATGGTGTTCCTTCTTGATAGTGAATTAACAAACAATTTTTTCGCAGCATAAGTTTATATCATAACATCCCACAAGTTGTGTCATATATTGTGCAGGCATAACATATATTTCCAAAAAACAAAAAAAAAAGATCTACACGCAAACCAATTTTAAGTATTTCTACTAAAGAATATATCCTCTTTTCATGTTTTTTTTTTTTGTTTCTCACCAAGTATTTAGTATCAGCATTGAAGTAAGATTATTTTGAATTTGCATCGTATAGCGCCTCATTCGGGGGGGACCACATCCTTTTATGGTTCATATTTTTTTTTTACATTGGGTTACTTGGGTACAACAACCCTTCGTGAAAACAAATACTAGTAAAGTTTAATGAAAGTTTAAATATAATTATTTTAATGTTAATGGATCTTCTGTGATATAATAAGTATGCATTAAATGAGTGTCGATACGAGCATTAAATATTGAAAAAAAATATTCTTTATCTTTTGAATTTTATGCATAACTATGCTTGAATATAATTCAAGTATTTTTTTTCTCACCATGATTTACCACAAATATATCTTTATTTATATATTTTATTATCGAGTCATTTATACAAAAAGAAAGTCATGTAATTTATGATCGAGCAGATTTAGAATTGTTGGTTGAACCAATAATATTGCTATAAGAATTATTGAACTTTGTATGAAACTATGATAATTAGATTGTCAATTAGCTTAAGCTTTTCATATCATTTTTTATGTTTTCGTCTTTTCTATCATCAATTTTAAATTGAAATTGCAGAATGAGAAATTTTTATCAATTATTTCTCTGAATCGATATGAGTATCGTAACTTAATTTATATTTCTCTCTTTCATTGTATTATTTATTATTATAATATTTATCAAATAGTGACATTAATTATTTTAAAATATATTTAATCTTTTATTATAATTGCACGGATAAGTACATTAGTATGATGATATATGATGATATGATGATGATATATGATATGATAGGATGATTAACTTGCATTATTCATAATCATGAAAAGTGAGTGCCATTCATTAGAAATAAAAAGTAACACAACCACCACCCAAATGCTATTCTTTATTTAAATTATTGTGTATGACTTGTCTCTTTCTTTTAGTGGTGGGCAAACAACTAGCAAAAGAAGACTTTTGCAAGACCTTTGAGAAGAATTTGGTTTAGAAGAAGAAGAAGACTTTGTGAAGGAGCATCACAACGATGGCCGATCCTGTAATTGGTGCTACTGTTCAGGTTGTGCTTGAGAAGCTACTTTCTTTCACTATTGAGGAGGCCAAAAGTTTAAGCAACTGCAAAAAAAATCTCAGAATGCTGAAAAAATATGTAACCATGATCCAAGCTTTCATTCATGATGCTGAAAGACGACAAGTCGAAGATAAGGCTGTGGAAGAATGGCTCAACATGCTTGAGAGAATTGCTGAAGATGATTTAATGATCTAATGTCTAATGTCTGAACCATTCAGATTGATACCTCCATTAAGTGCAAACAAATGAGGCGTTTGAATGAATAAACTGAAATCAATAGAAACAAATTGGATCGGCATTTTCAATAATTACTGGAAAATGGAAGTGATGGCTTGCAAGTGAATAGACTAATCTGAAAATTAAATGACAATAATTAATAGCCTTTTTTTCATACTCAATTTTTTGTCATTCTTCTAGAACCAAAGGTTATTTCGCATAATAGATTTCCTTTTCAACCGATCGAGTCGAACTACAAACAGCCTGATTCCCTGAGTTAAGTGATATGTAGGCGGAATCAATGTTCAAAACTCGGTTGTATTCCAATAATCTCTCTCAAATCTCATTTCCGAGCATTCCGATTTCTTCATAGCTCGATACCGGAGTAACTTTGAATTCTTTTAAAATCGTGCGTCAAATCAAGCGTATTGAGCTACAAGTGGCTTGAATTCTCATATAGCCTGAGATATGTAGGAAACCCGACTCCGGGGTTTGGCCATAATTCGTAAAGTCCGTACCAAAATCTCGTTCCTAAAGATGAAGATGTGGTCGGTCAAAATTGGATTTGTCAATTTCATTTGCCTAGAATTTCTTGCATCAAGTCATTTGTCCTATTTTGGAGTTGTCAGCCTTATCCTCAAGTGAATGGTGTGAATTTCGAATTCGATTCCTATCCATTTCTATCCGTTTTCCCCCAATCTTCCCTCCATATAAAGCCCTCTCTGCCTTCATTGTCGGGGGTTGGAATTTCTTGGTTAGAGATTTTTGGGGTTGGGAAATTTTTAATGGAAATACAGATAAGCAATACAAAAAATATAAAGATTTTAGAGTGACAAATAGACTAAAAAATCAAATAGTGTTACAGAGAGTGTTCGATTTCCGATTCTCGTTGTCCGTCGGAGTTTCGTTGTGGTGGTGATCTATCTCGTTGTAACTCGTTGATTGTCCCTGTTTGGTTTTCTAAGAGAGGTACTCAAAACTGATCTGTGTTGAGAAAATGACAGAACATCCATACTTCACAAGGTCCAAAGACCCCAAAGAGTCCTTCTCTGACCAAAGTTTGTCAAAAGGCAAAGAACGAGTGACTGGAAACGCTGAAAACACTGATTTGATTGAAATTACTGTGAATGATCCTATCTGAACAGAACAAGTTGATTGCACAACTATTCCAGCAAATTGCTGAAATGAGGGCTAAAATGGATAAGACCCGAGATTTGGCAAATCTGGCTATCATTGCGAAAACTCCTGCTCCAGTTAACGAAAGGCCTCAACTCCATTTTCCTACTTTGAATCCAGTATCGGAACATTTTCCAAACAATTCATCCGCCATTACAATTCCAAAACCTCCTATCATCGACCTAACCATCTCGAACCCACATCATACTAGCTCCTCAAATCGAAAGTTATCTATTCCTCAAAATCCAAATACCAACAATCCCCAAACGTTTCCTCCCGTCCATCAAATTCCTACTCAAATTGTTCAAAGCTCACCTACTACTCAACCCGTACCTTTGGAAGCCGCTTTTCATATTCCAATGTCGTCAGAATCATACCCTCATTTTATCACCTATTCCAAACTCGATCACTATAAGGAGAAGGAGAATGAGTGGAAGGCCATATAAGGAAATACTAAGCAAAGCATCAAGGAGGGAGTTATGAAAGCAATGAAGGAGTTTCATTACACTCAAGAGGTTGTGGGAATGAACTGTGAAGACTTGTGCATTCATCCACATTCAGACCTCCAGGAAGGTTTTAAAACACCTAAATTTGACACTTTTAGTGGAGTTGAAAATCCTTTTGCTCATTTGAGGGCTTATTGCGATCAATTTGTGGGAGGTGAGAAAGATGATGCTTTGTTAATCCGACTCTTTAGTCGAAGTTTAAAAGGAGAAGCTTTGGAATGGTTTATCATGCAAGAAATCAAGCAATTGCCAAGTTGGAATGCTTTGGTTAAAGACTTCATTGAAAGGTTTGCTTACAATGTAGAAATCATTCCTGATAGATACTCTTTGGAGAGAATCAAGCAGAAGTCTACTGAAAGTTATCAAGAGTATGCCTATCGTTGGAGAAGAGAGGCTGCAAGGGTTAGGCCTTCCATGACTGAGAAAGAGATTATTGAAGTCTTCGTGCGCATTCAAAAGCCGGAGTACTACAATAGGATGTTGCTCATTTTAGGAGGAAAGTTTCTGAGATAGTCAAAATTGGTGAAATTATTGAAGACGGTCTCAGAACCGGAAAATCACCCGAATGACTGCCCAAGCTGAATCCTCAAGACCATTGAGGATGAAAAGGGAAGATGTTTCCTCTATCTCATTCGAATTGAGCCAAAAATCAAAGAGACATGCCAGTCTGAAGGTTCAAAAGCCTTTACCATCTGAAACTTACCCCTTAGCTCTGCAAAATCCTTACCCCATCTTCAATGTTCAACCAAATTACCAAGCTCCATTACCAAAGTATCCAAATGTTCAATCAAATTATCAAGTTCCATCATCAAATTACCTAGCTTCATTGCCAAATTACACAAATGCCCCTCCTAGTTACCAAACTACACAATACCTGAATTTCCTAACGCCAACACCTACTTATAAAAATCCTCCAAACTACCGTCAAGTACCTCCACCTCCACAAAGTAATTACAATCTTCCTCGTTTAAAACTTGAGAAGAGACCTTCTCGAGTTTTTACTCCTTTGGTTGAAAGTCGAACCCAACTTTTTGAGAGATTGAAAACAGCTGGTCTGATACAAATAATTGATTAAAAAAATGTCAATATCAATTCCAAACATTACAAGCTCGATCATCGTTGTGCTTACCATTCAGGAGGTGTTGGACATACCACTGAGAATTGCATCAATTTGAAGCATAAAATTCAGGACTTAGATTGATCAAAGGATTGTCACTCTTCAAACTATCACTCCCAATGTCAACAGTAATCTCTTGCCAAATCATGGGGAGTTTACTATCAACATGATTGAGGTCGAAGAAGATTGGTGTGTAGGTAAAGCTATAATTCCAACCTATCCTGACACTCTTGAGAAAGTTGTAGCTTCTTTAAGCATAAGTGAGAATTCCAAATTTATGATCATGGCACCCTATCAAGCTGTTGCTTTACTGCCAAGAGAGGATCAGAACAAGAGGGAGATTAATCATGTTCCACCAAACACTTTGCCGCATTTGTATCAGTTCCTTCGGGTAAAGGAATATGCCAATGATGACGGTCTTGGAGAAAGAATCAGGGATCTTCTTGAGGAAGATGATGTTATGCTTAAAGAGATGATCCAGACACCAGGCATACGAGACGCTGAGCCAATGGAGCAAATGCTTAATTGGACTTCCACTCCGCTCTTGATTCCTCTCTCATCTTGATAGAAAAAGATGAATTTTATGCTATATTTTAAAATCGGTGGTAGTCCGAAAGAGGCTCGAGACTCACCCTTTATTATGTTTTTATGTTTTAAATTCCCTCGTGATGTTTTGAAAAAGGCAAAATGACCCATGGTCATGTTCAAAGTTCGTATTTCCTTATTTTCAATGAAAGCCTCATCTATTGCAAAAATTTATTTCCGTATCTTTGATTCTACTATCTAACAGTTTTATTTATTTCAGTAGAAATAATTTTAAACCTGTCAATATCATGTCATGTCACAAGCTGAATGAACAAAATGAGGTAGATGACCATGAGTTCGAAGAGTATGATGAGGAGATCATATTATTGAACACCTTGCCAAAGAATTGAAATAGTTCAAGAATCAGGGAAATTCGAATCTAGATGAGATAGAAACTGCGAAGCTGAAAAAGGATGAATGCGTCAAAGAAGCCAGAATCAAGGTTTATCTGACAGAAGCTCAGAAAATAGAACTCATCAGTTTGCTGAGACAATACATCAATACATTTGTTTGATGACATACCAAGGTTGAGCATAGATATTTATCTCACAAGTTGCAAACTGACTTAGATGCTATCAAGAGCTATTATGTTTGAAGACTCAGAGTTTGTTTTATTTCTTTCCCTGTAATCGCATCATTTGCTTGTAACATTTGCTTGTAATCATCTTATGTTTTATAGTTAGAAAATCATTTTCTTGTAATGAACTACGTTTGACCTGAATTTTCAAGAATGAGATACGTAGGCGGCCTATGTCGGCCTCGGTCGTTTCCTTGTTTAAATTTCCCATTTATGTTAGTCCTCAAGAGGGGAACCACGTTTGACCTAATTCCTGCCTCAACGGGATACGTAGGTGCCACAACGGCTCGGTCATATTTTTTGTAAGATTTCTATTTTTCTTTACAATAGAAATTGGGAGAGAATTTTTGAGATGAGAAGATTTCTCCAACAAGTCAAGACTGAAGATACAAGAAAAATTGCAATTGGGATAGAATTTTTGAGAAGATCTCAAAAATTCCATAAGTCATCTATTGACAGTCCAGAATATGTCAAGACATCTTTAACTGGGACAGAAATTTTTGAGGATGACCTCAAAAATTTCATCAAATATCATTAGAGGTTTAAAAGCAACTTCGGATGTTTTCATCATGATCAGGAGTTCGAAATTAACTTCAAGTGATCCCCAGCAGAGTCGCCAATCTGTTTATATCCCTACTTTATACAAATAAGGCGAAACGTCATGGTTACTCCAAAAAACAATCTAATTTTAAAGAATTTAAAAGAATAAAACAATTTTTAAAGAGTCTCCACCTAATTTTAGGAAAACTAGGAAACCAATTAATTAATTAAAATAGTCTACGAAACCAATAGATTCTAGGTAGGGGGTTCAAGTGATTCCAAAGGGAAGGTATTAAGAGTCCTTCGAAATCCACAACTGTGGGTCCCGACTGAATTTATTTTTTTTCAAATTGAGGAGAAGATAACAATAATGTATAAATACAATAAACATACAATACAAACAAAAATAAAGTAAAACAATGATATAAGAAACGGCCTAAGTTTGCCTAACGTCAATAATATACACAATAATAAATATAAAATATAATCCGAACTCCATTGGAATAGCTTCAATTGGAAGCGACTCCGGGGTGTACTAAAATCCGTCTTATATACATGGAAGGCCTTGAAAGTTGACGGTAACTTCTTCATCGGCCATTTTAACATATAAAATATATAAACCTAAACTAAATTTCCGTCTTTTAAAATGGGGAGGTCTCTAAAATCGACGGAGAGATTTTTTCATTGGCCATTTTTAACATATAAAAGAATATTTATCGAAAGGTAATAAAATAAAATCTATGAAGAAAGTGGGCAACATCAACAATAAAGAAATTCAAATATTAACAAAACAGGTGCTCACGAAATAAAATACATATTTGGAAAAAAAAACTCCCAACATCTAAAAAAAATAAAATAATAATAACTCTTTGACAACAAACTCAACACAAAAATTAAAATAATAACTAATGAAAGAGGAATCATCATAACTAGTGCAAAATAAATGTAAAGTAACCCACAAAATGAATATAGCAGCGATTATAACTAAAAAACAAAATATAATTAAAGCAAAATACAATTATTCTAAATATAACTAAATAACACATAATCTGTAAATAAACATACATATAATGATAATACAAAACAGAGACAAACCCACCATAAGAACAAATAATGATAATAATAAAATCATGAGAAACCCAAAAATAAATCAAATAACACAATACTAAAAAGATGTGCGGAAACTCAAATACAATCATCCAAAAAGATTAAATAAAGTAACCATAAAGATCAGTCTAAATGTATAACAAACATGGACAAACAAAACAACACACCGTGGTGGATAATTAGGTGGCGACTCTTTAAACATTGTTTTATTCTTTTAAATTCCTTAAAATTAGATTATTTTTTGGAGTTACCATGACGTTTCGCGTTATTTGAATAAAGTAGGGATAAAAACCTTCTCCTAAGGTGGCTCCGCCCCAGACCGCACTGTGTCTTTTTCGTAATTGCTTATAGTTTTTGCCCGTGAGTATATGTAAAAAAAATGTAAGTATATATTAATTCATGTGTATAGTCATTTTTCCTTTTACAAAATACATAGTAGTATTTTAATATTGATATTGTAATGTCAAATTTTAAAAAAATGGTATCTACGCACCTTCATTATTTTTGCAATCTTGAGTAATCATTAACAAAAAATTAACAATGACCTACTTATTTTTTAGTATAACACGAGATTGGAAATAATATATGTAACTTGTAAGTGTTGGTTGTGACTTGTGAATGATTGAGAATTTTAACATGTACTCTATCTCTTTCCTTTTTCTTCTGTAACTTTTTTTCTGTTTTTATTCTATATATTACCTAAAATTATTGACTAACGGATAAATATGTATACCTATTATTAGACATTTAATTTGTACTTAAACTTTCCTTCCTCAATAGATAGCTGGAGAAAGAATTGGAAGTTGCAATCGGTAATCTTAATTAACGATCCTCAATGTAACTTTTTGAAAATTATTCCAAGGGTTTGAGACCTACTCGAGATCTTCTATTTAGAGTACTTAACAATCTATATATCTAATATAAAGTTAGATAAAAGAAAAGTGAGTGACTCATCTCTCTGGCCGAAATCTTATTTATCTTTTTCTCATTTTCTTAAATATACAAAAATGAATGTGTCAATTACTACTATTTCATATATTCATATTCTTTAAAAGAAAATTTTGATTATCTTTATTTTCGTACTTCCATGACTTTTGATGACCATAACTCTTAATTTATATTAGAAGTTATTATATTATATATATTTTACCTCTCTATGACTAGCATTTTTATTTATTTTTTATCTCTTTTTTCTGCCTTTTCTTCTTATTTTTATGCTTAAGAAACAACACTAGAGAAGAAGATATGAAATTATTTTAGCTACTATTATGAAGTTTAATAGCAGTCATAAAGTTGAGAAATAAATATATGCGAAAATGTGAAAGGAAGGAGAGCAAGAGATCCATTTATTATTGGGATATATTTCATATATTTATTTTACTTTTACTTCACTCTTGATCAGTTCAATATTGCTCCACTTTTCAGCGTGAATAATTTACTTACTTTGTGTACTTGAATAAGTTATACTCTCTCTCCATTTCAAAATAAGGGTCTTTTTCATATTTCAAAATAATTGAATCATTCAAAATTCAAGAGAGTCGTAAGAAATTACTTTCATTTTTATCCCTCATTTACATTTTCTTGGTGATAATTTCAAGAGAGTATATCCTAAACTTTTTTTCTTAATGGGTGTATATTGTCTCAACAATTCACTTATATTTTGAAATGGAGGGAGTATATAACAATAAAGGTGGATATGAAATTAAGAAATTTTTTTAAATTCAATTCTTGGTATTTTTTCCTACATCTTCAACGGCATGCTCACGTTCTTTTTTTAAAAAAAATTCTTTGTCATTCTCTGATAATCTCTATATAATTGGATTAGGTAAGTGTCACATCATGTCACTAAATGATATCAAGACTAATCTTTTACATCTCATTTTACGATGTGTTTAATTTTTTTAATTTCTATTATAAAAGTATAATATCAATGGTAATGTTTCTGCAACTTTGTTCTCTCTCTATAAGAATGAAAGTTTAAATATAATTATTTTAATGTTAATGGATCTTCTGTGATATAATAAGTATGCATTAAATGAGTGTCGATACGAGCATCGAATATTAAAAAAAAAAAATTCTTTATCTTTTGAATTTTATGCATAATTATGCTTGAATATAATTCAAGTATTTTTTTTCTCACCATGATTTACCACAAATATATCTTTATTTATATATTTTATTATAGAGTCATTTATACAAAAAGAAAGTCATGTAATTTATGATCGAGCAGATTTAGTATTGTTGGTTGAACCAATAATATTGCTATTAGAATTATTGAACTTTGTATGAAACTATGATAATTAGATTGTCAATTAGCTTAAGCTTTTCATATCATTTTTTATGTTTTCGTCTTTTCTATCATCAATTTTAAATTGAAATTGCAGAATGAGAAATTTTTATCAACTATTTCTCTGAATCGATATGAGCATCGTAACTTAATTTATATTTCTCTCTTTCATTGCATTATTTATTATTATAATATTTATCAAATAGTGACATTAATTATTTTAAAATATATTTAATCTTTTATTATTACTACGCGGATAAGTACATTAGTATGATGATATATGATGATATATGATATGATAGGATGATTAACTTGCATTATTCATAATCATAATGAAAAGTTAGTGCCATCCATTAGAAATAAAAAGTAACACAACCACCACCCAAAAGCTATTCTTTATTTAAATTTTTGTGTATGAATTATTCTTTACTTTAGTGTTAGGATTATTCTTTTCTTTAGTGGTGGGCAAAAGAAGACTTGTGCAAAAACTTTGGTGTAGAGGAAGAAGACCAGGAGCAAAAACAACGATGGCCGATCCTGTAATTGGTGCTACTGTTCAGGTTGTGCTTGAGAAGCTACTTTCTTTCACTATTGAGGAGGCCAAAAGTTTAAGCAACTGCAAAAAAAATCTCAGAATGCTGAAAAAATATGTAACCATGATCCAAGCTTTCATTCATGATGCTGAAAGACGACAAGTCGAAGATAAGAATGGCTCAACATGCTTGAGAGAATTGCTGAAGATGCTGAAAATGTGTTTGACAAATTCACATACGAATCTCTCAAAGCACAAGTGATGAACAACCGAGCCAAACTAATGGAAAAGGTCCGTCACTTCTTTTCTCATACTGCTTTTAAGTACAAAATGTCTCGAAAAATCAACAATATCAATGAAGAGTTGAGGGCTATCAATCAGTTAGCCAACAATCTCGGTCTCCAATCACTGACGGTTCCTTCTCGGAAAATACTACAAATCCAAGAAACAGATTCTGTAGTAGTTGCTTCGGATGTTGTTGGTAGAGACAAAGATGTTGCTGAAATAAAGGAGAAGATTTTGAACATGACAAAGGATGATGTTCTGTGCACCATTCCCATAGTGGGTATGGGGGGTTTAGGGAAAACTACTCTGGCTAAGAGAATTTTCAATGACGAACAGATAGAGAAACACTTTGAAAAGAGAGTTTGGTTGTGCCAACCTGAAATGTCAGAAACTAAGAGCTTTCTTGAACTGATCCTCGAATCATTGACAGAGAAGAAAGTTGAGGTCCAGAGCAGAGATATAATAGTCAAGAAGCTCCGAGATGCATTGGGAGAAAAAAAGTATTTGCTTGTCCTGGATGATTTGTGGCGTGTTGACTCTACATCTTGGCATGAGTTCTTGGACACCTTGAGAGGAATAAGTACATCCCGAGGAAACTTCATTCTCGTGACGACTCGTATGGAACCGGCGGCATCCATAGTAGCAGCAGATCTTCATATGTTGGGGAAATTAACAGACGATCATTGTTGGTCCATTTTCAAACATAAAGCATTTGTTGATGGGGAGGTTCTAGAAGAAATGGTGAGCATGGAAAACAGGATTGTTGAAATATGTCAAGGTCTACCGTTGGCTGCAAGTGTATTGGGAGGCCTTTTATGCAACAAGAAAAGACATGAATGGCAGGCTATTCTTGATGGCAATCCCCTTGTAGGTGAAGATGATAATGGGGAAAATAGAACAATGAAAATCCTAAAACTCAGCTATGATTATCTACCATCCCCACATCTGAAGAAATGTTTTGCTTACTTTGCAATGTTTCCAAAAGATTTTGAGTTTGAGAAGGACCAACTAATCCAACTCTGGATGGCAGAAGGGTTTCTTCGTCCACGTCAAGAGACCACTGTGATGGAAGACATCGGGAACGAGTTTTTCCAACTCTTGTTGCGAAATTCCTTGCTGCAAGATGTCAAGCTAGATGAGCACAACAATCTAACACACTGTAAGATGCATGATCTTGTGCATGATTTGTCCGGAGATATTTTAAAGTTTAAACTATTTGATCAAAAGAGTGTTGGAGGAGAAAATCTTTCTCAAGTTCGATACTTTGGATGGGAATCACCAAGTGATCAAATAGATAAGATATGTGAGCCAGGACGTTTGTGCACATTGTTCTGGAAAAGCAATATATCTGATGATATGCTGTTGAGCTTTCAGTTCTTGAGAGTTTTAAATTTGTCCGGATCAGGCATCGAGGAGTTGTCATCCTCAATCGGCAAGCTAATATACTTGAGATATCTTGAAGTCTCGGACACTATGATCAAAGCCTTGCCCAACTCCATTTGCAAGCTCTACAATTTGCAAACTTTTAGAGTCAATAATTGGTATTCACTCAGCAAGCTTCCAGAAGAAATGGCAAATATGATAAGTTTGAGACACATATATTGCAACTATAATTACCAATCAGATTCTCAGATGCCACTTAATATGGGGCAATTGACTAGTCATCAGACGCTACCGTTTTTCTACGTAGGTTCAGAGAAAGGTCGTCAAATAGAAGAATTAGGTCGTTTAAAAAACCTTAGAGGTGAATTGACGATCAAACGTCTCCAATTAGTCAGAAATAAAGAAGAGGCTCAAACAGCATATTTACAGGAGAAACCAAATATCTACAAGCTGGAATATTCATGGTCCCATGACGAATCAGAAGGCTGTGAGATCAATGATGAGCATGTGTTGGATGGTCTTCAACCGCATCCTAACTTGAAATCCTTAGCAGTAGTGGACTATTTGGGGAGTATATTTCCTTCATGGTTCAGTGAAGAGTCGCTACCAAATTTGGTCAAGTTGAAATTAAGTGGTTGCAAAAGGTGCAAAGAAATTCCATCCCTTGGCCAACTGAAATTCCTTCGGCATCTTAAGCTGGTAGGATTCCATGAGTTGGAATGCATTGGACCTGCTTTATATGGTGTTGAGATTAGCAATATTGGATCAAGCAGCATTATCCAAGTGTTCCCGTCATTGAAAAAACTATTATTGAAGGACATGCGCAGCCTTATTGAGTGGAAGGGAGATGAAGTTGGAGTAAGAATGTTTCCTAGGCTTGAGAAGTTGAGGATTAAAGAGTGTCCACTGTTAAAAAGTACTCCAACTCAATTTGAAATCCTCCATGAATTAAGAATTGGAGGATTTGACAGTGAAATGCCATTGTTGAACTTGTGCAGCAACTTGACATCTCTTGTGAATCTTTTTGTCTATAACGTGAAAGAGCTCACTTGTCTTCCAGATGAGATGCTACGTAACAACCTTTCTCTTCAAAACCTATCGGTCTTCAACTGCGGAGAGTTTCGTGAATTGCCACAAAGCTTGTACAATCTCCATTCTCTTAAGAGTTTACAAATATCCTTCTGCCCCAATTTCAGTTCTTTTCCTGTTCCCTGTGGAGAGAATTATTTGACTTCCCTCCAAAGTCTTGGATTGTCCGATTGTGATGAATTGACCAGTTTACGAAGTGGAATGCTAGAGCATTGTTGGTCTTTGGAATCTCTGAAAGTCAATAAATGTAACAACTTGGTTTCCTTCCCTTTACATGTGTGGGAAATGCCTTCACTTTCCAAATTGGATATGTCATTTTGTCCCAAATTGATTAGTCTACCCACAGGAGGCCTTCACTGTCTCACTGGGTTACGGGAATTGCATATTGGTCCTTTCTCAGAGATGGTGGATTTTGAGGCATTCCAATTGATTTTTAATGGAATTCAGCAGCTGTTGTCCCTTCGTAGTTTGTGGGTGTACGGACGTGGGCACTGGGATTCTCTGCCTTATCAGCTTATGCAACTCTCTGCCCTAACAGCGATCTATATATTTGATTTCGGAATCGAGGCTCTTCCTCATAATATTTGCAATCTTACTTCTCTTGAAACATTATGGCTAGAGCGGTGCAAACGGCTACAACATGTGGACTTTTCAAATGCCATGCCCGAATTACGGTCTCTGGACATCTCTGATTGTCCATTGTTAGAAGCTCTGTCTGATGGGCTCGGCAACCTTGTTTCTTTGCAACGGTTGATTTTACATAAATGCGAGAAACTAGAGTATCTGCCATCCAGAGATGCCATGCAACGCCTCACCAAATTAATTAACCTGCAAAGTTATCGCTGCCCAGAGTTAGAAGAAAGTTGCACCAATAGGAGTAGCCCAAACTCCCAGTGGTCCAACATTTCCCATATTCCATGTATTTTACTAGGTGGGAGGATAATTCAGAACTTAGGTAAGCCTCTGTTTCCCTTTCACTTTCTGAATTGGTTTTTTAAATCGGAGTTCTAGAAAAGAAATTCTATATGTAATTTAATACTTTTTCCTGCGATTATTTTGACATTAAAAAATGCAAAATTATCAATCAATTGCATCTGTGCTATGCTTTCAGCATTCTGCTTGTCCACTTGAACCGAATTGTTTTTCTTTTAATTCTTTAAGTATGGTATATCTTGATAATATCTAATCATGAAAATTATGTTTTTTTTTCCTTATAGGTTACTAGTTCTAAGGTCATGCTAGAACGTCGATGTGGTAAATCAAGCCAAATCCCATGAGCGGCAGGCAATTTCCTTAGGTAAAGTAATCTATTAGTTTCTATCTTTCTTTTTGTTGGGAACCAATTTTCGGAGGTCTATCATTATAACAAAAACACCTTTTTAGTGGCAAAAATATACACATTAACAAAGAGTGTTAAAGCCTTTACCGACATTAGTTAATTGTCATTGGATCAAATGTCACTAAAGGCTTTAGGGACATTTACAAAGAGTGCTAATTGCTGCTAAAAGTACATATTTAGAGACAATTAAGCTATTGCCGTTAATTAATTATTGCTAAAGATCATTTTTGGTGTAGTGTATGCTGATGAATACAACATTACCTTCCTAAAAAAAAGTTTAATCATGAAAATTTATGTTTCTGCTCATAGGATACTAGGTATAAGGCCATGGTAGAACATCGTTGTGGTATATCAAGTAAAAATCCACAGGCAGAATCATAATAGGTATTTTTATTTAGTTGTTAGAGGAGTGCAATAACATGAACGGCAGGCAATTATGTTAGGTAAATTTTCATTTACAATTTAGAGGAATGCTATAACAAGTTTGTCAAGTTCTTTTTGGCATTCTTTTTATCTCATGAAACAATTTTACTGTTTAACCGGGTTTGTTTTGTTTCACAGAGGAACCACCACTTGTATTTTGTATGAAGAACAGAATCTTCAGCTGTAGACTAATTACGAAACACTTTCATGAGTATTTGGGTACTGAACAACCTTTTCGGGGAACTGAGGTCTACATATGAAACATCAAAAACTCTAAAGCACATAGGGTAGGTCTATTCTCCATGTAAGCTTCTGCTATTTCATTTGACGAATAAATTCTGATATCTACTCTCATCGGGACTTGGTATTTAACTTTATATGAAATTGTGGAACTGTTAGAATGTGTAAGCTGCCTTATCCCTTTTGCCAGAGCTTCATTCAATGTGTTACTTTCTCACAGTATTAATGTCTGACCTCCCCTCTCCCAACCGGTATGAAATAAGAAGAATCTCAATATTTGTCATATCTATTCAGATGCTATGATGAAGATGATGGAAGCAATGGATGGTCGGTCGGTGCCACTGAAATCTGCTTAATGTTTATGAGGTATTCATGACTTGCAGCACAAATAATTCTCACTGATGGTGCTACATTTAGATAGTTTCCCTGGATGCAGCTGGGAGGATGCTGTGGTACAAAGGCAAAAACTGTATGTGCACCTCACTGTCATGCCAACCACGTCTTATTCTCCTAATAGATTCCCTTGGATAAGACAACTGCATGCTCATTCTCTTCAAGTATAGAGAAGCATTTGATTGGCATAACATTGGCTTGTCATAACTGGTAAATGTAGAGAGGGAAAAACTGTCCATCTGCCGTGTGAATTTTAGTATTCTATGGTACAAGGTTCCTTTATTATAGACTTATTATTGGTGAAACGTTAGAGGTAACAGAACCATTTCTCACAGAAAGCCACTTACATAAGCTTTGATGCAAGACAGACTTCCTTTTGGACCGAAATGTGATGACTTCTACTGATAGTAGAACCTTCTTCAGTTTTTGTTGACCGTCTTCAACAGTATTTCCTTTTTCCTGTTTAATTATCAGGGGAAAGATTGAAATATTTTGCTTCAGTGGTGACTATGGTTGCACGAAGCTTGAAAGTTCAAGGTAAGTTAGTTTTTGTCCATAAAAAGATTGCAAATGGTGGCTTTTTTAGATCAATACTTTTTTCTCTGGAATGGTTTTTCTTTTCCCCCCAAATGCTACTTTCAAATCATCCCACTTACCTATATCTCGTTTACTTCTCTTAGTAAATTGATAACTCTCAAGGAACAATGCCTAGACTCATATATGGTAGAAACCTATATAAGTTTCTTAGTAGACTCATAAAAGAATAATCTTTATGTCTTCTGCAATGCTGGTTTTATTTTCATGCTTTAGACAGTAGAACTTTTATGAATATATGACACACTTGTCGTTTCTTTCAATTCACAGGACAATTTCTCGGTTCATTAAAACTTCCGCGAATGAAGAACTTCAACAAAGATAGTTGTCATGAATCATATAGCAAAGAGTGTCCCATTGGCTCTTAAAATGTCAGCAGTATCTGTACATCTTAACAGGTTTTGCTTTCTCCTTTTTTTAGTGGTTACTTGTAATGATCTGCTTCGCCATCTTCAAGGAGGAAATGTGTGCCAAAACCGACTTTTACCATTTCCTGTGTTTCAGATTCATGTTTGAAACACTAGCATGGACCTTGTGGAAATGTTACTTGTGTTGGATGTGTTTCAGTGTCATCATTGGCAAGGAAAATTGCGTTCTGTAAATTCATTTGCGTTTGGCAGAAAGTGATAACTGTATGTGGAGATCCCAGAAAAGGGTCATGAGTGATTAAATTTTTGTTGCACATCATTATCAGTTGAGGTTTTCGCATATGCTGAAATGAGAGTCCAATTGACCAGTCGGTCTGTCCACTGTCTTTGCATGACCCTGTTTGCATTTTATTTGGACTAGATACATATTATATTTCTAAAATTTATCAAGTGATTTCCTATAATATGACCCTCCCTATTTCTTAAGGATCAAATCATTTTACTTTTTTTAATTGTCCTCATTGTATCAGTCAACTATCCATGAAATTGTGTAACTGTTTGGAAGAGACTACATTAGTTTCGGTTGATTAGGTGTTTCTATCCACATAATTCTTCTTTCCTTTTGCCACAACTTCAGTCCATATAATCCGGTGTTTTACATTGATGATAGGGGTGGCAAATTTAGCCCTTGAGAAGGACATGAATGATTTGACCAGTTTGAGGCGTATCCGTCCATTAGGCTGAAGGTTTCTCTACTCTGCTTATTGAACGGTATGCCTGTGACACCGAAATAACAACTTTTCCGCATCATAAGTTTCTAAGTTTGTATCATAATATTCCATAAGTTATGAAGTAAATGTAACACCTCGGATTTCATGCCCATGAATATTCAGTACGTGGCATAGAAAACCAGATTGAAACTCAAGTTCCAGGTTCCCACGGAATGGTTCACGAGTTGTGAACCAGGTGCATGACTCGTGGAATCCCCCTCAATGTCATTGTTGGCCCGAGCGTACCCATAACATGACATTAGATATGAGCACACATCTAGACAAGAGTGGAAACATTAGTTTAAACGCATTTGAAGAGACAAGTCTTGTAAAGGAACACTTTGCATAACTAACTGTCTATCTATGAAACCTCTAAATGTAACTGAGTAATGTCTAATGGGAGGTGCCTATTGAATTCTGTTCATGAGTTGCAGCTCAAATAAATTCTCACTGATTATTTTTATGGATTCAGCTAGGAAGTTGCTGTTGTACAAAGACAAATTGCATGTGCCACCTCACTCTCATGCTAGCCAAGTATTAAACTTGGGTTGAAGTATGCTCAAGAACTATTGTAGCAGTATCCGCTGCGAAGGACGTAGGACTTGAATGGATTGACCAGTTTGAGGGGCATCTGTCCATTAGGTTGAAGGATTCTCTATTCTGCTTATTGAACCAAGATCTCCATGTAAGCTTCTTCTAAATTGTTAATCTCCTTGGTTTGCATTGTTTTTGTTGCAAACTTCTCTGAGATGTGTTTTTCAGTGTCGTGATTGGCAACGGAAATTGCATCTAGTAAACTCGATCATTTGCATTTTGCAGAAACTGTATTGGAAGACATTATTTTATTGGATGACTGAGATTTGACAGTAGAGGCCTTTCATTCACAATGTAAAGATGCTACACCTGCCTTTTCGTGCAAACAGAGTTTTGTTTCCAGCAAACATTTTGAACTTTTACTTATCTGTTTTTCTTTTTGAAACTTATATTGGCTTTTGTTCGCGCATTATAAACAAAACCAAATCAAATCCTGCGATAAGAATATCCCTCTTGATTGATTTTTCCATGCTAGTAAATATTCTTTGCAAAATACTTCATATGCCAAAGCAAAAATGAAAAGTAAATAATGGGCAAGGAGATTACAAGATGGGGAATCGAACTCTTATCAAGAAGGTGAGAGTTCAAGTAGCCAACTAACTAAGCTACAGATTCTTGTTAGGATTCTTCCTCTTTGACTTGCGCTAGAGAATTGTGTTGTGGGAAAAAAAACCTCTAACAATTGGACAAGGATTAATCCAAAAAAAATAATTTGCTTTTAGATTTCCAAATTGGACATCGGTTGATCATATTGTTGGTAGCATTTCATCGGCGTTACTTGAATGAGTCTCTATTGTTGTGCTTGTTTGATTCTTTTAAACGATAGTACTCCCTCCATCCCAAAGTGAGTGGACAGAGAAAAAGCACAATGTATTTCTCATGAAAATGTTGTACCGTTTAACAGGGATGCTATTATAGCAGTCTCCCTTGAGAAGGACTTCAATGGGTTGACGAGTTTGAGGCGTATCTGTCCATTAGGTTGAAGCATTCTCTACTCTGCATACTGAACCAACATTTCCCTGTAAGCTTCTTCTAAAATTGTTAATCTCCTAAGTTTTACCCTCTCTACATTTCACAGAAAGACACTTACATAAGCTTTGATGCAAGACAGATTTCCTTTTGAACCGAAATGTGATGACTTCTACTGATAGTAGAGGTTCTTCAGTTTCCATTTACTGTCTTCAACAGTATTTCCTTTTTCCTGTTTAATTTTTAGGGGACAGATTGCAACATTTTGCTTCAGTGGTGACTGTGGTTGCACAAAGCTTGAAAATTCAAGGTAAGTTAGTTTTTGTCCATAAAAAGATTGCAAATGGTGGCTTTTTAGATCAATATTTTTTCTCTGGAATGGTTTTTCTTTTCCCCGAAATGCTACTTTCAAATTATCTAGCTTACCTATATCTCGTTTACTTTTCTTTGTAAATTGATAGCTCTCAAGGAACAATGCCAAGTCTCATATATATAAGTTTCTTAGTAGACTCATAAAAGAATAATCTTTATGTCTTCTGCTATGAATATATAACACACTTATCGTTACTTTCACTTCATAGGACAATTACTCCGTTCATTAAAACTTCCGCGAATGAAGAACTTCAACAAAGATAGTTGTCATGAATCTTATAGCAAAGAGTGTCCCATTGTCTCTTAAAATGTCCGTAACAACATCTGTTCATCTTAACAGGTCTTGATTTCTCCTTTTTAATGGTTAGGCATAATGATCTGCTTCTCCATCTCCCAATGAGGAAACGTGTGCCAAAACTGACTTTTTACCGTTTCTTGTGTTGCAGATTCATGTTTTTGAAACACTAGCGTGGACCTTGTTGAAATGTTACTTGTGTTGGATGTGTTTCAGTGTCATCATTGGCAAGGGAAATTGCATTCTGTAAACTCATTTGCATTTGGCAGAAAGTGAATTGGAGATATTACTTGCCTGTATGTGGAAAGGGTCTAAAGAGCAACTTATGCCAGTCACTGCACTAGATTTCTCTACCATGGTTGTATGATATGTATAGAGCAACTTGTGTCTTGCGATTTTTATTTTATTATTTTGATGTCAGGAATACTTTCGGGGGCTGAAGTTAAAGACCACCAATTTAAAGTGCAAAAATTAAAGACCAGCCCCAAAATAGGGTCATTGTGTGAATAACCCATTGGAAATCACGGAGTCGTGCTTGAGGTTCTTGAATATTTATCTATCAAAACTTAGTTAATTCAAGCGAAAGTTACACATTTAGCTAGGCGGAAAAAAATGTTGTGGGTAGGGAAAACGAGTCTTGGGAATTGAAACTTTTCAATAATTTATAGCCCATCAACTGAAAAATTTCTTTCTAATTCGATTTTAAATCTAACGGAAGGTGCTTTAGTGAAGGAGAAGAATGTAATTTCCTAACTGATTTCTTTCAACTCCCTTTAAGAGTGGGGGTTGATGACCCATTTTATTACATATTTTATCTTACATAAAGTAATATAAGGTTTTTCTATATAATTTATGTACATATTAAATTATGAAATAAACAAAGTAGCAACTAAGTTTATAATAAAGAGAATATTTATTGAGTCAAAATTCCTTATCGGCCTCATTATCATATTTATTATACATAGAGGTGCAACTGTGCAAGTCCAATTTAAATAGAGCTGGCAGTCGATGGGTTTAAATCACCAACCCTATGGTCCCACATGTTAAATGCTTGTTATCAATTTTAGCACTTCTATCCAAACACACCATTGTTTATTTTTAGTACTCTCTCCGTCCCTTTTTACTTGTTAAATTTTGACTTGATATACCAATTAAAAAAATAATTATTGGTATAGTAAGTTTACCATTTTATCCCTATTAATTGATAGGGTTCCAAATATATTTACTCGCTATGTCTTTTTAATAGAAAAAAATAGAAAATTATCCTTTCTTGGTTTATCAAAAATGACAAGTAACAAATCAATATACTTATAATTTATCAGTTATTGATGGTCAGCTAATCCAAACAAAGTTTGAAAGAAAATTTTACAAAAGTCATAGTACTAGTATTTCTTAGAGAGATATTTGTGTCATTGGATTCACAAAAGAAGATTTCACCCAAAACATTGAGAAAACTTTTGTGCAAAATCAACAATGGCGGATCTAGTAATTGGTGCTGCCGTTCAAGTTGTGCTTGAGAAGCTGCTTTCTCTCACTATTGAGAAAGTCAGTAGCTCAAAGGATTGCAACAAACATCTCAGAATGATGATACTAAATGTATCCATCATTCAAGCTTTCATTCATGATGCTCAAACACGACAAGTTGACGATCACGCTGTGGAAAAATGGCTCAAGATGCTTGAGAGAGCTGCTGAAAATGCTGAATATGTGTGTGACGAATTCAGATATGAATCTCTCAAAGCACAAGTCCAAAACAGCCCAATGAGAAAGGTCAGTGGTTTCTTTTCTCATCCTGCTTTTATAAGCAAAATGTCTCAAAAAATCAAAAACATCAATGAAGAGTTGAGGAAGATCAATCAGTTAGCCAGGGACCTTGGTCTCCAATCACTCATGGTTCCTTCTCAGCAAATGCTACCGATTCGAGAAACAGATTCTTTAGTAGTTGCTTCGGATGTTATTGGTAGAGACAAGGATGTTGCTGAAATTAAGGAGAAGATGTTGAACATGAGAGAGGAAGTTGTACTGTGCGCCATTCCCATAGTGGGCATGGGGGGTTTAGGGAAAACTACTATTGCTAAGAGAATTTTCAATGATGAAGAGATCGAAAAACACTTTGAAAAGAGAGTTTGGTTGTGTCTACCTGAAATGTCAGACACTAAGAGCTTTCTTGAACAGATCCTCCAATCATTGACAGAGCGGAAACTTGAGGTCCAAACCAGGGATATAATAGTCAAGAAACTACGAGATGAACTTAGAGGAAAAAGGTATTTGCTGGTCTTAGATGATTTGTGGCGTGTTGACCTTCCAGTGTGGGATGAGTTCATGGACAGCTTGAGAGGAGTAAACACTTGCAGAGGAAACTGCATTCTTGTGACTACTCGCATGAAACTGGTGGCATCCACAGTAGCAGCAGTAGGTCCTCATATGCTGGAAAAATTAGCGAAAGATCATTGTTGGTCGATTTTCAAACAAAGAGCATTTGTTGATGGTGAAGTTCCAGAGGAAATACTGAGCGTGGAGAACAGGATTGTTGAAATGTGTCAAGGTCTACCGTTGGCAGCAAGTGTGTTGGGAGGCCTCTTCCGCAACAAGGAGAAACATGAATGGTGGACAATTCTTGATGGAAACCCCCTTGTTGCAGGTGAAAATAGCTTAAAGAAAATCCTAAAACTAAGCTATATTAATCTACCATCTCCATATCTAAAAAAATGTTTTGCTTACTTTGGAATGTTTCCAAAAGATTTTAAGTTTGAAAAGGACCAACTAATCCAACTCTGGATGGCAGAAGGGTTTCTTCATCCAAGTCAAGAGATCCCTGTGATGGAAGACGTAGGGAACAAGTTTTTTCAACTTTTGTTGCAATACTCCTTGCTGCAAGATGTTGAGCTAGATGAGCACAACAATATAACACACTGTAAGATGCATGATCTTGTGCATGATTTGGCTGGAGATGCATTAAAATCTAAACTGTTTGATACAAAGAGTGTTGGAGGAGTAAATCTTTCTCAAGTTCGATACTTTGGATGGGACTCACCAAGTGATCAAATGGATACGATAAATGAGCCAGGACGTTTGTGCACATTGTTCTGCAAAAGCAATATATCTGATGATATGCTATTGAGCTTTCAGTTCTTGAGAGTTTTAAATTTGTCCGGATCAGGCATCAAGGAGTTATCAGCCTCAATCGGCAAGCTAATATACTTGAGATATCTTGATGTCTCGGACACTAAGATCAAAGCCTTGCCCAACTCCATTTGCAAGCTCTACAATTTGCAAACTTTTAGAGTCAATAATTGGTATTCACTCAGCAAGCTTCCAGAAGAAATGGCAAATATGATAAGTTTGAGACACATATATTGCAACTATAATTACCAATCAGATTCTCAGATGCCACTTAATATGGGGCAATTGACTAGTCTTCAGACGCTACCGTTTTTCTACGTAGGTTCAAAGAAAGGTCGTCGAATAGAAGAATTAGGTCGTTTGAAAAACCTTAGAGGTGAATTGACGATCAAACGTCTCCAATTAGTCAGAAATAAAGAAGAGGCTCAAACAGCATATTTACAGGAGAAACCAAATATCTACAAGCTGGAATATTTATGGTCCCATGACGAATCAGAAGGCTGTGAGATCAATGATGAGCATGTGTTGGATGGTCTTCAACCGCATCCTAACTTGAAATCCTTAGCAGTAGTGGACTATTTAGGGACTAAATTTCCTTCATGGTTCAGTGAAGAGTCGCTACCAAATTTGGTCAAGTTGAAATTAAGTGGTTGCAAAAGGTGCAAAGAAATTCCATCCCTTGGCCAACTGAAATTCCTTCGGCATCTTAAGCTGGTAGGATTCCATGAGTTGGAATGCATTGGACCTGCTTTATATGGTGTTGAGATTAGCAATATTGGATCAAGCAGCATTATCCAAGTGTTCCCGTCATTGAAAGAACTAGTATTGAAGGACATGCGCAGCCTTATTGAGTGGAAGGGAGTTGAAGTTGGAGTAAGAATGTTTCCTAGGCTTGAGAAGTTGAGGATTAAAGAGTGTCCACTGTTAAAAAGTACTCCAACTCAATTTGAAATCCTCCATGAATTAAGAATTGAAGGAGTTGACAGTGAAATGCCATTGTTGAACTTGTGCAGCAACTTGACATCTCTTGTGGATCTTATTGTCTATAACGTGAAAGAGCTCACTTGTCTTCCAGATGAGATGCTACGTAACAACCTTTCGCTTCAAAACCTATCGGTCTTCAACTGCAGAGAGTTTCGTGAATTGCCACATAGCTTGTACAATCTCCATTCTCTTAAGAGCTTAGAGATTGCGAGGTGCACCAATTTCAGTTCTTTTCCTGTTCCTAGTGGAGAGAACTATTTGACTTCCCTACAAAGTTTTCAGTTATGGTGTTGTGATGGATTGACCAGTTTACCAAGTGAAATTCTAGAGCAATGCCGGTCTCTATGGTATTTGAAGGTTAGCTGCTGTAACAACTTGGTTTCCTTGCCTTTACATGTGTGGGAAATGTCTTCACTTTCCTATTTGGATATATCAGAATGTCGCAAATTGATTAGTGTACCAACAGAGTGCCTTCACCGTCTCACTGGGTTACGGGGATTGAAAATTGGTCCTTTCTCAGAGATGGTGGATTTTGAGGCATTCCAATTGATTTTTAATGGTATACAACAGCTGTTGTCCCTTCATAGTTTGTGGGTGTACGGACGTTTGCACTGGGATACTCTGCCCTATCAGCTTATGCAACTCTCTGCCTTAACTGATATCCAAATATTTGATTTCGGAATGGAGGTTCTTCCTCATAGACTTGGCAACCTTACTTCTCTTCTAAAATTAGATCTGGTGGGATGCAAACGGCTACAACATGTGGACTTCTCAGATACCATGCCCAACTTACAACTTCTGTTTATAGATGATTGTCCATTGTTAGAAGCTCTGTCTGATGGGCTCGGCAACCTTGTTTCTTTGCAACAGTTGATTTTACATAAATGCGAGAAACTAGAGTATCTGCCATCCAGAGATGCCATGCAACGCCTCACCAAATTGAGGATCCTGCAAATTGCAGGCTGCCCAGAGTTAGAAGAAAGTTGCACCAATAGGAGTAGCCCAAACTCCCAGTGGTCCAACATTTCCCATATTCCAATAATTCAAGTAGGCAGGATGATGCTTCAGTACATAGGTAAGTCTCTGTTTCTCTTTCACTTTCTGACTCGATTTTTTAAATATTATTTTCCACGAGTTCTAGACAAAAAGCTTTGTATGTAATTTAATATTAAAAAATGCAAAATTAAATCAATCAATTGCATATGTTCAGCATTCTGCCTATCCACTTGAACTGAATTGTTTTTCTTTTAATTCTTCAAGTATGGTATATCTTGAGAATATTTAATCATGAAATTTATGTTTTTTTTTTCTTATAGATTACTAGTTCCAAAGTCATGCTAGAACATGGATGCGGTAAATCAAGCCAAATCCCGTGAGTGGCAGGCAATTACGTTAGGTAAATTTTCATTTAGAATTTATAGGCACTTTGTAATCTACTAGTTTCTATCTTTCTTTTTGTTGGGAACCAATTTTTGGAGGTCTATATATGCTGATGAATACAACATTACCTTCCTAAAAAAAGGTTTAATCGTGAAAAATTATGTTTCTGCTCATAGGTCACTGGGTACAAGGTCGTGGTAGAATGTCATTGTGGTACATCAAGTCAAAATCCATGGGAAGCAATCACGTTAGGTATTTTTATTTTAGTTGTTAGAGGAATGCTATAACAAGTTTGTCAAGTTCTTTTTTGCATTCCTCAATTTTACTGTTTAACGGGGTTTGGTTTGTTTCACAGAGGAACCACCACTTTTATTTTGTATGAAGAACAGAATCTTCAGCTGTAGACTCATTACGGGACACTTTCATGAGTATTTGGGTACTGAACAGCCTTTCCGGGGAACTGAAGTCGATATGAAACATCAAAAAACTCAGTGTATAGGGTGCTCAATGAGAAGCTACACAGGTCTATCCTCTGTCTTTGCATGACCGTGTTTGCCTTTTTATTCTCCATGAAGTTTTTGCAATTTTATTTGACGAATAAAGCCAGAGCTTCATTCTTTATAATTCAGTGTTTCACATTGATGAAAGGTGTATTTATTGCATTCTCACAGTATTAATGTCTGACCCCTCCCCTCTCCTGATGTGTACAAATTAAGAAGAATCTCAGTATTTGTCATATCTATTCAGGTGCTATGATGAAGATAATGAACGGAATGGATGGTCGGGTGCCATTGAAATCTGTTTATGAGGTATTCAGATTGGCTTTTTCTCTGGAATGATTTTTCTTTTTCCCCTAAATGCCAAGTTTCATATCTGGTAGAAATCTATATAAGTTTCTTAATAGACTCATAAAAGATTCTTTATGTCTTCTGCAATGCTGGTTTTATTTTCATGCTTTAGACAGTACAACTTTATGATTACATGACACACTTTTCGTTACTTTCACTACGCAGGACAATTTCTCTGTTCATTAAAGCTTTCGTGAACGAAGGACTTCGACAAAGATAGTTGTCACGAATCTTATTGCAAAGAGTGCCCCCATTAGCTCTTAAAATGTCCTTAGCAATATCTGTTCATCTTAACAGGTTATGCTTTTTCCTTTTTTTAGTGGTTACTTGTAATGATCTGCTTCTCCATTCTCCCAATTAGGAAACGTGTGCCAAAACTGACTTTTTACCATTTCTTGTGTTGCAGATTCATGTTTGAAACACTAGCATGGACCTTGTGGAAATGTTACTTGTGTTGGATGTGTTTCAGTGTCATCACTGGCAAGGAAAATTGCATTCTGTAAACTCATTTGCATTTGGCAGAAAGTGATCACTGTATGTGGAGATCCCGGAAAAGGGTAATGAATGATTAAATTTTTGTTGCACATCATTATTAATTGAGGTTTTCGCATATGCTGAAATGAGAGTCCAATGGACCAGTTGGTCTGTCCACTGTCGTTGCATGACCCTGTTTGCATTTTATCCCACCACCCCCCCCCCCCATTTCTTAATGATCTTTTCATTTTACTTTTTTAACTCTCCTAATTGCATCAGTGAACTATCCATGAAATTGTGTAACTGTTTAGAGTGTAAGCTGTTAGGAAGAGACTACATTAGTTTCGGTTGATTTGGTGTTTCTTTCCATCTAATTCTTCTTTCCTTTTGCCACAACTTCAGTCCATATAATCCGGCGGTTTACATTGATGATAGGGGTGGCAAATTTAGCCCTTGAGAAGGACACGAATGATTTGACCAGTTTGAGGCGTATCCGTCCATTAGGCTGAAGGTTTCTCTACTCTTCTTATTGAACCAAGATTTCCATGTAAGGTATGCCTGTGACACAGAAATAGCAACTTTTTCGCAGCATAAGTTTCTATGTTTGTATCATAATATCCCATAAGTTTTGAAGTAAATGTAACACCTCGGATTTTGTGCCCATGAATATTCAGTATGTAGCATAGAAAACCAGATTGAAATTCAAGTTCCAGGTTCCCACGGAATGGTTCACGAGTTGTGAATCAGGCTCGTGGAATCCATCCCAGTCCTCCAGGTTTGTCACACCCCGAGCTTAGACCTTGGGTGGGACCGGCACTCGATGTCATTGTTGGCCCGAGCGTACCCATAACATGACATTAGATATGAGCACACATCTAGACATGAGTGGAAACATTAGTTTACATGCATTTGAAGAGACAAGTCTTGTAAAAGAAACACTTTGCATAACTAACTGTCTATCTAGGAAACCTCTAAATATAACTGAGTAATGTCTAATGGGAGGTGCCTATTGAATTCTGTTCATGAGTTGCAGCTCAAATAAATTCTCACTGATTGTTTTATGGATTGAGCTAGGAGGTTTCTGTTGTACAAAGACTAATTGCATGTGCCACCTCACTCTCATGCTAGCCAAGTATTAAACTTGGGTCGAAGTATGCTCAAGAACTATTGTAGCAGTATCCACTGCGAAGGACCTAGCACTTGAATGGGTTGACCAGTTTGAGGAGTATCTGTCCATTAGGTTGAAGGATTCTCTATTCTTCTTATTGAACCAAGATTTCCATGTAAGCTTCTTCTAAATTGTTAATCTCCTACATTCCTTGGTTTGCATTGTTTTTGTTGCAAACTTCTCTGAGATGTGTTTTTCAGTGTCATGATTGGCAACGGAAATTGCATCTCATAAACTCTATCATTTGCATTTTGCAGAAACTGTATGGAAGACGTAGGGAACAATTTTTTTCAAATACTGTTGCAATATTCCTTGCTGCAAGATGTTGAGCTAGATGAGCACAACAATATTAACACACTGTAAGATGCATGATCTTGTGCATGATTTGGCTGGAGATACATTAAAATCTAAACTATTTGATACGAAAAGTGTTGGAGGTGAAAATCTTTCTCAAGTTCGATACTTTGGATGGGAATCACCAAGTGATCAAATAGATAAGATATATGAGCCAGGACGTTTGTGTACATTGTTCTGGAAAAGCAATATATCTGATGGCATGCTATTGAACTTTCAGTTCTTGAGAGTTTTAAATTTGTCCGGGTCAGGCATCAAGGAGTTGTCAGCCTCAATTGGCAAGCTAATATACTAGAGATATCTTGATCTCTCCAACACTCAAATCGAAGACTTTCCCAACTCCATTTGCAAGCTCTACAATTTGCAAACATTTAGAGTCAATGACTGTTCTTCACTAAGGAAGCTTCCAGAAGAAATGGCTAATATGGTAAGTTTGAGACACATATATTACCAATCAGAAATTCATGATCAGTTTTATCCCTTTTGCCAGAGCTTCATTCTTTATAAATTCGGTGTATTACTTTCTCGCAGTATTAATGTCTGGCCCTCCCTCTCCCAACCGGTACAAAATAAGAAGAATCTCAGTATTTGCCATATCTAGTCAGGTGCTATGATGAAGATAATGGAAGGAATGGATGGTCGGTGCCATTGAAATCTGCTTAATGCTTATGAGGTATTCATGACTTACTAATATGTACGGGAAATAATTCTCACTGATGGTACCACATTTAGATAGTTTCCATGGATGCAGCTGGCTAAAATCTCTTTTCATCTTGATAGGTCTTGCTTTCTCCTAAAATCTCCTTTTTTAGTGGTTACTTGTAACGATCTGCTTTTCCATTCTCCGAGGAGGAAACGTGTTCTAAAACTGACTTTTTACCATTTCCCGTGTTTCAGATTCATGTTTAAACACCAGCCTGGACCTTGTCGAAATGCTACTTCTGTTAGATTTGTTTCAGTGCCATCATTGGCAAGGGAAATTACATTCCGTAGACTCATTTGCATTTGGCAGAAAGTGAATTGGAAATATTAATTCCCTGTATGTGGAAGATCCCTGAAAGGGTCCGAAAAGGGTCATGAGT
Source organism: Solanum appendiculatum (assembly GCA_018342035.1). Lineage (NCBI taxonomy): Eukaryota > Viridiplantae > Streptophyta > Magnoliopsida > Solanales > Solanaceae > Solanum > Solanum appendiculatum. The sequence continues at coordinate 355,175 of JAGDQO010000286.1, read as the reverse complement.
GATTAAGTTTTGTTGCACATGAATCATGGTAACCAGTTGAGCTTTTCTCGTAAGTTGAAATGAGAGTCCAATGGACCAGTCGGAATGCCCAGCCCACAGCTCCTGAAAAAAGTTTCTTGGAGCTAGTCCTCCTAACATTTCTATCAGTTGTTGGTTATGGGTGTGAAATCTATAACTAACAACTAGTTGCGCGGAATCACTGTGATTAATCATTAAAGGTCACAGACATGAATAAGATTTGCTTGTATGGAAAATGCAGTCAAGGAAATGAAGCTTTTACTCCTGTTAGATTTCAGCAATATTACTTGTTAGTCTTTTCCACTGTACCACAAAAAAAAAAAAAAGAGGGATTACTTACTAATATGTACGGGTAATAAAAATTATTTTCAATAAAATTGGCATATATATCAATATTGTACAAATATTTTCAACAAAATGGGCAAATATAATCGTGTATAATATGTACGGGCAACAAAAATTCTTTTTCTTCAACATTTTCCCCCTTTTTTTCTTTCTTCTCCTTCCTTCTTTTCATCTAGAATTTTCATCTTTTTGTATTTTCTTCTTCTTCTCATGTTTTCAACATCTTCTTCTTCTCTTGTTTTCATCATTTTTTTTCTTTTATTTTCTGATTAGGTTGTGAAAATTATGAAGAATATTTAATTAAAAAATTTAAAATATTGAAAGAATTTTGTAGTTCGTCATAATTGAAAATTGTTTAAGGTCGATAGTTATTTAAACAATCCTAAATTGTTTAGTTCAATCAATCAAAAGATGTTTAAACAACGGGCATATGTTTAAACATCAAGGTATTTTAAGTATTCTATAATTGTTTTAGTTAAAACAAGGGTCCCTTAAAACAATAAGTATTTTTGAAATATCAACTAGTTATTTGGAGACATGTGAAAATATTTGCAAATTGTTTAAAAAGATGTTCAAACATCTGGTAGTTTTTTCCTTATAGGTTTCTAGTTCCAAGGTCATGGTAGAACGTCACAGTGGTTAATCAAGCCAAATCACATGAACGGCAGGCAATTAGTTTGGTAAATTTTCATTTTAGAATTTATAGAAACTTAGTAATAAACTACTAGTTTTTGTCTTTCCTTTTATTGGGAACCAATTTTTGGAGGTCTTCAGCATGTCCTTAATGCTGATGAATACAACATTACCTTCCAAAAAAAAGATATTTTAACATTAAAATTTATGTTTCTGCTCATAGGTTACTAGGTACAAGGTTATGGTAGAACATCCAAGTTTGTCAAGTTCTTTTGCGCATTCCTTTTCTCTCATGAAACAATTTTATTGTTTAACAGGGTTTTGTATGTTTCACAGAGGAACCACCACTTTTATTTTGTATGAAGAACAGAATCTTCAGCTGTAGACTCATTACGGGACACTTTCATGAGTACATTTGGGTACTGAACAACCTTTTCGGGCAACTGAAGTCTACATATGAAACAGCAAAAAACTCAAAGTGTATAGGGTGCAAAATGAAAAGCTACACGGGTCTATCCCCCGTGTTTGCTTTTTTATTCTCCATGTAAGTTTCTGCAATTTTGTTTGACCACTAAAGTCTGATATCTACTCTCATTGGGACTTGGTATTCGACTTAAAAATCAGTTTTGAAAGGCAATGTGGTGTTGGTTTGCAAGCAGATTTAGGAAATTAGTTGTTCGGAAGAGCGTACATTATCTTCAGTTGATTTGGTGCTTTTGTCCATATAATTCTTCTTCACTTTTCTTTTGCCAGAGCTTCGATCCATAATAATTGATGATAGGAGTGCCAGCTGGGGTGGAGAATAAACTTGACAAGCTCGAAAGGGATATTCTATGGAATGGAAACAAGGAGGACAAGGGTTTTCATTTTGTGAAATGGGATGGTGTTCTCTTGGTATCACTTTTCTTCAGCCTCACAAGTAACAACTGGACTATGCCAGAACATACATCACATCTTCTAAGTTGTTGGACCAGGAGAGAAAGTCCCAGAAGAGATGGCGGAGAGCAATTCCTTCGTGTATTTGGTGGACAATATGAAAGGAAAGAAATGGGAGGTGTTTTGAGGGCAGGTCTGATACTCTGCAGAAGATTAAATGGAATTGCATTGTAAATTTTCATTTTTGGGGTAAACTAGCAAATGTAGAAGATGTTCAATGGGTAGATTTTTTAGGCTCTTTGTAATTATCTTTAGTTATAAATCTTTGTTGATAACTTTTTGGAGGTCTCCAACATATCTTTAATGCTGAGGAATACAAATTACCAGTTTTCAAAAAAATTGATGATAGGAGTGTGCATTGCATTCTCATGATTCTGATTAAATTTCTCCCTTTCTTTTGTTGTATTAATGTCTGACCCCTCCTCTCTTCCAATCTATTCAGCTTGTATCGTGAAGATAATAAAGGGTATACATGCATGGGAGGTGCCCATTGAATTATGTTCATGAGTTGCAGCACAAATAAATTCTCACTGATCTATTTTATGGTTTCAGCTAGGAGGTTGCTGTGGTACAAAGATACATTGTATGTGCCCCTCATTCTTATGCTAGCCAAGTATTAAACTTGGGTCAAAGTATGCTCAAGAACAATTTTGATGGTTTTATTTTTCAGCTAACTTTTCTCATGAAAATGTTGTTCTGTTTAACAGGGATGCTATTGTAGCAGTATCTGCTGCGAAGGACCTAGGACGTGAATGGATTGACCAGTTTGAGGGCCATCCATCCATTAGGTTGAAGGATTCTCTACTCTACTTATTGAACCAAAATCCATATAAGCTTCTTCAAAATTGTTAATCTCCTAGATTCCTTGGTTTGCATTGTTTTTGTTGCTCACTTCTCTGAGTTGTGTTTTCCAGTGTCGTGATTGGCAACGGAAATTGCATTTGTAAACTCGATCGTTTGCATTTATGTGTTTCAATACATAAGTGGTGATAGTTCAGGTAGGAAAAAGAAACAACCTGTAGTTGGGGTGTGAGCTGGTGAAAAAGTAGTAGTTCAGGTGTGTTTTAAATTTTTGACAAACATCCCTTTTTTTTATCTTTGGTGGTCCTATTTTTGTTCACTAGCTCGAAAGTTGGTGAAAATGTATTGTTCACTTGCTGTAATAACATGATTTCTAATCTCAGGGTGCTGGAAAATACATGTTTCAAATCGATGATGAGCATGTTATAGATGCCACAAGGGCTGGAATCATTGCACATTTAATCAACCGTTTTTGTGAAGTATGTAAAATCTTTCTTTACCTATTCCCTTTTCCTTTGATGGTTTTATTCTCTTGGAGTAAATTATTGTTTCCACACTAGCACCTGCATATTACATGAACAAAGATTCTGCGAGCTGTAATTTGTTATGTGCCTGAAAACAGACTTGTGGAACTGGTCTTGTTGTTTGGAATGGAAACTCGTGAGGCTCGTGATGTCTACGAGGACTGAGGAACTTAATTTCTTAAGCATTATTCAAAATCATAACGTATAGTTTGCTGAACTTTTTAGTAATTTGGTAATGTTTTCCTTTGTTGGTTCTAAACTGCATTTTTTTCAACAAACAACTTCACTATGTTAATGCTTAATAGGTCTCAAAGATTTAAAATATGCAACAATATAGATTAGGAGGGTAATCAGATTTAACTCTTAGAGATTAACCCTCATACAATAATTCTATTCGGGGAGTTAGTAATAGGAATGGGAATAGATTAAATAGCTAAACGGTTCTAAACTGCCCAATATATGTCAACTACTAATTGGAAAGAGACTGCTATTCATTAGAAATAAAAAAAACACAACCACCACCCAAAAAACATTTATTTAAAGAATGATTAGCTGTTAATCCGCAAAAGCTATTTAAATTATTGTGTATGACTTGTTCTCTTTCTTTTAGTGGTGGGCAAACAACTAGCAAAAGAAGACTTTTGCAAGACCTTTGAGAAGAATTTGGTTTAGAAGAAGAAGAAGACTTTGTGAAGGAGCATCACAACGATGGCCGATCCTGTAATTGGTGCTACTGTTCAGGTTGTGCTTGAGAAGCTACTTTCTTTCACTATTGAGGAGGCCAAAAGTTTAAGCAACTGCAAAAAAAATCTCAGAATGCTGAAAAAATATGTAACCATGATCCAAGCTTTCATTCATGATGCTGAAAGACGACAAGTCGAAGATAAGGCTGTGGAAGAATGGCTCGACATGCTTGAGAGAATTGCTGAAGATGCTGAAAATGTGTTTGACAAATTCACATATGAATCTCTCAAAGCACAAGTGATGAACAACCGAGCCAAACTAATGGAAAAGGTCCGTCACTTCTTTTCTCATACTGCTTTTAAGTACAAAATGTCTCGAAAAATCAACAATATCAATGAAGAGTTGAGGGCTATCAATCAGTTAGCCAACAATCTCGGTCTCCAATCACTGACGGTTCCTTCTCGGAAAATACTACAAATCCGAGAAACAGATTCTGTAGTAGTTGCTTCGGATGTTGTTGGTAGAGACAAAGATGTTGCTGAAATAAAGGAGAAGATTTTGAACATGACAAAGGATGATGCTCTGTGCACCATTCCCATAGTGGGTATGGGGGGTTTAGGGAAAACTACTCTGGCTAAGAGAATTTTCAATGACGAACAGATCGAGAAACACTTTGAAAAGAGAGTTTGGTTGTGCCAACTTGAAATGTCAGAAACGAAGAGCTTTCTTGAACTAATCCTCGAATCATTGACAGAGGAAACTTGAGGTCCAAAGCAGGGATATAATAGTCAAGAAGCTTCGAGATGAATTGGAAGGAAAAAGGTATTTGCTTATTGTAGATGATTTGTGCGTGTTGACCCTACATTGTGGCATGAGTTCATGGACACTTTGAAGGGAATAAACAAGTCAAGAGGAAATTGTATTCTTGTGACTACTCGTATGAAACGAGTGGCATCCACAGTAGCATTAGATCATCATAAGTTGGAAAGATTAGCAAGAGATCATTGTTGGTGCATTTTCAAACAAAGAGCATTTGTTGATGGGGAGGTTCCAGATGAAATGGTGAGCATGGAAAACAGGATTGTTGAAATGTGTCAAGGTCTACCATTGGCTGCAAGTGTGTTGGGAGGCCTCTTACGATATAAGGAAATACATGAATGGCAAGCAAATCTTGATGGAAACCCCCTTGTTACTGGTGAAGCTGATAACGGGGAAAATAGCTTAAAGAAAATTCTAAAACTCAGCTATGATTATCTACCATCTCCACATCTGAAGAAATGTTTTGGTTACTTTGCAATGTTTCCAAAAGATTTTGAGTTTGAGAAGGACCAACTAATCCAACTCTGGATGGCAGAAGGGTTTCTTCGTCCACGTCAAGAGACCACTGTAATGGAAGACGTCGGGAACGAGTTTTTCCAACTCTTGTTGCGAAATTCCTTGCTGCAAGATGTCAAGCTAGATGAGCACAACAATATAACATACTGTAAGATGCATGATCTTGTGCATGATTTGGCGAGAGATATATTGAAATCTAAATTATTTGATCCAAAGAGAGTTGGAGGAGAAAATCTTTCTCAAGTCCGATACTTTGGATGGGACTCACCAAGTGATCAAATAGAGAGGATAAATGAGTCAGAACGTTTATGCACATTGTTCTGGAAAAGAAATCTATCTGAAGATATGTTGTTAAGCTTTCAGTTCTTGAGAGTATTAAATTTGTCCGGGTCAGACATCAAGGAGTTGTCAGCCTCAATCGGCAAGCTAATATACTTGAGATATCTTGATCTCTCCTACAATAAGATCAGAGCCTTGCCCAACTCCATTTGCAAGCTCAACAATTTGCAAACTTTTAGAGCCAATAACTGTTTTTCACTCAGGAAGCTTCCAGTAGAAATGGCAAATATGATAAGTTTGAGACACATATATTGCAAGTATCATTACCAATCATGTATAGGTAAGGATCGGTTTCAGATGCCACTTAATATGGGGCAATTGACTAGTCTTCAGACACTAAAGTTTTTCTATGTAGGTTTAAAGAAAGGTCGTCGAATAGAAGAATTAGGTTGTTTGAAAAAACTTAGAGGTGAATTGACGATCGAACGTCTTCAATTAGTCAGAAATAAAGAAGAGGCTCGAACAGCATATTTACAGGAGAAACCAAATATCTACAAGCTGGTGTATTCATGGTCCCATGATGAATCAGAAGGCTGTGAGATCAATGATGAGCATGTGTTGGATGGTCTTCAACCGCATCCGAACTTGAAAACCTTAGCAGTAGTGGACTATTTAGGGACTAAATTTCCTTCATGGTTCAGTGAAGAATTGCTACCAAATTTGGTCATGTTGAAATTAAGTGGTTGCAAAAGGTGCAAAGAAATTCCATCGCTTGGCCAACTGAAGTTCCTTCAGCATCTTGAGCTGGTAGAATTCCTTGAATTGAAATGCATCGGACCTACATTTTATGGTGTTGAGATAATGAATAATGGATCAAGCAGCAATAATGGCAATATCCAAGTGTTCCCGTCATTGAAAGAACTAGTATTAAAGAATATGGCTAGCCTTATTGAGTGGAAGGGAGTTGAAGTTGGAGTAAGAATGTTTCCTGGGCTTGAGAAGTTGAGGATTAGTGACTGTCCATTGTTAAAAAGTACTCCGAATCAATTTGAAATCCTACGTGAATTAGAAATTGTCGGAATTGACAGTGAAATGCCATTGTTGAACTTGTGCAGCAACTTGACATCTCTTGTGAATCTTGTTGTTACTAACGTGAAAGAGCTCATTTTTCTTCCTGATGAGATGCTACGCAACAACGTTTCTCTTCAACACATATTGGTCTCACTCTGCGGAGAGTTTCGTGAATTGCCACAAAGCTTATACAATCTCCGTTCTCTTAAGAGCTTAGAGATTACCAGCTGCACCAATTTCAGTTATTTTCCTGTTCCCAGTGGAGAGAACTATTTGACTTCCCTCCAAAGTTTTGAGTTATCCAATTGTAATGGATTGACCAGTTTACCAAATGGAATGCTAGAGCAATGCACCGCTCTAGAGATTTTGACGGTCAGTTACTGTAACAACTTGGTTTCCTTGCCTTTACATGTGTGGGAAATGCCTTCACTTTCGTATTTGTGTTTATCAGAATGTCCCAAATTGATGAGTGTACCCGCAGGGGGACTCCACCACCTCACTGGGTTACAGAATTTGGAAATTGGTCCTTTCTCAGAGACGGTGGATTTTGAGGCATTCCAATTAATTTTTAATGGCATTCAGCAGCTATCGTCCCTTCGTACATTGGAGGTGTACGGACGTACGCATTGGGATTCTCTGCCCCATGAGCTTATGCAACTCCTCTGCCCTAACAGAGATCGGAATAAATGATTTCGGAATCGAGGCTCTTCCTCATAGACTTGGCAATCTTACTTCTCTTGTAACATTAGATCTGGTGAGATGCAAACGGCTACAATATGTGGACTTCTCAGATGCCATGCCCAAATTACGGTATCTGGAGATCCGTGATTGTCCATTGTTAGAAGCTCTTTCGGATTGGCTCGGCAACCTTGTTTCCTTGGAAGAGATAAGCTTATGTAACTGCGAAAAACTGGAGCATCTGCCATCCAGAGATGCCATGCAACTCCTCACTAAATTATGGAACCTGCGAATTAGTGTCTGCCCACAGTTAGAAGAAAGTTGCACCAATCGGAGTGGCTCGAACTCCCAGTGGTCCAACATTTCCCATATTCCGATAATTGACCTAGGAGGGACAATAGTTCAGAACTTAAGTAAGTCTCTATTTCTCTTTCACTTTCTGAGTAGATTTTTTAAATATTATTTTCCACGAGTTCCTGCAAAGAAGTTCTCTAAGCAATTTAATACTTTTTCCTGCAATCAATTGCATCTGTGCTATGCTTTCAGCATTCTGCTTGTCCACTTGAACCGAGTTGTTCTTCTTCTAATTCTTCAAGTATGGTATATTTTGATCATGAATTTTATGTTTTTCTTCCTTATAGGTTACTAGTTCCAATGTGATGCTAGAAGCTGTGGTAATTCAAGCAAAATCCCATGAGCGGCAGGCAATAACATGAGGTGAATTTTCATTTACAATTTATAGGCACTTTGTAATCTACTAGTTTATGAATATATGACACACTTGTTGCTACTTTCACTTCACAGGACAATTCTCCGTTCATTAAAACTTTCGTGAATGAAGGACTTCAACAAAGATAGTTGTCATGAATCTTGTAGCAGAATGCCCCATTGGCTCTTAAAATGTCCGTAGCAACGTCTGTGCATCTTAGTAGGCCTTGCTTTCTCCGTTGTCCAAGGAAACGTGTGCCAATTGCCAAAACTGACTTTTTACCTTTTCCTGTGTTTCAGATTTAAGAGTCCAATCAACCAGTCGAAACGCCAGCCCACAGCTCCTGATATTAGTTGACCTTTGATGTTGTTCTAATTCTAAACTGAATTAAACTAGTAGTGTTGAATATCATGGTTGTATCATGTATGCTGTATAGTTTCTTGGAGCTAGTCCTCCTTGCACACTCCTACAAGTTGTTGGTTATGGTTGCGAAAATCCATAACCAACAACTAGTTGCGCGGTATCACTGTGATTAATCATTAAAGGTCACAGACATGAATAAGATTTGCTTGTATGGAAAATGCAGTCAAGGAAATGAAGCTTGTACTCCTGTTAGATTTAAGCAGTATTACTTATTAGTTTTTTCCACTGTACCACAAAAAAACTGAGGGGTTACTTACTAATATGTACGGGTAATAAAAATTATTTTCAATAAAATAGGCATATATATCAATATTGTATAAATATTTTCAATAAAATGGACATATATAATCGAGTATAATATGTACGGGCAACAAAAATTCTTTTTCTTCAACATTTTCCCCCTTCTTTTCTTTCTTCTCCTTCCTTCTTTTCATCTAGAATTTTCATGTTTTTGTATTTTCTTCTTCTTCTCTTTTTTTCATCATTTTTTTTCTTTTATATCCTGATTAGGTTGTGAAAATTATGAAGAATATTTAATAAAAAATTTAAAATATTGAAAGAATTTTGCAGTTCGTCATAATTGAAAATTGTTTAAGGTCGAGAGTTATTTAAACAATCCTAAATTGTTTAGTTCAATCAATCAAAAGATGTTTAAACATCAAGGTATTTTAAGTATTCTATAATTGTTTTAGTTAAAACAATGAGTATTTTTGAAATATCAATTAGTTGTTTGGAGACATGTGAAAATATTTGCAAGTTGTTTAAAAAGATGTTCAAACATCTGATAGTTGTTCGGAGGTGGTAATGACGTGGAGGAAGGGAGGTAGGATGAGGGGTTGAGGCTAAGGGGGTGGACGAGGGGATTAATTTGATCTCAACTGACATATGTCTTTCAATTTTTTGTGCGCATGAGTAGGCACTTAAATTTGTATAAAATTGAACAAGTAGATACGCACATCCTACTTGGCATATTACATGTAGGACATCAGGTATCTAGATACCTGTAGAACACAAATTGTCACATAAGGTGTCAAGTAAAACGTGTGTGTCTACTAGTTCAATTCTATATAGGTTTAAGTAGTTATTTATACACATCCAAAATTGAAGGATATATCAAATGAGTCTAAATTAAAGAATACGTTTATGTATAATGTTTTTTTCCCTCTCTCTAGATTTCTCAATCTCAATTTTCTATGTAACCCACAAATGTATCATACAGGACCTACCTTCATTAATTCCATACCAAAAAAAGGGGCAGGGAACAACTATCATTTAGTTTGAAAAAATTTCATTTAATAATGCAAGTCATCCACTGTCACGGTATGATAGATAGTCTTGAGAAGGTGGACAATCCTTCAATAAATATCTAACAAGATGTTGAATTCAAATACACTCAAAATTCATAAAAATTGTACGAACATATGTGGAGCGTAGCAAGAAATTTTCATTTCAGCTCTCGTCACCTCATTCAATCCTACAATAAAAACTCGAGTTGAGGTGCTGCAAGCAAAGAAAAAAGCATTTCGTGTAATCCAAATAAAAATTTCATGAATCTACAAGAAAAGTCTTGTTTTAAATCACGCTGCTAGATTGAGACTGTCACCTTTCTAGTTGAGTAAGGAATTAATATTTGACCCTCAGAAATTGATGGTCAATTTTCTAGTACTTCAGGTTAAATATCATCAATCAAACGTCATTGGGTGAATCCACACTACATTTATTTTCTCTAAATCTTCTTTATGGGTAAACATAAATATATTTTCTACGATTTTGCATTGGTAACTTTGAGTTGTATCTAGGAATTTAGTGATTTTCAAAGCTATGATTGTATCTAAAAATCTAGTGATTTTCAAAATTATATTTGGAGTTTATTTGGTTTATATTTAGGATCAAAATCTAAATTTATGATGATACAATATACATACATGGTGTATATATTCAAAAAAAAAAAAATAATACAATAATACAAAGTGACTAACCCTAAAATTAGTGTATCCAACAACATTGAGAAAGTATCGATGCATATAGATACTAAATTAAGCAAACAAATAGATCAAAATTGATCGATCAGATACAACGAATTTAAGCAATAAATACAACAAAAAAACAGTCACTATAAATTATAATTAGACAAAATATAGCTACTAATATAATAATTATAATCCAACCTATACCTAATTATAAAATTTCCTCATATTTGCATGGCTTAATTTGGCCACTCCTTACCCTTAATTATATAATCTACATTTTCTTAGAACTTTCGAGTTCAATCATTTCTGTTGCTCCTCATGTTCCATGTGATTAGCAATTAATTTGTCTCTCGTAGTTCTGCGGTTGGCTAGACATCCTTTACTCTCTCCGTTCCATATTAATTAATTATACTAAAAATAATTGTCAAATACTTTTTTCGTTCAATTTTACTTGGACATTGTATTAAAAATAATTATCCAACAGTATTTGTCTAGTTTGGAACATATTCAAAGGATAATATAATAATATTATCCCTGTAATTTATTATTTCTTAAGATGATCAAAAAAATATTAATTATTTTATTTTATGTTATCCTTACCATTAATTATTTTTTAAAAATGTTCAAGTTTGTTTACAAAATTTTCAATAATTTTTTTTTAAGAGATGAATTAATTGATTATTTTTTTCTTATTTATGATTTCTTACGTAGAAAATGAAGAGTGATCGAATAATATGAATGAAAAGTGATCAAGTAATATGGATCGAATGGGGTAGTTGTATTTTTTTTTTCAACGAATACCGTGGTTAATTTGAATACGATTGCCTATTCTCTGCCTACCCTCTACTCTTTTTTTTTTTAACAACAAAATATCAAAAGCTTTAAGCGTTGACCAATCACCCATTCGAATCTTCTATCTTCTGCGTTGAAGCTACGATTTGGTTCTTGATTTTTCTCATCATCGAGCAATTTGATTGCTTTGATGCAAAAACGAGAAGAATTTCCGGAGGGATTTGGTGCTGTTTTGGTCTCTGGGTTTAGTTATGCCAGAGATCTTACGTGAGGAGAGCAGTTCATCTTCATCAGCCACCGCCGGCACCATCACCGGCGCCGGCACCGGAGATTTCAAGCTTAACCTATTTGGGAAATATGAGGTCGGGAAGCTTTTGGGTTGTGGTGCTTTTGCAAAGGTTTATCATGCTAGGGATGTGAGGACGAGACAGAGCGTGGCGATTAAGACTGTAAGCAAGCAGAAGATATTGAAAGGTGGTTTCACGGAGCATGTTAAGAGGGAGATTTCTATCATGCGCAGGTTGCGTCATCCTCATATTGTGCGCCTTCATGAAGTGCTTGCGACGAAGACGAAGATCTATTATGTTATGGAATTCGCTAAAGGTGGAGAGCTGTTTACGAAAGTTAGCAAAGGGAGATTCAGCGAGGATCTGAGCCGGAGATATTTTCAGCAGTTGATCTCCGCCGTTGATTATTGTCATTCTCGTGGCGTGTATCATCGAGATCTGAAACTGGAGAATCTGTTGCTTGATGAGAATTGGGATCTCAAGGTCACCGATTTCGGGTTAAGCGCAGTAACGGATCAGATCCGACCCGACGGATTCCTCCATACGTTATGCGGCACTCCGGCATACGTAGCTCCTGAAATCCTCGAGAAGAAAGGATACGACGGAGCTAAGGTGGATATATGGTCATGCGGCATCATCCTTTTCGTGCTCAACGCCGGCTATTTACCCTTCACCGATGCAAATTTAATGGCGATGTATCGGAAAATCTATAAAGGCGAATTCCGTTGCCCTAAATGGACCTCACACGGATTAAAACTGTTGCTGACTCGGCTCCTCGACACGAATCCCGAGACTCGAATCTCCATTGAACAAATCAGAAACGATCCGTGGTTTCGGAAAGGTTACAAAGAGGTGAAATCGCATCTCGGTGATGAATTTGAGTTGAAAAATAGCTCCGATGTAAATCGAGAGGGCAAATTTCTAAATGCGTTTCATATAATCTCGTTATCCTCAGGTGTTAATCTGTCTGGATTGTTGAAGTCTCTAGGAGGGAAAGAGACAGTGGATGTTGAAAGGTTTGTATCAGCATCGTCACCGGAGAGAATAACACAGAGAATTGAAGAGGTTGCAAAGGCTGAAGGGATGAGAGTCACCGGAAAAAATGGCGCCGGTGTGAGGGTTGAGGGGCAAAATGGTAAATTTGTATTAGCGACGGAGATTAACCGGTTAACGGAAAAAGTGATAATCGTAGAAGTTAAACGAAAGGAGATAGGAGCTGGACCTGATCGAGAAATATGGAAACTGAAATTTAAGCCACAGTTAAGTGAATTCATTTTGTGAATTCTTTCGTGGTCCGATTGTTATTACAGCGTTCTCTATCGTAGAATTCAGACTTCGTGCTACTCCTTATTCTCGATAGCATAGGAAAAAGAGATTTCGGAATCTCTTGACCTGCATTCTCTCGGTAGATACAGGTTCACTCTCTTGTGGCATAGAAATGAGTTATTAACATTTGAATAAGCTACTCGACGGACTAAAGCTAAAAGAAGAAAGGGAGATGACTCTAATTGTTGAATGGCTCGAGGAATGTGATTCGATGTGAGGTGATGTTCGTACTAGTTTCTGAACACGTGATCGGTTAAAGAACTTACTACATTTTTGCAAATAGGAATTCAAACTACCATGTCAGGTTTGGGCAAAACCTGTTTTACACTAATATTATTATGTGAAAATTTAGTAGGAATGTATCATAGTATTGTATTTGTGTACTCTCTGTAAACATAAGATACAGAGAGGGCTAAATTACAGGGTTGTCTATATATTTTTATGACCCGGTAATCTGATTTTATGATAATCTCATTTTTCATAGTAAAATGATTATAGAGATCTCCTATTTTAATTTTTCTAATTGTTTGGTTTTGTATGACAGTTAGGATAGTTATTGTATGATTAGAGATAGAGACGCATTATAAATCGATACGAATATCATGAATTTATTATTGATACCCTCTTCGCAGTTCTTTCCTCTGTGACGGAGAAGGAAAAGGCGCCCTATAAAGAATGTAATCGGAGATTTATAATAAAGAATGTGATCAGAGATTTATAATAAAGTCCAACCACAATATCGAGTTTCCAAATTAGCGTAAAAAGAAATGTTTTGTACTCCCTCTATTTTTATTTATATTTCGTCCTTATTAAAAATGAATGTTCATTAATATTTGTCATTTTACAAAATAAATGCATAAATGATATTATATTTTCTATTTTATTCTAGTCTTGAAAGTATAAATAATTTGAAGAGAATATTAAATAAGAGTACAATAATAATCTATTCAATTTCTTAAAAAGCGTGAAACTTAAAACTATAACAGCTAAGTACAGAAGGAGAAGGAGTATCAATTATCATTATTATTGACTTGGAGCTTTCTAAAAATGTTGAGGTATTTCAAATTATTTTGTGAATACAAACAAAAACAGAGAAAATATCTAAAATTATTTCAATTTAAACCTTTGACGTAACCAAAATTGAGTTTTAATTTAAAAGACCTTTCTGGATTTTTAAATCAAGAAGGAAGAGTGAATTTAGAAAGAAAACAAAAACAACTAAATTTGTGACTTTCATGCAACTATAGAAGCTGATTTAAGGAAACTTTGTCAAGAAAAAATGAATTATGAAAGTGTGTCTTGATATATTTTGATTATACGACGGGTTATTAAATCCCCTTGCAAGATCGCAACCCTTAATATATACATATGAAAAATAATTTTTGACCGATATACCTCGCATAACAAACACATGCAATCCTAAGCGTTCGTAGAAATTAAGAACGTAGTCGGAAGTTTTTTATTAAATTGAGCTTCTTCCATGAATATCATTGTATATAAACAATTGATAAAGTTTGCACTTCAAGTTTAGACATTATACACAAACAAGGCACAAACTGAAAGATGGTAATCCAATTATTTAGATACAAAACATACCAAGCTGGGCTCAATAACCTGTCTTCACTTAAGTGGCAGAATGCAGTGAAGTTTGCATCTTTGGTAATGCTTCCTCTGTATCAACAGCAGGTTGACAGGCATGCATAATAGTGCATACGTCGTTTTTCTCCAGAAAATGTTCCGCGTTAATGAGGATCACTGGTGCATATTCGAAGACCATTTTCTTGCACTGCAGAAAATCACGAGGCAGAAACATCAGTACAGCTACCAAACAGCCTTGATCCTTCCACATATTAACCATCAAATACTGAATAGTTCTCCAGGATACAGAAGTATTGCAAGTTAATACGACTCTGGCAATTACTCATCGAAATAATCATTTTCAGAGAGAAATTAACGTTTGTAATCAAGTGTCGAATGGATCACTAGAGAACTTTTGCAATCTAGTTCCTAAATGAGGAAGAAACATTTATTATCATTCAAGCATTTCATTTCTTCTTACAGTTCAGTGTTGTGACACATGGGATTGAACCAAGTAGAGATAGTTGTTTAGAACTATAACAAAAGAGTGTTACCAGAGACGGAATTAGGTAAGTATGAGCAAGCACTAAGGTATAGCTATGACAGTAAGATTAGTTTCAGAGGGTATTTACCTTATTGGCATATTTTTCAACAGATCCACATGCCCTCAAGAGAACCGCAAGTATGTCTAACTGAAAGTAGACGAGAAGCAAATGAGTTTAGTGAAGATATTCACAACTGAATATATTCTGTCGCAATAAGAATTACATACTGTCACTTACCAAATTAAAAAAGGTAAAAATAAACAACTATTTACTGTCTCCATACACATCTATGGGTTAATGACATTTTTTCACAAGGAGCATAAACGAAATAAAATATCCCGACCAGCCAGATTCTAACCAGTAAATTTTATGATATTTTTAGGTATAACAAGTTATTTAGTCGTTTTAGTTACTAACAGTACTCAACAATTTATCTCCAGGGTATCACACCCAAGGGCATAATCTGGTGATTAAAGAGGTGGAACGAAAACCATGAGAATCAGGATTCAAATCCTAGTACACAAATTCCATTAGGAGATCTCATTCTATCTGCCCAAGTTTTTGTGGGCTGAGTTACTCAGTACCTGTGCAACTAAGAGGTAGTCGGTACCCGATGGGATAATCCAAGTGCGTGCAAGTTAACCTAGAGTCCAAGACACCACCACAACATAGATAGACACACAAGCACTCACACATATCTTTAATCTATTATATATACACTTATATGTATCCCATATGAATAACTTGCAACTAAAAAAAATGTCGAACATCTTTTACGCATCCACAAAGTTAAGAAAATAGGAGTTTTTTAAATGTTGTTAAATACAAGTAGAAAGATATGTGTACCTTATCAACAAACATGTACATAATTAGTAATATTATGTAGCTTCCTACACATTATGAAGGATTCTAAACAAAGTATCATTATCTGCAACACATTTGCAAATTTTTTTCAAGTTCATGCTAACACACCCAAGTTGGTTGTCTTTTCAAGATACAACATTAGTGGTACACATGACATTTTCTTATGGAGTATTTAGAGAATCAGATTTACCACCTCCAGCCTTTGCAATAACGCAGTCTTTTTAAGGAATTGTAAGTGGACCCTAACCCTGAACATGGTTCCTTTTTTCTTTTTCTCTATAGTTCGGCATAAAATGTATATAACGAAAGACAAAAGTACCTGAGTGTCAGGATCTTTCAGTTTTGATAGTGTCTCTTCAACCACTTGATGACATAAGTCACAGCCATTTGGGGAGAACTGTTGAGAGATGGAAACCACTTTCCGACAAAGGTCAACCTTTTGGCAAATGTCGTCAGGTTTTATAGTGGAGATCTCTAAGAAGAAGACATGAGCATATTGATTCACCATGGCAGTGCACTACAAGCAAATAAGAGAAATTCACTTGCAAATTAATGTAGCAAGAGACAGAAAAAATCATATCAATGTTGTTGCATGTAGATCCTAAAGATATTAAGACATTGCTATAGCCTTGCCTAAAGCACACTTAAACCTTAAAGTTAGCGCAATACAGGCTGAGCACTTTGCCTTTACTTATTAGGCGCTTTCCTGCAGGTGCCAAAGTGTCAAGGCATCACCTAATTGCTAATGGACTCCGACACTAAACAACAAATATAGACAGCAAAATGATGCATTTATCGCAAATGTATGCATGTGTGTAATTAGGAATTATTAACAATTTAGTAGCACTCACTCCATTTGTGATTTGTGCATGAAGCCCCACCGAAAACTGAGAAGTTTTTAATGCTTTTGCCTTTGATATTGCAAGCTATTATTAATCTTTTCATAAAGAGTCACATAAAGCCCCACAGAAAACAATCTAGCCCAGGCTCTATGGATAAGATCAAAAGACACCTCCACTAATTTATCAATTCTCTTCATCCAAATAGGGCTAATCTAGGCCATTCTGGATTTCAAAAGGAGCCAAATTGTATCCAAAAGAAAATGGGATACTTTAAGGAATGGTCTATTTAAAATCTGCATGATGAACTATACTCGTAATAAAAGGTTCAAATCCTTGCAGAGATAAAAATACTAGGAATTCCTTCCCATTTGTCCTACCCTTCGTGGACAGAGTTACTTGGTACCTATTGCTAATGGGAGGCAGTAGATATCTCGTGAAACTAGTCGAGGTGCGCGAAAGCTGGCCCAGACACCACGGTTACCAAAAAAAACATGAGAAGCAGGTTCAGTGTGTGCTGTCTGTGAACAAGATAATTGATATCATAAATATTGAGTTAAAACATTTAAGGATGTCTCAAATAGAATAACCCTATTGGATGAAATGGATAAGCATATTAATAGAAGACTTCTGCTATCTTCATGAGTGTGCATGAAGCATCACATTTAGAAAATCATTTACATGGGCATGCAGTAAGTTAATCATTTAGACAAAAATAATTTAATGGTCAAAAGATGGGCATTTAAGTCAAATCACAAGTACCTCCTCCTTGTATATTGGCATCTTCAAACAGGTCGTGAGAAGTAGGTCGAGAATCTTTGTCTGGGTCTGCTTATTAGAAAGGTAATCAAGCGCAGTAGCAGTATATTCTTCACACAATGTGCATAATCCTTTATTGTTGCTGACATCTTTCAGAGGCTGAAGTTGTTTCTGTGCCTGTTGGTTACTTGTCCACAATGCTATTGCAAGAAAGCCAAGATTAATGTGTTTGCCATATTAAAGTTTTGATTCAAGTACTCCTTAATCAATCAAGTAAAAATAAATGACTTCATATAAATATAACAAGATGATAGCATCTGCTATAGGAGAATATAGTTAAAACATCAATTAGGCTAGTAAGCATAAGTATAACAATCAACCACAAAAGAGTAATAGAATGGAGAAATCACCTAAATGCCCATCTAAAAAAAATCTTGTTCATGATGGATAAACAGACAATAAATCCATGTAGGAGTAGCTACTTGAAGAACTTGCAAGTAAGCATCATATTCAAGATTCAACAAGATAACTTTTCACGCAAGGTTTCTCAAATCATCAAGAACCCTTTATTTAAAGAGAACATACATTGTCGGTGCCCCCTTTTTGTTTGGAGTAAACTGTTATTATGACCTAGACTACCACAATCCAATAAAATGAAAAACTTGACCATTCAAGTTTGTATTTCCAGAGTCTATTTTCTATTTAATAAAACAGGCCATATCTGACAATATATACACGCACAAAAGTAAACTTGATGTTTATATCATTATAAGTCATATGAGGTATCACATTTTTCCAGTGAATGTTCGCTAACCCATCCTAAATATTAGGAACAAACAAACCCAATTGAGTTGAAAACATAGAAGAACCTAGTGGCACATAAATTGATGGTACTTCCTCATGAGACTGGTTGGTTGGTAATAGGTGCAGAAGAAAGGAGAAGAAAGATCTTCAGCTTAGAGCAACATTAATGTTGCAGTTTAAATTCAGAGGCTTGAGGAAGAAAAACTGGAAGAGAGAGGTCATTGCTGTAAGAGTTTTTAAGAACTGAAAAGTAGTCAATGAATAAACTGCAAGCAAATTCAAAGCTTCTTATGATATGCTTTCATTAACAAAAAATCACAAACTTTCTCAAGACATCTATCCTGGAAATCAAAGAGGTTCTCATTAATTATAGGTAGGGTACTGACCATAGAAGGACACTATTCGCAGAATTTGTAAGTTTTGTGGCTGCACAATTACTATTTAGCACAGTCATCCTTTTCCTATGTGTGTGTGATTTAAGGCTATCGTATCACTTCACAATCCATATTACAAAAATAATATCCCAACACAATACTAAATCCACTGGGCACTGGTAACACAAGAATAGGAGAAGTACCTGAAACATCCTCGGTTTCTATAATAAGGAGGTCAGGGGCAGCTAATTCTCTAGCTGTACAACACACAGCACCGAGTAGGACAAGAAACAGGCAGACCTTGACATCCATGCTGCCAAGTGAAACAGTCAGTCTAGATTCAAGGAAAAGCATAATAAAGTTCAAAAAAGAGAATCAACGAGAGATATTCTAATATTAATCAATCAATTGATCAACAATGCCTCAATCCCAAATTAGTGACGGATCAAACAATCTAACATTCACTTGAATATTTGACAGTCGTATCAATCAATTACACCTCAATCCCAAATTAGTGATGGATCAAACAATCTAACATTCACTTGAATATTTGACAGTCGTATCAATCAATTACGCCTCAATCCCAAATTAGTGACGGATCAAACAATCTAACTCTAACTTTCACTTGAATATTTGACTGTCATATCAATCAATTACCCCCTCAATCCCAAATTAGTGACGGATCAAACAATCTAACTTTCACTTGAATATTTGACAGTCGTATCAATCAATTATGCCTCAATCCCAAATTAGTGACGGATCAAACAATCTAACTTTCGCTTGAATATTTGACAGTCGTATCAATTAATTACACTTCAATCCCAAATTATTGACGGATCAAACAATCTAATGTTCACTTGAATATTTGACAGTCATATCAATCAACTACACTCAATAGCCTCAATCCCAGACAAGTATCTGATCAAAATTCCAACCTTTCTTAAGTATTTGACAATCATGTCCAAAATACAACTACAGTCCGAATAAGCTTAAACTACTACAATTCTCAACTCCAATAAGCTTTCATTACTACAATTCTCAACTCCAATAAGCTTTTGATTCCTCCTCACCTCAAAAAGCTATCATTTTTTTTAATTTACCTACTAGATTTCAATCAAACAAAACCCAATATATTACAACTTTAATCAAAACCCAGATCAATTAAAGAAAAAGGGTGTCTGTCCACTACAATTCTCAACTCCAATAAGCTTTCGATTCCTCCTCACCTCAAAAAGTTTTTATCTTTTTGAATTTACCAACTGATTGAACCAACCCCCACCCCATCCCAGTAAAAAAAGTCAACTTAGTTAATTCAATCAAACAAAAAACCCAATATATTACAACTTTAATCAAAACTCAGATCAATTAAACAAAAAGGGTGTCTGTCCACTAAAATTCTCAACTTCAATAAGCTTTAGATTCCTCCTCACCTCAAAAAGTTTTCATCTTTTTGAATTTACCAACTGATTGAACCAACCCTCAACCCCATCCCAGTAAAAAAAGGCAACTTACTTAATTCAATCAAACAAAAAACCCAATATATTACAACTTTAATCGAAACCCAGATCAATTAAAGAAAAAGGGTGTCTGTCCACTAAAATTCTCAACTCCAATGAGCTTTCGATTCCTCCTCACCTCAAAAAGTTTTCATCTTTTTGAATTTACCAACTGATTGAACCAACCCTCACCCCATCCCAGTAAAAAAAGGCAACTTACTTAATTCAATCAAACAAAAAACCCAATATATTACAACTTTAATCGAAACCCAGATCAATTAAAGAAAAAGGGTGTCTGTCTACTACGATTCGCAACTCCAATAAGCTTTCGATTCCTCCTCGCCTCAAAAAGTCTTCATCTTTTTGCATTACCAACTGATTGAACCAACCCCCACCCCATCCCAGTAAAAAAAGTCAACTTAATTCAATCAAACAAAAAACCCAATATATTACTACTTTAATCGAAACCCAGATCAATTAAAGAAAAAGGGTGTCTGTCCACTACAATTCTCAACTCCAATGAGCTTTCGATTCCTCCTCACCTCAAAAAGTTTTCATCTTTTTGAATTTACCAACTGATTGAACCAACCCTCACCCCATCCCAGTAAAAAAGGTCAACTTACTTAATTCAATCAAACAAAACCCAATAAATTACAATTTTAATCGAAACCCAGATCGATTAAAGGAAAAGTGGTGTCAAAGATAAGAACAAAACTCACAAAAGAATTATGAAAAAAGAAAAACCCATGCAAGATAATGTCTATACAGATACAGAAAGAGAAATCATCACATAGAAGAAAAAACAAGAATTAAATCTGAAAAATCATATACCTAATGATGATGAATGATGATGAATGATTACCTGGAAAAAGGGGAAGAATTTTGAGAGTAAATGACAAATGAGAAAGTAGTACAAGGGTTCTTTCTTCAAAGCAACAGCAGATCTTCCCCTTTCTTGTAGGCAATTATTTTTTAGCTTATTGAGGATTTCTATTAGGAGTTGATCTCCTGCAGCTGCTATAATTTGGATCCTTATCCAACCGGATTTTAATTTTATGTTTTTAATCTATTTTTGTAAATGGAGGTAATGAGAGAAAAAATAATAATTGGAGGTCAAAAATGTTTTTTTTTTCAAAAAAAATAAAATAAAGGTGTTTGGTCAAATTTTTGGAGAATAACTATTTCGAAGAGAAGCAGAAGTTGTTTTGAGAAATTAACACCTTATTTGGATGGTTGTTATCCGTTGTATTGTATTGTATTGTTAAGCTAAATAAAATGTTTGTTTTGATTGTTACTTGAATTCTATTGTATCGTATTGTTTAAATTCATCGTTAGGTAATGACGAAAAGACCTATTTTATGTAACGACCGATTTGGTGTAATCGCGTCGTTACCTTAATATTTTCTTCTCATTTTATTTTAATTTATTATTTAACAATTATATTTCATATTTTATCCTACATTTTCATAATAGTTCTACCACATACACTACTTTTCTTGTAGGTTTATTACTCAAATTATGAATGTGTAACATTATGTAACGACGGAAAATGATATAATCTATCCAAACACTGTATTCATTAAAACAATACAATACAACACAATACAATACGATACGATACATTATGAAACAATACATAACAACTATCTAAACAAAGTGTAAAAAAAATGAAGTAGTAGTAGTTTTTCCAAAGTATTTATTGAAAAGCATTTTTGAGAAAAATATATTTAGAAATATTTTCTAAAAGTTTGACTTAACATTTAATTGTTGCTCAAAAATCACTAATCAAAATAAGTTAATTTTAGAAGTTTGGCCAAACAGACATTTGGTATGCTGGACAAATATACATAATTTTGGATACAAATTTAATATTATATTATCTCTTATATTTTGTTGCTAATTTTGAAATAAATTATATCACAATTAGCAATTAATATTAGAATAAGTTATCTCTATCAATGAATCAAATATTAATGTCAAAATTAATTATTCTGAAATACAATAATTTATATAGTTATATTTGACAATGAAGTCGTAATTAATATACTTTCTTTTTAGAACAGACTAAAATGAAAGTACAACATGTAAAATGCGACTGATAAAATAACTCTAATTACATAATGAAATGCGAAAAAAGTACACTATAGTAGTTCATAATTTATCTGAAAGCTTCCAAACAATACAGCATTACACTATACTCTAAAGCTGTGCTTACTCTTCACTTTTGATGCCGCATCTGTATCGGATTCTCCAAAAATACACTACTTTTGGAGAATCTGGCATGCACCCATTGACATTTCTGAAGACTCCGAGCAACATAGCTTATACTACATAGGCAAATCTTGCAATCAAACACTCCCAAGTAAAGCCAAAACGCGCGCCTCAAACAAAATATACATCATATACTGGCAACACTCGTGATTACAATCTTAATCTTCACCTGATCGATCCTCATTAATCTCTTCCAGAATCACAACCAGAGCAACAACAAACGCGTAATCCATGTTCTGGCAGACAGTGACACCAAAATTGTCTTTCCCAAACAGTATGCCTTGAGCAATGTGCTTCCTGTGCATTTGGGCAATGAAGTTTGTGTCTTTGTTAATGCTTCCTCTTTACCAACAACAGGCTGACACTCAAACAGAATAGTGCATACGTCATTTTTCTCCAGAAAATGTTCCGCGTTAATGAGGATCACTGGTGCATATTCGAAGACCATTTTCTTGCACTGTAGAAATTCACGAGGCACGAACAAAAAGCCGTTGAGACAGAGGAAGAAAAGAAACATCAGTACAGCTATCAAACAGCCTTGTATACTTCCACATATTAATCATCAAGAACTCAATAATTCTCTAGAATACAGAAATAATGCAAGTAATATAGTATGACCCTGGCACTTACTCATCGGTATAATCATTTTTAGAGAGCAATTAATGCTCGTGATCAAGTATTACAACATGCCTAAAATAAAATAAAATGTATCACGATAAATCCTTTGCAAACTATCTCCTTAATGAGAAAGAAACATTTATTGTCATTCAAGCATTTCATTTCTTCGGATAGTTCAGCGTTGTGACACATGGGATTACAGAAGTTTTTTAAGGACACGAAAAGGTCCAAAAGAGTCGGCTAGATTTAGGAAGTATGAGCAGACATTAAGATACAGCTATGAAGCAAGATTAGTTTCAGAGGGTATTTACCTTACTGGCATATTTTTCAACAGATCCACACACCTTCAAGAGCAACTGAAGTATGTCTAACTGAAAGTATACGAGAAGCAAACGAGTTTAGTGAAGATATTCACAATTGAATATATTCTGTCATTCTAACCAGTAAAATTTATGACATTTTTAGGTATAACAAGTTATTTAGTCGTTTTAGTTGATAAGGGGTCGTTTGGTAGAGTGTATAAGAATAATGCTAAATATAGTATATTAGTAATGCTTGTATTAGTTATGGAGAGATTATTTCTTATGCATTGTTCGGTTTGGTATGTTAAAAATAACATGCATCGCATGATTTCGAAAAAATATATTTATTTACAGAAATACCCTCCACAAATATGGTGGAAACGATGTAGAAAAAGTTTTTAGGAGCAATCATGTCTTTAACAATGCTAATGCATGCATTAAAAGCTCTTACATTACTAATACCATGGATTTTCATGTATTAGTAATACACACCTCAATACACAATAGAGTGTATACTAATACACAACGTTAATGCATGCATTATTTGTTCTAATACACTCTACCAAACGACCCCTAACAGTGCTCAACAATCTATCTCCAGGGTATCACACCCAAGGGCGTAATCTAGTGATTAAAGAGGTGGCCGGAACGAAAACCATGAGAATCAGGATTCAAATCCTAGTAGAGACAAAATCCACTAGGTGATCTCATTCTATCTTCCTAAGTTTTTGTGGGCTGAGTTACTCAGTACCTGTGCTACTAAGAGGTAGTAGGTACCTGAAGGAATAGTCATGGTGCGTGCAAGTTAACCTAGAGTTCAAGACACCATTACAACATAGATAGACACACAAGCACTCACACACACATTATACAAACACTTATAAGATGTATATAATGAAAGACAAGAGTACCTCAGTGTCAGGATCTTTCAGTTTTGATAGCGTCTCTCTAACTACTTGATGGCATAAGTCACAGCCATTTTGAGAGAACTGATGAGAGATGGAAACCACTTTCTGACAAAGGTCAACCTTTTTGCAAATGTCGTCAGGTTTTTTAGTGGAGGTCTCTAAGAAGAAGAGAGGAACATATTGATCCACCATGGCAGTGCACTACAAGCAAATTAGAATTCACTCGCAAATTAATGTAGCAAGAGGCAGAAAAAATCATATCAATGTTGTTGCATGTGGATCCTAAAGATATCAAAATATTGCTAAAGCCTTGCTTGAAGCACACTTAAACCTTAAAGCTAGCGCAATACATGCTGAGCACTTCGCCTCACTTATAAGGCGCTTTCGTGCAGGTGCCAAATTGTCAAGGCATCACCTAATTGCTAATGGACTCCGACACTAAACAACAAATATAGACAGCAAAGTGATGCATAGCAAATGTGTGTGTGTGTGTAATTAGGAATTTTTTTATGCTTTCGCGTTTGATATTGCAAGCTATTATTAATCTTTTCATAAACAGTCGCCCAAAGCCCCACAGAAAACAGGGTTCTATGGATAATATCAAATGACACACTCCACTAGTTTATCAATTCTCTTCATCCTAATAGGACTAAATCTAGGCCATTCTGGATTTCAAAAGAAGCCAAATTGTATTCAAAGAAGATGGGACACTTAAGGAACGGTCAATTTAAAATCTGCATGATGAACTATATTCGTAATAAAAATGGAAAGGAACATGGGAAGCGGATCTCAGGTTCAAATCCCAGCAGAGATAAAAAACACTAGGTGATTCCTTTCCATTTGTCCTATCCTTGGTGGATAGAGTTAACTGGTACCTATTGTTGGTGGGAGTAGGTAGGTATCCCGTGGAATTAGTCGAGGTGCGCACAAGTTGGCCCAGACACCCCGGTTATCAAAAATAAAACATGGGAATCAGGTTCAATGTGTGCTGTCTGGGAATTGCTTTTAATCCATAATCAGAGAGGCGTCCAGTTTCTTTCTTTATTGTGAATAAGATAATTGATAACATAAAAATTTGAGTTAATACATTTAAGGATGTCTCAAATAGAATAACCTTATTGGATGAAATGGATAAGCACATATAAAAAAAGACTTCTGCTATCTTCATGAGTATGCATGAAGCGTTACATTCAGAAAATCATTTAGATGGGCAATAAATTAATCATTTAGACAAAAATTATTTAATGGTCAATAGATGGGCATTCACAAGTACCTTGTGCTTGTATACTGGAATCTTCGAACAGGTCGTGAGAAGTAGGTCAAGTATCTTTGTCTGGGTCTTGTTATTAGCAAGGTAACCAAGTGCAGTCGCGGTATATTCTTCACACATTGTGCGTAATGCTTTACTATGGCCGACATCTTTCAGAAGCTGAAGTTGTCTCTGTGCCTGTAGATTACTTATCCACAATGCTATTGCAAGAAAGCCAAATTTAATGTTTGCCATATTAAACTCCTTAATCAATCAAGTAAAAATAAACGACTTCAGATAAAAATAAGAAGATCATAGCATCTGCTACAGAAGAATAGGAGAAGTACCCGAAACATCCTCGGTTTTCATAATAAGGAGGTCAGGGGCTGCTAATTCTCTAGCCGTACAACACACAACACCGAGTATGACAAGAAATAGGCAGACCTTGACATCCATGCTGCCAAGTGAAACAGTCAGTCTAGATTCAAGAAAAAGCATAATAAAGTACACAAAGGAGAATTAACGAGAGATATGCTAGTATTAATCAATCAATCAATCAACAATACCTCGATACCAAATTATTGACGGATCAAACAATCTAACTTTCACTTGAATATTTGACAATAATATCAATCAATTACGCCTCAATCCCAAATTAGTGACAGATCAAACAATCTAACTTTCACTTGAATATTTGACAGCATATCAATCAATTACGCCTCAATCCCAAATTAGTGACAGATCAAAGAATCTAACTTTCACTTGAATATATTTGACTGTCATATCAATCAATTACACCTCAATCCCAAATTAGTAACGGATCAAACAATCTAACTGTCACTTGAATATTTGACAGTCATATCAATCAATTATGCCTCAATTCCAAACTAGTAATGGATCAAAATTCCATATTTGCTTAAGTATTTGACTGTCATATCCAAAATAAATTATAAGAACTACAATCCCACATATTTATTAAACTACTACAATTCTCAACTCCAATAAGCTTACGATTCCTCCTCACCTCAAAAAGTTCTTATCTTTTTGAATTTACCAACTGATTGAACCCCCTCTACCCAAATCGATTAAAGAAAAAGTTTTCATCTTTTTTAATTTAACAACTGATTGAACCAACCCCCACTCCTACCCTACCCCACCCCCACCCAAGTAAGAAAACTCTATACGGAGCGATGATGAAGAATGTTTACCTGGAAAAATGGGGAAGAATTTTCAGAGTAAGCGATAAATACAGAAAGTACAGTATCAGGATTCTTTCTTCCTTCCTTCAAGCAACAGCAAACCCTACTTTTATTCTAGGCAATCACACACTCTTCAACCCACTTTTCTTCTAGGCAAGAACATCATCTTCAACCAACTTTTTCTTTTGCTTTTTGCTTTTTGCTTTTCCATGGGATGTGCCGAGCTCCCATTGGAGCTCCCAAAAGGCTCATTTGAATTTTGTGGCACTCTCAATAAAATTTTCGAATCTGACATATCTGGTTAAAATTAAAATATTATAATTGGCTGAAAAGGGAATCTCACTATAGCTACAATATAAATATTTTGTACTCCTTGTCCAAACTGCTCCTATGCATATCTCATCAATCATGGTGAAATTGAAGGCATCTTGTCATTTTATGTTGCACCCATCTCGTATTATTTTATAGGGAAAATATTTATTTATATCCTTCAATAAAAGTTCGGCTCATTTGTCATTTTCTTTTTGAAAAAAGATTTATCCATGTTATTATTGTGAGAAAATGATCAAAATGGTCTTGATGTATAAGGGTTACTTTATTTTGATCCTTAATATATTCTAGGTGATTGAAATAGTCCTTAATATATAACAAAAGGTGTTCAATATAGTCCTTTACCCTAAACTTAACCAAGTTGTCTCAAAAAACTGTTAAATATAACAGTGGCCCCCCATAACTTACAAAATCCACCATTTTTGTCTTCTTTATTACTTGAAAATCATGAATTCTAACACTATTCTATCAAGAGCAAATACAATACCAGTCATATAAACATTTGCAATCACAAGACATAATCAAGCACAATATAGCATCTAAGAAGAACACAAACTCACACACTGAATCTTGTCCCATTCATCAACTGCAGAACAGCACTAGGAATGCAAACACCAATTACATAGCTACTTCAATCAGAAATACCAAAAAACAAATCCACTAATCAACAACCAAACTAGGACGATACAAAAAATTCACAGCAATAGCCCGAATAACATGAAATTCAAGAACCCCAATTCACAAAGTAACCAAAAATCCCCACCATCCCACACGTGACCTTTCTGGAGAACTAATCACTCCAAGCAAATTAAATAAACAATAAACAAAAGAGGATTATTATAACCAAAGGAAAGAAATATCAATAGATTAACAAAAGCAATCATGTATACAAAAAGTACCAAGAACAACGTAAATGAACAAATTATACAATTCAATTCACAGATTATACAATTAACTTAATTTCTATCTCGGTTTTACCGACAAATTAAATTCTTGACGATCCATTTCATTCATCCTTTTTACAATAATTTTTCTGTGAATTGTGTGGTTAGGTGTTAGAGAAAATGTTATTAGAATTCATGAAACTCTTTTTCTTTGAGCTAATAAAAAGGCAAAAAATGGTGGATTTTGTAAGTTATGTGGGCCCACCGTTATATTTAACAGTTTTTGGAGACAATTTTGTTATGTTTAGGGTAAAGGGCTAAATTGAACACTTTTGTTATACATTAAGGACTATTTCAATTACCTAAATTATATTAAGGATCAAAATAAAGTAACCCATATACATCAAGCATCATTTTGATCATTTTCTCTTATTATTGTTAACTAAATGACATAAATGAGCCATTTTCTCAAATTTAATGACATATTTGATTCTTTTTTTAAAAAAATAATTTAATTAATAACATGGCCGAATCATAATTCACCACTTGTACAAAATGGGTGCAAAGTCGAAAATATTTTTGTTTACAAATAATGAGGAGTGTCTCATCCATTTTGGTTTTGAATTGAAAAAGTGAAGATTTTTTTACACTAAAGGAAATCTTTTGAGTCTGAAAAAGCAAAATCGCGAAAAAAGAAAATTAATAGTAAATGTCAGGATGAATTATTGAATTCCTTTTCACAATCTGCAAATCCAATTTCTTTTAGGTTTTAAGTTTCCCAATTTGTTTTGGATTTAGTTATTTTATTTAGAATTTTGAGTTTCCTAATTTGTTTTGAATTCAGTTATTTTATTTAGAATTTCAAGTTTCCTAATTTATTTTGAATTCGGTTATTTTATTTAGAATTTTGGATTTTCCAATTTATTTTGGATTCAGTTATTTTATTTACGATCTTGTACATCTATAAATAGTCCATAAAATTAACTAGACTCAAAACTCAGAACCCTGAACCTACACGTAACATAGAATTTTATTTGTATTCGTGATTTTTGAAAGGTATTTTAACTATCTTTAAAATTGTTGAGGCATAAATCAAGAGACACAAACGCTCAAGAAATATACAATAGAATGGATTCGAAACCTTGCTTCATTGATAAAACAGTAGTTCCTGGTGATGTTGTTTTGGATCATTCCAGCATGACTAACAAAAGGCCGATTAAGCTGGGTGACGGCCTGCAACTAGACGATGACATTGTAACTGTCATCAAAGCAGGTATTGCAACTCGTGTTGTTAATGCTAAAACTGGAACGAACCCAGAGTTATCGTGCATTGATGCTTCTGGAAAAGGTACCAAGTTTGGCCCCCTCAAAGATGGCTTTATGTTTGAATCATCAACTGGTTTGGCACGGATGCTTCTGAGGTCACCAGCATGTCCAGTTGTTCAACTTCTTCGAAAGAAGCTAGCTTTTCAGATAGTTGTTGGTTTAAATGGCCGTGTCTGGTTTAATGGAGAGCAAAAATCGTTCATCATCCTTGTTGCAAATGCAATAATGAACTCTGAGTCCTTGACCCCTAGTGCAACAAAAGATTATAGCTGCTTCACAGATTGAAGGCTTACGAATTTAAATTTGAGAATTTTATCATAGGACTGTATGTAATTTGATAACATCATATTTTAATTGAAATTTGATAAATATATAGTTTTATTGTCTCTCTAAAATGTCTATAAAATGCGACACAGATAATAACTTATTACATAGTGAAATTAAATACGAAAAACAAGTAGACTATGTCTATAATAGTTCATAATCATAATTTGTCTGCCTGAAAAGCTTGCAAACAAAACAACGTTACACACTTATACTACATTAGCCAAATCTGGCAATCAACTACACTCCAAATTAAAGCCAAAAACGCACGGCTCAAACATAATATACATCAAGATACTGGCAATGCTCGCGATAACAATCTTAATCTGAACCTGATCGATCCTCATTAATCTCCTCCAGAATCACAACGAGAGCAACGACAAACGCGTAGTCCACGTTTGGGTATACAGTGACACCAAAGTTGTCTTTCCCAAGTAGTATACTCTGAGCAGTGTGTTTCCTGTGCATTTGAGCAATTATAGTAGACGAATTTCCAGCATATATAACACATGATCTTTCAAGCCAACTGCCTTCAATTCTGAAGTCGCAAACGTCTTCTGCTGTGTTGTGTGCTAAGAATACGTCCAATTTGGTTTTGAATTGAAGAAGTGACGACTTTTTTACACTAAAAAGGAAATCTTTTGAGTCTGTGCTCTCTCCTCTGTAGACTTGCCATCTCCTATGGGCACTCAACATCTGAAAAGGCAAAATCGCGAAAAAAAGAAGATTAATAAATGTCATGATGAATTATTGAATTCCTTTGCACAGCCGAAAATCCTGGATCAAGTAAAAACTCTGGGGGCGGGGCTCCAATAGAATCTATAACAACAACTAGCAGTACGATGAAATATGATAAAATGGCGGAGGAGGAAGGTAGTATTCAAAAACTTGGGTTGCTTTATCTGTTGGTGTAATCGTGATCATGAGTTTGCAATGCACTTAAATATAACTCTGTCAAGGGTGGAGCTACAGTTCTGTTTATCTAGAATTCAATAACTTGTCTCTTTCAGAATTCAAAATCCATCAACTCAAAAGCCTAACTCATCATATACTATATGCTAAACTTTTAAAATCTAAAGTTCCTTTATTGGACACTATAAAACAGAGGAAATAGGACTTTTATGGCAGGAATGAATGAACCTGTACAAAAACTAGGATTTTGTAGTGTTCGAAATTGAGAGAAGTATGAAAAACATCCTTGAATTTGGCCCACATTATTAGTTTCACCCCCGAACTATATATTGACAGTCTTAAAAACACTCATTTACTTGACTAATTAAACTTAGATACATCCTAAATCTACCACATAACATAAAAAGTGGTTTCAAACTCTTGTAGGAGCATGAAGCTCTTAATAAACACCCTAAACTTAGCGAGAATTTAGGGATGTATTTCACTCATGTTTCAAGATCGAGAGTGTATTTAAGTTCAGTTAGTCAAGTAAAAGGATGTTTTTATGGCTATCAATAGTACGGAAATGAAACTAATAATTCACGCCGAGTTAAGAGGCGTTTTCATTACTTATCTCGTCCAAAATTTGACTTTCCAGGCAACTAACACATAGTTTAGTGAGTTATAAAAACTAGTTTTGGTATTTTAATGTTACAAAGAGTAAATCTAGCGACCATCGCGTGAAATTAACCCCAAATTTGTTATGCATAATATATATACTTTCGTAAACTTTCATAGCTCGGCGTTAACATTCTTAAACGTGTTCAACCATCAATAACACATTTTTTTTACATTGTTCTATCACTCACAACTGTCAACAAGTCTGATAGTTTCTTAATAGCTTAAAACTACAAGTATAAATACTAAAATAATTTTATTTTGGAAGAGAGTTTACATGGTTAAACAATTTATTTGTTTGAGGAATTACTACAAATATACAATATTTCGTGATAAAAGGTATATTTACTAGGTGAAATATTTTTTAACTACTAGGTGAAATATGCTACTACTAAGAAATGAAAAATACCAATAATCAAAGTATGAAAATTGAAAATTTCCGTTGAATCTAGGTGCATGAATATTTTATGAACTATTACTTCTTAACTAGTATTATTTCTCATCTATTAGATCCCCCATTCTCGGGTTAGAAATGTGTCATGTTGGCTATGATTAATAGATTATTCTTATGCTTAAACTCGATGTTCAGTCAAATATCGTCACATCAATTAAACAAAACTTATAGTATTAGATATCATGAATAATGATCAGGGCCGACTCAATAAGATTGGGGGCCTAAAGCCAAACTTTAGGGTGGGGCCCTAATATTTATTTATTTAGTTTTTTTAAAAAAAAGATTGTTACATTTAATTTTTAGGAATGCAACAATTTTAAATTAATTATGAATTCTTGATTATCGGGAACTATGCCACATTTTTCACCAACTTCTTCTAGATTTTCTTCTTGGATGTTATTGTCATCTAACTCAACTCTATTAGTGACTTATTCATTTGAAGAACATCCCCCCACATTTTTCGATTCAAGATTTATTATTTGTTAAAAATCTATCAAATGCTCTTTTTTGGGATTTATTTAATTCTTCAAGTTTTTTCTTTTTCTCCTTTTTGTAAGATTGAAATCATATTTTCTAGTTAACATATTTAAATTGAATAAATTTTAATAATAACTAAAACAAGAATATATATACTTATGAACTGAGAATATCAACAATTACAAATTTTCAAGAAAAACTATAAAATAAAGTTAGAATAATAAAACATGGATGTTGCGTTCATTGAACATAATGATTGTTGCACTTCTTGAAATTTTGAAGAAGACACCAAAAAGCAGATTTTGTTCTTTTGTAACTTGTAAGCAACAATAACTCAATAAATTTTATAGGAGAGAGTTCAATATTAAAAATAGAAATAATAAAATAGAGAATAAAAAAGATGAATATATGGTAAATAATCAAATTATTAGGAAATAAATAAGAAAGTGCAATTTTCTAAGGAAATAATTCCCAAAAATTATTCCACTTCCTTAGGAAAGTGGAAATTAACCATTTTTGAATAATTATTTCATACTCGTTTTGTTTTAAAGAAATTTGGAAGTACATATAATTTTATTTTTTAAATATATGTATAAATACTTTTTTTTTAATGGGGCCCCCCAAAAATATGGGGCCTCAAGCGATGACTTTACTGGCCTAGGGGTTAAGACGACCCTGATAATGATATACTATATCAATTCAGAAAAATGACAAAAAATGTATATACTAGATATCATTTCATTCCCTTTGATTGAACATATATATGGCATATTAGTGTCCATAAAAGGGGGAAAAAAACAAATAGATTACAAAACCTAATATGAATTAAGGAAATTTTTTTTAGTATTGTCTGTCTATAATAATAGACGAATTTAAAAGGTATCATTCAACTTATATTTTTTCAATTGAAATCGAAATTATTCATTATCCTCCAATATAGGTAAAATGGAGATCTCGTTAAATAGTTGTCAAATAAGAAAATATGACATTCTTTTTTAAAGAGATTAAAAAAAAAGTATGTCACATAAATTGACACAAAAGGATTAACTTTTTTTTCCTCATCAAACTCACAAAACTTTCACCATGCTAACACAAAAATCACAATCGCCGGAAAATTAGATCTTCATCCTATTTAATTTATGTGGCATTTTTCAAATTCCGATTCAAATAAGTTTATCTTTGACCATAACTTTTCATATATCTTTTAGATATTTTAAATTATCAATTATTGTGACTTATAATATTTTTTACATAGTTTACAAATATATAAATTTCATTTAAAAAACTGAAATTTCATACGCAAATTTTCGATCAAATTTAAACGGTTCGACTCTCGAAACGAAAAGTGTCACATAAATTGGGATAGATGGAATAATAACTTTTTACTCTACTTTTTAACCTTTTATTATGATAATTACTTTTACCATATTATGATTTGTTATTGATATATTTATGACCACAAGATTAAATAATATTTTAGAATATCTTTAATCTAAGACAATAAGATCAAAACAAGATAAACAAATTAAATCGAATGGATTACGTAAGTAATGGCGTAAATATTTTTTTACTGTGTGACTAAATAAAATTTAACAAGATTTTTACTACCGGTAAAGAATAAGAAATTACCTTTTGTTGAAAAGTGACGAGAGAGTTTCCGGCAGCATCAAGCAAAACCCGGCGATCACGGAGGCTAAAGAACTTGCCTTTAACCTTAAAAACGATGTTTCCGTTGACATCGGTAACTCCGAAAGCACCTTCAGACAAAGTCATAAGTTTCCTTACGACGTTCAAATCAACTGGATATGGTGCACAGAACTGTGGACTTATAATTGTCACCTGATTTGATACCGGCATCGGCACCGGCGTCTGAGGAGGATAATTACTTGTTCCAGCCATACCTAATTTTGAATTTGTACTAAAAATAGAGATGATTTTGGAGAGATTTAGAGAAAAAGAGAAAGAGATTTTTCAGTTTTGTGAATTTTAGGGTTGAAATTGAAGTGTTTTTATAATGGAAATTTTATTGATTAATGAAGAAGGAAAGTGGGAAGATGGTGAGGAAATTTTGAAACAGTACTATATTAAGATTGGTCAAATGGAAACAAGGGGTGTTTTGTCGTTTGGGAATTAGAGTTATGCTGGTATTAGTAATAATGTAGAATTATGACTAAATTTATATATTATTTTCTATATTTTATCTTGTATCTTGTAAAAAAGAATAATATATGACTTATACTATATCTGTCTCAATTTAAGTGGTATAGTACAGATTTTGAGAATTAAATAGTTTAAGTTTGATTATGAAATTGGACGCGAAATTTTAAGTTTTTTTTGAAATAATATTTATATATTTGATAATTACGTAAAAAGTATTGTAAGTCACTAAAATTGATAATTCAAAATATATATGAAAAAAATATAGTCAAAGATAAATTTGTTTGACTTTCGAAATTCAAAATGTTTTACATAAATTGGGACAGAAAGAGTATATGTATTAGTTATATGAATTTTTAAATCATCAATCAAACGTTATATTAATTTGTTATTTATATAAATAATTTATTTCCTATTTATTTATCAAATGTCATATATATTAAATGAAAATTAATTTATAAATATTTATTTTTTATCCGACTACCAAAACCACCTCGAATGATTTGGAATAGTTCTTCGATGGCGATGTCAACGCGTATGAAGATATTTTATGTATTGTGTCGATCTACACCTGACGCGGGGGACGATATTCATTGTTATTGTTATCAAAATGGGTGATGTACTCATTAAATAATTTTCTTACATCATTTTATATGCTTGAAAAATACTTTTCGCTATTTCTACTTTATTATTATTATTATTATTATTACTAGGTAAATTATCCGTGCTTCACACGGGATTGAACTATTTTATTAAGCTTACATATGATCATTCGGTAATATTCGTATTTTCGATACATACACTACATTGTCAAGAACATTTTATCTTAAGGTAAAACATTCCTCCAAAATCTTAAAGTGCTATATTTTTAAAATTTTCATTTTTGTTATACAAAAATTATGAGTCATAGAGAGATTTTAAGTATAAGAAATAAGTCTAAGAAAATCTCCATGGAAATAGTTGGTCAGAAGTAACGAAATTTTCTAAATTTCAAGAAGTTATAAAGAACAACATCAGACGTGAAAGAAGATACCAAAAAGTCTCGAACAACAACACTCCCAAGTAACGTGAAACATCACGTCCACACAATAACATAATTAACTCCATCAATCTATTTTTTATTATAATACTTCGTATCATATATATATATGTGTGTGTGTGTGTGTGTGTGTGTGTTAAAAATGACCCTAAAATTGTTAGTATCATAAAAGTTTTTCCTCATTGTCTCAAAATAGTCTTTACTATTGCTCAGGTTTCATATCACCAGCCCCAACTTATTTGGAATTGAACCATAGTTATTGTTATGGTTATAGTATGCAGTTACAAAGAATTAATGCAATGATCAACCAAGCAATATGTGACATATGAATGAAACTATTCACAACTGGATATTCTAAATCAAAATTTTGATACATGACATATTAAAGTCTCACAGCATAATTTTGTGAGCACTTGAACTCACAAATATCCACAAATATTAATAAGGAATACCTTACTATACTAAAAATCAAGAAGAAAAAGGCATGTTGCTTAACATATTTTTCAAAAGAATAGTCTGCCGGCCTGTATCAAAGTTTACAGTTCACAAATTTAATTGAAAGAAACAAAAAGAAAGAGTTATCGCTATAGCAAAAATGATCTTTAACGATAATTCATAGCTTAATTTCCGCTAAATGTGTATTTTCAGAGGCAATTAGTACTCTCTATAAATGTCCCTAAAGTTTATAGCGACATTGAATCTAATGACAATTAATTAATGTCAGTAAAGGGTATAACACTCTTTGTTAATGTGCATATTTATTGCCGATAAAAATTGTTTTTATTTTAGTGTATTTTGGGCATTTGTTAGTTTCAATAAAACTTGATCTCTTATTATGCCCAAAAAAAAGAGAAAAAGAAATATGACAAATTAGTTAACTTGCGATAAAAGAAGTGGACTAATTGTCTCTATACTAATATTCTAGTAAGAGTGCAATGCATACAAAATGTTTGTACCTAAGATAAAACAATCAAAATAATATACTAACTGTGGCAAGCAAGAGAGCAATCTGTTTGGTTCTTTTAACAAACTTCACCATTGGTTACGTATTAGTTATCACAAATATATCAAATACAGCACAACCCACAAATAATTTTCACAAAAGGTATATGAAGAAACCTTTAGAAAGGGACAAAAGAGAAGATCAATTTTCAATCATCCTTGTTGAAATTTTTAACAGAGTTCAAAAAAGTCACCAAAATAGCAAAAAGAAATTGTTATAGTTACATGAATCACTATGACTTACAGTAAAAGATTAAGCTTTATGAAATAGGAGGAAGAAAACTTTAAGGAATGAAACACACTTCATAAGAAGGTTAATTATTGTATTTGAATTCGACTCTTCTATAGCGGAAAAAAATCAACAAATAATAGTGGCAGAAATATAAGTTTTGTTTACTAAATAATCAAATGTAATGAATTCAACCATTCAAGTAGTCTTTTGAGTTGTGGACTAAGAGGTGAATAGTAATGTTGCATTGTAATTAAAATCAATTTTCTTTGTGTATTCTTTCTTCTTTTGGTGCCTTGGAATTAAGTGTTGGGTTTTAAAAAGTGAGTGTGAAAAATAAAGAGTTTTAATTTTTGTGAAAAGTTATGACTTTTATGAAGAGTTGTGACTTTTCTAAATAGTTATGACTTTTAAAAAATGTGAATGAAAAATAAAGAGTTGTGACTTTTGTCAAAAGTTATGACTTTTATGAAGATTTGTGACTTTTTTAAAGAGTTGTGACTTTTATGAAAAGTTATGACTTGTCCGTAAAGTTGTGACTTTTAAGAAGGATAGTTTTGAAAATAAATAAGTAAAAAGATAATCATTACTTCTGGTGGCGCCACGTCACCGGATTGAGGGTTCTCTTTTATATATATATATGTGATTATTATAATAATAGATAAGAGTTAGCTTTTCTATAGTTAAGGTCATATTTTTCTCTATTAATTTGTCTTATTTTTCTTTTTAATTCATTTTAATTAAACTTAAAAAGTCAGACAGTGGCTGAAAAACTAAAAAAATAGTTAAAGAACCGTGAATGGTTACATATGGCCCAAAATAAGTCTTTCACGTTTTTAATTATTTTTTTTAGCTGAATGAACTTTAATCCTATAAAATGGAGGATAATTAATCTTGTTCCCAACTAAACGATCCCTTAGAGTTCAATATTGGCTACACCAAGAATTGTGATAAGCTTGATTCGAATATCATAATAAAAAATAAACTTTTTTGAGAATACTATTAACAAAAATATGTTCTCTCTAATAGCTTAAACTTTTCGATGAGATGGTCACAGTTAGAGGTGTCAAAATGAGCCCAATAATATGTAATCCGCCTAGAATTTTAAAGGTTGGGCTCAAGATAATTTAAATTGGGTTCAATCTCAACCCATTCAAGCATTAACCCATTTTAA
The DNA here is from genome assembly GCA_018342035.1 of Solanum appendiculatum. Classification (NCBI taxonomy): domain Eukaryota; kingdom Viridiplantae; phylum Streptophyta; class Magnoliopsida; order Solanales; family Solanaceae; genus Solanum; species Solanum appendiculatum. The sequence continues at coordinate 317,593 of JAGDQO010000286.1, read as the reverse complement.
TAGAATCCTCAATTGAGCCTAATTTAATCTCCAATTTCAGCTTGTTTTTAAGACTCTTTATTTGCATTAAGGTAATGTATGTTCCTATATTGAAGGTATGAATTACTATGTATTTTATATCTTTTAGGATTTATCTATCCATTTGTAAATTCTTTTTTAAAATTTTCTTGAGTTGAAATTACAATTGTGGTTATAAAACTTAAAAAATAATATATTAAAATTATTGAGATGAAGCGGGTCAAATTGGGTGGGTCAAGACCCAACCCGTTTTTTATCCCATTTGAGCTCAAAGTAAACTTGGGCGGATCAAGACCCAACCCAATATCTATTTCAATATCTCCAATTTCAACCAAACCCGCCCATTTGACACCCCTAGTCACAGTATCAAAGTAGGTAGAGCTCCTGGGATCGAATCTCACAGCCACCCAAATAAAATTTCCACGTGTTTGTTCTCTCTAATAGATTAAACTTTTAGATGAAATGGTCACACACTTCAACAATCTTTAGCTCTAAAATCGATTTTAATATAAAGTGACTTTCTCGTCCCTAAGTAGCCGATGTGGGAGTAAACACAATTTATAACAATCTCAAATTGTAACCTAAGTCCTAAAATAAACATCATGTGGAAGTGTATTTCCTTATCAAAGAGGTCCACAATGATAATTCAATTCTTCCTTGTCACAAAACAATTTTTACCTCCTTTTTTAAGTTGACTCTTTCAAATAAATGTAGTGAGATTTGGACAATAACAGCTTAGAATATGACATTTTAGAAAGATCCATATTCTGTGGCAACTATATAAATAGCCCATTAATTATTATTAACCATAAAAGAGAAAGTAGTGTGGATGACAGAAGCAGAGCCAAGATTTTTAGTTTATAAGTTATGAATTACAAATGGTTTTTACTTATTGGATTCCCAATAAATTATTTATACATATTAAATGAACGCTTTGAGCTTAAGCTACTGAATTATATAGAATATGTAACCAAAATACTGGCTTGGGCCCGACCCTATTGATGATAACAAAGATGAACATTTCTTCATATATCAGATCTCCTGGCCCTTTTCTTGGATACGATTACTATACTGTGCTCCATATCACATGGCATTCCAACATGAAAGAAGAAAATAACAACCAAAATGGACCCTTTGACAATAAAGTATTTTATAAGGTAAGGCTACGAACATAAGACCCTATATGATTGGTCCTTCTCCGGACCCCATTTATACTGGGCATGAGCTTAGTGCACACTATAACAAATAAAGGATTTTGCGATAATTATTCAGCGACAATAATAAAATATAGCTATTTATATAACCAGTAAAGGCTTTAGCAACTTTGAATGTAATGACATTAACTCAATTATTGCTAAATGTTTTTGGGGCAATATTGAAAATCTATTGGCACTAGACTTATTTCAGCATGGCAATTCATGTCTTGCTCAATTATATTTACAACTTATTGCAATGACCTAAAAGTGCTCATAACCTTCTTATGAGGGTACTATTAGGTAAACACCTCTAAAATTGATCACTGGAAATTTCAGGTGCTGGCTACATAGACTACCTAGGCAAGAGTTGAAGGTTAATTTAGACATATATGGTGCCATATGACTGATCCAATATCTAGACAGACAACTTATTTCCACAAATAATTCCCTGTAGAAGGAAAATTGAGGTAAGGTTTGAGAAAGATGGAGAAGCAGGGCGCGTACAATACAAACTCATTTGTGTTTTCGCCTTATGGAGTTGAAAACAATTGAGTTAGTTCTTCATGTGCTTCAGTAAACTTGATCTTCTGCACAATGACAGACAGGTGATATCTCAATGTTGGAGTCGTGTCAAGTTTAAAACCACTAGTTCAGATACTACCTTTGGTACGTGCAAAATACATTCTTTCTTAAATTTCATGCTCAATCAAATCTTGTCGTATATCTAAAATGAGATAGCTGGAGGCAGTATAGATCAGCCAATGGCGATGGAAGATGTGATGTTTTATCTAAAAGAAAAGATAAGCATAGGAGTAATTGAGTGATCTAAATCAGACACCCCTTTTGAAAATCAAAGCCATTGTTGAAATTAGTTCTGTGGATGGAAATACAAAATACCAACACTACATACAGCACAAAAAAAAAAGTATAATATTGCTCCAAGTTGGTGTTCAAATTGACCTTGTTCCCTATTTCAATTTTTTAATAAAAAGTGTGACCTTAAAGAGACTACACATTTGTGTAACTTAAATGACAGTACAACACTAAGCTCTCTGACTTTGGGCTTCCCAAGCTAATTGACCGGAATCATAGCCATAATGTGAGCACAATAAGAGGCACTCCTGGTTATCTAGCTCCCTAATGGTGTAACGCAACGACAAGAAAGGTGGATATCGATAATTTGGGCATGATGATCTTAAAATAGAAATCTTGTGCAGAAACATATTAGGCTATCTGAACCGGAGGATCAAATAGTGGTCGTCCTAGAGTCTTTTTCAAGAAAAAGGTGGATGATGGGCAACTGGTGGATCTGATTAATAAACACATTGAAGATATGCACTTCACTGAGAAAAAGGCATACTGATGATGCATGTTGTTGTGTGGTAGTTAAGGTCATGGAGGGTGTTCTCGACGTTGAGAAGAATCAAATCATAGCTTTCTTAAGCCACAAACAGAATGGAACAACAAAATCAACTTTGCAGAAACGGCAAGTCCAAGTCCAACCATACCTCCAGTAAAACATAGCAAATTCAACTTCATAAAGAAAATCAACTTATCAAAATTTCATTCCAGACCTCAAGTGCAAGTATGAGGTGAAAAGCACTATGCATAGAATTAAGCCGTGGGAAGCTCAAATTACACAATTCCTCCCAATTCAAGCAAATGAATATATTGAAAATTACGATTCCCAAAAACCTATAATCGTAGCAAGCTGGAAAGACACTATCGTTATCAATTCAGGAAAAAAAAGACATAATTATAGTTAAGCCAACACTACACAACCATTTGATCAGAGAAGACATGGGAAAGAACTAACAAAAATATTAAGACATGGGTAAATAACACATTAAGGATAACACAGTTTCGCAATCAAAAGGCGGTAAGGTAGAGGAGCACCATAAAATACGAACGATTAACCACTAAACAAAGATTTTCACTCCAGTTCAACTTGAAAGCTAAACTTGAATACTACATACATATCAGTTATAACATCAAAAACTGTACCAATGTTTCCAAGAGTACTCAATGGCTTCTGGAATAATTGCTTATCATGAGAAAAGTTCTGCATATTTTGGAGGCATAAGTGTGGTTACTCGGGAAAGGATATACTAGATATGTTGGGGTTCACTAAAGGAACCCTTCCAATCAGGTACCCGGGATCCCTCTTAGTACTAAGAGGATGTCAATCATTCAGTGCCAGCCTCTACTAGATAAGCTAATTGGTAGAATTGGATATTGGACAAACAGATTCTCTCTTATGCAAACGAATACAAGGAACACTAAAAAGACTAACCTTTGAAGGTTGTCAGCCATCAGTGACTTCAGTTCAGCAATTAGCACAAGTTAATCAGAAGTACTCCAGATTTGTATCACACTTTATGGCAAGTTGACAAAATTCTTCGTTCATGAATTAACATCACATACAAGCTGGCCTAACAAATACATAAACAAGAAATGGATAACAAAGCACTGAACTTTGCAACAGGCGGTGTGCTTCTGGAAACCCATCAACGACGGTATCTGTGACGCTTGAAGTTGAAGTACAAATGCAGAATTCCTCGGTCGAATATGCACTTGAACCCCTTTTTATGGGAGTACTCCCATTCTCTGTTAACAATTCGGAAAGCTATATCCTCATAAGGAGGGCCAGCATGGAATTTTATGATGCAAGTATCAGCACTATCTCCATCTTTCTCTATGACATAAGTTGGAGCTCTTGCTTTGTCAACAAGATCAGGATAGAAGATATTGAATTTGTATCCCTGCACAATCTTTGGAGGTGGGTTGTCATGATCATAATGAGTTTGATTATACTTGTTCCATTCATAACCAGTATGAACACGGTTGAAATACTTAGGCTTCCTTGGTCTATACTTGTCATGCCACCAATAAACCTGTGAATCAAGATTAATTTCGTCGTTTGAGCCAAATACTACATCCCCTTCCTCCATTGCTCCCATAGTTTTAAAAGCCTTCTTCTCAAAGTTGTCTTCCGCGGGAGTTGGTGGCAAAATCTTATCTTGGACACGTCTCTCTTCCAAAACAGCCATACGTTTCCTCTCGAGTATTGCCCTGTCCTCTTCGGGATCAACTGCTTCTTCTTTATCATCTCCGTGCATTAACACAGGCGAATAAGAACCAGCCTCTTCATCATCTTCTTCTTCTTCTTCCTCCTCCTCCTCTTTCTCCTTAACTACCTCATTCAAGATTGGTTCTGGAGACATGGCTCGAACATCATTTTGCTCATGATCCGTGTCTTCCTCATCAGTCCTCAATGTCTCTTCCACCTCTACATTACGGGTCTCCACTGGTTTCTCAAGATGCTCAAGATGTTCGCGCAGCATTTTCGCGTGAATTTCCCTCAAACAAGCCTTAGCCTTGTAAATCTGAAGCCGTTTAAGAACAGCTTCCCAATATTCTACTACTTTAGCAGTACCAGATCGCATTTGTGATTCAATTTGTGACTGCAACGCTTCTAATTCACCATACCCTTTACCTTGTAACAAGGACTTAACATCTGTTTCAATGCTGGAATGCAAACCCCTCTCTTCTGCAAGCAATTCAGGTGGTAACTCCTCTCCGCGTACTCGTGCTTTGTCCATTGCTTCCCTTTTCCTAGCTTCAGCCAATTCCCAGTTACAAACCACCAAAAGGGCTTCCCAATACTGTATATGCAGTGGTGTTTCCCTATCCAAATCAATATGCAATTTTATATCCTCTTGAAGTTCTTCCATCTCTTTTATAGCCAAACCCTTGAACACCACATAAGGCTCATCTATTTCCACATCAAAATCTCCAGAAGGTTCTAATTGCTTGATAAGAACATCAATAGGCTTAACACGACCTTGACGAAGACGAATTTCGGTCCGGACTTTGCTCTGATCGAAATGGAACTCTTCTTCCTTCTTCTCCCAATCCTGGAACTCAGCCCGGGCTCGTTCTCTAGCTAGCATCTGTAATTCTTCTTCTCGTTGAGCTTTTTCAATTGCTCTTTCTTCTCTCCTTTTCTTCACCTTTTCAATTTCAGCCATTCTTTCTTTCTGCCTTTGCTTCTCTGCCTTCATCGAGAAGGTATCGAGCGGTACACCTCGAGTAACATCTCGTTCAATTTTTTTCCGCCAGACGAAATTTTCGTTCAGATTCGAATCTCCAAATGGATTTGAATCGTTTGAGTAACCAGAAACATTCTGCGTTTTCAACTTCTTCGCTACTTTCGCTGCCTTCTTCTGTGCTTTCTTAGCCATATATAAAGCAATTTCTTCTTCAGTAATTTTCTTCTTTTTCTTCTTTCGCTCGTCGTCACTACTCTCTTCATCTGCATAATCATGATTTCTCGATCTGCTTCTATGACCTCGACTTTTGCTTCTGCTACTGCTTGAACGGCGGCGGCTGCTAGCCGGCGGAGATGAGTCGGATTCGGTGTCGGTGTGAGAAACTGAATCGGAGTCTGATGCAGTATCATCGGAAGATCGGCGGCGGCGTCCGCCGGACTTGGACACCGTCTTTCCTTTATTGCTACGGTTACCGGAGGAACCCATTGCGGCGGCGGGATGAGCTATGAGATATCCAATAATCAGGTTGAGATGAATTAAACTCTCAATATTTTCTATTTCTATGAATACGTTAAGGCAAGTGGCTAAAAGATATTTATTTTAAAAAGGTTTGAAAAATAGTTTGTGTTTAATTAATTATTTTGAAAAATGCTGATATCTCAAATTATCAATAAAAATTTATTTTTCTTTCATAATGGGTTGGACGTGTACATCAAGTAATTTGACTTCAAAGATTAGAACACTTGTTAAGTTCAAAACTAAGTCAATAATAAATTGATCGTATCAATATTAGAGCTGTCAAAATGGGCTTGGCCCGTTAGGTCGGTCCAATCCAACCCTTGAATTAAGTGGAATTGGGCTTAATTTTTTTAGCTCATTTAGGAACGAGACTTTTTGGCCCAGCCTCATTTGACCCGCTAGTCTCGTAGGCCCAACCTGCGAGCCTCAGAGGCCAGCCTGTGGGCTATGAATTTTAAAAATATTTAATATATATATATATATATATATATATATATATTATTGAAGTTATTATAACTATGAATTTTTGACCTCTTCTACTTTTATTTTTATGTCTAATTTTTCATTTATCCTTTATTGTCTTATTTATGAAAAAGTGATCATGTAATGTTTTTTGCTCGGATGAACCTTATGAATGTTGTATCTTGGCTATTATGTTGTTTTGTAAGTATTCACTAAAGTGTGTGTAATTCATGAATGAATTTCTGTATGTATTAATGTCGTGTTCATCAAAAATCAACGTTCGATACTCTTTCTAAGAGGTCAATATTGTCTATTTTTTGGTTGAAGGACCAACCCGTCCCAACCCGTGGCCCGCTTAGGACTGAGTTGGACTGCTATTTTATAGGCCCTTTAATTAAAAAGGCCAGCCGGTCCTAACCCATTTAACTCTGTTGCCCGTTAGGGCTGGGTTGGGTCAGCCCATTTTGACAGCTCTAATCAACATATTAACTAAGGATGACATTTAGTTACACTCCTCAATAATTAAATAACATGAAATATACCGTCCCTCTGTCCAACAATAGTTGTCCACTATATTAAAAATAGATGTCTAACAATACTTGTTCAATTTAAAAAATCAAGAGATAATTTACCTTTTATGTTTATTTTACCCTTGTTATTAAATACTATTTATCATCTAACGCATTTCTCAAAGTATTAAATTTAATAAAGTCAAAGGATAATATAGTAATATTATCGCTATTATTTATTATTTCTTAAGGGATATGTCAAGTCAATAGTGGACAACTGTTATTGGACAGAGGGAGTACATAATTTATTGTCAAGAATCAATAGAAGAATGATGTAGTTTTTTCTTCTGTCATTATAGCTTTGAATTATTTTGCGATATGATTTAACTGTTACATTTTTTCTGACAATATATAGCTTAAACTCATTGTTAAGAATCAACAACTTCATCTTAATCAATTATCAATTCTCTAGGAGGTCGATTGGTTGCGAACAAATCATCCTAAGATAACTAATCCTAGTATAAGTTATCTTATCATGTATATGGGATAACTTATCTCATTACTATGACAAAAATGGAAGGATAACTAATCCAATGACTAATACCTCCAATTAAATATGGGATAAAATAATCATACATCTTATCTTGGGATTATTATATCTATATACGTCACACCAAATGAGCCCTTAGTAGACATCCACATACAATAAAATATTTATAACAATGACTTATATTTTTTTCTTTGGTATTAATTTGTTTTATCTTTTATGTCTTCAATATCAGCTAAAGTTTTTTTTTATGAAAAAGGTAAAAAAAATATTCTTAAATTATGCAAAACTGAACAAACTAGCTATTAGTTAATTATTTGGTCTAAAATATGTCTATCGTCAATAGTTTAGTCCAATTTTTTTTTTCTTTCTATATAAACATTATTTTATCTTTTAAAACATATTATGTTTCTAATATTAGTTTTTTATCAGCATATGCTTATCCTATTTTTATATTTTTAATTGTTATCTAAATAAAAATTAATAATGAAATTATTAATCTTATATATACATGACCTATATAATCAATTAAAAAGATACATTATTATTTTTATTTTAATTGATAAAATGAAATTAAGAAGGAAAAAGATATTTTATATTTATTTATTAGTTAAAGTGATTTTAAAAGAAAAAAATAAGAATATAATTCTATAAAAATAATGGTTTTAATTTTTATAGGGATAGAATGCGTTTAAAAAAAATAAAAATAACACGTTTATTAAAAAAAATTTGACTCATTTAGTAATAATTATAAGTATTTTTTAATCAAATTATTAGCAATAAAAATATCTTCGGATAAAATTAATATCGGTAAAGATATTTTTAAATCAAATTATTAACTAAGAACATTTTATTCAATTTCATTCACGACCACTTTTAGCTCTTTTTTTTGAAAATTTTATAAAAGACATGTGTGACTCTATTAGTATATTGGGGAAACTAAGCAAATACCCTATAAAAGTAAAATAATTACAAACATATACCCCTTTACATTCATACCCCACTAAACAATTACACTAAATACCCCCAATTAATTTCGCTTAAATGATACTAAATAAGTATCATATATTGTATTAGTATCATTAAGGCTGAAAATTTCGCTTAATTGATACTAAATCAATATATATACCTATACTCTTATAGTATCATTGACTAATGAGTAATTTCTAAACAAGAAATCTTAATGATACCAATACAGTGTATATATATATATATATATAGATAGATAGAGAGAGAGAGAGAGAGAGAGAGAGAGAGAGAGAGAGAGATTTAGTATCAGTTAAGCGAAATCTTATAGTATCATTGACTAATAAGTAATTTCTAAACAAGAAACCTTAATTATACCACAACAATATACATATACTCTTATAATATCGTTGAATAATGAGTAATTTCTTAACAAGAAACCTTAATGATACCAATACATTATATATATATATATATATACTGATTTAGTATCAATTAAGCGAAATTATCAGCCTTAATAATACCAATACAATATATGATACTGATTTAGTATCAGTTATGTGAAAATTATCAATCTTAATGAATGGGGTATGAGCTATAATTATTTATGAGAAAATGAGTAAACTTACATCTATGGCAAATGCAGTTAATGAAATAACACTATATGGGTATACTTTATATAATTACATTCTATGGGTATATTTTTATTTGTTATTAAGTTTTTTTTTGGTATATTGCGTGATTCTTTAAAGTCAAGTATACAAATTCTGTTTTATCAATTAATGAGAGTTAAATGTGGTAACTGATTATACACAATCTCATAATTCAAGGGAAGCGTGTCAATTAAATACTCCTTGTTCCAAAAAAAAAAGAGTTTTATTTCCATAGAAACTCCATATGAAGAATCAGATTATTCCTACAACTGACTACTAAAGCTTAGGATTAATCAAAGCTATCGTATATTGAAGTGCAAGGATTTAGTTCGGTTAAATTCATGATTTCTCTTCTTATTATTTGTTTAGTGGTAACAGTCACTGTTTGAAAAAAAAGTGTGTTTATGTATATGAACAGAAAGTCACAAATTGTATACTATAACGTAAAGTTTGTATATTGTACAGTTGATAAAAGTTGTGTACAGTTTTTTTGAGTTTTAATGGTGTAAAAACTTGTATGTGAATTGTATATATAAATTCTATATGAATATTGGGAACGTTTGCATATAAATTTGTAAGTGAACTGTAGTATGAATTGTATATGAACGTGTGTGTATATACATTCTGTGTAGTCTTTATATTAGTAAAAAAAGTTTGTATATTGTACGATTCTGTATTATTTGTATAATTTTGTTTATATTGTGTATAAATTCTAGGCTTAATTGTATATAGAATGGTTGTATACAAATCTGCAAATTTGTACAGTGTGTTATTTGTATATGATTATTTGTATAGTCATGTTTACTGATTTTGATTTGTATATTAGTATAATCTGAACAGGAACGTGTGTGTACATACATTCTGTGTAGTCTTTATATTAGTAATTTTTTTTTGTATATTGTACGATTCTGTAGTATTTGTATAATTTTATTTATATTGTGTATACTTTGTGTAATTAATTGTAATGAATTGTATATAGAATTGTTGTACACAAATCTGCAAATTTTATAGTATGTTATTTGTATATGATTATTTGTATGATCATGTTAACTGATTTTGATTTGTATATTAGTATAATCTGAACAAGAACGTGTGTGTACATACATTATGTGTAGTCTTTATATAAGACAAATTTTTTTTAGGTATTGTACGATTCTGTAGTATTTGTATAATTTTGTTTATATTGTGTATACATTATATAATTAATTGTAATGAATTGTATATAGAATGGTTGTATACAAATCTGCAAATTTGTATAGTATGTTATTTGTATATGATTATTTGTATAATCATGTTAACTGATTTTGATTTGTATATTAGTATAATCTGAACAAGAGATGGCTTCTTTGGCTATTTTGGTTATGCATTCTGGAAAATGGGACGATACAAATTGTTACGTCGATTATACTATAGAGGGGATAGTAATTAAAGAACAATCATCATTTCTTGAGTTTTATACAACAATTGCGACATAGATTGAAGTTGACGTGAGTAAGAAAGCAATGAAGATTGAGTATAAAGTTGAAGAAAGCAATACACCAATGATTATACACAATGACATGGGTGTTAGGGTGTATGTAATGCTTAAAAAGGCTAACAATGAATTTAACAAATTCCCCGTTTGTATAACTGTTGTGGATTTGTGCAATAAACAGAGCCAATTATGCCATAGTTCAGCAGGTAGAGAGATGGGAATATTGGTGTCAAAGAATAATGATGATATTACTGGACAAAGTCCATAACATATAGCACTGGCAGAGTTGGAAAACCCTGATATTGCGTTTGGGTCGTTGGATACTAATGTGGTGATTTCAGATCCAGCAAACAAACATGTTGAAATTGATCAAGTATATAGGAACAAGAAAACTTTGAAATCCATTATGGAGAAATATGCAATTGCAGAAAGATTTTAAATCAAAACAGTGAGGTCAAATTCAGTCAGGTAATACTTTTTTATGTATTTGTATATGGTTTTTTTTATTTTTTGTATATATTAGATTATAAATTGTATATTGATTGTGTATGGTGGAAAACTTATGTAGTTATACACTGGAATGTTATTCTGAGGGGTGTGAGTGGTTAATAAAGGCATCGAATATCAACAAATCTGGAATGTTCAGAATTAGAGCATTCAACACACATCATACATGTCCTTTAAAGGATAAAGTTTATTCATAAAGACAAGCAACTAGCAATTTGATTGGAGGGATTGTAAAACCTAAATTGGAAGATCACAAGCGTAAATATACGCCATCTGACATTAAAAAGGATGTGAAACTTGATCTTGGAGTCGATGTTAACTATATGTTGGCTTGGAGGGCAAATGAGAAAGCTTTGGAATCATTGAGGGGTACACCAGCTGGATCGTATGCAAAATTACCTGTGTATTTGTATATGATGGATATAACTTACCCAGGATCCCATATAAGAATGAAAAAGGGTCCGAATAATGAGTTCTTGTACCTATTTGTTGCTTTGAATGCATTTATACAGGGGTTTGAGCATTGTAAAGCAGTTATTGTGGTGGATGGTAGTCACCTAAGAGGACCATATAATGGAACATTTGTGGCAGCAAGCACGACAGATGGCGCAGGTATGTTGTATATAATAATATGTACATGTATAAGTCAACATTTGTATATTTTCATAATCAGTATACAAATATTAATTGTAAAGTTTATTAAGAAAAAATAAGATGTATACTGATATAATTATAGGACACATATTTCCCCTGGCGTATGATATTATTGATTCAGAAAGTGATGATGCTTGGACTTGGGTCTTTAAGTAGCTAAAAGAAGCGTATGGAGTAAGGAGTAATATGTGTGTTGTGTAAGATAGTAATGAGAGCATTATAAAAGCTATTAGGAGAGTATATGATAATGTACCACATTATGCTTGTATGTGGCACTTATGGAGCAATGTTAAAAAAAAGTTTAGAAAGTCTCATGAGAAGCTAACTGGTGTATTCTATACCATGGCAAAAGCTTGCACACAATAAGAATTTGAAATGCTAATGGATACAGTAGAAAGTGTAGATATAAGAGTAAAAGAATATCTAGAGTTAGCAGGATATGACAAGTGGGCTCGGTGTTATGCCACAGTACATAGAGGGTGGCACATGACATCAAATATTGCTAGGAGTATAAATGTTCAACTTGTTTCAGCAAGGGAATTGCCTGTCTTTGATTTTTTAGAGCAAGTGAGGCTGTTGTTTGGAAGATGGAATCATGATTATAAGAAAGAAGCAACATACACATTTATGCCATTGATTGGTAAATATCATGATATACTCACAGAAAATGAAGCAATGAGCACAAGGATGATTGTAAGTTGTACGCATGATTATACAATTCGTAATGTATAATGTCATTGTTGTATATTACTTTTTGCATATGCTAAAATTTTTTAGTTTCTTTGTATGTATGATCAGGTTGTACCATCGACTGAATTTGTGCACAATGTGAATGATGATGGTAGATATTATGTAGTTTGTCTGAAGCAAAAAGCTTGCACTTGTGGCAGATTTCAATATGAGGAAATACCTTGTGAACATGCTTGGGCTGTGTTGAAATCAAAAAGTCTAGCACCGAATGAATATTGCTCAGATTTATACAAACCCAAGACTATGTTGAAGACTTATGGCATGCCTATACATCCTCTACCAGATATAATTGAATGGGTGATACCGGAATACATACAGGCTGATGAAGTGTTACATCCTAAATTTAAAAGACCTCCTGGCAGACCAAAGAAGAAGAGTCGGGAAAAAACAGCAAGAGAATTGTTGAGGGCTAAGGGGAAAAATTCATGCAGTACTTGTGGGATTGCAGGTCATAATAGGCGTTCTTGCAGAAATAGGCTTCAAGATGGTTAATGATTTCAAATTTTTATTATGTTACACATTTTGAGAACCTAAGCAATTGTGTCTTTAATCTGGCTTTACTTTTGTTAATCTGTTTTGTCAAGTCTTTAATACAGATGAACTTTTTATTTGGGATTAATTTCTTGTAAACAGTGCATTTATATTACTAATTGTCCAATATTAGCCATTGTCTCTCATTTATGGAGTAGTTACAATAATTAAGGGTTTGTTGCTTTTATATACAAAATGAAAAGGCGTAATTATTTCTTGTATCTAACACAATTTTTTTGTATTTACTTGAATATATTAGTTAAAAAGATCTAATGTGTATGTATAAAATTGTAGTGATAATTGTATATGTAGTTGATATTAATAATTTCTTACTTTTGAAAGTAATATATACAAAGTCAAAATGTATAAGCATTTCTGGTATATACAACAATCTTTTGTATTTACCATACGTAAATTGTATATAAGATTATTTTGATTATTATATATAAGGCGAAGATGTTTTTATTTTTATTTTTTGAACATGACTAGTAAACAAAAAATTTGTATACTTCTATTATTAATATAGAATAAATGAAATGTATAATAATTTCTTGTAAAGATAACAAAGGTTTATATGGCTGTAATTAGATTGTATATCTTATGGTATATTTATTTGACTACACAATATATTTTAATATAAAATTTGTGTATTTCTTGATTAGTAATTGTATAAAATTACTATTTATTATACCTATTCGTATATACATATTACATGGAATATGCTATATAAATATAATTAATTATATACAAATAAAAAAATATATTTGTATATTAATATATATAATGGCAAATAATGCAGGGTAATATGATTTGTATATAAGAAAAGGTAATTGTTCAAAACAACAAAATCATAATACCATGAAAAAACTTTAAAATAAAAGATTAATCTGTCTATTTAACGAAGTCAAGACAAAATATGGTGAGGAGCTACTGGATTGAGATCCTTTCACTACTGCCGCATTCTGTATGATTCCTTTGTGGCTTCAAAGGCGCTTCGCTATCACTGACTGCATCAGCTTGTGCCTTTTGGGTGCCGTAACTCCATAGCAATGAAGCGTATCTGAGTTGCATTTCTTCGGGATCAATTGTGGCTGGAATTTGCTTGCCCTCACTCAGTGACTCTGCATATACTACACAATTCCTGTAGTATTGAACAAAGTTATACAATTGTACACATATAGAAATAATAATGTATTTAAAAAAAAAATCAACTAACAAACTATCTTGTGCTTGCTGAGGTATATCTTTGACATATTCAATGCCAAACATATCATATTTATTGTGAGCTTGATATCGCGAGTGACTTGCAAATTCCAAACCTTTCTTCAGATAAAAATCAAACTTCACCAGAAACATTGGGATGAGCTGTGCATACTTGTTGATCTGATTATGAACATATGAATGATGGAGTGAGTTTGAGATTGAATCGTACACCTTTATACAACGATCGTTGAATGATATAACAATCAGCACCTAATGTATCATCTCCTTCACATTGACAGGGACAAATACATCGTCAACATTATACCATGGTGAAGAAGCATACATCCTATATCTGTTAATGTAATCAAGAATCATCTCTTCCAATCCATCCTTATATAAACAACTTGATTTTTCATAATATGCATCCCAAACATTATGAATCAAGTTGTTAAAATGGCAACATAGAGTTGTGGCTTTGTATGCAACATTGTTCGAATACTTGGCTTTTTTCCTTAAGTAGTAGAATATCACATCTATGTGCTGTGATAATGTAAAAAAAAATTTGAATAAGTTGTATATTATACAACTTCATAATATTTATGTATATTTTACTAAGAAATAACACACATACCGAGTCACTTAACATCTGTCGTTCAAACCCTATTTTGTAGAACCAATTATTGTCGTCAATGATATCAACACCAAAATTGAACATCTTTGGTAGCTTTGCCTTGTTCTTTTTGTATCGATCCTCATTGTTGATCCTACAAAATTAAAAAAATAAGAAATTCATTATACAACATTTTATTCTGGAAGTGAAAGAATATAATTAAATGATTTACTTTTTATAGTGCCTGACGAGGAGATCTTCATTAAGTCATTTCCAAAAAATCGTATACAATGTAGACTATTCCTCGTTGGACATTGAAACAAAAAGATGTTTCAAATCAAATGTCACTGGAACACGGGACAAACTACCTGAAACATATAACATATCATATTCAACAAATTAATATATTCATTTAATATACAGATGCAACCAAATAAATTCTGACTTTTGCATACCAGAATCAGATCTGAATGAGGTCATGTATGGAGAGATATTGAATGGACGTGGACGTCTAGCTCTATGTATTGGTAATGGTGTATGTTCAACAACTTCTTGTTGTTGTTTTTGAAATACAACATTGTTCAGTGTATTCGTGCTTGGAAGAAGATGGTCCAGCAATTCAACTTGGGAATCAGTTATAACTGATTCCATATTTGATTTCGGCATTGGTATGATTTGTAAAGGCACTGGATAAGACTCTCCTGCATCTGCATTGAACTCATGTAATGGAGCAGTATATTTGTCATCAACAGGTACCTGGATAATTGAATTGCATGTGTGATCGTTTCGATCATCAGGCTGATCTTCCGCAGTAGCATCCAACATAACTTGATCGGCATAGGCATTACCTATCTTCTTGATTAGTTCGTCTAGATTTTCTTCCTGATTAACAACAAAAATACATTTAAGGATGCAAATGACAAATTATGTATACAAAACAATAATTTACTATACATTTACAATTCTGAATGTATAAAAAAAAATACTTTTGCAACAAAATGTGACCTTGTGCTTGCACTTTAGGCTCTATCAATGGAGATTGTATTGTTGAATGATGAAGATTCATTGTAGGCGATACTAGTGGAACATCATCACTAATCACCCGGAAATTTTTTGTATAAAATTATAATTATATATTTTAATTTGGTTGTAGGGAGTGTACGATTGTATGATGAAATCCCCGTGAAGCATTTGTTATGGAACATCAACACCCCAACACTGAATAATTTTTATATACATTCATTATAAAGTAATCCAAAATGACTGTATAAAGATTGTATATTATACTTCCTTGTATAATTACATTAATATACAAATAAGCTTTGTATAATATGGTTTAACTACTGATACCTTATGATCTTTCAGTTCACTTAATTGACCTTGTGGGTGCAATTCAGGAGCAGGTGGTGGAGATTGTATTAGTGAATGATGAAGATTCATCGTAGGAGTTCCTTGTGGAACATCATCACAACGAACCTTAAAAAAATTGTATAAACTTATATTATAATAAATGAATACATAATAAATAAAGTAAAAGTAAATGTATATTATATTACTGTGTAAAATAAATGTAATATACAAATGAACTGCATATAAAACTGTTTTTAACTAAGTATCTCTTGGTCATTCAATTCACTTGATTGAGCTGGTCGATTGAATTCCAGATCTGTCTGTGCAGAGTGTATTGGTGAATAATGAATATTCATGATAGGCGATCCTTGTGGAACATCATCACCACATACCTGGAAAAAATTTGTAAATACCTATTGTAATTTATTCTATATTGGTGTATAAAATTGTGATTGTATATGGAAAACTTTACATCTGGTTTCTTGAAATCGATGGCCTCCAAGACATTTTTGAAATTTTCTTTAACAAGTTCCCTTAAATCATCAAACTCATCCTTTACCTATAGAAACATAGAATTATAAATAATTAACACTTGTACAAAAATATGTATAAATAACTCTTTATTTATAAAATGAATACTTACCAGTTTTTTAAAAGCTTCAAATTCATCACGAGAAATGGTGATGCCAGGAGACTTGATGCTTTGTGCCATTCCCGTTGTGTCGTCTACCGTGTTTCGACCCACACGTTTGTTGATTTGTGACTTACCAGCAGCAATGGGATTGTCAAGATTGGATATCTTGGCAGATGTTTCCCGTGTGGCATGTCGTTGTAGTGGTCTTCTTGGAGGTAATTTAGTTGCCTTTGGGGAAGACTTCTTCAGACTAAGAGGAACATGGGTAGACATTTTTTTCTTCTTCTTTACCGGAGGCGAACGTTCAACGACCTTCTCTTTTCTTTTTATGCTCTTTATTACAGGAGGGTGTTGAAAATCATCGTCCAACTCCGTAGGTTGATTGTGATCAGACCCATCAAATTGTCTGACTGTTGAATTTGATTGAACTGTTTCAGGAGGCAGCTGAAGAATTTGAATTTCCATCGGAGTTGGCTCTATGTTCCTGAATGTTATCTGGAGAACATTATGTAACAGTCAGATCAACCATTTATAGTATAATATACAATGTATTACTATCCTTGAGTAAAATGTTGTGTTGTTATTATTATATAGATATACAACTAGTTTAATTTGTATATTAAATAAATAACATTGTTGTATATAGTGTACATTAGCATATAACTAGATACTGGAGCCCGTGCTAGCACGAGCCCAATATGTATTATTTTTGTTTCAATTTATGTGACACAAATAAAATTAAAAAGTTAATTAAGCTTTAATATTAATTTTAGATATTTTAAATTATTAATTATTGTAATTTTTCACGTCTTTGAAAATTTTAAATTGCTAATTATTATTGCATGATTTGTAATACCTTTACACATTTTCAAATAATAGATGTTATTTCTTCTTTCTCAATTTATGTGGCACTAATAAAATTCGAGATTCAATCGAATTTTTCTATGTCTTTAAAATATTTTTAGTGGTTAATTATTGTAATTTATAGTACTTTTTATGTAATTTTCAAATAATATATATTATTCTATTTGTCCAATTTATGTACCACCGATATAATTTGAAGAGTCAATTAGACTTTTTATATATTTTTATATCTTTTGAATATTTTAAATTATTAATTATCGTAATTTATATTATTTTGTACTATTTATTTAATATTAAAAAATAAAACAAACAAAACAAATTCATCACTGATGTCATCAAATAGTCACATGACAATAAAAGTTAATGGCTCACACTTTTTGTAAAGGAAAAAAAAAGAAGAAAAAGGGCATATTGAGAGGATATTTTTGTCCAAAATGTACAATATAAAATAAAATTAAAAAGTTAATTAAACTTTAATATTAATTTTAGATATTTTAAATTATTAATTATTGTAATTTTTCACGTCTTTGAAATTTTTTAATTGTTAATTATTATTGTATGATTTGTACTACCTTTACACAATTTTCAAATAATAGATGTTATTTCTTCTTTTTCAATTTATGTGGCACTAATAAAACTTTGAGATTCAATCGAATTTTTCAATGTCTTTAAAATATTTTTAGTGGTTAATTATTTTTATTTATAGTACTTTTTACGTAATTTTTAAATAGTATATATTATTCTATTTGTCCA
The DNA here is from genome assembly GCA_018342035.1 of Solanum appendiculatum. Lineage (NCBI taxonomy): Eukaryota > Viridiplantae > Streptophyta > Magnoliopsida > Solanales > Solanaceae > Solanum > Solanum appendiculatum. The sequence continues at coordinate 299,341 of JAGDQO010000286.1, read as the reverse complement.
ATTTATGTACCACCGATAGAATTTGAAGAGTCAATTAGACTTTTTATATATTTTTATATCTTTTGAATATTTTAAATTATTAATAATCGTAATTTATAATATTTTGTACGATTTATTTAATATTAAAAAATAAAACAAACAAAACAAATTCATCACTGATGTCATCAAATAGTCACATGACACTACAAGTTAATGGTTCCCACTTTTTGTAAAGGAAAAAAAGAGAAAAAGGGCATATTGAGAGGATATTTTTGTCCAAAATGTACAATATAAAATAAAATTAAAAAGTTAATTAAACTTTAATATTAATTTTAGATATTTTAAATTATTAATTATTGTAATTTTTCACGTCTTTGAAATTTTTTAATTGTTAATTATTATTGTATGATTTGTACTACCTTTACACAATTTTCAAATAATAGATGTTATTTCTTCTTTTTCAATTTATGTGGCACTAATAAAATTTTGAGATTCAATCGAATTTTTCAATGTCTTTAAAATATTTTTAGTGGTTAATTATTTTTATTTATAGTACTTTTTACGTAATTTTTAAATAGTATATATTATTCTATTTGTCCAATTTATGTACCACCGATAGAATTTGAAGAGTCAATTAGACTTTTTATATATTTTTATATCTTTTGAATATTTTAAATTATTAATAATCGTAATTTATAATATTTTGTACGATTTATTTAATATCAAAAAATAAAACAAACAAAACAAATTCATCACTGATGTCATCAAATAGTCACATGACACTACAAGTTAATGGTTCCCACTTTTTGTAAAGGAAAAAAAAAGAAAAAGGGCATATTGAGAGGATATTTTTGTCCAAAATGTACAATATAAAATAGAATTAAAAAGTTAATTAAGCTTTAATATTAATTTTAGATTTTTTAAATTATTAATTATTGTAATTTTTCACGTCTTTGAAAATTTTAAATTGCAAATTATTATTGTATGATTCGTAATACCTTTACACAATTTTCAAATAATAGATGTTATTTCTTCTTTCTCAATTTATGTGGCATTAATAAAATTTTGAGATTCAATCGAATTTTTCTATGTCTTTAAAATATTTTTAGTGGTTAATTATTGTAATTTATAGTATTTTTTACGTAGTTTTCAAATAATATATATTATTCTATTTGTCCAATTTATGTACCACCAATAGAATTTGAAGAGTCAATTAGACTTTTTATATATTTTTATATTTTTTAAATATTTTAAATTATTAATTATCGTAATTTATAATATTTTGTACTATTTATTTAATATTAAAAAATAAAACAAACAAAACAAATTCATCACTAATAAATCAAATAGTCACATGACAATAAAAGTTAATGGGTCCCACTTTTTGTAAAGGGCAAAAAAAGGGATTATTGAGAGGATATTTTTGTCCAAAATGTACGATTCATACTACTTTAGATACAATTTATAAATGTTGTGTTCGTCCAACTACTGTGGCTTATAAATAATATAAATAATAAACTCCTGACATTATTAATTGTTAAAAAATTGTAAGAAAATATACCGGGTTGTCATTGTCTTTGAAGATGTTTCTCATGAAATAGTTGTCGCGCCCTATTTTTTCGCAAAACGGGTTGAGTGCACGACTTAACAACTCTTTTGAGTTTGATTAAATAAAAGAAGAGTCGCCACCTAACGAATTAAAGGCGCGTTAGGGCACCATTCCAATCTACCTACTTCTAATCTAAAAGGTCAAGCGAACCAGAGATAGGGTAAGGGTTCAAATTACCTCGAAGGGAAGGTGTTAAGCACCCTTCGAGGTCCACAAAAGGTGGATCCCGACCGTATCTCATATTTTTATGTGGGGGTTATAATTAAGCAAATAAGGTCTAATTTTTATTAATCTATAATTAAAATAAGTGATAAAATAATGGAATACTAAACACTTAAATAAAATAATTAACATAAACGCAATAAAAGAAGATAACCGAGAAGACAGAAAATGCACAAGTAGATATAGGAAAGACATTTTTTTTAATTAATTAACTACCCCAAAAAAAACGCATAATAAAAGAAAAGAAAAGAAAAGAAGAAAGAAAGAAAAATCGAAAACCTAAGTAAGATTTGCTCTTTTTGGATCAGCACTCGGCTTCACTCGGTATGCCAAGACAAATTCATCATTTCCAAATGGCCTAAATACCCCTACCTTCCCTTTTTCTAAGGTTCACTTAATATTTAAAGCCTAAGGCGATCTAAAAAGAAATTATAAAACTAACGTCCTAAGAGGTGCCTAGCTTCCCATCTTAAGGTCCAAGAGGCATTGGACTTAGCTAAAGGTAGGTTTTAGACTAAAATAAAATATAGGTTATATAAAGACTCTCTAAGCGCCAAGTAAAACATATTGGACAACATTTAACATGTAAAATCTCATATTGGCCTCTAGGTTTTATTTTATTTAGCATGCTTGCAAACACAATTAAATAGTGAAAGATATCATACAAATGTGTGTGCAGAAACAAGTAGCATAACAACAACAAATTGACATTCATCGGGTGAGAATATTATAAGGCAGAGCTTGATTTTATTTAATGTTTAAACTAAAACAGAGCAGATTTTAAAATAGCAAGCAGAGAACAATTTATTAACTGATTTTAAGTGGCAAAGAAAGGGCTTAACAAATTTTATCCTTCGAGTCTTTTTAATATGTAAAGCAAACAGTTAATTAAAGCTAGATATTTGCATGATAAACAAGTTAATAATTCATTTAACCCTAAGACATAATTTCTCTGAAATGATAAACTTCAAAATTACTTTATCAGGTCCTAAGCTCTAACACCTATACGTAAGCCTAAAATATTACATTTAGCAGTTTATTAGTCTGATTTTAAGATTATTAAATTTATTATGACCTATAGGCATGGATTTCTAAGTGACAGAAGTACTAATATTATCACATAAATATTAAGAACAGAATATATAAATGCTGAAAATTTATTAAAATTGCCTATGAGCATGCTTTCTAAGTTATTGAAAGGTTGAAATTACTTCATAACTCCTATGATTTCTAGATAGCTAGCAATTTCAAAGTTATTAACATGTTGACATATTTTTTAATTCCTATAGACATGATTTCTAGGTTTAAACACATTCTTAAATATTATCAATAGAAGCACATAAATGGACAGAACACTTGATCAAGTAACTATACAAAAATTGTTACAAATCCTATAGGCATGCTATCTATGCGAGTTAATACTTGGTGAATTAAACAGATCCTAAGTGGTACTAACCCATATAGCATGTGAAAATATTTAAAGACCTATGAACATGATATCTAGGTGATAAAATATTACAATATCTATGAACATGATTTCTAAGTGAACATGCTGAAATTCCTATAGGTAGGATATCTATTTTATTTATTAACAATCTGAAAATTGTTATAGATCTTATAGGCATGATTTTTAAAATAAATGATAAAATGAAGCAATTATTTAAAGCTTATATGCATGACTTTCTACACCCAAATACATATTTAAAACATAATTATATCCTATAGACATGGTATCTAACTTTGTTTTAACATAACAGTTAGTTCAATCAATTCGATGTATGACAAGATTTGGAGATTTAACAAACAAGACAGAAGCACATATAAAGGTTTATTTTGTTTTATCACATGCTAAAGGTTTCAAAATAAAGTTATAAATAAACAAAGGTTGATTTTAGGCCGATTATTTAAGATATGTTACGACATAAATTGAATTTTATATAATTAAGTAATACGAGCAGATTCTATAATACTTAGCACATATATTCCCTTTTCTCCCCTTAGATGATCCCCCAAATATTTCATATATGTAGAGAGTTTGAGAGTTGGAGTTATACAACAATATTCAAAATCGAAACATAATAAATAATACAACAACAAAAAATCTAATTAAATCCCGACCGAGCATTCCCACCCATGGCAACTCTTCAACATCTTCAATTGATTAAACTCAAGACCTGTCGAATAAAGAAAACAAGGCCACACCAACATATAATACAATGAACACATGGGCAGGGTATATACACATAAGATTAATTCATGAAGCAGGTATTTAAAACTCAAATAAATATTGAAAATAATGAGCAAACATCATCAAGTGGGAAAGAGGATTAACCCAGATACTTCTCTTTTTTAAGCAAACAAGAGTGTGCAAATTTGTACTAAGGATTACGAAGCTACGCGCAAGAAGGGGTAAGAGATCTAACCAGTTATGCAGATATTTAAACAACAATGAAGTATTTATCGATCCCAATTCGATCCGAACATAGCAAAACTTAAGCAAAGCAACCCCCTTTTTCTTTTCAAGAAATCCTTTACTTTCTAGTTGTTTAAGAACTCAAGTGAAGAAGTAATTTTACTTGTTGAAAGTTTTTTGAGAGAGTATTCTGATTATTAGAAGTATTAGAGTGTAAAGCGTGTGTTAGAAAAATGACAAAGGTCTCTTTAAACCGATAAATAAAATAATTATTTCAAAATTTGAAAATCGATGAATATAATTTAAAAATAATAATTTGCTAAGAAAAAATATAATTACAATAAATTTTGTAAATTATGAATATTAAAATGTCTAATTATTTACATAAAATTTACTCATGATTTTGAAATTAGATTAGGAGAAAATGTTTTTTGTAATACGTATATAACCAAATAGCAATTCGGAAAAGGTTATAGGTCGGTCAAAATTGGGTGTCAACAATAGTCAAGACGAGGATGATCTGAGTTTGTCACCCAATTGATAATTCTGGGGATGTGGCTGGAAACCTTGGATGCAATCTTCTTGTCAACCTCCGAACAACACTCGTAAAACCAAACTTGCATGGGGAGGGGGAATCCATGAATCCTATAATATTGCCCATGGGGTTTTATCTTGTTATTCAGCATTTTCACAAGTTTATCAAACGCTTTCCTGCCCCACGGATAGTCCATGAATCTACCTGATTCAACCAAGTCAAAATCTATCCTATCTATAGCAGTTGTAGTTGGCTCTGCAGACATGAGGAACGCATGTATATAATATAGAATCCCAAACTTATATGCATCCTCCTCATTGTTATCCCATACCTTTGCTCTAAAGCTAGCAATCAATTGAGCTTTAGTGATAGAACTTTGGCCTGGCCAGTACTGCTTAATAATTCTATTGGGCTCATCAGTATCAAAATAAAATTCAGACGCATTATTAGAATAATTCAAACCAGAAATAATTGCAAACTCCCTGGTTGAGAAACAAGTTTTGTTCCATTCATATAAATAAGAATTGCATTTGTAGAACTACCTTCCACCTCACGCAACATAAAGCACCTAAATAGTTGTGCTTGCACGTGACAGCGCTTCATTGTAGTTAACTGGGCAAAGCAAGATGATCCACATATACGATTAAATTGGGTTTCAGGCAGTCTCTTCCGTATCTTTTTCAATTCCTTGATTTGTGTATAACACTGCATGTGAGGGGCTTTTGTTGGTGTGTTTTTACACAATAATCTAATTGCCTATAAAAGTGAAGATATAGATTTTTCTGTATATGAGTAATGAAAATATACAAATATATTTTTGTATATATTAACTTAAAATACATATCTTTAAAGACATATGCTTCAGTCACTTTGTATATAGAACTTCAAAAAACAGTAACCAGCATACAATTATGTATATAAGTAATGAAAATATACAACCATCTTTTTGTATATATTAACTTACTATACAAATCTATATATTCATATGCTTCATTGAATTTGTATATACAAGTAAAATAAGCATACACTTGTAATTATATTAAGTGTATATAAGCATATACTTGTAAGTTAATCAGCAAATATGCATTGAGTCAAGTAAATTCTTATATTTAACAAATTATACATGCAATTATGTATATGAGTAATAAAAATATAGAAAAATATTTTGTATATATTAACTTAATATACAAATCTTTATATGCATATAATTCAGACAATTTGTATATACAACTAACATATCAGCGGCCAGCATACACTTGTAAGCCAATTTATTTATAAAACAAAAATATCCGTGACCAACATACAATTGTAAGTTAATCAGCTAATATGCATTGAGTCAATTGCCTTCTTAAAAATAACTGACAAAATATAAAAATATCTATATACAAATTCTGTATATAAACAAATATAAACAAACAAATTAATTAAAAATAAAATACCTAATTTTGTTGGGCATTTTCCTGAACTGATGAATCAGACCAAACATCCTCCAAAAAACTCTCTTCAGCTTTCCTCTTATTACTACATTCGACGATTTTTATGCGTTTGTTCTTGGGATTTTTAATGACTTTCTGAGTTCCACAGGGTCGTTTTTTCTCTTTGTTCTCAATTCTTCGATGGATTTTTGCTCCATAAGTTGTTTAGATTTTGCCAAAGAGCCTACATTAAATCCAATAACCTGAGTTAACCCAATTGAAAACGATGGTCCACCCTCGACAGGATTAACATGCAAAGGCGTACCTCTAGTAATCCGAGTAGATGGAGACAAATCGTCCATTTTTGTTTGGAAAACTGAAAATCTGAAACAAAGTTAGAGAAATTTTAGAAAAAAATATACGAAAAAACAAAGGACAGTACATATTCCATTGATGAAAATAAAAAAAAACGAAAGTAACCCACAATTAAGACGGTTGCTGCGAAAATTGGAAAATCAATTGGAGGGAGAGATGAAATTCGAATTTGAAATTGAAAGTTGAAGAGATAAATCAGGCGAAATTTAATGGTTTGAGTGCATGAGAGAGAAATCTGAATTGTATATATGAATATACATAGAAGGAAGAGTTGTTTATTGGTCATCAGTATACAAACTCGTGTGGGTCCCATTGTTAGTGTCAAAAAAATTAAAACTGTATTTATTAAATGTAAATAAATTAAAGTGTACCCTTAATGACTAATAAACTAGTAAGATTTGCTATTCATGTAATTTTTCTTTTTTTGAATTACTTTGGATTTGAATATGAATATACAATTATTTTGAACTTTATGGTCCATTTAGTAGTTTTTCCTACTATATTTCTGCAAAATGGGCAGAGCTGCCGGCCAACCCAAATAAAGAAATGAAGCAATTGAGCATTCTCCGTCACTGCCGACCTGGCGCCATTTCTTTTCATATATATTTATATGCTCATTTCACACTCTCACTCTCTACTCGAACCTTCAATCCCCCAAAATCCTTTCAATGACTTCTTTCTTCTCAATCAATTCCATTTCTCCTACTTCCAGATATCTCCGCCGCAGTAGCAATTACGCTTTTCCGGCCTCCGCAGCTTTAAGAGGAACTATAAATTTCCCGGTGAAGTGTAGTAGTAGTAGTAATTTGAGCTGTGAAAGGAGTTGCAGATTTGGGATAGTTAGGGCTTCTTGTACTGAGGAGGTAGTGGATGATCATGAGATTGATGACGTGGAGAGGAAGGCTCTGAGAGTGGGACTCATTTGTGGTGGACCATCTGCTGAGCGGGGAATTTCATTGAATTCTGCTCGCTCTGTTCTCGATAACATTCAGGTGCAAACACTAAATTTAACGTTATACAATTCGTTTTGTTGAAAGGTGGCGATGAGAGTTGAATCCAATCTTGACTGCGCCAATTTGACTAATCATTGAAGCTAAATAAAATAATATTAATTTAATATTTTAAATATTAAATTTAAATTTTCAGAAATTACATAAAATAATGTTATTTATAAGTTGCAATTTTTCCGATATTAATATGATAAAAAAATATATTCTAAATAATTTTTCCCCGTATTAATATGATAAAAAATATATTTTAAAATGTTATTTGAAGTCCATATAGTTTGACTTTGGAGAAGTAAAATGCTATAAGTAAAAGTTAACAGAGGGAGTATGTTTCTCCTAAATATTTAAGTTGTTAAGAGAGGGGAAGCATTTATTTATGTTTGCTCTGGCTGACACCGCTTCATGTGTTGGCTCTCTTTCTCTTGATCGAACATATTAATATTCTTTTTGATAAATTAGTGGTTGTGAGGCTTCAAACTAGGACCTCTGTGTGCTTTAATATCTGTGTTGAATTGTGTGTCCACTTCATTTATAGCTGTTTGATTGGGAACATGCTATTATTTAGTTAATTATATTTTCATCACGACCCTCAGGGTGGGCTTGCTCTCTTTCTTGATGAAGTACGTGAAAATTCTTTTTGATAAATTGTGACGGTGAGACTTAAATCGATGACCTATGCTTGCTCTAATGCCATGTTGAATTGTGTGATCACATCATCAAATGGCTTATATTCTTAGATGAAGTGACCATACCATTCAACATATAGTTTCAAAGCACTGGTAGTTCTTGGTCTGTACTAGTAGGAAGAACCAAAACTTATAATGGCTCTCTATTCTGCAGAGCTAATGAATTCCATCATTTTGGTCTTTTCATATACATCTTTTAAATGAGTTTTGCACTTTGTTTCAGATGGATGATTTAGTTGATTAGTTGAGTGTTATTCGGCTGCCACAAGTTATGCATTAGAAGATATAATCTAGTACTTCATTTCCTTCTCTTGGTTGTTGCTACGAAATGGGAGACTATTATGTTTTACTAATGTAATGATTCTGTGTGTATTGTCTGTATTATGGAAGAATATTCGTTCTTTCAATCTGTGATTTATTCTTTCCAGTGCTTGAGCAGGGGGACGATTTGCATGTTAGCTGCTATTACATTGATAGCAACCTCAATGCCTTTGCCATATCCACTGCCCAGGTCTGTTGTCCAAACCTTGTCTAATTATGCACCATTTAACCTTTTTGGTATTTTCTGTTCCTCTTACTATATGTTACTGTAATAATTGATCACCTATATTAAGGGGTATTATCAAGAAGCATAAGAAAGCTCTTCATCAAGATCTTCTATAAGCCAATAATTCCTTTTCTCCTTTTCCATTCAATTTTATCCGAGAATTGGCTCATAGCCCATAAGTAAATTGGGCTTAAACCTCAGAGGATATTAATTTCTGCTTTCTCATTCTGCAACATGAATCTTGGCCATTGGATTGGAACAATATGCATTTTGGAATACCAGTTCTCAGACTAAATTTTACTCACTTATTGATGGTTTATCAGCTTCTTCTAGGCACTAGGCATCTTCTATGTCTTTTGAGGTTTTGGCGCTTGATTCTTGTTAAATTTCACTTACAGGTATACTCAAACACTCCTGCTGACTTTGACTTCAAACTTGAGAGGTTAGTTATCACAACTAAACATCCAGGCCTGTTATAGGGTAAATTTTTCCCTGCTTGTTATAGTTGAATATTTTCTCATATTGTGTTTGCAGCCTTGCCCAAGGCTTCCGATCGTTATCTGACTTCACAGAACACCTTGCTTCTTCGGTGGACATAGTCTTTCCTGTTATACATGGCCGTTTTGGTGAAGATGGTGGCATTCAGGTTTTATTTTGTACCAAAACACTCAAGAAATTTCACACATACTAATTGTATTCTGAGTTTGAAAGCTTAGAATGACTTCCTTTTCTTCTGTTTCACATGTGTCTTGATGCATTTTTCAGGAGCTATTGGAACAATCAAATGTTCCATTTGTTGGAACAGGGTCCACTCAATGTCAAAAGGCATTTGATAAAGTAAAATACCATTGCATCTACTTTATTTTTGTTTTCTGATCTGGCATGTACTGCTTTTATCAGTTGAGAAAACTAGAATATATGTATTGCTTAGACTAGACATGGTATTTGTTTGAAAAAAGAAACCTTTAATCTCAAAAATAACTTTTTATTTCATTTAAATTGTTCGATTGTACTTCAACTCTAGTAATCCTTAATTTGAACTGTAATCCTTTTCCGAAATCTTTGATCTTCATATTGATATTCTACTTGATTTATGACTGTGTTTAGATATATATTAATTTATACTAAAATACATGTCAACAACTTGTTAGCATACTATATTGATTATGTCAGCATGAAATTGCCTAGGTTCTTCCATGGCGCAACAGGCTACTGTCTGTACTGCATTATGCCTCCAAACTGCTCTTTTTTTAATAGATGATATTGGTGTTTCTTCCAAATTCTTAACAGTATGATGCATCCCTGGAGCTTGACAGACAAGGTTTCGTGACTGTACCTAATTTTCTCATACAGGTGTGATCTGTGTTCCATAAATTTCTTTAATTCTGCTTTGACTTTCTCTATTCATGTGCTTTCTTCTACTTGGAATTTTCCATATGCCAGGCATATGTTACTACTGTTAGTAATGGTCTTCCAGTTTAATTATTTGTTTTTCTCTTCTTGTTTCTAACTTTCCGTCTTCAGACTTTGTCTGTTAAGTTTGACTTCCATATCATATTTCTTAGAAACAGGCTTGAGCTTGCTCATCTGATTTAGCTGAGCTTGAATATTCACAGCTCAGCTTGATTCAGCTTGTTTCCGTCTCCCCTTGACAATGATTACATAGTCTATCTTTATTTTATGTTGAGACTGGAAAAATGTTCCTTTTGCTTCTCTAATTTATCCAAAAAAGAAGTACCTTTTACTTCTCTATTCCTCTGTTCTTGGTTGGTTGCCGCTTTGTCTTGTTCCTTGTTGGTTCTCTTCTCACTCGACTGTACCTGGGCTTTCCCTTGATGGTTTTCTAGCCAATGCAACCTACCAAGAAAGCTGCTTTCTTAAACTATCATGCTGGAAATTAGATTTTTTATACACCCAAGGAGCAGAATTGTATGACTTCACAAAATTAACTGTGGTCTGGTCCTGATCTTAGGGAAATGAAACAGATGAATCTGGACTGTCAAAGTGGTTTGAGCAAAATCTACTAGATATTAAGTCGGGAAAAGTGGTGGTAAGCATTCAACGGAACATTCATTTTGGTTTTCTGCAGCACTCTTGATCCATTATTTACATTTAGGATCCACACAATATTGCAGGTAAAGCCAACAAGAGCAGGATCAAGCATTGGAGTTAGTGTTGCCTATGGTGTCACTGATTCTCTGACAAAAGCTAACGGAGTTATTTCTGAGGTAATAGTTTTCTTCTCCATGTCATTCTTCTTTAGTTTTACTTTGTTATACTAAACCTCTTGAATAGTGTATTCGATATTGGAAATTCAAGTCCTTTATATACCTGTTTGTAGTTTGTATTCAGGTATATATTCAATCAATAACCATTTTCATTACTTTTGCAGGGGATAGATGACAAAGTCCTTATTGAGATTTTCCTTGAAGGAGGCAGTGAGTTTACAGCAATTGTCCTTGATGTAGGTTCTGGTTTTGATTGCCAGCCTGTTGTATTATTGCCAACAGAGGTATATAGATACTCTATTCTCTTTTGGTAATAAGTTTATTAAGAGGTTTATAATTCTCAAAAATAACACTGAAAGCAAATTGTGCCTCGGTTTGAACTTGCACGAGTACAATGACTATAGATTTTCATTGTGCTGGGGTGTTAAAATTGCAGAGATATCAGATAAAGAAATCCAAGAGTTAGGAACTTCTAACATTGCTGCCAGTTTAAAGTGCTATTGTCTGTTGGCATTGATATTTGAAATGCTAGAAATGATGGGCACCAATTTAATCTATTAAATAAACATTGCATAGGAAGATACTTTTAATTGCTTTCTATATATGTAAGTTTATCATGTCTTTTCACATAGTTCTCGATTGCAGGCAGAAGTTGACACAAAATCTTGCATTTGTATGATCGAAAGCCAAATTCCCGTCCAACAATTTTTATGAGGGTGACAATTGTCATTAAGCAAAGTGATATTCTTTGGTTTCTCAATTTTTTTTAAAAAAAAATTGGTACTCTTTGGTGGTCCATTATTGAGCTTATAGAGTCGAATTTTGATACCGGTCTTTTTAAGCTCTACAACTGTGCAAGACTAGTACTTGTTTATAGTGGTTCATCATGTATTTAGTGCGGGACAATTAGTAGTGTCACATTTAGGCAATGTTAGTGCAGAAGTTACTGACATTCTGCGGCAGCTTGCTTTTGTGGGGCTATGGTAGTACTTGGAGGACTTGAACTTCATTAAGTTTTCTTGGAGTATCGAGGATGTTACTTTTTTTGGCAGTTCCCTAATTACTTGTTAAAGTTTATCATGTACAGAGGATCCAGTGCTGAAAAATTTATCCATACAAAATGTGATAATTGGGAATCAATTTGTTAAAACTGCTGTTCTGCTATTAAATCTGCAAGGAGTGACAATGCTATTTACTGTCATCATGGTTGATTTTTACTTCATGTCACACCAGTTATGGATCTCTTGTAAATGAGGATTCTATAGGTCAATGGGAAGATCTTTATGTTCGATTATTCTTAATGAAGGAGTTGAAAGAAAGTATTTTCTGTCTGCCTTTTGCTTGCAAGATTTCCAATCAAATGGACTCCCTAGCTAGAGCAATGAATCTCAACTTTCTTAATGCTCTATATGTTTAATTTCCACCATGTTCAGGTGGAGCTTCAATCCCATGGCGCTGTTGATATTAGCGAGAAAGATGCAATATTTAACTATCGAAGGAAGTATCTCCCTACTCGACAGGTAGTATAAATTTTCTGATTGGTGGAATGTGCACATGAAACTCTAGGGACATGTATTTTCTTTTTGTTTCTTTTATTTTATTTCTTTTTTATTTGTAAGCATAATGATGACATCCTTGATGTGATAGATAATAGTTTAGCATTGAAGGCATAGTTAAGTAATTATTTTTCGTATCTCGTGTTCATTCATTTGATTTTCCATTGTTAAGGTTGTTTCTGCCCTATATAAACCCAATTTTTTCTAGTTTTTTTTTTGTGAATCTTAACATGCATGTATACTGATATAAGCGTGATTCCCCTCAAAACTGGGAGTCACCCTTACTTACAAAAGTGAGCACATAAAGAGTGTTCCTATTCCTTTGTCATCTCACAAGGAATCTAAGAGACTAAGACATCTAAAATAGAGACATGATCTTCCAAATACATCCCTTTACACCAGAAGTAAAAAGTACTAGACATTTCATTTTCAAGTTCTGTATACTACTACAGTTATCTTCAAAACTTCTCTGGTTCCTTTCCTCCCAATTTGTCCACCAGATACAAGCTGGGACAATCTTCCATCTCTTTCTGACTTGATAGGTGTCCTTCACTCCAGCATACTAGCGTCTCTGTGATACCTCTTGTCATAACCCATTGAAGTTCTCTCAGAGCAGTAAATATCCTCCATAGTTCTAAAGTCACCTTACTGTGCAAAAAAAGATGAATTATTGTCTCTGCCTCACATCCACACAGATAGCATCTAGAACACAATGAAATCCTCTCTCAGAGAGTCTCTCATGTGTTAGGACTACCCCTCTTGCCAGTAGCCAAGTGAAGCAGGCCATTTTGTGTGGTACTTTGACAAATATGGAATGATTGATTATACAGAGGTCCTATGCTTTTGTTTATTTTTGATGGCATGCTTTTCTGATTTAAGCCTATATCATGTCCTAATTTCAAAGCTTAAACTGTACTTATAGATTCTTCTTGCTTATATTAATCTAAACAGCCAGGCAAATATTGCAGGTTGCTTATCACACTCCACCTAAATTCTCTATGGATGTGATTTCAAAGATCCGTGAAGGAGCGTCATTACTATTTCAGCGACTTGGCTTGCGTGATTTTGCTAGAATTGATGGTTGGGTTTTGCCGCCTTCTACAAAAGCTTCCACTTCAGCTGGAAACAAATTTGGAAGGACTGATTCTGGCACAGTAATATTCACTGATATCAACTTGGTGAGAAAGCTTACTGACCCTTCCTGTATTTTTTCATCAGTATTTTTGCTTGAACTGTATTGTACAATCTTCTCTCCCAGATCAGTGGAATGGAGCAAACAAGTTTCTTATTTCAGCAAGCATCAAAGGTACTCCTAATGCTGGTCCTCGGTTTATTGCAGAATAACACAATGTGAAATTTTCCAGTCTGCTTCAGTATAGGTCCATTGATATGTAAATCTTGTCGTGTCATTTTATCTGTAAGTCATGGGGTGTTAAGAAAGTTTCCATGCTGTAAGTGTCCGTGCAGAACCTATCCCAAAGAAGAAAGTCCATTTGGCATGAATTTCCCTTAACTCAAGAAGAAATCCATTTGGCAGAAATTGTGTGTCGATATGATAGCTTGAATAAAAAGAAAGTAATATGTAGTTTTTAGGTGTGATCTGGAACAAATCTCTACTATCTTACACTTGGAAGTTCTGATTTGTGAACAGTATCATATCCTTTCCCCCAATCAAACATTCAAACACTTGAAGAATCCTTAAAAAGAATAGCAGGGGATGATAGCTTTCCCTGTATAAGAGAATTGATGGGTTTATGCAGTCAATTTGAGTAGCATGATATTTACCAGCAGCACAACTTCTAATGAAGATATTTTACATGTTGTATTCTATAAAGTAGCTAGTTCCAGTCTTGTTGAATCTGATGACTTTGTGCATCTTTCCGTGTCAGGTTGGATTTTCACACTCAAATATTCTCCGGACCATCATCCAACATGCTTGCTTGCGGTTTCCAGCTCTTTTGTCACATAATATCATATCAAGTCCGTCGAAAAGGAGATCAAAATCTTCATCAGTAACAGAAGAATTTAGTAAACAAAATAAGAAAGTGTATGTCATCTTTGGTGGTGACACCTCTGAACGCCAAGTATCTCTTATGAGCGGAACCAATGTTTGGCTGAATCTAAGAGCATCTGATAATGTAAGTTTTCGTGTCTACCAGACTAATGAATCTTATATTCTGAACGCAAGTACTGTGCCTCTGGGACGATTCCTTTTACTTTTTGATTTTTTGTTTTGGTAATCCATAAAAGACAACCATTGACTATTGGAATGAAATGGGTCTGAATAGTGTGGATGGATGTAGAGTATTCATATAGCCAACCCCAACTGGTTAGGGATTGAGGCATAGTTAGTATATACTTTAATGTGGTAATCTTTTCTTTTACCCCACTGTCCCCTTTGTTGAAGGGAAATGTGGGGTGTCCCACTTCTCTCTCCGGTGACTAAAGTCTCCAACTATTGTGGAGGGTTTACAACTAGAGCAACCCTCACATGTTGCCTAAGGGACTGATTCTTCAGTTTGTCTAGTATTATTGATTGCTGAAAGGCTAATCTTATGGAGGTAAATGAAACTACCAGAAGCTTTGGAAATTATCTTATTTTAAGTGATGAATTAGGAGTTGATTATTTCAATTAGTCCTCATTCATGGCTTCCTTTACTAAATTTAGGTCAGTCTCTTGCTCCAGTGCTGCTGAAATTCCAAGCGCTTCCATCTTGATTTAATTTGTCGAATTGGGGGAAATAAGTGCTAGAAATTTACATTCAAAATCACGCCCCAGTGTATTATGTCTTACAACACTCAAAACCGTCTTTACATTGGATGGTTTGGTGTTCTGATGATCCTTGCCGTTTTCAAGCAGTGTTCAATCCATTACGTATAAAATATTTGATTTTGGTCTGAGCCCTGAGGTTATCGACAAAAAAGATGTGTCTAAAGGCACTTCATTTATTTTTATCCAAGTCATTTTTTTGGGTTCACAGCTGGTGTTTTACACAGGCACGGGAAATAACTTGTTCTTAGTTATTAGTTCAGGTATATGTGTCAGAAGATAGTGACAAATTTGATTATAAAGTTCTGTTAATGTTTCACCTGTCTGTGGTTCCTGTCTATGCCGGGACTTTAATCCGTTCCTTCCAGAGGAAATCCAAATGTTAAATTGGTTGCCATTATTTCTTACATGGTATCATATCAATGACCAGATGTGTCAAATTCGAAGAAATGATGGAAAAGATCTCTTGCCTCCCGTAATAGTTTGTACGAGAGTACAACTTCCTTGGTTTCTTGTTTGGCAAATGTTGCTTACTCTCATTTCTTTAGCATTTTAATTTGTAATATTTTTTCAGACGTTCCCAAATTTTTCCTGCCAATATTATGATGTTGCAATTTTGCTGTCTGCAGCTTGAGGTGACACCGTGCTTGCTTGCCCCTGCAACAAGCTATTCTGATGTTTCAGACTCTGCTAAGGATGAAGTGGTTGAGAAGTCTAAGACAGTATGGACATTGCCGTAAGTATATCGCAACTGCAGTAGACTACAAGTAGATTGTGTATCTTATGGCCTACTTTACTCATTCTTTTTACTTTTCTTGTCACAACTGCCAGGTAAACTTCTTTGTACTAGAATCCAACTTAGTGTACATGCTATGACAATTTAATAGTCCTGTACAAATTTCAACGCACTTCTATAATTCTTAAGCTTTATCTTCTTGTACATTTATCTTCTAAAATAGAGCCTCATATTTTTAGTTGTAAGAGTTTTTCATAGGTAAATGCGATTTTGTCAATTTGAAAGAAGAAAACTCGTGTCCATCTAGAACCTGTTCTATCCTCTCTTTCCAAATTGTCCACCCCACTCCATGAGGAATGTTCTTAAGACCCTGTCACTGTTTTTCCTTCTAGTTTGACGCCATTTCATCAGTTTCTTGGCGTTTACCCAGCTAAATCCTTCTTATGTTGGCATTACATACTAAAGTTCTGCAACTTGCAAAGCAGCAGGTCATCCACTTCTTCTGCTACGTACTAAACTCTCCATGCTGCAGACAACCAAAATCTGTAAATTATGGTACTACTTTGAGTTTTTATGGCACCCAGATAGCCCCACCTGAACTCTTTTGAGAAGTATATTATAATGGACTTGATGGAGAATTTCCATTATACCTCTCTTTTTTAGATGCTTCTTCCCGTGTACACTGTTGAAGCTTGTTAGATTTAGTCCATGAGCTACAAATGTGGGGATAAACATGATTAGACATGAAAGTATTGCTTCATGGGGCGATTGCTGAATCTTGTTGTAGCATAATCTGTTTGGATGTAAGGTTGTCATCCTCCTAGTCTTGAATATTATCTTAGTGCATGTCAAACCCTTTTTCTTGGTGTACAGTTATTCCCTTTTGCTGAGACATACTACAGAAGAAGTCCTTGATGCGTGTCTAGAAGCAATTGAACCCAATCGGGCAGCTCTGACATCTCACTTGCGGAACCGGGTTATGGATGATCTCACGAAAGGTCTGAGAAATCACAGTTGGTTCAACGGGTTTGATATATCCGATGAATTACCGAAGAAATTTTCCCTGGAGCAGTGGGTCAAGCTAGCTAAGGAATCTCAGGCGACTGTTTTCATTGCAGGTTACTAGATGTATACATGATTATACCTTTTCGGCAACTGTTAAAACTGCCTTAGTATGTGCCTTCTTTTATATATTTATTTTTGCTTCACTAATCTGCTACAAAGTAAGTAGATAAAATAAAGTGGTGTATGAATTCAGCTATATATTCATCCTCACGAGAAAAGAATAGCTTATTTTCCATTCTATAATAGTATCAACTTTTGTTAGACGTTATCATTAAATTTCTGAAAGTAATGATGACGATTGTGTTACTATTGCCTTTGACAGTGCATGGAGGCATTGGAGAAGATGGAACACTTCAATCTTTACTAGAGGCGGAAGGGGTTCCCTATACAGGTCTGTGTTGAATGGTACGTTTGAAAGAAAGGAGTGCAAGCCAACTAATAATCACTAAACTGTAGCTGTTTTCTTGCCTTTCTTATAATGGAAGGTCCTGGCGCCATGGCTTCGAAAACATGTATGGACAAAGTCGCAACCTCTCTTGCTCTACAACATGTGAGTTGACTAATCAATGTTCACATTTTTAACCCAGAAAGTATCCTTTATTTCTTCACCCCACACATTATTCCCAGTATGAATGGAATCAAACATCAGTCAGTCTATTGTGATTAAAAGAGTCAGTTAATGTTGCATTATTAGCTGCAAAACAAGCATGTCAGTTCCACAGTCAAGATAGATTTAAGCACAGCATATCTTATGCATAGGCACATTAATACTTAATAGTACTTTCTCCCTTTTTATTACCTTCATAAGCATTTCAATTAAGCTATTGTTTCTAAAGATGAACATTGCTCTTCATATAAAAGCTTGTTTTGGTTATGACATACTTAAAGCAATTGAACTTACATGAGGGCACTTTTGCCTCAAATTATGTTTTGATTAGTTTAGAAAGATTCAGAGACAGGTACAATAGCCATAAAAGCTGGACTATGATGATTCTTGTTTAATTCATGGATCAGTTGACCTGATTTGCTACTCATTGCATGTCCTGTATTTTAGTGAAAGAATGAACTTCTATAATTGAGATATGCATAATTGAACTATTGTGAAGTAGTAAAAAATGCCAGTTTACCACTATTAGATCCCAACTGCAACATACATTAAAAGGTTCCCCGCACGTCGTGAAGGAATATATATATGGAGGTGGAGGTAGTTGAAGCCAAGACTTTAAAACCAAGGGCCTCGCCACTTTGGCTAGGGGTCATGGCATCATGCTTGAGTTATTTCTAATTAATTTGAAGTCTCTAATTTGAACCTTCTATTGCATGGACATCATCTGCAAGTTATAAATATTGTCAACAAACTGATTTTGCATGAACAACTATAAATGTCTAACCCTTGACAAGCATAAAAATTCTTTCTGGATAGCTGACAGAGCTTGGAATCCTTACAATAAATAAAGATGTGAAGAAGAAAGAGGATCTGCTGAAAATGTCCATATCCAATCTCTGGCATGACTTGAAGTCAAAACTTCACTGTGACACTCTATGTGTTAAACCAGCAAGAGATGGTTGCTCAACTGGTGTGGCCAGATTGTGGTAGGCTTTTGTTCCTCTTCAATTCAGTTCTACTCAAATAATATTGGATGCAAATCTTAGAAAATGCTTCTTGTTAACTTGACACTCTGCCTTATGCAGCTGTGAGGGGGACCTTGCCTTCTACGTAAATGCACTGCAGGACTGCCTACCTCGTATTCCTCCTAACAGCCTGTCAAAGGTATATATGTGGACTTCTCTGTTATTGCTCCTCATCTGCAAAGATTTTTTTCCCAAGTCATGGGCAGTATTTTATTTTTTCCAAAGCATAGTAATCATAGTTCCATTTGTTCATCAGTTTGTTCAATAGGACCGTGCTTGCTTTCATTTTTTTAGCTGTAAACCCACAGGTTTGCCATGTGCTTTTCTCTTTATTCTGCATCATTTGTTGTGTTAGTCCTTTCATGATATATATCAGCAGCTGTAAGTATCGTAATAAGAACATGCTTGAGAGACTGGTATCGCCTATCGAGGTAGGTAAACACAAAGCATACAGTAAAAGCCTGTAGTAGAAAAGTCAAAAAACTTATATACTTACATGGCTCCACAAAAATGTAATTTCCGTATGTATTTTGTACAGCATGTAGAAAACTGTGTGAATCATCAAATACAATATTTGATTCACACGGTCCGCACGATGGTTCATACAGTGCGCCGGCTGCTCTTGTATTTGTAATAACTTGTCTTGAATTCAATTAAATGTCGGTGGAAAAGAGCCATAACTATGTAACCCTATTCCTAATAGATTGACCCCAAAATAGCATATCTAAATTATAAGAAAGCCTATAGACACTACAATTGCAGAAATTGCACCACACAAATTTCTACTTGTTTTTTTTTTTTGAAACTGGTAATGTTGTATTCCTCAGCGTTAAGGTATGCTGGAGACCTCCAAAAAGGTAGCAATAAGCTAAGACAAAAGATTAATTACAGTAATCCTAAAAGATCTACTAATTGTTCAGCATTTTCTATACAATGTTCTTTACACCAAAAGTAGAAAATTGCAATGCAGCTCCCTTTGATTTTCTGAATGTTGTTGCATCTATCTTCAAAGTTTCTTCCATTCCTCTCCCTCCAGATATTCCACCAGATACAGTGTGGGATTATTCTCCACCACTTCTTCTGTTTCTTGCTTCCCCCTCTCCTATTCCAGCAACTTAAAAAGTCTGTTGTGTGCTCTGGCATTGACCATTTTGTCTCTGTTAAACTGAGGAACATAGTCCAAAGCTGAGATGTGACTTTACAATGGAGAAACAAATGATTATTTGTCTCTCTGGCCTCATTGCATAACATGGCCTCATTGCATAACATGCATCTGGACACAATTGGCAATCCCTTTTTCTACAGGATCTCATGAGTGAGGCAAGCTTTCCTGATTACCAACCAAGCAAAGCACTTAACTTTAGTAGGAGCCATACTTTCCCATACATGCTTCCAAGGATCTATTTTGTTCTCAGGCATCTGCGATACCTCTTTCCTATAAATTCTGCCTACAAAGAACTTGCCATCCTTATCATGTTTCCATCTAAAAGTGTCATCCTCTACAGTGGTGCCTTTGAAACCATCAATCATCTGCAATAGCTCCACAAACCTGCCTACTTCCCAGTCATTAAGATGCCTCCTGAAGAAGAAGTTCCATCCCTGAGGGGACCAACTATCAGCCACTGTAACCTCAAGGTTAGTGCATATATTGGCCAGATCAGGGAAAACTTGCATTAAAACTTCTTGTCCAATCCATAGGTCCTTCCAAAATAGTATTTTGTTACCAGCACCCACCTCATAACATGAATTCTTTACTAGTCTAGGCCAAAGATTCCTTATAGATCTCCATACAGATGTTTCATAGGAGGTTGATACTGCATTGGTACACCATTGCTCTGTCTGGCCATACTTATTCAGGATTACCTCCTTCCATAGAGCATGTTCATTTTCATTAAATCTCCATAACCATTTCATGAGCAAGCAATCATTCTGCATTTTCAGATTCCTGACTCCTAGACCACCAGCCTCCTTGTGTAGTTGTGCAATCTTCCATTCTACTAAGTGATACCCTTTTCTCTTCGTATTCCCAAACCAAAGAAAATTTCTTCTCAATCGGTCCAACTTCTTGACCACACTTATTGGAATGGGGAATAGGGACATCACATATGTGGGTAGCGAGTCCAGAACTGCATTTATCAAAGTGAGCCTACCTCCAAGAGACAAGTATTATGTCTTCCAGTTTGCCAACTTCTTTTCCATCTTCTCCAAAATTCTATCCCAGATAATCAGTTCTTTGTGTTTGTTGCCTAATGGCATGCCCAGATAAACTGTTGGTAATTTGTCTACCTTACACCCTAAGATACCAGACACCCTAAGATACCAGCTAGTTCGTCCATCTGCACCACTTCTTTAATAGGAAAGAGGTTACTTTTCCTCCAGTTAACGCTTAAACCAGAAATGGCTTCAAAAACAATTAGTATCATCCTGATATAGCGAATTTGTTCAGCTATAGCTTCACAAAACATCACAGTATCATCTGCATATAACAGATGACATACTTCCATATCTACTCCTGTTCTACTGCTAACCTTGAATCCCTTTATCTACCTGTTGCTAATTGCAATCCTCATCATGCTGTTAAAACCCTCCATGACAATGATGAATAGGAAAGGAGAGAGAGGGTCACCTTGTCTAATACCCCTCTCTGAAGGAAAAAAATCCACAGGTTCTCTATTTACAATTATGGAGAACCTAACAGTTTTAATACAGAAGCCAATCCATTTCAACCACCTTTCACCGAACCCCATCTGTTTGAGAATGTTTAGCAAAAAAGCCCAGTTCACATGATCATAAGCCTTCTCTATATCTAGCTTGCACATAATGCCTGGCACCTCCCCTCTCAATCTAGTATCCACACATTCATTGGCTATAAGAGCAGCGTCCATAATCTGCCTTCCTTTAATAAAGGCCATCTGATGAGTGTTCACCAATTTATTTACTACCATTTTCAACCTTTCTGTCTGCACCTTGGCAATGATTTTATAGACCCCACTGATGAGACTGATAGGTCTATAGTCCCTTAATACAGCAGCTCCGATTTTCTTGGGAATGAGAGCGACATAAGTCGCATTGAAACTTCTTTCAAAGACCTGGTGAGAGTGAAAATGTTGCAAAGTGTTCATGATATCTTCCTTCAAAACCTCCCAGAAAGAATGGTAGAAACACATAGGGTATCCATCTAGGCCAGGTGCCTTGTCACTTGCACAGAGCTTGATAGCGTTATGAACTTCCTCTTCTTCAAATTGCCTTTGCAACCATTCTTGTTCCTCATTGGTAATTCCTGGAGCCTCATGGAGGTTAAAATCAGGTCTCCAATTTTCAGAATCCTTGTATAGGTTTTGATAGAAGTTCTGAATGTTCTCTTTTATCACTGCAGGATCAGTAATTGTTTCACCCTCCACTTCTAAAGAGTCAATAGCATTGAACCTCTTGTGTGCTGTGGCAATCCTGTGGAAATATTTAGTGTTCTAATCTCCACTCTTTAACCATTGAACTCTGGACCTTTGCCTCCAAGCTATCTCCTCATTTCTAGCCACCTTCTCAAGTTCCATAAATAATTGAACTTTTTGGACCAGTTCGTCCTCAGTGAGCAACCTCTGATCTTGAGTGGTCTCTAGCATTGAGATTTCATTCAAGATTTCCTCCTTCTTTTTCCTCCAGCTGCCATTATTTTCTCTGTTCCACTCCTTCAATTTGTCTTTTAAAAGCTTAAGTTTAGTGGCTAAAATGAAAGCAGGGGTGCCACTGACCTGAAAAGAAGCCCACCAAACTCGCACCTTTTCTTTAAAACCCTCCACACCTAACCACCACTGCTCAAATTTGAAATAGGATTTTTTAATTTTCCCGTCCCCACAAACAAGCATGATAGGTCTATGATCAGATCCAACATTAGGAAGTAGATTTTGTTTGATCTGAATGAAAAGCTCCTCCCATTGGGAACAAAACAAAAATCTATCAATTCTAGAAGCAGCAAATACAATCCAAGTAATAAATGCCCAAGTTTCTTTTGGGTCCCAATTCTAATACGACCCCCATGTTTCGTCAGCCCATACTACCCCTGAAAGGATTCCTATGGTTAAAAAAGTAAATCCTGAACTAATAACCCGATAACTCCAATAATCCAATTATTGAATCAATGCCATTCTTCATATACCTCAGCTGAACCACCTTTTAAGGTAAAGTAATTCAAGCAATCTTTTGCCTTGATTATAAATACTGTACTTGCCAAGCCGAAGGAAGGCATGAAGTTTAACTCTATCCATCAAGACTATGAAGACAAGAAGAATGGTTTCATGCCAAGGGGAGGATGTTATATGTTGGAAATAAAACATGTCATCCTGGTATATTTTCCATAAACTACTATCATCAAGAAGACTCAGAACAGTACAAAAGGTTCTTAAACAAGTTATCAAAGAAATTAATCCTCTTGGCTGTAGCTGCCAATATTGTTACCATATTTTTGTTTTACGAGCTTTTAGTTTCCCAATTGTTTTGTGAACTTCTCCTACTCCTGGTTATTCGTCTTGCGTGACAGCTTTATTGCTTGCTTGGCTCTGTTTTTTTTCATTTTGCTGTAATTTATTCTCAGTCAATTACCAATCTGTAATACTTTCTTCTTTCAACTCCGAATAATGTGATTTCAGGATACCTTAAAACTATTGTATCATATATTTTTCTTGGTATCTGATGCAGGCACATGGAATGATTGAGATGCCAAACCCTCCTCCAGAGCTCTTAATATTTGAACCTTTTGTTGAGACTGATGAGATAGTTGTTGCATCCAAATCCAGAAATGAGAATGGACACAATTTGCTCTGGAAAGGGGATAGTAGATGGGTAGAGGTCACCGTTGGTGTTGTAGGAAAACGTGGATCAATGTGTTCATTGACTCCTAGTGTAACCGTGAAAGAATCTGGAGGCATATTATCACTGGAGGAGAAATTCCAAGGTATCTCTTCATTGTAATTTTTGTAGTGTAAGACATTATATCGCTTCCACTGATTTGGACTTTCTCATCGTCTCATTTATGCATGTTCCAATATGTGTCCACAGTTCTATGCTTGTAGTAAAAGAGAAAAGAAAACATAAGCAATTAGATGGTCTTGTCCCTAGTAATATCGTTTATTCCGTACCCATAGGTTCATTGAGTAGAGTTTATTGATTCTAGTTGAAACCATTAAAATAATAAGCTTTTTGGGGATACTGTGATTTCTTTCTTGTCAAATGATGACTAAGACATTACGCGGTTCCGTCTGCAGGTGGAACTGGCATCAATCTGACTCCACCACCACCTTCTATTATGAGGTTTGTCATGAGGATTCATCTTGTGGAAACTGTATTAGATATGACTACCAGATTTATGTCAATAAACATTTCTACTTAAAAGTAGTTATTTACCAAGCCAGAAATTGTTCTTTACAAGATGTACTTCTCTGTGTCTCAAAATTACCTACATATTTCTCACAATTACTTTATTTCTTTTCCTTCTCAATCAGTAGTGCCGCCTTGGAAAGGTGTAAAAAGCGTATTGAACTTATTGCAAACACTCTGCAATTAGAAGGATTTTCGCGTATTGATGCATTTGTTCATGCCGACACTGGTGAGGTATGTTATTGCTGAGATTTTTTCAATTGATTGAATAGTAATGGAAGTAAATTTAGTACTTCACAATATCATTAAGGAAAGGTGTCTTTTCCAGCAAGTTGCAGTTCATGATGTGCCTCTCTAGATAATTGTGACACACTCGTTATGTTAATTCGATGAGTGCACAAAAAACCATGGTGAAGAGTTTTTACCACGTGGTTTAGAAGACTGTACTACACTACCAAAATTTTCAAAGTATTCATTGTGTTTATAGGTCTCTTTTCTGTATACCTGTAGAACCAATTTGTTTTTCTACCCATAAGTTGATACAAGATTAATCCCCTGTCCAAATTGGTCTTTTGTGGTTGAGTTGGGGCCAACGCAACCATTTTAGAGGCAATATTTATCGTTGGGTTAATTCAGTATTAGAAATTGAGGAAAACATAACTTAATAAAAGGATTTCTGCAAACTGCAACACTTAACATTCCATACAATTGATAGAATTACTTTTACTGCAAATCAAACTAGAAGTAAAATCAGGAAAGGATGGGTATTCAGATAACTATTTGCAGATGTATTATAAGGATCTAATTGGAGGTGTCGTTGCATTGCGGTCACAGGTACTGATTATAGAAGTGAATACAGTTCCTGGAATGACTCCTTCCACTGTCTTGATTCATCAGGTGATATATCTGCTTCTTCTTTAATGACCAGATATGTGTGCAATTTTGGACTAAGTTTATGCTATTTGTAATTATCAACAAAAGGACTATATACAGTGTCTTATATATAATAGAAGGTTCAGTGAGCAATTCGAATAAGTTAAACTTTAACGATTGTTATTATCGTGTTTGTTGTAGGCACTTTCAGAGCAACCTCCCCTGTATCCGCAGCAGTTCTTTCGCACCTTGCTTGATCTGGCATCAGAGAGATCCATGTGAAATATAATTATGTTAGAAGATTTCAGGTTGTTCATTTCTTTCTTTCTATCTGCTCCATTGATCATTTTCCTTCCTATGTATGTTAATTCAAGACTTTGTAAAATGTTGTGGAAGAAGACTTGCCTTTTCAGGATCTTGTTATCTACCATGGGTACATGTTGAACTATTATAAATGCAGATTACATCTCAATAATTCTTGTTCCTATAAAATGTGTCTATCAAACATGAATCGATTGGTGTGCAAGTTTAAGGGGCCGCATATGTACTACTTTTTACGGGCTATTTTGTAAACTAGATCATCCAAGAGCATTGGACTATAATTATCTCCTACAACTATTCAACCTTTTGAAATTTCCATTAATTTGTTAATGCAATATATGATATTGTTATTAATAATAGGGTAACTTACATAAATCTGGCTAGTTTAGGAACTAATTACTTAGATTCATGCTAGTTTGCAATATTACTAATCTTATCAGATTATATTCGGATACGTCCTAGTAGATATAACTCAGATACATGTGGTAAAAAATTAGGTGTAATTTGTTCTAGATATATTATATCCAAGTGGATTTGCATGTATCTGATTTTCTCGAGCGCCACTATCCTCTCTTGCTCACCTCTTTCCTTGTATTTGGTATTCCAAATACATGTATCTAGTGTAATTCGCATGTATCTAAGAATTTTGCTCGCCTCCCTCCTATCTTGCTCGCCTCTTCCCCTATTTTAGTGTAACAACATAAATATATGTATCTAGGTATATCTGGTTTAAAATCTGACATTAAATTATTAATTAGTGAGGTCATATGTAACTATTTTAAACTATAGAAAGAATTAGTAAATATGGTAGAAATATTTGTCTAACATAGTTTTTCCTTAATAATTAGCACCTTTTTGGTCAGCAGTTCTTAGTTTTCCTCAGTGGTTCAAGCAGTACAACATCACATGGTTTCTCTACTGTAATATTAGCTGCAGCCAGAGGTCATAAGATGGCCAAATTTATTAAATTCTTGACTTTAAATACAGATCCAGAAAGAGAAAAACAAAAGTCTTACCTAAAAGTAGTTGAATGTGAGTCATAATATTTGAATTGTATAAAGAGTTAAATGATGGTTCCAATATAATAGGAGACTATCAATAAAGTCAATTGAATATCTTAATTAATGAATATAGGTAAGTGGGTTAGGTGCACCTTTCGCCTGGTGAAAAGTAAGGAGGCTAATTTCCCCTCCTCCTTCTCGAATGAAGAAGTAGCGGAGACCTTTCTTGCTTATGCACCTTTATTTAGATTCTTCATGTTTTTGAATTATCAATGAATACTCCCTCTAGTCCATATTAAGTGAATTGTTGAAATTTTTTCTATAGCCCAAGATAAATAAATTATTCGAAGTGCAAGAAAATTGTTGTAACTTTTTTCCATATTTTTAAAATACTAGTTTGAGAATAATCAAAATGGCAATAGTAAATTAAAACTTCTGAATGTGTGCCTTATGGATAGTGGGAAGTGTGAACTAAAATATAAAATCTTTCATCCATAGATTATGAAGAAAATAAAAACATAACCAATGAAATAAGATGATACTCAAAGTTTTGGCCTTTGGGATGTAAAATACAAATGTGTGCTAAGAAGAGAGAAGATGAAACTCAAATTAAAAACTAAAGCTTCACTCAATAATATCTCAATTTGCACATTTGTTCAAGTAAGCAACTTTTACCAAGAAAGACAAAAAAACTAGTTAAGCTGACAAACTTTTTAATTTCTTCAATCAATTTGAATTGAGGAAAAATGAAGAAATTACATTATGTTAAGCCCTTGTTAAGTTATAAATTCAATTTTACCAATTAAAAAAAAAAACTTACATTACAAACCAACACAATTTCTTGAAGTAGTAACTCCACCATCCACAACAAGATTATGTCCACTTACATATCTTGATTCATCACTAGCTAAATACAAAGCTGCCTCAGCAATATCTTTAGCTCTTAAAGTTATCCCTTTTAAATTCCCCAAACTCCTCACAAACTCTTCAATTTTCTCAACTTCTTTTTCACTAGGCAATCCAATATTCATTTCCTCTTCTTCCTCTCCATCATCGTCACAATGTTTCCATGCATTAACCAACATAGATGTTGCAACCCCAAATGGTGAAATACAATTAACTCGAATCCCATAACGTCCCAACTCACACGCGACATTCTTCGTAAGCCCTACTATCGCGTGCTTGGAAGACGTGTACGTGTGTGGCCCGAGTCCTCCCAAGACTCCGGCCACACTAGACGTTGAAATGATGCACCCGTGCCCCTGTGGA
Organism: Solanum appendiculatum; assembly: GCA_018342035.1. NCBI lineage: Eukaryota > Viridiplantae > Streptophyta > Magnoliopsida > Solanales > Solanaceae > Solanum > Solanum appendiculatum. Next base: position 271,732 of record JAGDQO010000286.1, on the reverse strand, counting down.
ATCATCACACGGGCCGCGTGCTTCATTCCCAATGCGGCTCCTCGTACGTTAACGGACATCACACGATCAAATTCGTCTGGATCGAAGTTAATTATGCTCTTTTTTTGGCTTGATTGACTGCCTAAAACTCCTGCATTGTTGAATAAGATATCGATATGTCCGAATTTTGAAATTGTTGAGTCGATTAAGTTCTTGATTTCGTCTTCAGATGTTACATCACAATGAATGTAAGTTACTGATGATGATGAAGAAGAAGATAAAATGTTTGCTAATGTGTTGCCCAGGATGTCTTCTACGTCTGCTATTACAACTTTAGCTCCGTGTTTTGCGAAGAGTCGTACTGTTGCCTCTCCGATTCCTCTAGCTCCACCTGTTACAATAGCGACCTTTCCTTCCAACCTGTGGAGGTCATTGTCAAGGGCGGCTCAATAAAATTAGTGGTCTAAAATCAAATTTTATAACAAGCTTTTCAACGCAAGCTTATCTAGTTCTGAATCTTCACAGCTTTCTTTTTCTTGGAAAAAAAATAATATATTTTTTAATCTTTTGATAAAAAAAATCTTAACAGCTTACTATCTGTCTTTAATGTTGATTGTTTCGGTATTTTTTTTGTTTTTATACAAAAGATGAAAATATAAGGTTAATAATTAGCTTTACATGCACAAGCATACATTTGATTAGGATGAGAAATATATAGAAAGCAATCAAAAAAGAAATTCTGTTTGGATTGTTTTGAAATTAAAAAAATTATACAAAAAATTGAAAATATATTGAAATCAACCAAAAAAAGAAAGAAAGAAAGAAAGAAATGAGATAGGTAGCTATAACTTATATAAATTAATTTGTGTATAATTAATTACCTTTTAGTAAAGCTTGGAGAATTAATTTCCATGCCTATGGAATGAACCCTTGCAAATGTTTTTTCAGGCATCAATTGAGCAGGCATTATTATAAAAATATAAAGAAAGTGATAGAAATTATAGAGAGAATAATATGAGGATAGATGGATTGTACTTTTGAGGGGATGGGATATTTATAGGGGATTTCTCATTTAATTAACCACGACCCAAGTTTTGTGGTGGGGTGGGGGTTGGGGGTTGGGGGGTGGGGAGTTATAATTTCTTGGCAATTTCCATTCCTCCAAAACCTTAACCAAATTATGCTTGTCCCTCACTACTAAAAAACAGCTATACAATTTTCACTTTCCATCCTACCCCATGTGGTCATATTTTCATAGGAGTACTCTTTTTTTAAATTGACCGTGGTGTCCAGGTTATCTTTCGTGCACCTCGATTAATTCTACAGGATATCTGCTACTTTCCATCACCAATAAGTATCAGGTAACTCTGTCCACCAAGACTAGAATAGATGGGAAGAAACACAATGTTTTTTTGTATTCGTTGAGTTTTGAACTCAGGTCCTCGACCACTAGGTCACACCCTTGAAGAGTATATATAACATATAAAAGTTAGTTGAAAGAGTAAAAAATGTCTTACGCTTACGTACAATATATTCTTATTGTCTCAATTTTTATATGGTATTGTTTGACTTGACACACAATTTAAGAAAGAAATGAATAATTTTAAAATTTATGGTCTAAAATTTTTCTTGCCCAATTATGTAGCTATAAATCATTTTATTAAGAATAAAAATGAAACTTTATAATTAATTATTTCTAATTATAAAAAATATGACATTCTTTTTTAAACGAACTATAAAAGTACGATACACGATCCGAAATGTGAAAACATGTTATATTGTCAATGTATATAAACTTAAATTCATTTTTCTTTTACTCCAAAATTATACTCCTATATGAATTATGATTACCTATCAATAAGCACAATATTAAATGGTTCTTTCAAATTGTAAGCAAACATGGCCAATTAAAGTAATTGAATTTGCTACCCAATGATTTTTTTTATAACTACTCAATTATAAAAAAAGCTAAATTATTAGTGTTCAATTAAATAAATACCCTAGCTGTCATGGAGATCTCTAAACTAGGTGACTTCACCTAAATATAATTAAGTAACTATTATTAAATTAAACCTACTAATTAATCTTTAACTATTTTAATACATCTACTTATCCCTTCTTCAATTGGTACTTTGTGTAGGTAGATTAATTTTAGGAAAAATCATTTATTTATATCTTTTTGCAAAAAAACGGAAAGGATCAGTTTTTGCTGTCAATAATTGTCTGCAAAAAACTTTTGCCTTTTGAGTCAACGTAGCAACTTTTTTGAAAATAAAAAATAAAAATTGAAGCAAAGGTGTGGTTAATTTTATAAATGATCACTCAATTTTATTTTATCAAAACTAAAATCACTCAGTTATTTATTATAATAATAATAATAAAAAGAGTTATTCAAATTTATCTAAATGTTAATGAAACTATTTTAAAACCAAAATGTCACTCAATTTTTCTCTGAGTATTACGTAAAGTCATTATGAAGAAAACCAAATTTATCTAAATGTCAATGAAACTATTTTAAAACCAAAATGTCATTCAATTTTTCTCTGAGTATTACATAAAGTCATTATGAAGAAAACCAAATTAATTTCATAATTTAGTGCACTAAAATAAAATTTTACTCTTTTTGGATCACTTTACTTATCACATTTTTAATTTTATATGCCCCTTACGAAATTATATGTTTTAACTATCATATCCTTATTTATTATTTTAATAATTTAAAATATTAATCTATTTATTCTCTCATCAATTAATAGTGTCATATATGCATTGATTTTATAAAATAAAAATATTAAGAAATACTCCATCCGTTCCTTTTTATATGTCGCATTTTTAGATTGCACTTGCATTAAGAAATTAAGTAACTTTATCTTTTTACCCTTATTTAATGTTTTCTTAAGTCAACTTTTCAATAAATGATGAATATACTAGATTTCAAAAATTAAAATGCATTTGGATGACTATTTAAATTTTTGAGTTTTTTTTTGGAACCAAATTTTTTCACCAATTGATCCAAAAAAAAATTTTAAAAAATAAAATTTTCCCACCGCAATTTTCCTATATATTTTGTGTAAAAATGTTTTTACATATATATAAATTCTTAAAGCAAACATGACAACATCACAAAATATTCAAATTTCATTACTTCAAATTGATCTAAATTTTTCTGCTAAATCTGATTTCGATCTTGATTTTTCTCAAATTGGCCCTCACAATGTTTTGGTTGAGTCTTCTATTTTTACATCCTTTAAATCTTTTGAAGTGGCATCTTCCTTGATCAAATTTGTTGAAGCTTCAACTTTCAAAATTATTTTTGAATTTTTCTCCATCTTTTATTTTTAATTTGTTTGTTGAGATTTCTTTTTCAAAATCAGATTTTATAGAATAGTGAATGAAGAGAGTAATTAATCAATGTATGAAGTACTCCAATGAATATTAATTGCTTATTAATTTTCCTAGGTTGGTCAAAATATGTATTTTCAAGACTAATTAACTATTCTATCAAGGGTATAATAGGAAGAATATGGTTATTTATACATTGATTTTGTAAAATGATAAGTATTATGATCTAACTATTTATAGAAAGGGATGATATATAAAAAAAATGGAGAAAATATTTATTTTTAATAAGAACGACACATAAACAGAAACAGAGGGAGTACTAAATTTGAAAAGATTCATACAGGTCACAGAATCAAGAACGAATTGTAATCATCCTAATTCCTTTAAGATGGAGCAAAAATAAATAAATTAATGTTAGTCAAATTTTAGAAGATCCACCCAGCTAGACCTATAAGAGAAACTTAGAGGAAAGTGAAACTAGGAAGCTACGAATTAATTGAATTAAAATATGTAAGTTTTTTTTTTCTATATTAAAATATGTAAGTTATAGGCATTCAACTATGTGCATATAAAAAAATATAAAAAAACAAACGAAAACATAAATTAAAGGGAAAAGTCATAGGATGCAACTTGTATAGTAGTCCAAAATAATTAGTTACACAATTATATTTTAGGATCTAATATTAGATTCAATATAATTTCATAGACATGGTCTGATGAGAAGAGATGTAATCATGTACGCATAATTTATTTCTATCTTGAGAAGATAAATACTAGATTATTTCTGATAGATCATTGGCTTAATTATTTAAAGAACGATAAAAAGGTTAGAGAAACAAATAAAAATAATAATAAAATAATCAAAGCTAAAACAATAATATGTAGTAATAAAAATCTAAAAGTAATAATAAAAAACAAGAATAATACTAACACTCTACCTCTTTCCAAAAATAATAATAAAAAAAAGTGCTATACACACGCCAGACACGTAAAGTATATTCAAATATCTTTCATTTTATTTGAAATGTATGAAATTGGAGTTGGATTGAAGATGAAGTTTTGTTCTTGATATAATACAAATCAATTTGAGTGTATATATCTCACGCGAATTATCATGTACGACAAGTGTATCTATTTATTTAACTTTATATAACGTTAAGTTCCTATTTATATACATCCAAAATTGAAAAATATAAATACTAGCTGACGTCAAGTTAAAAGCTACATTTATGTATTATATATGACTATGTTGCGCTAGGAAATTGGACAAGCTGGATTTTGCATATCTATTAGCATTTCTTGGGATTTTGGTAAAGATCTTGTCCTATAAATATATTTCAATTTTGGATATAGTCAATCTTCCAGTATGGGTTAATTATCCAAGAAATATTCACATATATCCATCAATTAAAATTAAGAAAGCAAAATAATATTACTAATTTAAGAAAGAATGGCTTGTCAGAAGTTCATGCTATCATGTGCCTCTGGAATTTCATCTAGGAACATGATCTCCATTTATTTATTTCTTAATTTTATTATACTGCAACATGGCTCCTATATTTTAATTCAAACTCCAAATTTAAGGGATTATTTTGGCCCTTTTTATTTCATTTTTAAATTGACTTCTAGACATTATTATTTTATAAAATACATGTATAAATTTGAATGATTTTATTGAAACAAAAAAAGTTAATGGTAAAAAATACGTCTAAATTATCACTATTTCATTAGTTTCTCACTTTAATTATCTGCTATACTCTTTTCTTACCTGAACTATATATCAGCATTTATATATTAAAACACACCTCGGCCTTTTTTCAACCTAAATTATCACTATCTATGTATTAATTCATACCTTAAAGTTCATTAGGTCAACTATTAGTTGTTCTTCTTTTCCTATCTGAAGTATCACCATTTATCTTTTTTCTAGCTGAATTATCATCATCTATGTATTGAAACACACCTCGAAACTGCTTAGGTCAACTCTCGATACTTGTTCCTTTTTTCTATTTAAACTATCACTATCTACTCAACTAGTTGTGTCTTACTTAATATATAGATGGCAATAATTCAGGCGAAAAAAAGAATTACAACTTATAGTTTAGGTCTAAAATTCGAAAGAAATAATAATTCAAATGTGTTCTTGATTATTATTTCAATTTAAAAAAATGATTCTATTAAGTAATTTTGTTAAGTTGAGTAATCATTATTTTATTTCAAGTTTATGTATACAATATAGACTTTTATATTATGAAAATAAATATTTATATAAAACAAAACATGCATAAAGATATTCTACTTATCGTAAGATCTCATCGAGATGGATACCAAAATATATTTCTTCTTAGTTTTTCAATATTGATATGAGTCAAAGCCACTAGCTGTATTACATTTGTTCTTCACCTAATTGTTTGTTTTCCTAGATTACATTTATTATTACTAAACTACTTGTCCTCCATTTTAGCTGTAAATTCAAATTTCTTCAGATTTCACTCTAGTATTATAAGGGGTATTTTTGTCATTTTCATTCTTTTATTCCGAGATAATAATTTTGATACTCTTATTTCACTCTATGACAAAAATAATTTATTTCGCTATTAATTACTAATTCTGATAGAACTTATTTCAAAATTAGTAATCCATCAAGAAATAAAACTGTATAACATTTTTATCCCGAAACTATATATCTATAATGTCTAGCTACATATCAAATGACCAAAAGGGTCAAACTCACCATTATACTAATTGGTGGAGAACAACGAAGGGCCAGCTAAACGTAGGTCAAACGAGGAAAATAAGAAGTTGAAAACAGATCCATATGGATCAAATCTAGCTCGAATACTGTCAATAATAATAACATACTCATTGTGATCTCACAAATTTACGTGGTTTGAGAAGATAAGATATATATAGATCTTACTCTTATTTTAGTGGAAATAGAAAGATGATATCAGATAGACTCTTGACTCAAGAAAATTATTTTTGAGAACATGTTTAAAAAGAATGAAGGATTAAAAAAGCTATAATGAAAACATTGAGGAAATAACGTACGAACAATAAAAATAGTAAAGATAACCAAGTATAATGAACCAACAAGAGTGAGAAAGCGTCAAAGACTCAAAAGTGGTCCGTGACATTTTTTTTTAATAAAAAGTTTAAAAATGAGAGAGGAAGTTATAAGGAAATTAAATCCGCATCAATTATTTAAAAGGGTAGATAATCAATCAATTGAACTATCAACTATCATAATTCATCGTCATCGTTTTGTTAATCTCATTTCAAATAGTTCAAAAATAAATAAGTACGGTCATCTTCCTCTTGTTTAAAAATAATGGTTAATAGATAAGATATTTTTGAACTACGCTTAGCTAGTTGAAGGATATTAATTTTATGTGAATTATAGTACTTTTTACATAGTTTACAAATATATAAATTTCATTTCAAAAAAATTGAAGATTCCATGCGTAAATTTCCGGTCAAACTTAAACTGTTTGACTCTAGAAAAATGAAAAGTGCCACATAAATTGGAACAGAGGGAGTATTATTTATTTATTTTGGCCAGTATACATAGGGGTGGGGGTAGAGGAAGGGGGAGTTTAGGAAAGTTTATAAGGTGAAAAATCGAATTCTCTCCAACAAAGTAAAAGTTCAAATAATCAATATAACCAACCACTGTATATGACATTACTTATGCTTCACACAACGTTAATGAAGTGTTTTTGTTATGCGTAAACAAAATGTGGTGCACAAAATACGATCAATTAATTCTGTTGATCGAATGAAAATCACTTCTTGTCATTTTCCCTTTCCGACTTGACAACTCTATTTGCTTAACACAAATTTTATTTTGACCTTCGGTCCTTCACATACTATATTTCACTATCCAACTAGCTCTGGCTCAAAATCATACACATAATATAGATAAAAATCCACCAATTCAATCCAATTATAACTTAGTTATACAAAAAGAATAAATCAATATCGACAAAAAATAAAAGTGAAATTAAAGTACATCTTTGACTATAGTATAAAATTACGGCATGATACATGTGATATTATACTATACAAAGTTGTCGTCCTTGCTGGCTATCACTATACATTTTTCTGCCTCTTCATTTGTTTAAAATTAATATATACATATATTTAAATGTGGGAATATGTTAATTAATTAGGAAAAATCTGCTTATTATGAGAAATTATTCCTTCTTACTTTTAAAGATATGATTTCATATTTAGTATTAGAAGTTGGCTAGGCCACATTATTTTATCAATGTATGGTTAGGTAGTAGTGGGGGTGGATTTAGATACTCACTAAATTAGAGGGTCACGTAAATTTAATGAATTTTATTTTTATTATATATATATAATTATTAAAAATATATATAAATATTTAGTTACGAATGTAATGTTATGGATATTGACTTGAAGCCACTATAAAAATTCATAAATTTTTAAATTTTGAATTCGTCATTTTTATGTATTGAGTGGACTTTGACTATATACGTATTATATAATGACTCCAATTGGAGGAATATATTCTTTTTTACTTTTTCTTCTTTTTTTAATTTTTATTTCTTATATGGATTAATTGACGTCTGTTTCTCCATCTTATAATTCCCTTTCTTATTGTTCCTTTTCGAATCTCAGTTTTTTTTTTTAAAAAAACAATTGACGACGGTTTGTCAAGTACTCACTCTGAGGTCAGTGGCGGAGCCAGGATTTTTAATAAGGGGTTCAAAATCTAAAGTAGTAAACACATGAACTAGTCGAAGGGGGTTCGACATCTACTATATATACATAAAAAAATAATTTTAACCATGTATAAATAGTAATATTTTTTGCTGAAGGGGGTTTAGATGAACCCCCTAAGAATATGGTGCCTCCGCCCCTGCTCTCTACTCTCTGTCTTGGTATGTTTTCCTTTTTAGTTTGTCCCAAAAAAATCTTTTTATTATTAAAAATATTTAAACTTGACATTTTAGTTCTTGTATGAGATGATTTATAGTTATACTAATTTCAAAATTTTCTTTTTTTCCTTTCTTAATTTTATGATCAATCAAAGTGCATCATATAAATTAAAACGAAAGCACTACTTGTACAGAAGAATTAGTTAAATTAAATAAGTGGTGTATATTACAAAGACAATGAAATCAAAATAATAGAAAGGGCTCAATATCGACCGTACGTACATTATATAGTTGATTGATTTAATTAATTTTATATATACAGAGATAAAGAGCAAATACATGTATTATTTATGTATCAAGAATTATGAGTGCCACAGCTTTTGCACTATTACGCATCTACAGAATTAATGTCTTTATTATCTTTTTTATTTATTTATTATAGATATTCCCTTTTTGTGTCAAGGAATTTAACAGTATTTAATTTTGCCATTTCATAGGAAAGCTAGCCATTAGGTTCTCTCCACGAAGTTCTTAAACAGATGAGAAAATATATATTATATACGGGGCATCCAGGATTTTCACTAAGGGGGTTTCGGAAAAAAAAAATAGTGCCTAAGATTTGAACTTGGAACCTCAAAGTGAGTTTTGAACACCTCAGTCACTAAGCCAACATCTAATCTTACATTCAAGAGGTTCAAAATCAATATATAGATATAAAAATTCTTAAAAATACCTTATACATACAATGTAATTTTTTGCCGAGGGGGTTCGGGTGAACCTCCTTGACTACCTCTAGGTCCGTCCTGTATATACTCCCTCTGTTTAATTTTACTCGTTCACAATGAACTTTGCATTCTATTTTAAAAAGAGTGAGGGGTCAAAAACACATCTAAATTATCTCTTTTTTTGAGTTTCATATTTGAACTATTGGAAGTGTGAATTTTCTACTTGAACTATCACCAATGGATAACGAAGTACACAAAGTGTGTTTCACTAACCATTGAGTGATAGTTTAGATAGAAACTCACACTTTCAATAGTTCAGATATGAAACTAAAAAAAAAGATAATTTAAATGTGTTTTTTACTATAATATTGTTATTAATGGGTATATATATAATTTCAATGACATTTGAAAAATATAAACTAATGTTAAAGGATGAAATTCAAAAAAAAAGAAAAAAGAATCTCATTTCAATTTACTCAAAACAATGCTAAAAAGGATCCTACATCTAGGGCCTGGTAATACACTCAGATGGGCTAAATACCCATCAAAAAATTTCATTGGACTTCATGTTGCATCTCTATAGACTTTGAGCTCATTATACATGAAGAATGTAGGGACATTTACATTACTGGCCATGTGGGATATTAAAAACAAATCCCATTAATTTAGGAGCAAATTACTTTCTTTCACATAAGTTTTTAATATTACAAATCTTATCAAAATTTGGACTTCGAATACATGTATTTGGTGCATTCAGATACATGTATCTCGGATACATGAGGTCAAAATTAGGTGTATTTTGTTCTAGATACACTGTATCCAAGTGGATTCACATGTATCTAACTCTCTCGCTTGCCTCCCCATGTATTTGTATTTTAGATTGTATCTAGAATATGTATGGTATCTCATATACATGTCTCTAATGTGATTCACATGTATCTGAGATGCATAGACTATTTCACTCGCCTCTCACTATTTCAGTGTATCTGGTAGTAAAATATATGTATCCAGGTGTATCTGACTTGAAATATGGTATGAAATTATTAATTAGTGAGCCAATATGTAATTATTTCAAATTATAGGGAGAATTAGTAAATATGGTAGGAACGTTTGCATAATTAGATAGTTTTTTATAATAAAACAATCAACCGTCTATACTCATTTATAAAGTTCGCTCATTAAATTATTATTTTTATGTCCAAACGCCCCCTAAGAGTGTAACTGAATGGTCAAATTATTTTATCCAAAAGAAGAAAAAAATATAAAGGAAAAAAAAAGAAGAAAAAAGAAAAAAAAAGGACTACATCGATGATTATATTCTCCTCTTCTTGTTTCTTTATTTCCCACAAATCATGAATGTTATCTCATGAGAATAACATTCTTGATTTGTCATCCTCCTCCTAATTGTCTTGTCTTTCTACCTTTGACTCTTTGTCAATCAATATATTCATAAAAATTTTGTATTATAATTTTCCATTATATCAATATTCAAAGAATCAATTAACCATATACAATGGCTTTAATTTCAATAGGCAAGATTTATTTTTGAGGAGATTATCATCGAAGGCGCGCAAAAATTAGAGATATGGGTGCATGTTGTTCATGTCAAAGGGTGCGCCATTTCGATCATCAAGGGAATTATCGTCACCATAATTATATTAATGGTGATGATAAAGAAGATAATATTATTGTTGAAGATGATCATCATGGTGTTGTAGGAAAGGGAGATTTTGGTGCTAATATTAGGTTACATGGATATTCTAAATTAGTATCTATGTATAGTCAACAAGGTAAAAAAGGGATTAATCAAGATGCCATGACTGTTTGGGAGGTATTATTAATTCCTTTATTTTATGGCATATTGTCATTATAATTGTGGTGTTGGTATTGGTTACGATGTGAATTTATCTTACACAAATTTCTCATCAGAAAGGTGAAAGTTCGTGATTTTGAACAGAATATCTTAATAGTTGGACCTGAACGCCTTTAGATTAATGTTTCCATGTTCTTTTGTGTTTCTTGGATTGGAAGTTTAATCATGACATATTGTCATATTTAATTTTCATTCCTTTCATATTATATTAAAATACAACAAGAAGATACAATTTTTTTCGGTTATGTTAATCCTCATGATGTTGATTACTTGAAACAATCTAGAAAAGCAAGTAGATGTAGATATTTGATTCAAACAGTTTTGTAAGTCGTGATTATGTTTTGTTTGAGGCTATAGAGATTAAACCAAATGAAATGACTTAAATCTCAAGAGTGCATGTAACTATTTGATTATTATGGTAATTCTTCGCGGTTTACCTCAAAAAAAAATCCTCATGATGTTCAAATTCATCCCTTGTTATTGTTTGATATTTTTTTCCTGGAAATGGATCATAAATATGACTAATAAATTTATTTTATACATAATGTATTGTGCAGAATTTTGGTGGAGAGAAAGGTTCGTTTTTTTGTGGCGTCTTCGATGGGCATGGTCCATTGGGACACAAGGTGGCGCGCTATGTGCGCGACTTGTTACCATCAAAAATTTCGATTTCGTTGAAAGAGTGTAATAATAATGAAAATGAAATTATTAGAAACACTGAAAATGATGAAGAATTTGATCAGAATTTCCCATTATTTGATGCATGGAAAGCTGCATATCTCAAGTCCTTTAAAGAAATGGATGAACAACTTGAAAGGGAACCTTCAATTGAAAGTTATTCTAGTGGCACAACAGCTGTTACTTTATTTAAACAGGTATTTTATGGGTTATAATGGTCATTTGATTTTTTATTTTGTATTAATAAAGTCATTTAAATAGTTTTTTTACTCAACTTGTCTAAATATCATAAAGTCACAAAAAAAAATTAGTATCCAAATAGCCACTCAACTTTGATAAATCATAGAAAATTCCTCATTTGTTTCATCATAGTGACTTTTTGCGATACGTAGGGAGAGTTGCGTGACTTTTTTTGTTACAAATAATAATTTTGTAACTTCATGATACTTAGGTAAAAATTGAGTTTTGTTAAACAAAAGAAGAAGTAGTTTAGTGACATGGTGTAATAAAATGAAAGTTGAATGACACCTATGAGATTAGACCTTTATTTTATATAGTGGTGTTTAATTGGGCATTGAGACATTGTATCTAAGAAAGAAAAAGGAGAACATTTAACACATACTAAAAGTATATTTGAAACTTATGATTTAAAACATTTCATACACATTCTTATAGTTATAAAAATAACATGTCATTAAAGATAAAACGAGAAGAACCTTATGGTTTGATAGATAATTGAATTGGTGATTTTTTGTTTGTTCTAATTATTAATTGTGGAATTTTCAGGGAGAACATTTGTTCATTGGAAATTTAGGTGATTCTAGAGCAATTATTTGCACTAGAGATGAGAAGAATCAACTTGTTTCCCAACAACTCACAGTGGATTTGAAGCCTCACCTCCCAAGTAAGTGCTTTTAAGAAAATGATTTTTCCTTTTCAATCATTCGATATTCAGAATTTATCAATTGACTCGAATTTATGAAAAAATTACACCAAATAATTTTGGAAATGAGCGTGATTTGAACTTTTGATTTCTGCTTACCCTTTCTAACCTTTAAAGTTAAAAGTTAAAACTTAAAGTTCTACCCATGAGGCAAGTATGGTCAAAAGTCCAAAACTACCCCCTCCAAAGTCATTTGTAAATTTGAATAGATCCATATACACCTTGTCTGACACGAGTACGACTATGTAAGTCATGTCATACCGTACATACCGCACCAATAATCTTTCCATTGGATAAGTCTGAAGGAATCTCATTTATTCCACCATACTTTTTGACGATCTCTCAAGAAAATATTTAACTAAACTCAATTACAAAAAATAAACTTCATGATATTTAACATATTTATTGTATTATTTTTTTTTCATCAGATGAATATGAAAGAATTAAAAATTGCAAAGGAAGAGTAATGGCAATGGAACAAGAACCAAATGTGTATAGAGTATGGATGCCAGATGAAGATTGTCCTGGCCTTGCCATGGCTAGGGCTTTTGGTGATTTTTGCTTGAAAGACTATGGCCTCATCTCTGTCCCTGAAGTTTATTATAGAAAACTCACTGAAAACGACGAATTCGTCGTTTTGGCTACTGATGGGGTAAGTTGAATAACTTACTTGCACTTGCACGTATGACATTTTACGCGCATTTGTATAAACAATTCCTATATAACTCTTCCTATTAAGTCTGATATGATAACTTGAAAAATAGAGTAACAATATGTTACAACCAATTAAGATTAGTTTTTGATATAACGATACATAACTTAAACTCTATTTGTTCGTAGGTGTGGGACGTTTTAACCAACGATGAGGTGATCCGAATAGTCTCTACAACAAGAAAGCGATCAATGGCAGCAAGAACACTAGTAGAATGTGCAGTTCGAGCCTGGAAATACAAATATCCACGCGCGAAAATTGATGATTGTGGAGTAGTATGCTTGTTTTTCAAACGCCAAAAGCCTCTGTTAACAAAATCAATGTCTGAGGTTACTCAATTGAGCTTCAATTATGCAGAATTAGCAAACGATCAAAATTACCCTGACAACACGAAAACGGATGATGGACTTGATACATTGCTTAATTATCAAGTCAAAGAAGGAGATGATCAAGAAATTGATCGCGGAGTTAAGGATGGATCAGATAATGATAACAAGAATTCATCGACAGATCATCTACATTATCGAGGCCAACGAAGAAAATCGGCGATGAAATTCGTGTATCCTGAAGATCATCAATAATATGAGGCTTGTATACATATAAGTAGCCAAAAAAAGAAGAGGTTCAAAGGCAAAACAGAGTGGTAACAGGGTAAATTGATGACAAAATATGGGTTATAAAATGTTTACAATCGTCAGTGCTGGTGTATATAATTTAATCTCTTAAGAAAAAAAATGCAAAGTTGAAAATCACGACATCTTGAGTCATACCAACGTGACATGTATTTTAGAGGGTTAATATCTCATCATGATCTCTAATGTCTCGATAAGAAAAGCATTGGTTCTATGCACGATTTTTAACATCTCACGATATATCGAAAAAAAGCCACATGTACGTGGATTGCCATCATAGCTAAATATCCCAAGTTTTTTTTTTCTCTTTAAACATTCTTTGAAGTGAGAATCTAATAATTACTTACTACTTGGGGTATTGCTATGTACATATCTTATAACTTAATTTTGTAATGCTTTTGACCAATTTTGTACAATTTTAATGTGTTTTTCTTATTTTATATTTTCATATTTTGATCTATTTTTAAAATTCTACAATATTCTTTTAAAATATTTATAGGTAATATGAAGCATTAGTTTGTAAATGACTAAAAGACGATTCAAACATGATTAGAAGGGTGAACACCTAAGTTTTGTACCATTTTACTAAAGTTGACAATTTTTAGCTTATTTTAATACATTTCTCACAAATGGGGGCATATCACTTATTTTTCTTCAATGGTTTTATCTTGTTTGTCGTATAAGCGTAAAAATTTATTTGTATCAGATGTTTAAATCAAGTAATAGACGTAAAATATGTCTTGTCCATATATTATTTTTTGGTATATCACTTGTTTTTCAACATATTGTTTGACTAATACGTATGCAATTTTATTACTTGTGTAACCATAATTTTCATGAATGGATTTCCAAATTCAACCAATATCAATAGTCTAACAAAGTCATTTTACAAGTTCAAAAATCTTGTGGAACTATGTAAAATATTTTCTTATGGTGCTCGAACTTTTCAAAAGTGTTAACAGGTGTGTGTACGATTCTCTAAAAGTAGTGTATTTTTGAAGAATTCGACACAGATACAACATCAAAAGTGAAGAATCGACACAACTCTTTCCCTTTTTCAAATTACCAACTTCTTTCTCCTAATTGCATTAATGCTTAGTGCAACTATCATACAATAGAATAAACCTTCCTCAAATTAGAAAGATAGTTCCATTCTATATTATACCAAACGACATACATTTAGTTTTAATAGAAAAGATAACTTGGTTGTAACACTCTTCCTAATTAGCAGAAAGTAGCAAATTTGTACAAGTTTTCTTCAAGATAAAAACGGCTAACATAGAAATAGAACAAGTGGTGAATAGATATTATATTTTCTTCCTTCTTTCCAACATTTTAGTTTATCTATCGGGTTTATCCATGCTCCATGCATTAAGAGTCTCAATTGTGATTGTCTCAGTACCGTTATTGAAAGCAAGTAAACGTGCTTCATCGAAGATGGCTAGTGCCGGATAGACCCTTGATGTAATACATGTTTTTCCGTCAGCACCAAAGCTTTCGACTACAGAATGATCAATCTATAAAAAGAAGGGGAGGTTAACAAATTGTCAATGCCACACAAGGAAAAAAAGAAAGTTTGAATTTTAAGTACATTTTGTGGAAAAATAAATAACAAAAAAGCTTACCAAACTTCTTAGCGATAATTTTTTGTCTGATAAATCAACATCAACAAATCCAGCAAACGATGGTTTATACATTTTGGGGTTATTTCTGGCGGTTGACCTATCGCAAAATAAATAAATAAATTCAATAACAAGGTTTTCTATTGTAAAGATGTAAATAGAACAATTTATTTGTAAGATTACTAATTTCACACTTTAAAAATTAAAGCTATCCTATAAATATCATTTGAAAATTATTTGGACGATTATTCGAACTTAAAGAAATTAGGTGGGTAGGGGGATGAATAGATGTCTAAAGAGTGAGAAAACTAACCTTGATGCATCAGAGCACATGAGAACCTTGTATTTATTATCTTGAACCTTGAACACTCTAAAGAATACGGGTGTGTATTCTTCCAAGTTTTCAGAAGCCAATGTTAAAAGTCCAAATGGCCCAAGTCCACCTTGAACTGTTGAACCCCTAATGGCACATACATCTTTGGCATAAAGATCGGCCCAACTAGGATCAAATTCTTCTGCATTTTTCAAGCTTGAAAAAGAAAATGTCACTTCAACATCAGCCTGAAAAAGAAAATGAGACTTCAACATCAGCCTGCTATTATATTAACACCCAAAAATTAGTTGGAATGTTGTCTCGACATAATAATTCATACACAAAAGATCACTTCAAAGCATGAATCATTCTATATCCTAGCAAATTCGAAAAAAGGCCACATGATAAGTCTAATGATGTAGGGTGTTTTGATATAAGTTATAGTGGTTGATTTCATGGCTGGAACATGTGACTTATTTAACAAAATAATTTCATACAAAGAGATGCATTATTTTGTAAATCAAAAAAGATAAATTCAAACCTGTGCAGCCGTGATTCCTTCAACTTCAACCATTTCTCCCTTGTCTAAGTTGTGATTTCTTAGCTCAACCTTTTTCTTTCTGAGGGTTTCTAATTCTTCAACAGGCCATTGAACCAACTGTTTACCACTAGGATCAAGCCACAATTTGCGAGGAATAGCCTGAATTCCTGACCATCCTTTCTTGACAGAATCTTGTGGAGCAACATCCGATTCATTAGCCCATCCCCACAAAATTCTTCGATTCTTGCTAGGATCATAGAAAGTTTTTGACGCATAAAAATTACCATAATCCAATCTCAATCCCTTCCATCCATCAATCATTGTATCGTCCGGAATATACCTATCTTTTTTTGTGTCATAAGTACCAATTGTATAATACTCAAATCTAGTAACATCCAAACTAACTTTAAGGACGTGTTTAACGTTCTCACCATCAACTGATGTGTCCAAACCATTAGTATGATTCAATGATACTGGAAAAAAATCAGGACATTCCCAATTTCCAGTCTTGGCAGAAGAATGAAGTGGATGTTGGGCTTTGGTCCATTTTAAGAAGTCCCTACTCCTATATAATATTGCTACTCCTCTATGTCTTCTAACACTACCAACCACCATTCTCCAATATCCATCTCGACCCAACCAAGCTGTTGTTGGATCACGAAATTGGGTCTTATTGATGCTATTGTCAGCAACTACTAATGGATTATTATCAGGCTTGATCCACTGACGAAGTAATGGGTCAGACACATCAGCAGGTATGGCATAGTTTTGCACTTGAGTATTATTAGCATCCACTATTCCGGTGTAGAGAATTACAGGCTTGTTATTTGGGAGAATAGTGACTGAACCGGACCATGTACCATATTTGTCAAACACTTTGGATGGATAAATTGCGTGCTCTAAACGAATCCAATTAATTAAATCAGTGGATACTGCATGAGCCCAAACAATGTTGCCCCATACCGCTCCTTTTGGATTGTACTGATAGAATAGATGGTACACTCCATTGTAATACATTGGACCTAATTAAAAAAAAAGAGCAAAGTCAATAACCAAATTAATAATGAAATGAGATTTTAGCTAAATTTTAATAAAAATTATTAAATATAAAAGTCGATCTTACCATTTGGATCTATTGTTTGTTGTTTGGAGGCATCCAGACCAAGTCCATAAAAAAGAATTAATGGAAAATGATTAGTAAAGTCATTTCAATGCAATTAAAATTAAATTGTTAAGTAAGAAATTTAAAAATTAGAATATTCCAATTAAATCTGAAAAAAAAACAAAAGAAAGAAAGAAGAACAAACATGGAAATCAATCATAGAGCTTAGTAAGTAGCATGTATTATATTCAAGATCATGTTTGGAATCGATTTATCGTGTTATATATGTTATATTTTTTTTTTGTTCCTTATAACAATATTTTTCAATAATATTCAAAGAATATCCGAACAAATAACACTATTATATCATAAATAATCATGATTGTTCATAAAATATCTAGGTAATGTAAGACAAAATATTTGTGTTTTTAAGCATATTATTAACAGAGAAATTTACTGTAGTTTTTAACAGAATCATGCATGGGGACTTTAATTTGTAAGGTCAGTTAACAAATATTTATCGGGTTCAATTGAACCTAATATTTATATGATGTATTTAGATTAAACATAAAATTTAAGGGGGAAAAATAAAACTTATGATTTAAAACATATTATGAATATTCATAAAATTATAAATCATTTTATTAAAGTGAAATTGTTTCTGAATCTAGAATGATATTATTCTTTTTGAGACAAGCTGAAAAGGAAAATATATCACATAAATTAGAATACAAGTAGTAAATATAAAATTTGGAACTCCTATTCCTGAGAGCTTTAAATGTTGAATTATTAATTAATTAATTGTGCATATATTTAAATTATTAATGCTTTCTTGATTACTATTAAACAACATTTATTTTTATTTAGACACCATTTGTTTGGATAAAGCAGTATTTTAAATGAATTGAATGTAGTGTCTGTTTTGGAGAAGATATCATCTAAAACTACTTAGTGCTGATAAGTTAAAATTAGATTTATCATTTACGATAGTTTACATTAATTACATAATAAATAAAAATCTATTTTACCAAAAAAATAAATAAAAAATAATCTATGTCCATTAACGAAAAAATATCAATTTGTTTGTAGGACAAAATTGTCCTTTGACATGGTTATTAGTTTATGTATTATTTTTTGCTTTAATTAAATAAATTTGGTCTAAAATACATGTATATTATTGTATTACTCTTTACAAAGAGGTATAGTACCATTAATTATGTACATATATTTTCTCACATATAAAATAACACAAAGAAAATATTATTTCAACACATTAAAAAAACCCTTAAACCACAATCTATTGATATAGTGGCAGAAACACTCTTTAGCACCACCACCACCTTATAGAAAAAAAAATCAACTAATTAATTTTTGTTAAGAAAAATACATATAAATATCATTTTGGATCACAAAAAATAAAATCTTATAATCACTAAATTTGTTTCAAAAACAAATAGAAAGGAAATGGGAGAGTGAATTACGAGGCAGGGAATCGAATCCTGCCCCCAAACCTTAGAGACAATTTTTTATAACAACAAATTCACATAGTCATAAGTATTAGATAGAAAATACATACCATTGATCCAATATTTAGGCGGTTGAAAATGATAACCAGGTCTATGATATTTTCTTGTAGTCACTGAACTCAATGATTGCAGCTTCATAAAAACTTCATGAGAAGGTTTAATCCCATTAAAGCAAGACAATAACACAATAATGATCACTAAGAAAGGACAATGAAAACAACTCTTTAAAAACGCCATTTTTTTATAGTGAGTATTTTGAAATAAACTAAGAACGAAGATGAAAGGGTGTAGAGTGTATTTATAGAAAAATAATAAAGATTAGTAAGTATTTATAAAGAAAAATAATAAAGATTAGTCAACAAAAAATATAGAAAATAAATGGTCAAAGATTGTTATAACTTATCTACCTATATATCGCATCATTGTCCTCATATAAAAAATAAAAATAAAATTAATATACCAAAATATACGTTATAATTCAACAAATACCTATAATTGCTTCATATTTCCACAATAAACTATATATAAAATATCTTGATCCATATCAATTTTGATCATCTTACCAAAAATATTCATTCTCTTTACTTTTTATACTAACACATGAAATTAATCCCATAATAGTACCCGACAAACGCCAGAAATAATATTGTACATATTTAAATTAGTAAACAAAATACTATGGATATTACATATATATATATATATATATATATATATATATATATTATAAATTAGAGATGTTCAAAATTGAACCGTAACCGATAAGCCAACCGTAAAATTGGCTTATTAGTCTTGGATTATCGGATTTACGGTTGGTCAAGGATTAAAATTTTATAGTTAACTGTTTATCAGTATGTAGGCAGATTACTCAATTTCCATATTGGTTAAACCGTTAACCCGTTAAGAT
This sequence comes from Solanum appendiculatum, assembly GCA_018342035.1. Lineage (NCBI taxonomy): Eukaryota > Viridiplantae > Streptophyta > Magnoliopsida > Solanales > Solanaceae > Solanum > Solanum appendiculatum. The sequence goes on along the minus strand of JAGDQO010000286.1, from coordinate 251,930 downwards.
TATCATAGTAACATTTTTACTATAAGTATATTTATTTAGTAAATACTAATGTGCTTGCCCCCTAAAAATTTAGACTTTCATATCTGTCTCAATGTGATTTACAATTACTGAACTACCAGCTTAAGTAGGGCTAGAAAAATTGTTTTGTTTGATGGGAGATCAATCTAATTGTGAGTGAAAGTGAAAGAAGGGAGCATGAAATGTTGGAGCCAATACATCACCCGATAACCGTCCGTTAATTCCTAATCCGATACTGACCCAATCGATAGCTTATGGATTGGCTAGCTAATCAATATATTTAAAATCAAGTATCTAATAAGCCAAATTGTTAAGCATAATTATCCATCCGATCCGTCCAATAAGCAGACCTATTATAAATATATGTAGATAAAAAAATTATATACTAAATAAAGGGGGTCCGAATAAACTAGTGGTTTAAACTTTAAAATCAAATTTTAATAAAAGATAAAATTTTATTTATTAATATGAAGGTTTTATTCCATTTTAAAAAAAAATCATACGGTTAAAAAATATATTTGAAATCTCATTTTATTTTCTTACTATGTAATCTCATTTTATTTTCTTGCTATGTAATCTCATTTCTCTCTATCCTTATATACCCAAATGAATAATGTTAATTTTTAAAAATATATTTTTGCTAGAAATTTACTGGATATAAAGATAACATTTGTATATTTATAGGATAAATAATTAAAGAGAAAATACTTTTCAGTTGAAAAGTACCATACATATTTATGGTATAAATATATTTTTGTGAAAATACTAAGTGTATATATATATCATCAATATATCATATATATTTTATACTAACTTATATGAATTTTACATATATTTTACTAACACATGTAAATAAACAAAAGATATCATATAGTATATTTATATTGTTTATAGACGTGCACTATATTTGATATATACCGCTAATAAATGATTTGTCATTTATAAAAATAAAATAGAAAATATATTACTTCCAACCACCAAAAATGTGATATGTCAAAATAATAAGTATCCAAATTTAAATTCCAAATATGAGAACAAAAAATTAGAGATTTTTACTTTTACCTATATATAAAGAGAAAAATAGGAAAAAATGTTAGCAATTTATATATAAAGAAAATAGGAAAAAACGTAAGCAATTTTTTTTTTTGAATGATTATATCAACTACAGAGGATAAATATTCTGTCCAAAAAATAGGAAGTTTTGTTTTGGATTGATTCAAGTTGAACTGAATTTTAGAAATCTTCTTTGGAAATTTATTAATAATAAATTTGTTGTTATAAATGAAACCTAATTAACGTTTTTTATTCGTTTAAAGCGAAAGATTAGGACGAGGTATTGTATTGATTATTAGTATTTAGTTTTGCGTATTGCAATAGACTATTGTTTTTGGATTTCTTTTTCTTGCGTATATAAGAATAAAGTTTGTGTAGTATCTATAAATCCCACTTTATAAAATTACACTATTATTATTGTTGTTTATACCGATAAACGAGGAAACATAGGAATTAATGGAAAGGAATCCCAAGTTATTTTAGGAGTAATAACAACTTAAAGTAAATCAAAAGCAAGATTAATATTTGGAAATGATACCTAGCTAGGAGAGTTTCTAAAATAATTTCTTTAATATCGTAAATCAAAAGCGAGATCCAAATCAAATCATTTGAATACCTCCATAGTTACACAAATTTGAGAAAAATGATAACCCTATGTCCCCATCGAGTTTTTTTCTTCTAAATTAATCGAGTTTTGAGCATATCCTCGTCACAAGTTTCACATATTTTTATAGAGATATCATTGATATATCGATCACCATTTATTATTAATTGCTATCTGTTTTATTTTAGTATATTAGATAAGGTTTTGGACCAAATATTTTGTATCATGCCAAGAATGAATAATGTTTTTGTTAATCTTTTACGTAATCTGGTTTTGATGGTTACTTTAAGCAGATCGATATGTTTTTTTTAGTTTTTTTTTTAAGGTAATTGACAGATTTTTTTTTTTATATAGTTGATTATGGAGTTCTTGATATGTTCAAACTTCTATAATCAGCTTAATTTGACAAGTGTTTTTCAAAAAAAGTATACTAGGTGAGAAATAGTTTGTGTTTGACTAATTAAATTTCAAAATACATTTAAGCAATTAGTAATTAGTGTTTGACCAAACTCTTTAAAAGTGCTTCTAAGATTATTTTCTTGAAAGTGTATTTCGAAAAAGTACTTTAGAGGAATAACTGCATTTTTTTAGCTTCTGAATAACAATTTATGTTGCTTGATTATTTGTTTTATATAGTTGATTATGGAATTCTTGATATGGTCAAACTTCTATAATCAACTAATTAATTTGACAAGTGTTTTTCAAAAAAGTATACTAGGTGAGAAATAGTTTGTGTTTGACTAATTAAATTTCAAAATACATTTGAGCAGCTAGTAATTAGTGTTTGACCAAACTCTTAAAAAGTGCTTCTAAGTATATTTTCTTGAAAGCGTATTTCGAAAAAGTACTTTAGAGGAAAAACTACATTTTTTTAGCTTCTCAATAGCAATTTATGTTGCTCCCCAAAATACATATTTTGCAGAGAGAATATCTCATATGGTCACTCAACTATGCATAGTTCTCCTAGAAAGTCACTCAACTATGCATAGTTTTCTTAGAAAGTGACTCAACTTTATTTTATAACCCAAAAGTCACTCAACTAATGATAGTTTTCTTAGAAAGTCACTTAACTATTGATATTTTACCTAGAAAGTCACTCAATCAATTTAAATATTTTTATAGCTAAATTTTATTTAAATAAAGTTTTTATTTAAAAATAAATTCTTAAAAAATGAAAAGATACCCATTAGTTATTAAAAATTATTCAAATAAAAAGGTACCCATTCTTTATTAAAAAAATTATTTAAATAAAACGGTACCCATTAATATATACTATTTATGAAGTCATTCTGCTTCATTTTTATTGTTTTGAAAAGCAGAGAGATAATTAAAAAGATATCCCCCGCCCCCCCACACACACAGAGCAATAAAATTTTTTTTAGTAGAAGCAGCAATAAAATGGGGAAAAAATACGGGAAAAAGAGACGACAAAAAATCAACAACATAAATGAAATATGTATTTAGACAATATATATTGAGTTTCTATTTTAAAAATCAAATAGGATAAATTAGTTCTACTAATTAATATGCCCTTTGATGGATTTATCGGATATTTTGTTATCTTTTATCAATTTTTAAGAAATAATTTGTACCTTTTTATTTCTTAAAATTTAGCTTAAAATAAAAAAAAAACAGTTCAATAAAATTTAATCAAAAAATCATTTAAATTGGTTGAGTGACTTTCTAGGTGAAATATCAATAGTTTAGTGACTTTTAAAGAAAACTATACATAGTTGAGTGACTTTCTAAGAGAACAACCCTTAGTTGAGTGACTTTTGGGTTGCAAAATAAAGCTGAGTGACTTTTTAAGAAAAATATGCATAGTTGAGTGACTTTCTAAGAGAACTACTCATAGTTGAGTGACCATATGAGATATTATCTCAAATTTTGCACTAGCACTAACTTTGCACCAACACTAATAAAGTCAATTGAAGAACTTAGATCAAAGGTGATCTAGATCCCTATTTCAAAGAAACTTGAGTCAATAATTAGTATAAGACTAATTTTCTTCTTTAATTTACGTTAATGAAAATCAAAGATATCAAGTCAAGAATTAATCTTATCTCCTAAAAATATTTCTCTTGCAAGAATTTTGCATTAGCACTCTACTTCGCGATGCTTTTTAATTTTTGTCCCTCAAATCTTTCATTTTTTAGACATGTACAAGGAACTAACATTTTAAAATTTCTTTCATTTTATTGAACATAATAAATCGTATCTCAAGGGAAGAAAATATCATAATTGTTTTATATATGTCGTGAGTGATGGACTTGTGGTGGTAGGGGGAGAGACTTTTGAAAGAAGGAGAAAGGGAAAAAAAATAATTCTTTTTAGATGAAAAATAATGAGAAAGAAGAAAATAATTTTGAAAAAAATAATTAAAAAAGATTTTAAAACACAGATAATTCACAAATTCTATAAGGTGTGAATAATACTTTTATGTGTTGCGCCTTGTTACGAGAAATAGAATTCTAACCTGCAATGTTTGATAACAACGTTGATATTTATTAACATTCAAATGTCTAATAAGAAAAAAAGTTCATTAAGATGTCAAAGAGAAAAATGTGCGCAACTTTAAAAGGTTGCTTATGACGCTAATCGTTAGCCAATAAAGAATATTGTGATCACGTGTATATATTTTAGTTCAATAGAAGTAAAATTGATATTTTATTGCAATTCAACAAGACCAAAACTTTTTATTAAGTGTACAAAATAACTCCTTTCAATTATTTCGAACAATTTAAGAATTTCAATTCTATAATCAAATCTGAAAATTATTTCTTTTCCCTTTAAAATATTTGATCTCTTAAAATTTGTATTCTATTTAATTGTTGTTAACCTCAAAAGAGTAAAGATTTTTTAATGAGGAAAAGATACAAATATTATGAGAAACTATATGTAACCCAACTCTTTTAACCATCTTGGATTTGTATAAATTATTTGATTAAACTTTTTTTACAAGAAAATTATAGTGTTAAGATTATTATGTTTCAAAGTGGCACTCCGTTTCAATTATACGATATGTTTTAAATGAATAAAAATAAGATATTGATGGTCCGTTAATTTCGATGGAAAAAATTTAAATAAGATTTTTTTAACAATGAGGGCATATTTGCAACCAAACTTAAATAGAGGGCAAATTTATATTTTATTTTCCATAATCAAGAGGGAAATTTGAGCCATTCTAGTATCAATATTCAATAAGAAAAATTGATTAAAATTAGAAAAAACAAATAAAATTAAACGCACAACTAATTATCAATCTGATTACTCTTTGATTCATAAGATATTATTTTTCTATAACATCTCAAAAATCTAATATCATTAGAGAGAAAGAAAAGAATGGTATGATTTTAAAATCATCAATAAAAATAGAGAAAATGGTCTAAAATCCCCCAATCTATACCCAAAATTTCAACTACACACTCCAACTTCACGGGTGTCCTATCACCCCCCTTAAACTATTTTAAAGCGAAATTATTTGCTTCCTAAATGCTAGGTGGCAATTGGCAAAGAAGGTGTAGTTCACTCTCATTGAGAGAGTGAGAGGCAAAAAATCTAATTAAAACTTTAATATTTTCCTTATTTCATATTTATTTTTATTTTTTTTTAAAAAAAATTATGTTTCCTTTTATTTAAGTATTTGTTACTTTTTACGTTTTTTTCTTCATTCTTCTTCTCTTTAACAAACCGGCAACAACATCGATGGTGATGGCATCTTTGATCCACCAGGTGTGCTTGGCTCTTCCACTACCAGGTCTCCGCCCCCGTAGTTCTTCCATCACTAAGCTCCCTCTCATTTTCAAATCACACACTTCTCGCAGTAACTCTACTGAAAATTCACTGGAAATAATCTCTGTTATTCCACCATGTGAGAACAAACCCATCAATAGCCAGTTCCGATGTAAACTACCATTTAAATCACCATCACCACATATTCTGTTTTCATAGCTCCAAGATAGGAGATGCAAATTCAAGCTCAAACACAAAATTTAAAAGTCAGATGCATTCTTTATCTCTTTTCTTTTCCAGATCTAAAAAGGTTTTGGTTATCAAATCTACAATGAACATTATATTATACAAAAGTCATACAAAATCTCCATTTTCCAACATTCCTACTAAACTAACTATAGCTAAAAATATAAACCCTAAAATTGATAAAAAGGATTTTTTGGGCATTGAATTGTTAATAATTTTGAGTGAAAATTTCATCAATCAAAAGAGAAAAAAAATAGAGAATTTGAGGGTTGAATCAACGATTATTAAAAGAAAATTGGAAATTTTTGAAGATTGAATTGAGTGGAATTTAGAAAAATAATTTAGCACCAGGTTGATGATGCTATGGCTATAGAATAAAGAAAAAGAATTAATTTATTTTAATATTAAAAAAGGTGATGTGATGTGGCAGGAGCGTGCAGATCACTGCTCAATACAAATCTGGGTATGATGTTTTAAGGGAGTATATATATTTCACTTTTAAAATGTTCAGGGGGGTGATAGGACACCCATAAAGTTGGAGTGTGTAGTTAGGATTTCGGGTATAGATTGGGGGGTTTCAGACCATTTTCTCATAAAAATAATATCTAACTAAATTATTTTAGGGAAAACTTCGTTTGCCCACAAGGCCCAAATAAATTAGCTGTTTTACCTTTATATAAAAGGGGAATTTTCACATATAACCACTCAAAAATAACTTAATTATGCTCCATAGCTATAGTTTACATTCACAAGGTAGGAGTAAGGTTGCATACGCGTCTTCCTTCCGAGATCTCATTTATAGAATTACACTGTGTATGTTATTGTTGTTGTTTCCGTACACTATCCCAATTCAGTTTTTCAAGATTCTTGATTTCTGAGTCTAATTTTGATAAAACATTTTCCTAACTAATATAGCACGGAAAGCCAGTCCTAAATTAGAGGAGAAATATGGGGTAGTAGAGTGTTTATCTCTATTTTCTTTTTTATAAATAAAAGAACGTGCAATCACTATTTTTCTAATACGTACATGATAAACATTGTTCTTGTACAATAACTAACAAACCACATTGAAAAGATAAAACACACCGAAAAGTTCTCTTTTGACAATAGTCAATTTTAACTTTGGGTGACTTTAATCACTTTTTTGGATGAATTTTAAGAACTTTGAAGTGAAACCAAATGTATAATTATGATATCAATTCAGATATTAGAAGTTATTAACTTATTATGCGGTTAACAAAGTCAAAACTATTGTTTTTTAGCCTGTTTGTTCAAACTTTCAAAATTAATTTATTCTTAATTTGTTTTTCTTGTTTTTATGGTCCATTTCAAAAAAAAAAAAATCTCTTCTTTTTTGAACAACTTTTTAATTTCAATTTTTCACATATTATGTTTAAGACCACAAGATTAAGATTGACGTACATTTTGCTACATTCCTCATATCTTTAACTTACCACAAAATTCAAAAATTTCTTTACTATTTTAAACTCCGTGTCCAAATAATTTTTTTTTGAAATATAGGTTTAAAACAACCAATTCACTTGTGGGCTTATAAAGTTTGTCTTTTTCTTACAAACTTGTAAAGGCCAAAAATAAAGTGCTAACTGCTAAGTTGCCAGTTTAGCTTTACCACTGATAGTTTCTATTTTTTAGTCTATGGGCATTTTCACATTGTTGCCTGCAGGTTCTGTTGCTTCCTCTGCATTTACATTTTTGTAGGCAAGGAACAGGAAAAATGTCTATTATTGTGTAGGTGTTAAGTTTCTGAATTTCTGTCAGTTATACTTTTAAATTTTCAAAAAATGATCATGCTCTCGAAACACCTCAACTTTGAAAATGCACATCTAGACAGCTTATGTTTGGTTTAAGTTGACCTCATAAATACGCCCTATTTTGAAAATGGACATCTAGAATACTTGTCACCTTTCACCTAATATTTTTTTACCTTGCTAAGGATTTTGAACCCTAGTGTCCGGGGAATCGTAGTAGTTCTGTTGAATTTGATTGACAACATGAGCTTTCACCTTGCTGGTGAGGGTTCGCTTCTCCACCTTGTATTTCCTTCCTAAAGAAAAAAACATTGTCTCGCGACTCCCATAATTCACTTTATGCTTCACATGTAATCAGGTAACTCTTCCCAACAAGGCTTCGTAAGATGAAAAAAATCACCTAATGTTCATTGACTGTTAGGTTACAGATTGAATGGTAAATGTGGAAACATACAGGGGTGAGCTATAGGTTATAGTCATTCTCAGCATCCCAAGTGGAGAAATATGTTTATATTTTTGTTACTGATTTTGTTTTTATCATATCCAACCTTTTGTCTGTTAATGTGTTGTATTGTGTGTTGGTTAGCTTGCTTGTAATAAATTTCATTTTTCTCTTATTGTTACTATATGAATTTTTTTTCCAGGATGGTAGGAGGGAGAAGAACCGAGACCTTTGTACGTGATTCTGCATCATCATCATCAACCAACCAGAGAAGAAACTCTGGAGGATTTAGATATTTGACTAAAAACCAACTTGGCAGCGTTATCTTTGGCTGCAAAAAGTATACAATGAATGAGTGTATACTAAACCAGCTATTTGGTTAGTTATTTCATTGCTAATATCTTTCCTTTGTGAAAACAAAAAAGTTAGGACAGTTGAGAGTAAAGGCATATGTATATGGTTTACTAATTAATTTTAGATGTCCTTTTGGCTGGTTATATGTGAGCTGAAATTTGTTATATGTACTTTTGAATCTTTCCTTTTTTCGTGTAGGTTTGCCTGCTCCACATTTTTTATATGTGAAGAACATAGATCTTGGTCTGCCGTTGTTTTTGTTCAACTACAGCAATCGGGAGCTTCATGGCATCTATGAAGCTGCAATCTCCGGAAAAATGATCATCAATCCATATGGTTGGACGTTAAACGGTTCTGGAAGAACTGACTATCCTGCACAGGTTTTATGTTATGTTTCTTCATATGTGGTTTATTTGCTTTTGTTGATGCTTTCCTTTTTATACTTTCTTGTTTATAAATGAAGGTTCAAGTACGTCCGCGTCTGCACTGCAAACCATTGGCAGAAAATCAGTTTAAGCCTATGATTGAGGATAACTATTACGATGACCATCATTTCATGTTTGAGCTAGATCAAGTTCAAGCTGCCAATTTGATCTCCAAGTTCTCCTCTTGTATATTGGCTCCAATCAGAAGCATACTGCAGAATGCAGCAAATTGGAGAAGTGTAAACCAAGGTGTAGTTTTAAGAAATAGGGAAGATAATGACAAGCCGCGATACGCTGCAGAAAGCAGCAGATCAGGATCCTCTATAAATAGGCTTATTGTAGAGTAAAGCACTACTGCAGTGATGAATGCTACCAGAAATGATGTAAAGATTGGGAAAGAAACTCTTCATCAGAAAGCTCAGATACTAAGAGAGGTAAAGAATGACGAAAGATCATCTGACTTGGCTGGCTATCCTGCTGAGTCAATCTTCCTAGTCGGAGGATATGATGGTATATCATGGTTAACTACATTGGAGTCCTACTCACCTTCAAATGACGTGGTGAAGTCTTTGAAGCCAATGCATGCAGTTCGATCATATGCCGGAGTTGCAAAACTCTGTGGAGATCTTTATGTATTTGGTGGTAGCGATGGTGGTGCTATTGGACCCGGAACCTTGTGGTACGACACAGGTACACCCCTAACACTCATTTCTTCTCTGTGCCACTTTTTCTAGTGTCTTCAATTGCTCATGCTGATGTTATGTTGCTTTTGTGCAGTTGTATCATATAGACCAGCAGATGACAAGTGGATTTTACGTTCCCCTTTGAATAAGAAAAAAAGTGCTTTAGCTGGTGCTGCTTGGAAAGACAAAATCTTTGCAATTGGCGGTGGGAACGTGATTGAATGCTTTTCAGAAGTTGAGATGTATGATCCTCAAGTCGGACGTTGGCTTAATACTAGGCCCATGTCGCAAAAGGTTAGCTTCAACCTCCTTGTATTTTCATGTACTAGTAATTATTTGTTTCAGCAACAACATACTACAATATGAAAATTTGAGTAATTCGCGATGAGAAAACTTTTACTGTTACTGCTGTCTTACATAAACACGACTTTGTCTTCTATGCATACGTACTTGCAGCGATCTTGTCTTGCTGCAGCAGAACTCAATGGTGCGTTATACGCTGTTGGTGGATATGATGGAAGCAATTACCTTGCGTAAGTTCCAATCTGTTGTACTTGTTATGCTGACTATGCGTCTTTTAGCCATAGGAACTCTGTCTCTTATCTCTTTTCTGATAACATCTTACTACAGGACTGCTGAAAGATTTGATCCAAGAGAACGTTCGTGGGCAACAATAAGAAGTATGAGTACGAGAAGAGGATGTCATACGGTGACTGTGTTGGATGGGAAGTTGTATGTTATCAATTTTTCGTGCTTTTTGATTGCGTATCTAATATTACAATGCATCCAAAAGGAGTCGAAGGGGGCAAGGATCGTGTGCTATACATGCATTATTGTGTATCTCAATATTGTTATTTACTTTTAGCTTCACAACTGTTATGCAGATATGCACTTGGAGGGTATGATGGGTCTACAATGGTAAGTAGCACTGAAATATATGACCCCCGTCTTGCAACATGGATGGTTGGTGAGCCAATGCAGCTCGCGAGAGGTTATTCAGCTGCTGCTGTTCTACAGGACACTATTTATGTGATTGGAGGAGTTAAATCTAATGAGGAAATTGTAGACGTGGTACGTATAACATCTTTTTAGTTGTTTTATTCATCATGCTTGGTTAGTTTCCAATATATGTACACGTACGTGATGCTCCATGGTAACTAACTCCCAGATCATGATTGCAGATTGAATGTTACAAGCACGGTGAAGGCTGGAAAACACTCAACTTGACAGGAATAGGAAAAAGGTGCATATGCTCAGCTATAGTCTTAACTAATGACTGAGCTCTGCCTTTCGAAATGCAGAACTGCATCTTCTTACTCATCGTTTGATCGATAAGTTATACTGTTTTGACATTTAGCAATTTTTGAAGCTTAAAAACACTTTTTGATCATGACAGTACAGCTGCAATATTGCTTAGCCATACTTTGCATATGATTTCACTCTTATGAAATATTTCGTAAATCTATAGTTCCTTTCATAACATATGCTCAACGAAACGTTGAGTTGAAATCAGACAAGCTCTCAAATACTATGGCCAAACGCGTAGTTAGAGTTTGGAGAATTTGGTAGCCATTGTGGTATCATAGACCTTGAGAAAGAATCGAGTTCTGGGAATGGAGAATCTGTTCTGGCAAATGCCGCCAAGTATTGCTATAAGTGTTCTCTTGACGTCTGAGTTAATGCCACCCATGGATACAATCTCAGCAAATGCAGCTGGCTCTTTGTTCCCTTCAAATGATATGTCTACTGATCCTTTCAGTACAACCATCACGAACTGCCAAAGCACGTACATAAATGTTAAAACGCGGAATATATAATATCATCTGTTTCCTTGTTTTGTTACTAATTCTGGGATAAGTTATACCATTAGTACCAACTACCAAGATAAGTTATCTCGATCAGAAGGAGGGATATATTAGTATCGGAATTAGTTATCTCAGGATCAAACAATGAAAATGACAGAAGTTAAAACATTGGATCCATTTTTATGATACACTTTTAAGGGTGTATTTGGCAGCATATGTTACCTCATTTTGTCAGAAAATATTTTTCAATTTTTTCATGTTTGGTAAAAATGAGGAAAATGATTAATTTCCTTAGTTAAAGTAAGGAAAATAAGCTCCACAGATAACATTCAACATTGATTATGTCCTCCTACCCTCGTATACACCTCATCTTTACCCACACCTCCGTAGCCTCCATCTCCTCCCATCCTCGAACACACCTCAAGAAAACATTTTCCTTCGTATCGAACACGCCCAATAGTAATTCTCTCTCATATTATTGTGAGATTTGCTCAATCATGCACTACTAAAAGAACACTAGAATTAGCTACGAACTCCATTGCTGGTCCATTGCTAAGATGGCCGAAATATTATTTTTGTGGTTTAATTAGCAGTAATATATACAGTAACACACATCATTAATTAGTTGTTGGGATCCCAAACAACCTCATATATATATATAAAATATATATATAAATCCACGTGGGCATTTTCATTGTGGTCAATAAATAGATCAATGTTTTGTTCCAATATAGTTGCATTGACCTCACAAACTCCACACGCCACACCAAACCAACTTAGGTATATTTTGGATAAGAAAAGTGTGAACCATTTTCATCAACTACTGATCCCTATCTATCTTCACAACTTGAAAGTAACAAAATCAAAATTAAATATTTTTATACGAAACATAGATATAGATGTAAAAATCGTTTAAATTTCAACAAATATTAGATTCTGATATCTATATTTCAAAGATACGATTATGTGCACTATAGGCTTTAAAAATCGCAACAGTTGAACTCATCAAGTTTAAATTCTGAATCCTGCCTGACAATCAACCATAATAATCATAATGAGAGAAAATACGTACGTTTTCGGGTTTTCCGATGATTGAAGCAACAGCTTTGGTGGCTTCAGAGAAGAAATCAGAAGTGTCTACTCCATCAAGATTAACGTTTGTTGTAAGATTAAAGCAAGGCATGATTTAATTTCTTATTTCTTAGCTATTTTGCTTGCTATATGTATGAAGAATTTTAGTAAAGAAGAAAGTGTGTTGCTTTTTAAAAAAAAGGCTGTGAAGCTTTTCTATTTATAGAATCCGAAACTAGATAATAATAATAATAATCAAGTGGCTGCAACTTATTCCCTCCGTCTCAAATTATCGATCGTGTTCTCTAAAAATAATTGAATCCAAAATTAGAAAAAAAATAATCATAAAACTTATTTCCTTCGTCTCAAATTATCTGTCATGTTAGCTAAAAATAATTGTCTCAAATTACTCGTGTTAGTTCAAAATAAATGAACTTTTATCAAAGGATTATTTGACAAATTTACCCCTTTGCAATTTCCCAATTTTTTGTAAAAATTAAAGATAGTTGAAAAATTCATTTATTTGAAAAATCTAGACTCTTTACTCTATTCATTTTGAACTTTGAAAAATTCATTCATTTTGAATCATAAAAAAGTGCCGAAATTTATTTATTTTGGATTGGAGAGTATTTATTTGTCATTTTAAAACTTCAAGATAAAATTAGTTATTCTTTTTTTCATTTTACCTTTATTAGTAATTGTTCTTGAAAACTATAAACACTTCAATTATAAAGTTATAACACATAAATAGAGTAAATTTTCAATGAAAAGAAACGTCATTTTTAATTAATATTTTCTTGAGAGACGTATAAAAAAAGACACGATAGATAATTTTAGACAGGGAGTACTTTTTTTCTCATCACCCTTTGGTACCAAATAATCCGTGTCTTTTTTTCTTTTGTTTTTTTCCCTTTTTAGTCATGAGTAAATAAGTAGAATTTTTGTATTCTTTCTTTTTGGAAATATACCATGTAATGAGTACATGTCTTGAAGAAAAAAAAAAAGGTACATTTTTTAATTCTAATAATATATTTATTAAAGTTTGTTCAACCGCTACCACAGAGCCAAATTCAAAATCCACTTTCTTTCCTATGATCATATCATATCTTTTTAAGCAAGTTTTATATATTAGATTATTAGTATATGAAATACCCTAGTGGCATTGGCCCATGGACCCAAAAAGAAAAACAGAGATAATAAAGAGTTAGATTCATTGCTCAATTTGAATTTGGCTATATTTATGACATGTTTTTTAATTTATTTTAGTAGTTGTGCTTGACTTGACTTAAAACACAATAAATGAATAGATTAAGCTCGATCACTTTATTTAGCTCGACTCAACTCAAAAAAATAAAAAAAATAAGTTTGTCTGGGCTCAATGCCTTGGTTTAACTATAACTAGATAACAATTCGAAAAATTTAATTAATTAATTAATTAATATTTTTTGGAAAGTCATTTTCCAAATTAAAGAAAAAACGTTATTATGATGTGATGATGCAGTGAATATGTTGTTTTGTTTGACTTTTTCTTATTGATACATTAACTTGTGTACATTAATTATCCACTTGGAACATTTTAATTTAATTAATTAAGTCTTTTCGTCTTACACCTTATTTGGATGTTTGTTACTTATTATTAGTTTAAATATAATATTTGTTTTGATTGTTATTTATATTTTATTATATCGTATCATTTAAATTTATCGTTAGATAACGGTGAAAAGTTTCATTTTGTGTAACGATCAATTTGGTGTAATCTCCTTTAATAAATTTTTTTCATTTTTTCTTTACTTATTATTTAATAATTAATCACATTTTATCTTTTACCCTACTTTTTTATATAGCTTTATCATGTACCCTACTTTTCTTATAGATTTATCATTCAAATTGTGTAACAATGAAGAATGATACAATCTATCCAAATATTATATTAATTAAAAAAATATAATACAATACAATATAACATAATACAATACAACACGATACAGTGAAACTAACCATCATTCAATCAATCAGAGTGCAATAGAAAAAGATAGAATAGACATTCGAATTATGGTTTGATGTTTTAGTGAATATTTGCTTTTGTTTAATTTGACTTTTGTAGCCACAGTCTACACATTAATGTGATCAATTTGAAATTTTCAATTAATTAATTAAGTTTTTTAGAAAAGTTATTTTCCTTAAAAATAAATAAATCAATAAAAAAGTGCTAGACACTCAAATTATGATATGATATGTTGTTTTTGGGTGACTTTGCTTTATTGCTAAATATTAATGTATACATTTATCCAATTTGACAATCAATTAATTAATTAAGTTATTTTTGAAAGATATAATTTCCTGATAAAACAAGAGGCATTAGATATTCGATTATAATTAATTATGGTATGATAATGCAAATGAATATGTTAATTAATGTGTGTACATTTGTCCAATTCGAAAATTTCAAACAATAAATTAAATTATTTCGAGAAGTCATTTTCATGATTAAAAAAAAGGTGGTATACAAAAGAAAGTTTCAAGCAATTAATATACGATTTTTGTTTGTGTGACTTTGCTTCGTTGGGTACATATTAATGTGTGCACATTTATCCAACTGCCATGATTTATGGTTGTAATATAAAATAATGGTGGTGGATTCAATTTATTATTATTATTTTCCTACTCAGTGTCCGTTGATATTTGCATTGAAGCTTGATTATTTTAAATTTGTGTCATGTAGGTCTCCATTCGAGAGGAAGCGCTCCATACTAAAAAAAAAATTATTTTCAAAACTTAAACTCCTGACCTCGAGTTAGAGGATGAGCAGCTCTATGATCCATTGCATACATCCTTTGATGGTGTGATGGATCTAATTCAAAATTGGATGACTTATTATTTTCTCTTTTTTGTGGATTATCATATTCTTAGACCTTATAACTTCTTCTTCTATTCTAATAAATGGTATTTTTAATTTGGATATATTCTTAAGAACCTATTTATTTCTAGAAAATAAGGTATTCATACTAACTTACTCCTAATCAAAGAAAATCTAATTAATGAATCTTGATTATATAAACAGTAATTTTGAAAGAATAAGATCAACTTCTTCTTAAAATATTAAAACATCACTTGTTATTTTGAAACAAAATGAAAAGGCTAAAACACCATTTAATTTGAAACAGATGAAGTAATAAGTTTTTAAAGAAAAATCTTAGTAGGGTCAATAGGTTGATTACATGAATTTTTATCTTGTTGGTGAGGATTTGTTTTTCCACCTTTTAATCAAGACTAAAACACCAATTTATTTATTAAAAAAAAGAGTTTTGAAACTGTATCATGATATTTGAATTAATCTGCCCACTTTGTTGGGCAATCTAATGATATAAAAATGATTATTTAGTCCTTGATAAAAATAAAAATAAAAAAAGTTAGTCAAAACTTCACTATAGATGTTTGGGCCACTCATTTTCTAGGATAAAAATTGCTATCCATCAATCAAACAATTAGAAATATTTCTTGAAAAACAACCAAATAGAAAAAAAAAAAATAATAAATAATTCAATAAACTTAGTCTTTGATAGCAAGTTATACTAAAATTAGCAATTCTAATATTTTTTTAATTATTGAATTTGTTATATTAAAAAATAATATACATTACGTAATTTTAAAGAAAATATTGTTTGTTTACAAAAATATCTTTCATATACCTTATTTCATAAGGAAAAAAAAAAGATTTTAGGGACTTGAGAATATTTTATTGTTTTCATTATTTTATTTAGAAATAACTGATTCTGATATTATTATTCCACGATCTGACAAATATAAAATAGTCATGACTTTGGCATTTATATTATACCAAAATTAATAATAGAAACTTAAATTATTATCTAAACATTATTTATACTGGTCCAGCATATCAAACATTGGAGATTCAATATTTTTGTCCCCCAATGACAAAAAAAGAATGATTATTTAATAATATAAGGAGAAGCCACCAATAATGGATTTGTAAATGATGACAATACTGAAGTATAGCACTAGTTCTTCTTGAATAGCTGCTCAAGTTTTTTTAATAAAAAACAAAGCATTAAGTAAATGGAAGAAGATAGCTGTTTAAATTACTGCTGTGCATTTCAACTGAAAAATAATAATAAATGTTCATCTTATTAGTTAAAAATAGGGTAGAATAAATAATTTAGGGAGATGTTGGTCTTTAGCATTTTAATATTAATTTTTTGGAATATTAAAGTTGTTTCTAGAATTGCCAAAAATGTGCTTAACTCCTCTATTATCTTTGTTTGTCCGTTAGTGGACTTTTGAGCATTTCATTGTGTCTTTAGAGCAATTCATTGTTGCAATTCTACCAATGGCTGGCTTTGACCCTTTGGCCAAGAGAGGTTACATTTTTCTATATTATCTCACTCTTTATTCCCCATTATTCTTTGTAATCTCTAGGGCATTTATCTTCTCTATTTATTACTCCATTATCTTCTTATTGATTGCTAGGAAGACTTCTTCTACTATAAATAGTGGTGGTATTCATTTGTTTTGAGAACACAAGAAAATATAGAGTGCATAAAAGTTAGTCAAAAAAGAGAGTTCTTATTTGTTAGAGGCAGGGTGTTCTTTTTGTGAAGCTTTGGACTCAACTCTTGTTCAGAGTTTGTTGAGTTACACTTTGTGATTAGGTTGTTATATCCTGGAGGAGACAAGTCAAGAAAGACTACTGCTGGACTGGTGAAAAACATTTGTTGCAGTGGGCTTGAATCTCCTTAAAAGAGAGCGAGATATATATCCGAATCTCAGCATGAAACAGGCACCAAAGCAATGACATGAAAAGTTTGATTCCTGCATGATTGAAAATCGTTTTAAAACAAATGAGTGTGATAAGTGCATATATCATAAGTCTTGGAATAATTCACATGTGATTATTTGACTATATGTTGTTGATTTATTGATCTTTGGCTCTAACATGAATATTATTGATGAAGCTAAAAATATTCTTAGAAGCCATTTCGATATGAAAGATCTTGGTGAGGCAAATTTTATTCTTGGAATAAAAATTACAAGAACATGTAATGAAATTTTTCTTGACCAGTCACATTATGTTGAGAAAATTATGAAAAAATATAACTTTCTTGATTGCAAGCATGTTGTAACTCCTTTTGATTCAAGTGTTCACTTATTTCCTGTTGAAAGTGAAAATGATGTAATAAATCAAAAAGAATATGCTAGCTTAATTGGAAGTTTGAGATATGTGACTGATTGCACTAGGCATGATATTGCATATGCAATAGGAGTACTTAGCAGGTTTACAAGCAAGCCAGGTAATGAACATTGGCATGCTATAACAAGAGTTATGAGGTATTTAATTGAAACAAAAACTTGTGAATTGTTTTATAAAGAATATCTTGTTGTACTTGAAGGCCTTTCTGATGCAGATTGGAACACCTTATCATGTGATTCATGTTCTACCACTGGTTACATTTTTACTTTGGGTGATGGTGCTATTTGTTGGAAATCAAAAAAGCAAACAATAATTGCTAACTCTACCATGGAGGCTGAACTAATTGCTTTAGCTTCAGCTAGTGAGGAAGCGAATTGGTTGAGAGATTTATTATTTCAAATACCTTATTTTGAAAAACCAACTCCTCCTATTTTAATTCATCGTGATAGCACTGCTGCAATTGGTAGAGTTCAAAACCGTTATTACAACGGTAAATCCAGACCTATAAGGAGGAAACACAGTAATGTAAGATCGTATTTGACAAGTGGTACCATTAATGTTGATTATGTCAAATCGTGTGATAATCTTGCAGATTCTCTTACTAAGGCCTTAACAAGAGAAAAGGTCTGGAGCGCATCGAGGGGAATGTGATTGAAGCCTATAAATCCTTGAGTCATATATGAGGAAACCCAACCTGGGGACTAGAGATCCTATAACCAGGTTCAATGGAAAAAACGAATCATATGATGACTTGTTGTGAAAAATGCACTATTTTTTATTCTCTCCCTATGATGTGAGTGCATTGTTTCCTGTAGTGATTTGTGCAGGTTTAGTTTACAAAATTCTTAATGAAAATTTGTATCCCGTATGGGTGGAGTGTTAAGCTTACAGGAGCACTCTCGACAGATTTCACCTATGTGAGTGTGGAAGTAAGTCACTTCCTATGAGAATTTGGCTTATTCTCAAAAGCACTCATGAAATCGCGATAGCGTAAGGCCGTAATGTGCTTGCTTTTAAAGCTCATGTCAACACCTTGATTATTGTGTGTGAGCGGTAATATTTTATTTCCCTTAAGCAGTCATGGTTCAAGTTTGAGATCACTAAGACTCTGTAGTAAAAGTTATAGTTTCACTAAGTAAAGGTTCAATGCAGAGCACACCTTCATTATGCATAGTAATCTTCCTTTAGCTGATAGACTCTCTTATATAATATTAAAATGAGTGGGGAATTATTGATCTTTAGCATTTTAATATTAATTTTTTGGAATATTAAAGTTGCTTCTAGAATTGCCAAAAATGTGCTTAACTCCTCCATTATCTTTGTTTGTCCGTTGGTGGACTTTTGAGCACTTCATTGTGTCTTTAGAGCAATTCATTGTTGCTCTTCATTGCTGCAATTCTACCAACGGCTGGCTTTGACCCTTTGGCCAAGAGAGGTTACATTTTTCTATATTATTTCACTCTTGATTCCTCATTATTTTTTGTAACCTATGTAACCTCTAGGCCATTTATCTTCTCTATTTACTATCTTGGAAGACTTCTTCTACTATAAATAGTGGTAGTATTCATTTGTTTTGGGAACACAAGAAAATATAGAGTGCATAAAAGTTAGTCAAAAAGAGTGTTCTTATTAGTTGAAGGGAGGTGTTTTTTTTGTGGAGCTTTGGACTCAACTCGTCTCCAGAGTTTGTTGAGTTACACTTTGTGATTAGGCTGTTGTATCCTGGAGGGGACAAGTCAAGAAGGACTACTGTTGGACCGGTGAAAAACATTTGTTGCAGTGGGTTTGAATCTCCTTAAAGAGAGCGAGATATCCGCGCCTCAGCTTGAAGAGATTTTACTTTCTTCATTTTTATTTTCGGTTGTAATTGTAATCTTGTAATTTTCACTAACAGGGACTAGCAGGACCTTACTGTTGGATTCGAAAGTGATTAGGGCGTCATGCGGAAGCTTACAATTGCAAATCATATGGTTAATAAATTAGATGACAAATAAAAACATACTAAAAACATATTATTATATGGTTTGGCCAATTGGCCTACATATGAAAACTTATATAAAAGAAAGTACAAAACTATTGAGAGAAAAATCTCCCCATAGACAAAACTCTTAAATGTCTACATTGTGGATGCTATTATGTTCCTGGTATGAGAAGAGGGGTCTTCAATTTATAGAATTTCAAACTTTTCCTCTAAGAAAAGAATAAACCAAATACGGAAGAGAATTATATTTTCCTTTAAAGAAAAATTCAAGCATTTATGGTAATACTTTGACTTTTCTTTAAGGAAAAAATTAAACTTGAAATATAGTAAGAAAATCAGGACAAAACCCAAACAAATCTCCCCTTTTGGCTGGATTTTCTTGACAAAACTTGATCCACCTTCTTCACATGCATGATAATCTTTGTTCTTCACATAGTCTTCATCACTGCTGCTTGCCATAGTTAAAAAACAAGGTTTTAAATATATGGGTTAAAATGGTTTTAAAATGTTTATTTTTATTTTTAAAAATTGCAGCAACAGGAATGTTGAAAATATGGCTTAAATTTCTTCTCCACATGTAGTTGGAAAAAAATCATCTTCATCATCAAATTTGTTGCAAATTGATTTGAAACCACTTGAATATGTCTTCAACTTCATTCCATTGGATCTTTGAATCATGTGCTCTGATACCACTTGTTGGGTTCGAAAGTGATTAAGGTGTCATGAGAAAGCTTACAATTGTAAATCATATGGTTAATAAATTAGATGACAAATAAAAACATACTAAAAACATATTATTAAATGGTTTGGCCAATTGGCCTACATATGAAAACTTATATAAAAGAAAGTATAAAACTATTGAGAGAAAAATCTCCCCATAAACAAAACTATTAAATGTCTACATTGTGGATGCTATTATGTTCCTGGTATGAGAAGAAGGGTCTTCAATTTATAGAGTTTCAAACTTTTCCTCTAAGAAAAGAATAAACCAAATATGGAAGAGAATTATATTTTCCTTTAAAGAAAATTCAAGCATTTATGGTAATACTTTGACTTTTCTTTAAGGAAAAAATAAAACTTGAAATATAGTAAGAAAATCAGGATAAAACCCTAACACTTACAACATGCGTTTGCGCATGTACTCCAACTTAGTCTATTGATCAGAAGCATTTAATAGCGTCTCGTTGGTTTAGAATTCGAATACATCTTCAAGAAGATCCATGTGTATTTCCTATGTTCTGTGTTTTCATACTTAGAATTCAGTAGGTGTACATTTAAGGGTCTGATTAACTCGGATTTACTTCACATAAAACTTATTTAAGAAAGGAAATATTTCCTTAACATAATTTTTTATATATATTCAAAACTCAAAATCGAGATATCTGGTTAAGGTAATACTGAAACTTCCTAATGTGAAAATGGAGGATTCATGTGACAAACTCAAATAATGTTGTGCCACTTATTATGGCGCTTTCGTGGTCCAATTTTTGTTTCCCATAAGTCTGATTGTGGTTCCATTATAATAATTTATATACATATGAAGGATTTGTCACGTTTTTTCGTGCTAGACTTTTGCCTGTCTTCTTTATATCCTTTTTTAAAAAAAAAATCGAATTATTCAACTAACATACTTTTCTGGCTTATATACCCTACTATAAAATTGACAAATGATATTTTTCGTGGGAATACAAGGTTAGAAAAAGTAAATTTTGCATTGTAACGAACTTAGAATTTTTACTAAATAGATTTAAAATATACATTAAAAAAATTCTAACATCTTATATATATATATATATATATACTTTTCAAGAAAGGATGTTACCTTTTCTTGAAGAGATTTATGACATAAATTTTCAAACAAAAAGATGATCAAAAAATTAAATGACATAATTTTTTGACAAAGAAATTTGAATGACCCTACCAAAAGTCTGTCCATTATTGTACAATAAATACATATATATATTTTGTGTGTGTGTGTAGCCGTATAAAATAAAATTACAATTATTGTAACCAACATGTGTTGCAAGTAGCACACAAAACATGCCTCTTGAAATAATTTATAACTTATAAGACACATCAAATCTACACTTTGAAATGGACCTCTTTATAGGTGCAATATTTATAGTATAAGTTGGATAAATCACATAGTGTAAATATGAAATTACTATCTATTCCTATTTTTTTTCTAATTATGATAATCCCTTAAAATTAACCCAATCCGGATACATTAATGAAAGCGCGGATACATTAATACAGATATATTATTAAAATAAGGGATTTCTCAATCCGGATACATTAGTGAAAGTGCGGATACATTAACATAGCAATTCGGATACATTAGTGAAAGTGCGGATACATTAATACATTAATACATATACATTATTAAAATAAGAGATTTCCCAATTCGGACACATTAATGAAAGCGCGGATACATTAATACATTAATACGGATACATAATTAAAATAAGGGATTTTAGAGATTTTTAAGAGATATAGGAAAATATGGAAAATAGTTTGCTTAAAGCTGTGTAATTTAGTAATTTTCCATATTTATAACAAGATTAGAGTATTTTTATTTTTATTTTTGGATTGAAAGGGAAAGGGGATACAACATTGGGGAAGATACAGTTTTCTTAAGAATAAATTGGAAAGATAAAACATATTATTTTTTTGATATAATTATATGATGTTTAATATTCGATATTCACAAGTTTAATTAATTTAAATTTACATATTATATGACTCAATTTAAGAGGAGGCTCCTTAAATCCATTCTCAAGGATTGAACTCGAAAATCACGGTGTGAAGCAAGTGAGGCATTTGTTTTACCCCTTTTTAAAAAGTTTTAATGATAAAAATAAGATCATTCCATAACGAGATTTTTTAAAAATAATTGTCTTAATGTTAAATACATCTTAAAATATAATATATAGTCACTATAATATTTTTTTTGTTAGACTTATTTTCTAAATTAAAAATTTGTTAAGAAAAATAGTACAAGTATAAAATAATACTCTACTCGACATATTCAATCAAATAAAAAGAATTGATTTCTTTTCAAATGCTTATATTTCTTATGAAATAATGTTAATAGTTGCCTCAACAGAAAAGAAAATTATAATTAAAATAGAAAAATCATACCTAATATCAACAATTCTATTTTTTTTAAAAATGAATTGGCTATATTATCATTTGAAAAAAACAAATGTTAGAAGAAACCGATAGTAAAAATATTATTAACAACTTTACAACTTACAAAATTTATAAAAAAAAAGATTTTTTGGGGGAAATGGTTTTTTATTTTTTTAAATATTAGACCTCAAAATAAATTTTGGCTTTAGCCATTAAAGTGTTTGAGTTGCGTCTGCTAAGAACTTTGATTAAAAGTGGAATAACCGATCCTACCAAAGATTGGAAAAACTCCCCAGGGTTAGTGTTTCACAGAGGAATCTAATAGTTTGTTTGGCGAAACTTTTGAAATCAGCTTATAATTTGAAATGTGTTTTTCCAAAAAAGTATTTTTAGTGAAAAACAATCTGCGTTTGACTAACAAATCTAAAAAGCACTATTGAGCAACAATTTGTGGTCGACAAAACTTTTTAAAAGTGTTTCTTAGTATATTTTTCTCAAAAGTATTTTTCAAAAAAGAAGTGTTAAGTTCTGCTTACATTCAACCATTCTCATATCACATTTGTGAGATTTTACTTGTATGTCAAGCGCTTATCGTTATGTCAAAAGTTATAGTTGATAGCAAAGGTACAACTTTATTTCTTAACTAAGTCTAACCAAGCAAGAGCCATGTTCGATCATGACCCTGATCCAGGCTACTCAGCCCCTCGTTGGCCTTGCCATAGGCAGGATGTTGGCATTACCCAATAATTCCCCTCCCAACACCTGCCTCGTGCAGAATGCTACCCTTGGGAAATCGAACCCACGACCTTGGCTCTGATATACTACTGATTAGGATCAAGCGCTTACCATCATGCCAAAACTATAGCTGATAGCAAAGACGCAACTTTATTTCTTAACTAAGTCCACCAAACAAACGTCATGTTCGATCATGACTCTGACTCGGGCCACCCAGCCCCTCGTAGGCCTTGCCATAGGTAGGATGTTGGCATTACCCAATAGTTGTTGCTTTTGGGGAAAACGCTACTCTTTTAAGCTTCTGAAAAATAGTGTCGGCTAGTTCTTGAAAATACTTATTTTCTCCCAAGAACTTGGTCAAACACCTCTTCTTTTTAAAAAAAAAAAAACACTTATTGAAAAGAAAAAAAAATGGTTTTGGCCTCCTAAAAGCTTTGCCAAACCCAGGGGTGGAGTTACCCTCGGGCAAGGGGTGTCAAGCGACATTCCTTCGTCGAAATGTTACATTGTATATATGCGTCAAAATTTGATTTAATGAGCATATATACAAGTGTTGACACCTCTTGATATAAGCCAAAGATTTGTGTAGTGATTAAGGGGTTGTGAGAACTGCTTTGAGGCTGTGTGTTCTCTATCCCTAATAGCAGCATATACTTTTTTACTTTATATTTTGTCACCCCTTGATAAAAATTCTCACTCCGCCACCGCCCAAATCAACTATATCTTGCATTGTATTCAATTAAAAAAAAAACGTTCTGGCCTCCTAAAAGGTTTGCCAAACCAACTGTATCTTACATTGTATTCAATAAAAAAAAAACGTTTTCGGCCTCCTAAAAGTTTGGCCAAACCAACTATATCTTGCATTGTATTCTCATCTGTCCTTCTCAATGATAAAGCACATCATTTGGTGGTTTGAATATTTCCATATGTCCATGCGTAACTGGCTGCTTTGAATATTTCAAAAGAAGATATATTTTGTAATTTGAAGCCCCACCAACTTTTTGTTATAGAAAATTATGTACTACACTTTAGTAAAGAGATTGCTGGACAAGTAAAAAGGGACGGAGGGTGTATGTACTAGACCTTAAAGGTGACAATTTAAATTTCACTACACATAATGTGAAGAGAGTTGGATACTTGTGGTTGTAATGTGTTTGTTTATCATGTGTCAATTAATTTCATGTAGGTTTCATTTTGGTTCTATGAGTATTGGCTCAACAGCTAAGATGGTAATTTTGGACTAGAATTATGATAGTATTAACGAACGGTATATCTGCTCAGCTTCATATACTTTAAGGATATATTTGACCCGTTTTTACTTATTAATCATCTAAGCAGGCTAATTGATGGGTGCTGTTAGAATAAGGATAAAATTAGACCAAGTATTGAACTGTAAGGGCATAATTGTACTAAAGTATTGACCGACATATTTTCCACTCAATTTCCATCAATCTCTTTATGCAGATATTGGAGTTACAAATGTTTGTTTCTGTCAAACACATAATGAAGTAAATAAAAATGTGTTCTCTAACAACTTAATGTTTTCGATGGGATAATCACACAATTCAAAATGTGCTCTCTCTAACATCTCAAAATTTTAACATGAGAAAAAGAAATACCAGATGGTCACACAATTCAATAGTCTCACACGAGCCTAGTTCCACGAGAGTGTTATCACGAGCTTTTACTTGATGAAAGGCGAACGGAAAAGGGAATATAGAATCTTGAAGAATGAGAATGCAGAACAAGGAGGACAGTGAACTTATCCAGAAATAGAGAGTACATGAAGAATGGGACTTTTACATTAGCATACAATTGTATGTGTCAAATAAACTGTTCAACTTTACAAGGATCACTTGGTCGAACTCTCTCTCTTTTGAATTATTTCACAAACCGGAGAAAAAAGGCGAAAAAGATTCCCAAGTTAGAGTTTGGGTAGTGGTCATTGAGATGATGTAGCTTGATCATGGATTCTTCAAACCTCCACAATAGCAATCTCGACGATAAATCATCAGCCCCTACGTAGAGACCGACTAAAGAGATTGATGAAATTGACATGCCTGTACTGTAGAATTATCTGTTCAGATGTCAGGAGTTCAATTTTGCCAAGATCTGCAAATGCCTGGATAATGTATGATCATCAGCAATTTGCGACATCCTTGGCATAAGCCTAATAGAGTATGCCCCGACCATTATAGAGAATCGATCACTTGCTCATTGAAAGTCAGACAGTATCCTGTTCCATATCGGACCGAAGAAATTTCCATGGTCCATCTCTTGTTTGTAACCTAGTATTCACAAGTACTTGTCAAAAAGTCTATAATGAAAAGTAACAGTAAATGCAACTTGGTTCAATTCATAAAATTACCACTTTCTAAGGTTGGCGAAAGAGATAGACACAAGAGATTTACCTCCAAAGTCCAGCTACAACACGCAAGGCAACAAAGAGAAAGAGTCCCGCCCAGACACCAGGAAGACCGAACAATGGCGCAGCCACAAGTAAGAAGATTGAGGAGATTATTCCAATCACAAACTGTTTGTCAAAGATATGAAGCTGAATCAGAAAGAGGGGACATAATCTGATGATATTTCAAATGTTAGTCACAATGTACGACACACTCCAAACTCCAAAGGCACTATCTTTATTTTTTCCTATACTGGTGCTTGCATTGAACTCAATTACCTACATTGATTCAAGAATGTTCAAGCAGCATCTCATTGATTGGCTAAAAACCTGCTAACTCAAATTGAAATGTGTGTTCTCGGCTGTGCTTCATTCATTTCAGCAAATACCCCTAGCAGATGTAGCACCGTGTGGCTATGCTTCAAATAACGGGACAACAATTTATTACTATGTGTAATCAGCTTCCAGGACAAGTTGTTGCTTGATCCTTTTTTACTCTTCTCTAGACTTTTCGTTCCAGACGTCTCATTACAAGGTTTGGTTGCTGAAAAAGCAAAAGCCTAACCAGAAATGCAATTATCATGTAACGATTTCTTTTTGTTTGACATTCTGATCCCCTCATTGAACCATATAGACTCTGCTAACTTATTTTCCCTTTTAATTTTCGACTAATAGAAATTCAATTCATGCAAAAGTTTGAAGTCTTTGTTTCTGGTATTGCAGGTCAGGATACTATTCTCTGAAGGAAAAAAAACAGTGATGTGCTATCATGCTTACCATAGAATATGCAGCAAATTCGAAGTCTGAAACACCATAATAGAGCCCATCAAGAACGAAGGCGACGGCATTTACTGGCTGAGATCCAGCAACAAACTGTCCAATAGATCATATTAATAAGAAAAGAATTAAGTAGTTTATCATTCAAATATCAAGTTAATCCAGATAACAAAACCTGACAGCTATATACAAGGTTAGAAATGACAGCCGGGTATTTACTTCTATAAATGACTAAAACTATTTCATGATATCGTAATTACCTAGCTGGAACAAAGTAGGAATTGTAGTCTTAACGTAAACTTAGGGGAACATGCACTGTTTGGGGTTCAAAATCCTAAGGGAAGAATGCTGAGGGAATCTGGATAAGACTTTCATACCAGAGTACCAGATTTGGCAATTTCCAGAACTTCAGAGTCCGTGCTGAATAAGGCGGAGAGCGCTCCAAAACCAACGAACAAGCTAAAACCCAAGGCAAGTCCTGTCAATGCACCAATCTGACAAGATTCACATAATGAATAAAAGATGTAGCAGGTCAGTGTTTCTTTAAATACTGTTTTCTCTTAAAACCTGAGTCAATAATCATAGTTGAAAGTCAATAAAGAGTACTGGGAGTAAGAATGCAAGTTACCTGTAGAACTTTATAAACCACTTCGCGTGCTTGGCTATAATTACCTTGAGAAACTCCACCGGCAAGGAGAGCCTAAAAATCAACAGAATAAGAATGCAATCTAGAAAACGAAAATCCTGTGACTTCATTAGTAACCAAAAAGAATTAAAAATCAAAAGAAGAGATTCAGGAGTTATATGATAGTTCCATTTGTTACAGGAAGGCACTTTGAGGTCCTAATCACTAATATGATTGAATTCACAAGTATTTGGCTTTTATTGAGACATAAAATATAGCTGCTGCGCAACCTTTCTAAAAATTATTCAATAAAGCCAGAAATGACAGCAGAGAAAACAAATAGTTTAGTTAAAGTATACTCACCTGCCCGGCAAGTGCAAAGGCATCAGTTAGCAAAGATACAGCTAGCCAAACTTCAACACATATCTGATGACCAGCCATAGGCACGGGACCCTCTCGTGCTGCCAGAGCCGTTGATAGCGTAGTGGTAATTAGAAGTGCTAAAGTCCTCCCTATTAGAAGGGCACCTGGAAAAGACAAGGACAAGCTTAACCTAATCTTTTTGTTGTGAAAAAGCTTGAGAATTTCGATATATTCTGATAAAGTCACAAGAGACACTCTTAATTATTATTTGACAGACTTCAGACATGCAAAATATTCTGCAGTCACTCAAAGACCAAATGCTAGTTTATGTGTTTGGTACATGGAAGCCTTTGTGTGTTAGGTTTCCTTTTGCAACATAAGGTGCTGTATCCAAATACTAATTTTCCATGCCTAAAAAGAATATGCTCAACAAATGCAAAATTAAAATGGACTTGAACTTAACCAAAAGTTTGTACACCATATCAGAGATATATCATGCAAAATTTGCTTTGTATCTCATGCAAAATTGTTTTTTCTTGCTTAAATTTGCTGTATAATCGTCATTACTCATTTCTCCCTTACTCAATCTTCAAATGTAAATGAAATTCATATCAAATCTTGAAAAATCATTTTTTTATCTAAAGTAGTGATCTTCAACTGTGGATAAATATCTTTATATGCAGATATACGCAAGTTTCACTAGCTGCTGCAATAGGAGATTCAGTTGGACACATTTGAATGTCGTGTCAAACAGACTATTCACACGAAAGGGGAGTCTTTTTATCAAAATTATCTTTGTTAACCACCAAATGTATCCTGATTCAGGTGTTGTTTCAAGAGTTACCAAGAAAGTACCAGATTTAAGATACTGAGGAAATCTTCCCACGTTAATATCTGGAGCAATAAGAAGAACTTTCCCGTTTAACTTCCACAGAAGGATAGAAGCAGTCAAGTATCTGGTAAAAATGTTGATCAAACAAAAAATAAGATAAAGAAAATGGACAGCAAGTTATATCATGTACAGAGTAGCTACGGTTTGGTTTACCGCCAACAACATACTCAGAAATCACACCAGCAATTGCAGCACCACTAACACCAAAACCAAAGGTGAATATCAAAATTGGAGACAATAATGCATTTAGCAAGTTACCAGCTCCTGACAATCCAGAACTCCTTTGTCAGATATGGAAGTAGAAAATATTTTACTCAAACATTTGAGACATAACTAAAGAGTCCTATTTATCAGGCCATACTTGGGGGGGTTGCCGGGGAGGGGACTTTTCCATCAAGCAACGACAATACTTCGTTAATATAAAGCCATACTCTAGGCACAGCTCATAAGGTAGTAGCATCCCCTAGAGCAATATTGTCAAAGACGCGCTTAAGCCCTGAAGCGAGGCTCAAAACATGTTGAGCGGTTCTAAGGCATACTTTTCCTTGCCAATGAGCCTCTTCTGAAGAGGCGACACTAAACAATTGATATTTCACTTTATCGTGATTTTTTTTTCAATTTTTTTGTTCATATGTTTGGCATTCATGCTTATAATTATTAGTCTTGGACTAGATTTACATACATGTATTTTTTTCTCCTTTGCGCCCTTTTTCATTAAAACACATGGTATATTTGCACTTAAAGCCCCAAGTGACCTTAGAGCTTCTTTGCTCTTTTTGCTTTTGATAACACTGCCCCAGAGTTGTTTCTCTATAGTTGACTGAGCTAAACAAGTCTTCAATAAAAACTGCTCTTATCCCTACTTCACCAAGACGTATGAATTTAAATGAAGTCAAACGTCTAAAGTAGTGCCTGCTCACGTATATTTTCGTAACTGTACTTATGTAGGAAAACTTACTGTATATTGAGACTTAATATACAGCATTTAGCTCAACTAAAAGGGGTACATGTAAACAAAACATTTTCATCTCAACTTTCCCAATGAATTTGTGAAGTTAATATCCAAACAGAAACTTTATTTCTAGAAGCAGTTATCCGCCAACAATCTATAAATAATATTTCTGAAACCGGATTATCAGGAACAAGATGTCAATACAGATTTTACTTGGATTTGCTTAATGTAGATCAGCGAAATATTTGGGTATCTAAGATACTTGCCAACAGCATATAAAGGTGTTTTTGTGTCCTTAAATCCACGAAATGTTCCTTGAGCCGCAAGTGCTATAACGACTGGTGGAGCTCCAAAGGCCCTCATCGTAAGGAATTGCTCAGCTGGTTCACGCATCGGTGAATCCTGTGACACATCAACAAGCCCAAATAGACTTACACTGAATATCTTTAGCAAACAGCACTACACAACATAAGGGGAAGCATAAATCCAAGAAGTTAGGCCTCATGCTAGAAGATAAAATTGTTTTCCAAATTAAGACATACAACAGATATACCCATGGTATTCATCAGGAAACCGGAGCCAACAAAAAGTCCAACAGCTTCCGCAATGCCAAGGCCAAGGGCTAGTAGTAAAGAAGTTGATACTGAAGGAAGTAATATCTTGCTTTGTGAATCAGATGAGCTATCTAGTTTAAGAACAAAAATATAACTCATATCAGTAACAAACAATGTTCAACAAATTAACACGAGATGTTTCGACAAACAATCACCGTCACCTTTAGCAATCAATGCCTGCTCTTCAGCAACGAAAGAAGTTGTGACGTTGAGCAAAGGAACATTGAACAATTTCGAGATGAGGTTGAAAACTGATACCGAAATACCTACTGCTGCCAATTCAACAGATCCTACAAAACATATGCACAGATAAGTAAGACAAACATGGACCCGTATGTTGCACTTCATCATTTCAAAATATTTTTAATTCTCTCCTACTTTATTTCAGCCATTTCAGAAGAGTAGTAGCTTAACACTTGCTCCTTCCGTTCCAAAATACTTGTCATATTGTGCATCTCGAAAATCAAACTACATGAACTTTTACGAACATTTAAAGAGTTAAGTGTCAAAAACACACCTAAACTATTCTTTGCGCAAACTCTTCATTTTTGATGCCGCACCCGTGTCAGATTCTCCGAAAATACACTATTTTGGCGAATCCGACACGCACCAGTTGACATTTTTGAAGAGTTCGAGCAATATAGAATTTCTTTCATACCTAAACTATTGGGAGTGTGAAAACACACCTAAACTATCACTCATTAGTTTGAGAAACACACCTCAATGCTGACTGGACCAAATGTGTGTGTATACACACACTTAGCTCCTCCTCCTCCTCCCTTCTCCATTTTGTTCTTTCATAGGCTAATTTGATTTGTTCTTCATTTTAATTTTTAACCTTTTACCACGGTGGAATTGTTTTCCACTTGGCAATTTATTTTATTTTTAAAAAAAAGAGTATAATACACACCATCACATATAACTTGAGGTGTGTTTCTCAAACGCTCACACTCCCAATAGTAAAGGTGTGAAACTCAAGAAAATGAGATAGTTTAGGTGTGTGTTTGACACTTCAATGGTTTTTGTCACCTATTAATATCATAAGAATTGCAACTTATAGTTTCACTCTCCAAAAGCGAAATGTGACAAGTATTATCGGACGAGAGAGTACTAAGTTGTAAATAATAGGTAAAACATATATTTATCTTCCATCTTAATCCTACCAACTATATTACATTAAACCATAACAAAGAGGAGATACTAATCATACCTAAATGTCCAACAAATGCAGTATCAACAAGTGAAGTAATCGGATCAGAAGCAAGAGCTAACGCCGCGGGCAACGCAATAGACACAATATCCCATCCAATTCCATCCAATTTCAGCACTTCCCTGGAAATAACCCAACACACAAATCAAGAGAAAAGACAAAACACAAAAAAAAAAAAATAACAAAAGCAAGTGTGTTGAAGATAATACAGCAGGGAAGTAACTGAATCCCACAATGATGAAGATGGAATATCCGGTTCCGCTCCCGGGTCAGGGTCCGGACTCTTGACCCGACTTTCTCCCGAATCAGAATTTGAGTTATCAATCGAATTTTGGGATAAGGTTTTAGGATTTTTGTTACTAAATGATTTGACGAGTTTAGTACGAAATCGAGCTGAGCCATTAATATTGTTCCTTGGTTGAAAATAACTGCAATTATGATATTTTTTATGAAGAAACTGCGTAAATAAGGGATTAATACATTGGTGGTGAAGAGCAGACGCCATAGTTGCTCAATTGTAGAGAGAAAAATATATAAATATGAACATGAATAGAAGAATCTGAGTTTTTTAGATTCGAGGGGAAGAAAGGTGAATTATGAGTTCTGATATTTTGATTATCAACTGAATTAACGGCTGAAATGCAAGTTGTTCAATACTCTCATGACAAGTAAAAATCAGCAAGAAAGTAAAATATCTTTGGAGAATAGTATTTTCTATTTTGTTTTGGTAGTACACTACCTTAGTAAGTACAGTGTACCAACACTCGAGGGAGGTATTTTGGATGACTCAGTTGGTTTGGAGGTAGTATCCACAAAGATAATTTGGGATCGAAAAATTTTATTATGGTAGAGGTACAACTAACAAAAGTTATATGAGGCTCCATTCTCTTTTTGACACTTGGATGTTGGTCATTTTTCTTACTTTTTACATGTTATTCACCATTTCTCTTCCACTTAACTTTCTTTTCTTTTTTTTTATTTTCTTTTACTTCTAACAAATATCTAATTCTCAAATACACAATTAAATAATTAATACATTTGATTAATAAAATATATAGATGTGTTAAAATAATTGAAACACTTTTGGAACTGTTAACTTTTAAAATAAATTTATTGTTCAATATTTTTTAATAGAATCAAATTAATTCAAAATATAAACTAATTCACTTTAGCGTATACACTGATTAGATAAGATTAATTTTAATTAATATAAATTATTTACATATATGTCAAAATAAAAATGGCAACAGGACAGAACAATGTCAATATGACATATTCATAAGAGATTTTAAAATATTACGCAAGTTGGTTCACATTCACCTACAATATATTTTTTATCTGCGTTTTTCTATTTAGTATTTTTAAAAATTGTAACTAAAAATTAAAAAAAATTGATAATCTCTGTTAAGAAAATGACTGCAGATATATGAACTAAAACAGAACAAAAAAAGTTATGGAATAATAAATTTGAATTAATTTGATTTTTTTTTAAATGCTAGTAGTTGAGAAGACACTAGATTTTTTTAGTTATTTTGATATTATTAAAAATGGTGAATAATAAGATTATTTTTATTATTTAGTCAAAAAATGTTTTCAGTTATCTGACAAAAAAATATTTATTAATATTTTTATTAATTATATCAGCAGTTTAATTATGTATTTGAAAGTTAAATATTTGTTGGGAATAAAAAGAATAAGAAAATGAAAGAAAAGAGGAGTGAATGGAAGAGAGATGATAAAAGAAAAGTACAAAATGGGCC
This sequence comes from Solanum appendiculatum, assembly GCA_018342035.1. Taxonomy (NCBI): domain Eukaryota; kingdom Viridiplantae; phylum Streptophyta; class Magnoliopsida; order Solanales; family Solanaceae; genus Solanum; species Solanum appendiculatum. Next base: position 219,074 of record JAGDQO010000286.1, on the reverse strand, counting down.
CACTATCCAAGTGTCAAATAAACAATGGAGCCTCACACAACTATTGTTGGTTGTGCTTCTACCATTTTAAAAATTTTCATTTGGGATCAATCTCCTTAATGATTTTTGAGTCGAACCTATCGCATCTCACCCGAAGGGCAAAGTCTGTGACATCCATTTACCAAACTTTTACACTCTGTTTGAATGATTATTAGAGATGTTATGGCAGTTGCGAGTTATCCTCGTTCAACGAAAAAAAACAAGGGCGCCAAATAATTTTGTATCCATTTACCAAACTTTTACACTCTATTTGAATGGTTGTTATGCATTGAGTTGTGTTGTATTGTATTGTACTATATTGTTTTAATATATACAATGCTTGGAGTGATTGTATCGTTCTTCGTCGTTACATAGTGTCACACAATAATAATTTAAATGATAAATACATAAGAAAAAGTATAGTACGAGGTAGAGCCGTTATGAAAAAGTAAGGTGAAGGATAAAATTAAATTATTAAATAATAAGTAAAGACAAAATGAGAAAGGTAACAACGTGATCACACCAACGCGGTTGTTACACAAATGGGACTTGTCGTTATTATCTAACGATGAATTTAAACGATATGATACAATACAACGAGAAATTACCATCCAAACAAGGTGTTACTTTCATAGTTCTCAAATAAGTGTTGTTTTAATAAATAAATAAAAAAAGAATATCATTTTAGAAATTTTTTAAAAAAAAAAATCGACACTACTTCCTAATAATGTTTGATTCTCAAGAAATTTATTAATAAATGATGGTTTGGATAATTAAAAGACATTATGATGTTCTTGCAATTTTATCTTTCTTGAAATAAAGAGAATTTTATATAACCAAGAAACTATTTAAAAATTATAGTTTTTTCAAGGTATTTATTGAGGATAAGTTAATAAAAATATTATTTTTTTAAAAAAAATGAGTAGTTTTTTAAACAGTGTGTCCAAATTAAAAATACTATTATTTTGAAACAGAGAGAACATAATAAATTATACCTTATATTTATTATTTTTCTTAATATGTGTAAAATGAGCTAAAGCGACACTTATTTTGAAGCGAAGGGAGTATAACATCATAGTTTATTTCAACCTTATTTGGTTTGTCATAGTAATTGATTGGTACATACTTATAATAATATTTGACATTTAAGTTTAAAGATAAAAATTATTCAGTTCTTTTTAAATTCTTTTCGCTTGAGCTAAGCATCAATACACTTTTATTATTGAGGAACTTTCATATATAGCCACTCAAAATATTTTAATTATGCTCCATAACTATAGTTTGATAATTACAATTCATAGCTATATGTTATAAGGATGAGGGTGGCGAGCGAGACTGGGAGAGAGAAGAGAGAGGCGAGCGAGAGAGGGCAGAGAGTGGAGAGAGGCGAATTGTATATGTATAACTGTCAAAATAATGTATAAATGTAACTGATATACATATGTATTTGTATATCTGGTGAGCGAGACTGGAAGAGGGAGGAGAGAGGCGAGTGAGACTGGGAGAGAGTGGAGAGAGGCGAGTGAGAGAGGGCAGAGAGTGGAGAGAGGCGAATTGTATATGTATATATGTCGAATTATACATATGTATATATGTCAAAATAATTGTATATATGTATATGTATCAAGTATTGTATTTGTATATTTACATATAATTTGAATTCGTATACAATTAAATCGAGTTAAAACATTTGCATTGTATATCCAATCTCTCTCGTTTTATACAAACACAAATTATACATTTGTGTTTGTATAAAGCGAGAGAGAGAGATAGACAAAAGAGAACTGGACAGGGCAAAATCCAATCTCTCTCGCTTTATACAAACACAAATTATACATTTGTGTTTGTATAAAGCGAGAGAGAGAACTGGGCAGGGCAAGATCCAATCTCTCTCACTTTATACAAACACAAATTATACATTTGTGTTGTATAAAGCGAGAGAGAGAGAGAGAGAGAAAAACAAAACAGAACTGGGCAGGGGAAGATTTGTATATGTATAATTATAAGTGAATAGGGCGGAGAGATATGTATATATATTTGTATATCCCGTCTCTCTCGCTTTATACAAACACAAATTATACATTTGTGTTTGTATAAAGTGAGAGAGAGATTGACAGAAGAGAAGAGAAGAGAGAGAGACTGGGCAAGGAGAGGAGAGTGGCGAGCGAGAATTCCAGAGAAATAGGGGAGAGGCGCGAGAGAGAGACTGGGCAGGGAGAGGAGAGTGGCGAGCGAGAATTCCAGAGAAATGGGGGAGAGGCGCGAGAGAGAGACTGGGCAGGGAGGAGAGAGCGAGAGAGAGAATGAAATTATACCTTAAAGTTAGTTTCGAATTGTAATTAATGCAAACTATAGCTATGATAGATAATTAAGTAGTATAAGTTTGCTTAGCGACGTAATTTTCCCTTTATTATTTAATTATATTCTCAACACGCCCCCTTACGTGCGGGCCTGATTCTTTTTTTCATGGGCCAAGCACGTGGAAATTCTTTTTAATTTTGGGTGGCGATGAGATTCGATCTCACTCTAATACCATGTTGAAGTATGTGACCATCTTATCTAAAAATTTAAGCTGTTAGAGAGCACACTTTTATTATTTAACAATATTCCCAACATGAAATTACACTGGTATTATAATCTTGATATTTAGATCAACTTGCGTGCGTGTCAAATAATTTCACGGAATACCTTTCACCACCAGCAACAGCTATCAGGTAATTCTATCCACCAAAGATAGAACAGACAATGGAGGCATGCAAAGGTTTCCTCAGGCCCGAACAAAGATTGTTCGCGCTAGAGTGCAGGGAGTTTGATTGCAAGACTATATTCACATTCTTTTTTGGGAGCAATTTTTCTTGTAAATTCTTCTAAAGATGTTAGTTAATTGCACCAATATTGGCAAATATAAACAAATACAAGTAATAGGAAGACGAGGAAATTACAAAATTTTGTACATCGGTTTTATGTCATTGAAAATAAAAGAAACTGTAGAAGCCATTCGATTTCCATTTGATCCATACCACCAAACTTAAACTTGCACAGGAATCTTAGTCCCTCTGTAAATATTTCCAAAACTCACAACATATATGAATGAATGTATGTACGCGGTTTGTGGTATACACTCATTTGAGCAAACCTCAGCTAGTTCAGCGGGTACATATACTACCTCCCACCAACACTTGTATCGAGAATCACCAAACTATCAAAGCAAACTCAAACGAAAGAAGCATTTTGTAATAAACCTTGAGGTTCAAGATTTTGCTTCAATACTAACAGATGAAACACGCTATGCTCATTTGAGATGTACATTATACGTTCAAGGAAGTGAACTTTCCTTTTTCTTTTCTCCAAGGGGGTGGAAAGATTACTTACAAAGTGTGCCTGTTTTTCACAAAAACTGAAATAGCAGTTCATTCCACACATCAGGCACGCCAGGCAAGCACCAGTGAATGCAATCCGAGTAACTTGCAGGGTCAGCTAATCTCTCAGGAGTCAGCGCCTCCCAAAACTTACGGTAGATAGAAGGGTGGCCGTCTTTCCTGTAATCTGAGAGCTGAGTGATGTTGAGAACGTTAACCTTAGAGCCCAACCTAGCGAGTGTTCTTTCCACCATCTGCATTGTGGGCAAGTCAGAATCTATGCCCCAGTATGTTCCGTTCAAGGGAAGCTTCTCGTTGTAGCAGTTTCCTTCACTTCCTGGTTCCCATTCTCCTTTCCTGAATGTTGAAAGAAGAAAACAAGAAGATATGATTTCTTACGGTAGGAAACACACAAGAAGAATCTTAACAAAGAAACGAATCTTTCATGTTAGATTTCAGCAACTGGCTGTATTAAAACATAAAATTAAACACTATGGCCTTTTGACCCCAACAACAATTTACCCACTGAAATTCCCACAGGTGGGGTCGGAGGTAGGTAGAGTGTACGCAGATCTTACCCTACTTCGAGGAGGTAGAGAGGTTGTTTCCAAAAGATCCTCGGCTCAAGTAACACATATCAAAGAAATTTAAAAGGAGAAAACAAAAGTAATAAAGATATCACAAATAATAGGGAAAGCATTCTAAAGCATACAGAGAAAAGGACCAGAAACCACAACAAGATAAAATGATAGCCAACATGTAGTAGCAGAAATCGAGGGACCAGAAACTACGAGAATGGTGCTAATACTACTAATATGTAAGACGAAACCTATTTTGCTGAACAATGAGACGACGCTCACTACTAACTTACCACCCTAATCCGCAACCTCATAACTTCCTATGATCCTATCAAAGTTCCTATCTAAGGGCATGCCATTAGTAAGCTGGAGATGTGTCATGTCCCATGTCCTAACAAATCACCTCTCCCCGATGCTTCTTCGTCCTACCTCTACCTCTCTTGAAGCGCACCACGGACAACCTCTCACACCTCCTCACTGGGGCATCTGCATCTCTCCTCTTCACATGCCCGAACCACCTCAATCTCATTTCCCACATCTTGTCTATCATGGAAGCCACCCCCACCTTGTCCCGAATATCTTCATTCCTAATTTTGTCTCTCCTAGTATGCCTACACATCCACCTCACCTCAACATCCTCAACATCTTCTGGTCGTTTGACCCCAGTGAATATTAGAAATGGATAATTAGAATGGTCACTTGCCCTTGCTCCTCATTGATTCACTCTTGTAATCAGAAATGCGCTCATGCACAAGACAAGTGATTATGGTTCTTCAGGAGCCTATTGCCTACAGAATGGACTCAATAGTCATAGCGCATTTTTGAATTGATATTTGGGAATTCATATCAACAATGCACATAGGCAAATGAAATTGAGAGCCTTATGCTCTGTGCAAACTTTTGATCTGTTCAGCTCACCAATTTGATCTGAATTGACAATCTAACTAAAAAGTTTACATCAACTACTTAACATTAGATGAAAAAAACAACATACACAAAAGATGTTTCTTTCAATCTCCTAATTGTTCATATACAATTATCAAAAAATAATTTTGAAGTTTAGAATCAAGTCAAATTCATGCACTATGCCTCAGAATTGTTACTGCCGAGTCACCTAAGCACACTGGTAACCAACAAAAACTCATGTCATGTTCGACAAATAATTAACAACTTTGTAGTTAAGTACGCAAAGTAAGCTTTAGCAATGAAAGAAGAGCTCCTCACTTACGTGAAATGTGTAGGGGACATAGTGACAAAAAAGACCTTCTTCGCGGTATCAACATTGGAATCCACCCAATTTGCCCAGGCGTCCATAGCTAACTCCATGCCACCCAATCCATTTATTTCCTCGCAAACTCCATTTTCTTCAGAACTCCATCTAAAAAGGTAAAGGAACTGATAAGAATGCAATCTTTTTTTCTTTGTGAAACTTCCATTAATTCTAAGTTATAAATATAAATAGTTTCAAAGTTCCTGGTAAGCTGAAGTTGCAATTTGAAGAAATATGAAATAGGTTAATCCAGCCGAGATAAAATGGCAAAACAGAAATCAAGCACTCCTCCTTTCCACCTTTCTATCTTTTAAATTTTCATTTATCAGCTGGCTGAGATGTCAAATATTAGTTCTTGGCATATCTGCTGAAGTCAAAACCTAATTACCTAATTAGAGTTCATACTTACAATAACTTAACAGGGCCCTGTCTCCACCAAAGATATGAATTGAAGACCAATATATCGGCATGCATCCATTCTGATGAATGCCTAAGAAGTGAATCTGGACGCAGTATTCGCTCAGACAGTCTGTGATCAACTGGATCATCAGAATTTGATTCGACAAGAAGTGGAGCCCAAAGAAACTCTATGCTGGCATTGTATTCCTGTCATCAACACAGAAACACTTGAATTTGTTAGGATGTTAAATTATCTTTGACATAATCATCACCATCAATAGATAAGAAGTACATTTAAACTTGACATCATATAAACTTTGAGATCACTTAGTTGAATGATACATTTCATATACTGAATATAAGTTCACTTCACCTCTGCTCTAAATATTGAAAGGTGGGCCTGTGGTGTCATGAACTTCTTATCAGCTTGAATAACAGATTGCATTAGACACACCATCGATATCCACTGTCCTCTATTCAGTGAGTCTCCCACAAACATTAGTCTCTTCCCTCTTAATTTCTCCCACATTTCAGTCACATTCCACCTGCGTATCAACATTAACACATTCAAGCAAGACATAACAATTCAAACATTATAGGGTGAGATTCACTAATCTGAGATTTCATCATTTGGTTAGTACTAAGAAATTACTCACATATTCTTTCATCTAACGTTACAATTGGTTTGTGGATGTTATTATACTTAGAAAGGAAAAGGTACATATATACCTGCCGGTGCATATTTACCCTTTTCGTTAACATGCCTATATTTACTAAATCAATACGACGATGTGTCAATGAACCACATCAATGTTCTTTCATCTGAATGCTAATATTAGATACATACTAAACATGGTCCAGCATAAATAGGAAATGAGCTAGAATATTACACAAAAAGCAGAAAAAATCAAAATTTACCTCTTCAAATTGCAGTGATGAGGTTGCCATCTCCAGTACTGATACTCCAGATCTTGCCTACCATGCTTGTGGCACGCCAATTGATCAGACATATAAGGACAATCAGACTCTTTATACAATGGATGTGAACTATTATCAAACACCCATTCACCTGAAAAATAATCACATGTTTCCGGGATTTCTCTCTGGCCACCGGACTCCGGTTTATAGCTATCCCATTCAGCTCTCTTTCCACTATACTTCACAGTAGAGTGACAAGCACTAGATTTATCCAACGCTACTAACAACACCAAAAAACAAAAATCCCCTCAGATGGGCTCAAAAATAAACAAACATCAGAGCATTATTTCGCAGAAAAATTGAAATTAATCAAAAGGGTCCTTGTTCCTGAACTCCAATTTCATGAAAATGCAGGAAAACACCATAGTCAACAAGTGAAAAAAACGACTAAATTTATCCAAAAACCAGAAAATCCCCTCAGTTGAACTCAAAAACAAGCAAACGTCAAAGCTTTAAATCGCAAAAAAATTGAAATTAATCAAAAGGGTCCTTATTTCTGAACTCCAATTTCATGAAAATGCAGTTAAAAACACCATATTCAAATTCGACAGAAGAATTGAAATTAATCAAAAGGGTCCTTGTTTCTGAACTTCAATTCCAAGAAAATGCAGAAAAAAACACCATATCCAAATATTGAAAAAACCCCACAAACAATCCCTATAAAACTTGCTCATTAAACGAAGAAAAATGTCGAATCTAGAAGACCAACCTGGAGGAATTCTCCGTAGGGTGAGGTTTTTCACAGATTGGAACAAAGGGTCTTCTTCTACCTTGGCTGAAGTAGATGAATCTTCATCATCAGTATGGTGAGTATTGTGTTTTGATTGAATTTCATGAATGTAAATTTCATTATAGAGAATAGAGAAAACAATGAAGACGAAGAAAACGAGTGCAATGAGAGGATACTGAGTTTTCTTCCTCGGCCATTTCTGCATTTTTTTTGTTTTGAGAGAGAAATGAAGAAGACTGAAGAATGTTGATTGACTCCAATTTGGAAAGCCGACAATGACAATCCTTTTAAATCTGAACAACTTCAATGAAAATAATAGTATTGATGATTTTGTTTGCCTATTTGGCAAAAACTACTATTATGAAAAGGATACTCCCGCTTGTCGAAATTAATTTTAAAATGAGTTTATTTCTTATTTGGTTGTGATAAAACTACGTAATAATTTATCTTGAGATTATAGTTATGAAGAAGATAACAATCATTAAATGATTAATCTCAGGCTAACTTGTTCCCCAATCAAATAAGTCATTCCACAATTATAAATCATTTGGTATGATATATAAGAATAGTATGGACTATGGTGAATTGTTAATACATATATTAGTTATATTGAAATTGCTTTTTATGCAGTGTTTGGTTTGATATATTAGAAATATCATACATTGCGTGATTTCTAAAATAAAATGCATAGTTATTTACGAAAATATCCTTCGTAAATATGATGGAAAGGATATAGAAAAGATTTTGAAGGGCAATTGTGTCTTTAGTCATACTAATGCATACATTAAAATCTCATGTGTTGTAAATAATATGATTTTCATGTATTAGTTATATAGAGTATATAACTAATGCTTGTATTTATTAGTTATACATATGTTGAAAAAATGTACTATCAAACAAAGTATTAGTAGTACAAAAGCTAATGTATGTATTATTTTTTATAACAGATAAACATCAAAAACACATCTAAACTATCCCATTTTTTTTAGTTTCATACCTGAACTATTGGGAGTGTGGTTTTCATACCTAAACTATCACTTATTAGTTTGAGAAACATACCTCTCTCTTTTATTACACTCTCTTCTCTTCATGGTGTGTACTACACTCTCTCTTTTATTTAAAAATATTTGCCACATCACATTCTACATGGATAAAACATTCCGCCTTGACAAAAATTAAATAAATTATCAGTATTAATTAAAATTAAAAATTAAAGAATTATTATCCCAAAAAAAATAATATTTTTTTATAAAATAAAATAAAATATTTTTCTTACCCTCATTCCCTTTTTCAAATAATAATTTAGATATTATTTTTAAAAAAAAATAATAATTCCATCCTACCCCACCTAATCCTCTGCTTCCAATTTTTTTTCGTTTTGTGTGTGTGTGTGTATATATATATTATTTTTATTTTTATTAAGAAAGTTTTTCTTACGTGTCTCAAAAAAAAATTAAAATAAAATTTTTATTTATGTTATATTCGGTACACAAGTAGAAAAAAAAAATTTCTAAAAATATATGTACATATTTTTACACAAAACAAGAAAATGTAAATAATTAAATAAATTAAGAGTCAAGGGTTAAATAAGGTGGGGTAGAATTTTATTTTTTTAAAATAAAATAACATTAAATATGGGAATAAGTGGGTGTTTTTTTGTGGGGTGTGGGGGAGGGGGTGAAGTATAAAATTTTTAAAAGAAATTTTAAAAAATAAAAGGGCGGGGGGATTGTCCGGGGGGGAGGGGGAGGAGGTGGTGGAGTGGGGTAAGAAAAATAATTTAAATTTTTTTTTAAAAAAAATAATATTTTTTGGGGATAGTAATACTTTAATCTTTAATTTTTAATTAATAATAATAGTTTATTATTTAATTTTTGTCAAAATGGAATATTTTATTCATGTGGAATTCCATGTGGCAAGATTTTTTCAAATAAAAGAGAGAGTGTATTACACACACCACTGAAGTGTGTTTCTCAAACTAATAAATGATAGTTTAGGTATGAAACTCACACTCTCAATAGTTCAGGTATGAAACTCAAAAAAATGTGATAGTTTAGGTGTGTTTTTTATGCTTATCTCTTTTTATAATGCATCTTATCAAACGACCCCTTAGAGATAAACTGTGTTACCTAAGTGGCTAAGCCGGAGTCTTTTGAAAATAACTTCTCTTCATGAGATAGAAATAAAATCTGCATATACTTTCGCTTCTTCAGATCCTACTTATAAAATTTTATAAGTATGTTACTGTTGTAATTATAGATAAACAATATTTTAATCCTAGTATGGTATAGTTAAACAAGTACATAACCTTTAATCAATTGCAATATTCACTTTGTGTTCCTATATAGTATATAGCATCAAACAATATTTTTGTATGCATAAAATAAATAATATATAATTTTGAATAACATTACCTAACATTTGTTATGAGGATTGACAAAAACAACGTGCTAGATAACGTTCATAGAGACTAATAAGATACCATTAAATTAAAATGCTATTATCCCTAAATTAAAATACCATTAAATTGTGTTGTTTGTATTAAATTGGAAAGGTCCCATCTTATTGATTCCTTGATAACGTGCATCTAACTAAGGAAGTTTTTGTTTTACATATTTTAACGTGGTTCCCATTACAATTAGTATTTTTTTTTACAAAAATTTATGTTTTACGATTTATCCATAATTTCTTCGCTATTTTGCAAATTATTAATTTTTTACTTTACATTGCTAATATTTAAATATGAATATAGAATTTGGACTAAAGCTATCGAAAATATATTTGAGATTTAGTTGAAATCTCTTATGATATATTCTTAGACTATTTTAAAATTTGTTTCTTCAGCATGTATATTTGATTTATTATTATTTGATGATTAGAGTGGAATTTGTTAGCAATAAACTAAGCAGAAATTTGTACCTATGTATATAGACATATATCAATAGGTACAAATTTTTATATCATAATGATTTACCTTGTCAAAACATTCTTTCTTCTTTCTTTCTGCATGTTAAATGGATTTTTAAAATGTACCTTAATAGGAAGATTGTGATTTATCATGATCATGCCATAAAAGTCTATTTATATTTGCCCATAGATTGAGATGTTTAAAAAAATAAGGAAATATGACAAGTTATAAATAGAAGAAAATGGAGAAACTTATGCGAAGGCTTTTGTAGAAATAGCATTTACTGGCTAATTTTTTTTTATATTTGTAATTAAGAAATAGTCATTATCCTATGACGTGTTCGATATAAAGAAAAAAATTGAAGAATAAATAAGTTTTTTACTTATTATTTGTGTTCGATACATAAGCAAAAAATATTATTGTAAAATCAATTGTACATCATCTAAGACAATTACTATGGAAGATGGAAGTGGGGAAAAGGGGTGTCGGATGGTAGAGATGGGGGTTATGGTGATGAGATGAAGTCGTGAAGATAAGGTGTGTTTGAGGTGTTGGGTTGTGGATTTTGGATTATTCTTTTTTTAAAATTTTACACAAATCTCATAGTGTTAAGAGTTAATTACGTCATATCTCTACTCTTTTTCAAATTACAAAAATCCCTTAAATTTGGTGGAATTCGGATACATCCCAAAACGTCCCGATACATCACATTCCGATTTCGAATACATCCCTCAACGTCTCAATATATCGCGTCTCGATTTCGGATACATCACTCAACGTCCCGATACATCGCGTTTGTCTCGATACATCGTGTGAAGTGACGTATCCGACAAATACATCGCATAAAGTAATGTATCTGACCGATACATGCGTAAAGTGATATATCTGATCGATACATGTGTAAAGTGATGTATCCGAGAATCGAAAATAGGAGAGAGTAGGAATTTTTGTAATTTTTTCTAATGATTGGAAATTTAATTAAAAGCCCAATTTAGACCAATTCACTCTTACCCATAAGCCCACTATTTATGGTATATATATAAGACTTCTTTAGGTCTTAGAAAGAAATATAGAGAGAATGTGAAGAATTTTTTTTTTCACAAAATTTTTACTCTTAGTAGCCCGTTGCAGATTGTAATTCCTGCTTAATTTCTTGTTCGGTTGTGCTGATAAATTGTTCCTCTCATATAAATTTTTGACTGAGAACTAACGAAGGTGGATTTGGAGTCATGCAGCGCCAACTTTTATTTCATGTACATTAGTTGCATTTTAGTGATTTTGCTTCTTTTTTTTTCTAATTTTTGGTTTTATCTTGTATATATGGTTGCTCGATGTTTTACACTTTCTTGATGGTCATTTTGGAGAACATTTTATAACTCTTGCTTGATGGTCTTGTGATTTTTTCTCTTCAGATTGAAAAGTTTTTTCACACAAATTTAGAGCCCGTTTGGATTGACTTAAAATAAGTAACTTTTAAAAAGTTACTTTAAAGTCATTTTAAAAATAAGTAGTTATGTGTTTATTGATGTGTTTGGCAAAAAAGTGAAGGGTTGAAAGTCACTTTTTTTTATCAAAATGTCTGAAATACCCTTAAAGTTGTTAACATTATAAAAGAATTAAGGGTAAAAAAGTAATATACTTGGTCAAAGTAGAATGGTTTATAAGTTAACAAAAATAAGTAGGGGGCACACTACTTTTAACTTTTAACTTATTTTAAGTTATTTTTGACTTATTTTAAGTTATTCTTATAATTACCAAACACTCTAATAAGTCAAAAACTTATTTAAAAGTTAGTTTGACCAACTTAAAATCCCATCCAAACGGGCTCTTAGTGTCGCGGATGATTAATTTATTTTTATCTTGTTATATTTATTTTGGTTGATACAACTTCCATGAAAGTGACCTCTTCTTGTTCTTCTTCTTCGTCGTCTTCTTCTTCTTCTTCTCATTATGTATCTATGCATAGATACACTTGATACATTAGTGCATATCTAATATAGTCTTATTTGATGAATGTATTAGTCTATACTTGATACCAAATACATGTATCTATGCTATCAAATTGATATTGAACACACTAAAAAAAATTGATATTGGATATAAATACATTGGTCATTGTGAAATTGATATTGAATACCTTAGATAAAATTGATATTGCATATAAATACGCTGATAATTATAAAATTGATACTGGATACATAGTACACTTATAAAAAATGATACAAACTTATGCAAGATACATATTTTCAAAATTAATATTGGATACACAAATATACTCATAAAATTTGATACAAGCTTATACATATATACTATACATTCAGATGCATGTGCTTTCATATTCTACTGGGACATAGATACATGAAATTGTGAAATATAAATTAAAATAAGGTGAGGAATGAGAGAGGGAGAGAGGGAGAGAGGAGAACGAGAAAGTCAATGCATCTCAAATACATATAAATCACGCTTCAAATACAGTGTATTCAAAGTGAAACTCGAATATACATATATAATAGAGAAATTCTTTTTATTAGAGACTTACAAAATTAGAAAAGAACCCACAAAGTAGAAATTTAAAGTTAGTTAGAATTGAATGAATTATATTATGATCCACTTTTTAACTCATTTTAATCCAAGTAATTTTGAAAGGATCAATGACCTTATCAACAAATTTAATAGTAACCAACAAGCTCTATGATTAAGAAAATATATTTATTAACTCGATCTATTTAAATTCATTCAAATTCAGATCATGCAAAAGTTGAGTTGATTTAAATTATATATATGGCTCAAATTGATGCCTGAAAAACTTTATTAAAATATTTAAATAATGTTTTTGAGAGCAGAAAAAAGTTTTATTAATCTTGCTAGTTTAAACAAATTATAAGAAAATAAATAAATTAAGTAAAAGTTGAGTCTATTGAATTATGATCTATTATTTAATCAATTTTGACATAAGTAAATTTAGACAGAATTGGAAGGTCATTTGCACTTTTGTCCTTATTTTGTGCTAATCTGTAATTTTTGCCTCTTAATAAATTAAACAACTTTTTTTTTATAGCGTATAAGTTTATAATCTCGTATTATAATATTTTTTTATAAATTATCACTTACATTTTAAAATTTTTTATGTCCTACTAGATATACATTCAATTGTTAAGTGAGAAAAATTAAACTTAACTCATTCATTTAAACGACAAATCATACCATAATTAGAGGATGGGAATTGGGGTAATTATCTGTGCAATTATTCTGATTGGCTTATAAATTTAACTTATCACCTATTTAGCACCTGTACCTACTAATTATCACATGATAGTTTATACAAAAATTAACAAGACAAGAATATTAAAGATGATAAATATTCTTGTCAATTGAAATAATTGTTGTAACAGGAACGAGAATGTGTACCTGTTAACAACAGTGGAATGCGGAATGATAATGATGTCTTGTGAAAGAGTTACTCCAAGTCCAACTTTGAGTCTCAAGAAATCAAAGCTATATTTCACAAACTAAGTGTCAATCTTGGTTTTTGTTAATATCAATGAAGAAGATAGAAATTTCTTATTCTGTTTCTCCCTCTGTTTTTTTCTGTTTTGTGTTCCTTGCACATCTCTTCTGAAAAGCGTTCAACTCTTATTTTAAAAAGGGAAATCATTATAAGTTGGAACAGTTACTTTGTAACTATTCCCACCCCTTTTTCAAATTGATGCTTATCTCTTTTTCAGAAAATAAAATAACTTCGGGTCGAGTCATATCGGGTCGGGTCGGTCCACATGGGCGACCCACGACCCAAAACTTACATCTCCCATTTCGCACATGGTGGACAAGACTCAAATCAATATGATATCAACTAAACACACAATTCATACGACAAATAGTTCGTGCGACCTGTGAGTACCAAGGCTTGCCTTCAAGGTTTTTACAAGCCCTACATAGGAATCCAATCACATGCAGAAAGAATTCACTACTAATTTAAGGATGTTATTACTCACAATACCCCAGACTTCATTCACTACTTCAGTAGTTTTTTATTCTATCCCTCATCCTCTTAAAGAGGTTAACTCGAGTTCATGTTTAACTTTATACACAATTACACTCTATACCAATATGGTTAGTGCAATAGCCGGCTTGTGTATACAAGTTTATTATTTAATTAATCGTCTTTCCTTTCTACTCGAATCTATCTGTTCCAATTCAACTGCTTTCCTAGACATGCACTGCATTGCCGAATCATTCATGGCTATTAGTAACATGCTAAAGTAGCAACATTGATTAAACTTCAAGAAATAGCAAAAGGTCAAAGGGTATTTCATTGAAAAGTCATTTTAACTTTTCAGGGTCTCACACAATGAAGAAGCAGGGAACCATTCTTTCATTGACCCATTGATCGCTTGGCACACGTGGTATGAAACACGTGCTACGATGTTTTCACCTTCTACTGGTGTATGTGTCTCATTCTTCCAATTATTCCACATCGTACAGACCTTGGTCTAAACACCTCCAGAAGTTTAACCCTAGTTTCTCTCTTTTGTGATCCATAAACTCATTTTCTTAGAGAAACATTTGTCTGGTTCATAAAACAAGTCATAATATGGTCGTGAAACTCATCTCTTGACGTTCCTCGACGTAAGAGGCGATTGCTCGTGTGAGAGAGCCAATCTCGCGACTTGTTCGACACATTTTATTTCTTACAAAATATCACATGCATACTACATTTGAACATAAATTCAATAGTATTATATATGAGAGAATATTATAATAATCAAGTTATTTTACAATACTGAAATATCATTAAATTCTATGTAAACCTAGAGCCTTAACATGTTTTTCAAACAAGTCTCTAGAGATGGCCTTCGTAAAAGGATCAGTTATCATTTCACGTGTAGGAATGTATTGCAAAGTTATTTCTCCACTTGCCACTATGTCTCTCACAAAGTTATACTTAATGTCAATGTGTTTGGTCTTGCTGTGATACTTAGGATCTTTGGTGTATGCGATAGCCGCTTGACTATCACAATATAGAATCATGGAACCCTTAGAATTCTTTGCAATATTAAATGCTCAAAGAATCTCTTTAACCAAATAGCTTCTTGTACAGCAGACGCACAAGCCACGAATTCAGATTCCATAGTTGAGAGAGCTGTGCAAGTTTGTTTCTTACTTTTCCATGAAATAGCACCACCATTAAGTAAGAAAGCATAACCCGATGTTGATTTTCTATCATTCCGATCACCAGCCCAATCAGCATCTGTATAACCTTTTAAGAATAAATCAGATCCACTATAACACAATGTATGATCTGCAGTTCCCTTTAGGTATCGGAATATTCTCTTTACTGCTTTCCAATGATCTCTTCCATGATTGGATTGATACCTGCTAACAAGACTCACTGCATAACAAATGTCTGGGCGAGTACACATCATAGCATACATCAAATTCCCGACAACACTAGAATAAGGAACTCGAAACATATCTTCCTTTTCCTTTTCAGTCTTTGGACACATTTCAAGGCTCAAAGTTTCATCCCTTGCTACAGGAGTATCCATGGATTTGCAATTATTCATACGAAAACGTTCCAATATTTTCTTTATATAAGTTTCTTGAGATAAACTCAAAAATTTCTTAGAACGATCTCGATGGATCTTAACACCCAATATATAGTCTGCTTCACTGTCACGACCCAAGCCTAGGGCCTAGATGTGACCGACGAATGGGGAACCCGAAGGAACCCCAAACAAGCCTCATAGCGTATCATTACACATCCTTGGTCGCGGAAGCAATTAAATGACCATAAACGATAAGCATAATCAAGGGGGAAATCGGGACTAAGGGAGCAAAAAAAAGAAATGCTACATAAATACCATAGATGAGTCAAGCTCAAGCATAATACACAACTTATCCAACACCACCTCTAAACATGAGTACTTAGCGGGGGCCAAGACAAACTACCGGGCTCACCCTCATAGTCAAAACATAACTAGAAAGGAAAAGTTTTATACATAGCAAAAGATCATGAGCAACGTCCCCGAAATGGAGGACTCACCAATAACCACTATAGAAAATCGTACTAGCCACACGGAGGAGGATGGTCAAGCGGTACTCCGGTCCCTACATGGTGACATCATGTAGGCATAGAGTATGCGTTAGTACATTTGAATGTACTAAGTATATGGGATGCAAGGCAATGCTACATTAGATGGACATCATAGAAAAAAATGCGTAATCATACCCAATAGATAGCATATTAACGAAATGATATGTATAATGATGCTTACATAAAAATCATATTTAGTGGGACATAGTACATGCGTGGCGAGTGACCATCAATATAGTATTTCCAAGGCCTACCACCCCCTTGGAGAGGCGAAAGAGGTACAAACCCCTCAATATGGTTACACGGGCCTACCACCCCCGAGCTAGGGACCAAGGTACAAACCCCTCGATACGGTTATACGGGCCTACTACCCCCCGTACTAGGCAACCAAGGTACCAACCCCTCGATACGGTTATACGGGCCTACTACCCCCCCGTACTAGGCAACCAAGGTACCAACCCCTCGATACGGTTATACGGGCCTACTACCCCCCGTACTAGCTTGGTCGACTCACAACACTTATTTAGGGAAAATCATATACATGTGTCCATTTCATCATCATTTCAGTAATTACATAACCATCCGACTCATAGGACGTACCTTGGACCTTCCCTTTCCTAAGAATTCGATAAATGGGCATTTTATCAAACACAAGGTGGGCAATTGTTCATGTAAATGAAATCATGTATTTCAAGAATACTAAGTCCAACCAATTCCAAAATCCATATAAATCAGCCCACCAACAACATACATATATATATCAACCTTCATAATTTGATCATGGAAGCATGTAAACCATAAACATCACATAATAATTCCATTTCATGATAATATGCAAAATGCACCATAATAGGGTGTGTAGTAGTAATTCCATAATTCAAGAGTTCATAAATAATCATAAGGACCCATAAACTTGAAGTAGAAATAGAGGATAAATGGTTGGACTTGTGGAAAGGAAGGTTTCCACAATCAAACCCACATACCTCAACTTTGGAGAATCCTTGATGAAGATTGGAATGGAGAATCGAAGCTTGAAATTGAGTCTTGAATCTGGAATTAGAGCTTGAGATGTTTGAATTTGGTTGAAGATCTTGGGAATTTTTGGAGAGGGCTTAGAGAGTGTTTTTGGAGTTAAGAAAAATGACTAAGTATGGGACATATCCCCTTTTTATAAAAAACGTCCCCAACCCGCCTAAAAAAAAAGCTCACTGGAAATTGCAAAACTGCACAGACAGGTTTTACGAAAATGGTCATAACTCCCTCATCCTAACTCGGACTAAGGTGAAACCAAGTGCGTTGGAAAGCTAACTCAAATAGCTTTAATTTGATAGTTTGCAGCCCTTCCAGTTCCTTGTGTGCTAAGAGATATGCCCCTTTAAAGTTGACCCTCCAAATCGCAATTTTTTGCGATTTTTGAATTTTGATACGGTTGCTCTAAAATTCGGGTTAGACCCATTTCCCACTCAATTTGACCCCACAAATAAGAATATGAAGTCGAATTTCTGAAATCATGCACGGATTTTGAGATATATGGAAATTACAATTATAGGTGTTTCCGAAGCACATTTTCGGGCATTTTTGGGGTCGTTTCATTCACCCATATATTTTATATCAAATTGAAAGTCATGACTTGATAGTTTTCACATACTCCAAATTATTTTTAGCTAATAGAATATCATCTACGTAAAGAGAAAGAATTACAAAATTTTCGTTAGACTTTTTTACATAGATGCAATGGTCTTCATCGATCATGGTGAAATCAAATGACATCACCTCCTTATGAAATCTCAGGTACCACTGCCTTGAAGATTGCTTTAGGCCATAAATTGATCTTTTCAATTTACAAACTTTCTTTTCTTGGCCTTTAACAATGAAACCTACTGGTTGTTCCATGTAGATTTTCTCGTTTAATTCTCCATTGAGAAAAGCGGTCTTCACGTCCATTTGGTGTAATTCTAGATCTAAACGTGCAACAATAGCTAAAATTAATCGTATGGAGGTAAACTTCACAACTGGTGAAAAGTTTCCTCATAGTCTATTCCAACTTTTTGAGTAAAACCTTTAGCCACCAATCGTGCTTTGTGTCTTTCTATTGACCCATTCGATTTGCGTTTAACTTTGAGAATCCATTTATTCCCAATTGCTTTGTGTTCCTTAGGAAGGTCAACTAGATCCCAGACTTTGTTGATTTTCATGGACTCTAATTCTTCTTTCATCGCTTTTAACCATTCATCCCTTTTAGAGCTTGATAAGGCCTCAGTTACAGAATTAGGTTCATCCAATTCTGCAGGAGATACCAAGAAATCATAATCCTCAATCTCATACGATCGTTTAGACACCTTTTCTTGCACTCTTACGTAATTGAAATTCAGATTCCTCTATGGGATTTTGAGATTCATAACTCCCACTTGGACCAGGAATCATTTCATGATCCATTGAGTTATCAAGTATATCTGATGAAATTATCTGATCTTCTGAATTCAACATTTCGTAGAGAGGCTCAACTTCATCCATTTCACTTTTTTTGGGAAAATCATTTTCCAAAAATTTGATATCTCGTGATATAATTTCCGTAATGCTTCCATCCTCCAATTCATCAATGAACACATACCCTTTGGAGCTTTCAGAGTACCTTATAAAGATACATTTCTTCCCTTTTGGGCTTAGTTTACCAAACTCACCAAAATGATCTTTAATATATGCTGCACAACCCCATGGTCGTAGATCATCCAGGTTTGTTTTATGATTGGGAAGAGACCGAATAACTGCCTGAACTTGTTGTTCATCTGAAAGAAGATGTCCAACACTCTGGAGTTGAGCTATCATGTTTGACATCACCCTAAGGTGTTGTTTGACATTTTGATCATGACGTTTCTTGTAAGTGTCAAATTTGATAGTCAATTGTCGGAGGCGGGTCACAAACGTACCCCCATACGTTCCTCGCAGATGTGCCCACATAGCATGAGCAGTAGGGAATTCCTCACATTCATGTATGAGGTCATCAACCATAGAACTAACTATTATTCCACGCGCAGAGGAATTAGCCTTTTTCCAAGCTTTGTAAGCTTCAAGATCCCTTCTGTGTTGTGCAGAATTACCCTCTTCTGGTTCAATCAAAACATGATTTATACCTTCCAGAGTATTTTTCTCTTCCAGTACATACCATATTTTATGACTCCAGATGTCGTAATTGTCACCGTTAAGTTTTTCACCTTTGTTTAAGTCAGCAATGATACTTTTTGATGACATGTCTGTTTCGAGATATAATATGACAAGAATTTTTAATCAATTATGCATGTGACATACACATTCAAGCAAATCAATTCTCATAAAGATTTCATATTTAGTGTAAAATCGAAAAGACACGTAAGCATCCAATCATCATCTACTAATTAAATATTTAACCAAAATTCGAATCTAATTTCTTAATGTGTATACTAATATATTGAAGACTTTTAATAACAAGAATTTTTAAGTCTAATAACATAAAATTGAGAAAAAACAAACTACATAATTTATATATTGAAATGCAAATAAGCAACAACAAATTACAAGTCATCTAAAGACTAAAATCCTCCCATAGGTCTTCAAGGCAACAAATATACACCCTAAAAAGCTGACTAGGCCAAATCTCATGATAAACATCAGTCAACCTACTACCCCAAGGTTCACGAAGAGCATCTGTTAAATAAGCTAAGGCTCTCCAATCTGAAATTTCCTTATAATCAGCCAATTCAACCCATTTTAATTCAAAAAAGTGAATAAAATCACGTGCTGAAACATTAGGGGACATCTTCAAAGACTCAAACTCTTTAAATTTCTTCTCTCTTTCCCTTCGAATAGCTCTTTGATTCCTTAACAGATTTTGGGTCGCCTTTGGAACACTAATCTGTATAATTTCTCGCCCTCGAAAACTTATCCTACGGCAACGTGCTCTTCTACATTGTCCCTTTTCTCGACTTCGAGAACTCCCACTTGGAGTAATTCGAGTTGGTTCCTGTTCAGCCATGTCTGAAATAGGAACAAGGAAACAATAAGAATGGTTGAACCATTCAATGTGACAACATATGCCACTTTCATTTGTAGAAGAAAAAAACTGTTTAAGTAACATAATGGCTAAACAATTTTTTATTTTTTTTTAGATCAAATAAATTATTTAAATACACCATAATGCATGTAAACAAATTATCAACATATGACTATATAAAAAAATCTCAAAGTCAACCACAATCAGATTTGACCACTTGAATAATCTATATTAAAATAAAGTAGGAGTACACTTCATTACAAAAATAGTGGGACTATTTATTTATTTATTTATTTTAAATCCTTAACAGAAAAGGATAAAAAAAATAAAAAGCCACTTGGGACAGAAAATGACAAAATAAAGTGTCACCTTTTTCTTGGTCACATGTTTTTTTTTCCCTCTTTCTCCCTTCCTTTTTTTTTATTCAAAGGAAAGAGAAAAAAAAACTTTGAACTTTTCAACTGCATAGCTTCTGTCCCCCTATAATTCTTTTCTTTTTTCTAATTCTACGTACTTTAAGAAGTCCTGTTACAAAGACAATACTCTTTTTAAGGAACTTCTTTTGAGGAAAAATAAAAGGTACTTTTACATGACCCAAAAGAAAAACATAATTTAATATTCTTTTTAAAAAAATATTATAAATAAAAGGGACAATCCAACACCATCTTCATCTAAAAAAACCCTTGCATCAATTTCTCTCGGTATTGGAATACCGCTTTCACCAAATTTCTTAAATTTTATTTCAAAGAACTTTACTCATCCAAAAAAATTCTTTCTATCCAAAATCTCAATAAAGGGGAACCATAGAAGATATCTGATCAACAATATCTATGAATTCTACTCCTCTGTTAACAATATGGAGAAAAAAAAATCTCGAATTCGCACTGCTTCAAACAACATTTTTGATTCAAAGTCAAAAGCACAAAACTGGGTTCGAATTATAGAATCTATCTATGCTCTCCAGTGCTTTTTTTTAACAAGTGAGTAACAAATACCCAAATCACTTATTTTAAGATTATTTTTTTCTCACAGAATTTGATAATCGTTAACAACTATCTGTAGTGACAAACTACAAGAAACAATATTCAAACTAATAGCAAACAACCTGGCTCTGATACCATTGTAATAATTATCGTAACAGGAACGTGAATGTTTACCTGTTAACAACAGTGGAATGCGGAATGATAATGATGTCTTGTGAAAGAGTTACTCCAAGTCCAACTTTGAGTCTCAAGGAATCAAAGATATATTTCACAAACTATGTGTCACTCTTGGTTTTTGTTAATATCAATGAAGAAGATAGAAATTTCTTATTCTGTTTCTCCCTCTGTTTTTTTCTGTTTTGTGTTCCTTGCACATCTCTTCTGAAATGCGTTCAACTCTAATTTTAAAAAGGGAAATCATTATACGTTGGAACAGTTACAGTTACTTTGTAACTGTTCCCACCCCCTTTTTCAAATTGATGCTTATCTCTTTTTCAGAAAATAAAATAACTTCGGGTTGAGTCATATCGGGTCGTGGGTCACCAAGGTCAGTCCACATGGGTGACCCACGACCCAAAACTTATATCAATAATTGTGATGGAGTTAGAATTTTCACTAAATAAATTTAAAATATGTTCATGGTTAGATATTTTTGTTAAATTAAATATCCTATATTATTTTCTATATATGAAATAACTAATTCCATTATTTTAATACATCTTATAAGATTGAAGGATTTTTATTTATCTATCCAACCTGTTAATTATGTCATGAATTATTTCCTTATATATTTTAGGAAACTATAATTCCTATTAGTTTAGGAGACCCTTTGTCCTAATATATTTGGAAAAGGAAAATATTGTTCCTACATGATTAGGAAAATCATTTCCTTATAGGTTTAGGATCATTTGGGATCTATATATAGGGTATGTAGTTGGGGATCCAAAAGCATTGTAAAACTTGTTCTCTTTCTTTTATAGTGGAAAACTCTCTCTGTTTTTGCTGGGAGGAATAAACATAGCTGAACCTCATTAAATCCTTGTGTTATTCTTCTTTTCTTTTCTTTTCTTTGTTTGTGATTGTGTGCTAGTTAATTCACGATATTTTCGCAATAATTGGTATCAGAGTTTGGTTGGAATTTCTAGACATAATCAAGGGTTAAGATGTCTCCATCGTCTTCTATAAAGTATGAAATAGAGAAATTCGATGGGGGATCTAATTTTAGTCTATGGAAGATTAGAATGAGATCGTCCTTGGTATTACAAGGATTATGGAAGGCTATTAAGAAGGATTTTCCAAAAGAGTTGAAAGAATCAGAACAAGCAGACCTGAAAGAGAGGGCTTTGAGTGCGATATTTATGAGCGTTACAGATAGCGTTCTTCGGGAAATTGCTGTAGAGAAATCTGCAGCAACGACATGGAAGAAGTTAGAAGATCTGTACTCTAAGAAATCGCTGACAAATCGCCTCTACTTGAAAAAGAGGTTATACAATCTTCGTATGAATGAAGGTACACCGGTCAAAACTCATCTTAATGAGTTTAATTCAATTATAATGGACTTGAAGAATGTAGATAACAAAATTGAAAGTGAGGATCAGGCCTTAATTGTGTTATGTTCTTTACCACCATCTTATGATACTTTTGCTGATACATTGCTATATGGGAAAGACAGTATCTCACTTGATGATGTTAGTAATGCACTAAAATCTAAAGAGTTGAAGAAGAGCTTTCCGGATAGCAGAACTGAGGGTGAAGGTCTTGTGAGTAGGGGAAGAACACAACAGAAGGACTTTAATAGAAAAAGGTTTAACGCCAAATCGAAGTCTAGAGCAAGGAAGCAGAACTGCTATGAGTGCAGGGAGCAGGGTTATTACAAAAGAGATTGTCCTAAACTAAAGGAGAAAAGGGGAAGCAGAAAGTTGATTACTCAGCAAATATTATTGACTCTAGTAATAATTCTGATGACAATGACTATATAGGGGAAGTTTGTGCTGTGAGTTCTGATCATAGGCAAAATTCTTGGGTTCTTGATTCTGGTGCAACTTTTCACATATGTCCACACAAGAATTGGTTTGCAACGTACAAACAGACGAGTGAGACTGTCTACCTAGGTGATGATAATCCATTAAAGGTAGAGGGAATAGGTAACATCAGATTGAGAATGTTCGATAGCATTATCAGAAATATTGAGTGTTGGCATGTTCCTCGAATGAGGAGAAATTTGATTTCTCTTTCGACTTTGGATAATCAAGGATATAAGTTTCACTCAGAGAATGGAACATTCAAAGTATGTAAAGGCTCCATAGTACTCATGAAATGTAAGCTTCATTCAAGACAGTATTATCTACAAGCCAATGTAGTTGAAGGGGAAGCAATTGTAGCTTCTGGGAAGAGTGGTCTGAATCAGTCTCAATTGTGGCACTTGCGACTTGGTCATATGAGTGATAATTGATTGTCTTTGTTGAACAAGCAAAATTTGTTGGATGGTTACAAAGATCAAGCTTTAAATTTTTGTGAGCATTGTGTGTTTGGTAGGAAAACAAGGGTGAAGTTCAACAAGAAGGTTATTCACAAGACCAAAGACAAGTTAGATTATATACATTCAGACTTGTGGGGTCCAAACAGAATTCCCTCCAAAAGTGGTGCAAGGTACTTTATGACTTTGATTGACGATTACTCAAGAATGGTATGTGTGTATTTCTTGAAAACAAAAGATGAGGCATTTTCAGCATTTGTTAAATGGAAGACGATGGTTGAGAGGCAAACCGAAAGAAAAGTTAAATGTCTTCGAGCTGATAATGGGTTGGAATTTTGCAACTTAGAGTTCAATAACTTCTACAAAAGAGAGGGCATAGTGAGACACCACACTTGTGTTGGAACACCACAACAAAATGGTGTTGCAGAACGTATGAACAGGACACTTTGTGATAGAGCACGAAGTATGCTTTCACACTCATGTGTTAGCAAGGATTTTTGGGCTGAAGCAATCAATACAACTTGTTATTTGGTCAATAGATCTCCATCTACAACTATTGAGTTCAAAACTCCTTTTGAGGTTTGGTCCAATTCGCCTGCTAATTATTCAAATTTAAGAATATTTGGTTGTCCTGCTTATGCTCATGTAAGGGATGGAAAACTTGAGCCGAGGGCAAAGAAGTGCATTTTTCTAGGGTATGCAACTGGAGTGAAATGTTATAGATTGTGGTGCACAGATCAAAAGACTCCGGAATTAATTATTAGCAGGGATGTGACATTCAATGAATATACCTCACTGGACAGTTAGAGGGAAAAGGCAATAGCAGAAACAGATCACGGTGTTAGTGACCGCATAGAGTTAGAAGTTGAATCTCCAATAGCTCAGCCCAATAGTTCAGAAGTGGAGGAGGTGCAAAGCATTAATCAAGATGATAATGATGTTGCACCTATGCAACAACAATTGACATCAACCAAAGAGATTTGCAAACGTGGTTGATGCAAATCTTTTGGGATATGCAAATTGTATAGAATTTGCTTTATCAGTTGCAAAGACCATTGACATGTTTGAGCCTAATAGCATAAATAAGCTATTTCTAGTTCAAAAGCGGATCAACGGGTTGGTGCTATGGGTGAAGAGATTGAGTCTCTTCAAAAGAATCAAACATGGAAGCTTGGTTCATTGCCAAGGGGACAAAAGTTAGTCAAACATCATTTTATCCGAGATGTTATATCTAAAGGGGTTGTTGATGTGAAGAAAGTGCCTACACATGATAATCCAGGAGATATGATGACCAAGACAGTCCGGACCAATAAGTTTAGGCATTGCCTAGACTTGATTGGTGTGAGTTGTACTCAGTAAGCCCTTTGGAGGGTTGGGAGCAAGGCAGAGAGACGTTATTTCAATTGATGAAAGGAATTCAAGCCAAGGGGAAGATTTGTTAATTATGTCTTGAATTATTTCCTTGTATATTTTAGGAAACTATAATTCCTATTAGTTTAGGAGACCCTTTGTCCTAATAAATTTGGAAAAGGAAAATATTGTCCATACAGGATTAGAAAAAGCTTTTCCTTATAGGTTTAGGATCATTTGGGATCTATATATAGGGTATGTAGTTGGGGATCCTAAAGCATTGTAAAACTTGTTCTCTTTCTTTCATAGTGAAAAACTCTCTCTGTTTTTGCTGGGAGGAATAGGCATAGCCGAACCTCATTAAATCCTTGTGTTATTCTTCTTTTCTATTTTCTTTGTTTGTGATTGTGTGCTAGTTAATTCACGATATTTTCACAACACAACCAATCAAATACAAGATAAATAATTCCATATTTTTACCTCATAGAATTACTATCCAATCCCGTATACCAAACGAGCCAATCTTTCACAAACTTATTTATTGTGAAGTATAGCTCATATAGGGTTCTAACAAACTCGTTACATTTCAATTATATGTATATATATTTTTAAAGTCTTTACAAACTTATAATATTGTGATGTATAGCTCACATAGAATCTCAACAAACTTGTTACGTTTCAATTATATATTTTTTAAAGTTTTTCACAAACTTATTTATTGTGATGTATAGGATTCCAACAAACTTATTACGTTTCAATCATATATTTCTTCTTTTAAAAAAATGTGACACACAACCATCTAACTGTTCGTGAATAATTGGATGAGTTACTAATTTTCACATTGATATCATCGAAAAATTCCATAGATGGTGGAGGAGCACAAATACTTTATTGAAAACATGTGACAAATTGGCTAGATTTAAGGAGAGGGAGATGTAGATCAAAGAAAAAGTGATTGGACAGTATATGTTACATATATCTTCAATTCATTAAAAATATGAACCTATATAAAAAAAAGGTTGAGTAAGATAAATGGTTAATATGTAGATAAAGTGAGGTGCAAGGATATATAGCAACCCCAATTGTACATCAAAAAAATTTATTCGGACTCGATTCATACATAAAAATAATTAGGTTCACATGCATTTATACATAAGAATTATCATTTAATAGTAATTAAATTACAATATATATTTTTAACTCAAATTTATTATTTAAATATAACAAATTAGGTAATTAGCAATTTAGCATAATTATATTCATATATAGATCGAAAGAGATCGATTCTATGACTTATTATCAGTATTATTTTAGTTCCATAATCCTTTTCATAGAGATCTCTAAGAAGAATAGGGGCAATAGATAAATAAAGTATTGATAACTTATTTCTTCATTCAAATGGTAGCATATAATAAGAGTGTTGAAGATGAAGGAAGCTAATGATTGGAACATGTCAAAGGAACAGGTCCAATGAAGCTGACTGACGAGTTAGAGTTAGAGTCATACTAGGACTAGACTACTAAATCCTAAATTATGTACGACTAAGCTAATATGATGTGTATAGGGCTAAAGTCGACTAGGATAAGGTATTTTAATATGTAAAATAATATATTTGTATTGTAGTAGGATTCCTAGTATAACTAGGATATGACTCTTCTCCTATATAAGGAGCATGTAACTCAACAATTTATTCATCAATACAAACCTTGATTCTCCTAATTCCTAACGTGAGAATTCTACATGGTATCAAAGCATTGAATTTTTTCCGCTCTTTTAATGTATCAGATCCAAAAATCAGAATAACCACAACATTAAATTGCAATGGCCGCTTCTACCAACACTCTATTAACCTCCTCCCTTCACCATCTTATTGCGTCATGTTCCATTAAACTCAAGCCAACAAACTATCTTAAATGGAGGACACAAATGTCTCAGTTAATTCAAGTGATGAGATTAGCCTATCTCATCACAGAGAATGAATCAACTAAAAGTACATGTTCCTCTGGACAGACTGCTGTGAAAACTGCAGCGGCTGAGAAGGATGCAAAAGACCGCAACAGTATTGATGATTGGGAGGAGAAGGATGTGCTGCTAAGGAGTTGGATCTCAGGCACCTTGACAGAAGAAAGCATGTACCTGATCGTAGGCTGCTCGACTGCCAAGGAGATGTGAGAATGCTTGGAAGAAGCTTATCTTCAAGCAACGAAAGATAAAGAGTTCCAGCTAAAACAACAACTACAAAGTGTTAGGCTATGAACCAAAAAGATTGATGAATATATTAAAGAATTCAAAGGCATATGTGATGGCCTTGCAGCTATACAAAAACCTGTAGATGAAGATAGCAAAGTAATTAATTTTGCTAGAGGTCTAAGTCTCAAGTACAAGACCTTCAGGACGGTCATGTTAGGTAAGGCACCATATCCTACTCTTAATCAATTTATTAATGCTCTTAAGGGTTTTGATATAAGGGAGGATGAAGAAGAAGTGCCACAACAAAACCATAACATGACGTTCTCTGCCCAGAGGGGCAGGGGAAGAGGAAATCACTATCAAAGAAGAGGAAACAATAACTTCAATTCCAGAGGAAGAGGCTTCAAGCCTGCTGGTCAAGGAACAGGTTCGCATGGACCTGGTCCTCAGAACAGTTCTTCAAGTGGAAGTCAGCAGAGGAACATCACTGATGCGTGTCAAATTTGTGGTAGGAATAATCATACTGCTCTTAAGTGTTTCTACAGGTGGGACTACTCTTACCAAGCTGTAGATGAGCTATCACAAGCATTGGCTGCTACTAATCTACAAAACACTACTGATGACACCTTGTATGTGGACTCAGGAGCAAGTAGTCATATGACACCTAACTCAGGTATTCTAACTGATCTTAAACATTACAATGGACCAAATAAAATTATTATTGGGAATGGATCAAAGTTAGATGTAACACATGTTGGGAACATATCAGGATCCAGCCTAAAGTTAAGAGAAGTTCTTGTAGTGCATAAGATTAATAAAAATCTACTTTCAGTTAGTAACTTGCAAAGGACAATTGTTGCACTCTTGAATTTAATGAAACTAACTTTGTTGTAAAGGACAAGAAGACAAGGACATTGCTGGCTAAGAGATCTAAAAGGAATGGACTCTATGCTTTGGAAGATAACAATCTTTATGCTATAACTGCTGCACACGACTGGAACACATCAGACAACATGTGGCATGCTAGATTAAGACACCCTAGTTTGAAGTCTTTAAAATTTTTGAGTAGTAATAGTTGCATCAATGTTAGTAGTTGGAATAAAATGCCTACTGTTTGTTCTAGTTGCCAGTTAGGCAAAAGTTGTAAACGTCCATTTGGTTTAAGAAATATAATTGAGAAGGAATCTTTATTGAAAATTCATTGTAACTTGTGGGGACCTGCTCCTGTTGAATCTTCTCAACATATGAAATATTATGTTATTTTTGTAGATGATCACACGAGATATACCTGGATTTTTCCACTGAAAAAGAAATCTGAATTTTTTGAGGTCTTTGTAAAATTCCAGAAAATGGTGGAAAAATGATTTTCTAAAGAAATTAAGATATTTCAGTGTGATGGAGGGGGTGAGCTTATCAAAGCAGACTTCATCAAGTATTTGGAAGATTGTGGTATTGTGAGACATACTTCATGTCCTAATACACCTAAACAAAATGGGGTTTCAGAAAGAAAAAATAGGCATATTGTGGAAATTGGTTTAACTTTACTACTTCATGTTAACCTACCTTTGTTTCTATAGGTTGAGGCTTTCCTCACTGCAGTGTTTCTAATTAATAGTCTGCCCTCCTCAGTCCTAAAGATGGTGACTCCATTTGTTAAGTTTTATGGAGAGCAACCTGATTACAACAGCCTAAAGGTGTTTGGGTGTAGATGTTTCCACACATCAAGGGTAGTAACAAGTTCAGTCCAAAGTCTTATCCTTGTGTGTTCATAGGGTACAACAGCTTACACAAAGGATATAAATGATATCATCCCCCTACAAGGAGAGTATGCATATCCAGACATGTTGTGTTTGATGAAAACACATTACCCTATGTGTCTCCAAGTCAATCTCAGACTAACATTGATATCTCACCTCATCTTGCTACTTTTGTTGAATTTTTCTCTAAATTGCAGGCACATGATAATAACAATTCAGAGGAAGAACATGTTGCTATTACGCAAGGTCTTGGTGACAATGCTACTACAACAACTCTTATACTCCTTCATGATGAGGAACGGGTTGAAAGTGCTGATCCATACGCTATTGACTCATCAGGTGCAGTATCACATGATGAGCATGAGGAACAGGTTGATAGTGATGATCCATGCAGTCATATTGAGACTCCAACTGCACATTTCTGATCTGCAAGTAGCAGTAAGGAACATGTTGCACTTACAGGTTCAGTTACTGAAAATTCACCTGTAGATGCTACACCTCAATCAACTATTTTAGTTGATGTACCAGTTGATCATCCACCTGACGACACTACACTCCAATCAACTACTTTAGTTGATGTACCAGTTGAGGTACTTTCTGCCCCACAAGGGCATTATATGCTCACCAGACACAAGGTGAAGGAACATCACTTATCCCTTATTGCTCACAATAGCAAAGAAATATTGAGGGAACCAAATACTATCAAGAAAGCACTAAGGTCACCTCATTGGCTTGCAACAATGCAGGAGGAAATCAATGCTTTACATGTTAACAAGACGTGGATATTGGTGCCCAAATCTCCTGGTATAAATCTGGTCGGATCAAAATGGGTATTCAAGACAAAATTAAAGGCTGATGGAACATTAGATAGATACAAAGCCAGACTTGTGGCCAGGGGTTCTCGCAGGTTGAAGGGATATATTTTGAAGAAACATTTAGCCCTGTGATTAAAGCCACAACTATTAGGGTGGTTCTATCCATTGCTATCAGCTCAAAGTGGAAAGTTAGACAACTAGATGTCAAAAATGCTTTTTTCCATGGTTTTCTACAAGAGGAGGTGTACATGAGTCAACCTCTTGTATTTATTGATCCCAGGTATCCTCAGCATGTGTGTCTACTTAAAAAGGCTATGTATGGTATTAAACAAGCACCAAGAGCCTGGTTTGATAGGTTTAGCATACATCTCTTACACCTTGGTTTCATTTGTAGTAAGACTGATCCTTCCTTATTTACTTTGCATACTTACAAGGCACCATATTTCTCCTGTTATATGTGGATGATATTATTGTCACAGGAAGTAATCTCTCATACGTCTCAGAGTTGGTTTTACAACTTGGGAAAGAGATTGCTATTAAGGATCTTGGTCATTTACACTTCTTTCTCGGAATAGAGGTTAAGTATTTTGAAGGCGGAATTCACTTAAGTCAGAGTAAGTATGTTGGTGAGCTGCTGGACAAGACAGACATGACTTTGGCAAAGGCTGTAGCTACTCCTTTGGTTCAAAAACATGGTTTGCATGAAGCTGTGGGAAGCCTTGTAGATGTGACCTTTTACAGAATGATAGTTGGGAGTCTTTAGTACTTGACTCTCACTAGACCTGATATCACTCGTGTTGTGAATTTAGCATGCCAGTTTATGCAAAGTCCAAACATTGAACACCTTCTAGGGGTAAAAAGGATTCTCAGGTACATCAAAGGTACTTTACACTTTGGACTCAAACTTATTTCACAATCACCATGCAAGTTGTATAGATACTCAGATGCTGATTGGGGAGGTTGTACCACCACTAGGTGATCAACTACAGGCTATAGCATCTATCTAGGTGCAAATTGTATTTCTTGGGTTTCCAAGAAAAAGACTACAGTAACTCGATCGAGAGCTGAGGCTGAGTATAGGGCACTAGCCTCCACTACAGCAGGGATGACTTGGATCATGTACCTACTTCATGATCTTGGGGTGTTCCTTCGATCTATTTCTACATTATATTGTGATAACTTGAGTGCCTTGTACATGACAGTTAATCCAGTTATGCATGCTAGAACCAAACATGTTGAAATGGACTATCATTTTGTTCGTGAGAAGGTGGCCAGATGACAACTTATTACTCAGTTTGTGAGGTCTAAGGATCAACTAGCTGACATTCATACCAAAGCATTGACAAAATAAGTCTTTGTTGGATTTCGCAGCAAGATAGGAGTTACAGTTCATCCACTCACTAGCTTGAGGAAAAGTATTGAAGATGAAGGAAGCTGATGATTGGAACATGTCAAAGGAACAGGTCCAATGAAGCTGACTAACGAGTTAGAGTTAGAGTCATACTAGGACTAGACTACTAAATCCTAAATTATGTACGACTAAGCTAATACGACGTATATAGGGCTAAAGTCGACTAGGATAATGTATTTTAGTATATAAATAATATATTTGTATTGTAGTAGGATTCCTAGTATAATAGGATTCCTAGTATAACTAGTATAGGACTCTTCTCCTATATAAGGAGCATGCAGCTCAACAATTTATTCATCAATACAAACCTTGATTCTCCAAATTCCTAAGTGAGAATTCTACAAAGAGGTCATCACTTTCTCTACGGTTTTTTTATTCTATCTCTTGCTATTTGTTTTTTGATCTGGTAAATTGAATTTGCATTAAATCTTTTTGTTTTTTGGGATAAAATGTTGCCGTCGAAGGCGATTTCATATCTGTTGGGAAGTAGGAGAACATATAAGTAGTTTTGATGATTGATAAAGTGAACCTGGTTCACTACTTGTTGTCTTATGTGTACTCTATCAGGTGAATCAGGTCCCAGACGTGAATGCGGACAGTGGTACAAATATGGGAGATTGCAGCAAAGAAGACTCGTAATAAAGTGTAGAAATAAATGAGTGAAAGAGAAATAAAGAAATAACTGAGAAACCAGAAAGATGAACCTGGTTCACAATCCAGTAGCAGAATCAATGCGAGAACTAAATCAAAAGACTCCTTATAGGAAAAGGAAAGCTCCTAAATAAGGAAAAGAAGTGCAGAAGACTCCTTATAGGAAAATGAAAGCTTTTTAAAGAAAAATTAATTACTTTCCTTGTAGGAGTCTACTACGAAAAACAACTCTTATGCGGAAAAGGAAAGAGACGGAAAGTAATCACTGACTCATTCCAAGATGAAGTAGGAAAATGTGTCCAAAGTAGCAAAAGAAGGAAAAGAAGGAAAAGAATAAAATAAGACGTTTCCTAGACAGTTAAGGAAGGAGGCAAACAAGTTCAATAAGGAAAAGGATTAGTTTTCTAGGAAAACAAAAATTCTTTCCTTATTAAAGTTGGCTAAGGATTTGTCAAACTCTATATAAGGACAAGGTTGGAGAAAGAGAAGATCGGCGCCTGCAATCACAAGTGAGAGAATTTCCAGCAAAAGAAGAGCTATACCTATTGCATATTCACGAAGGTCATTATCCTGAGAGCAATAGCCATTGGAGCAAAACTGCAGGACTTCGTCACGGCAACACTGGAACCAGGTTCATGAGTTGTGTTCGAATCTGAACAATTGAATGTTGAAGACAGATCAATTAAAGGCTAGGGTTATTAGTCTTTGTTGATTTATTCTAGGTTTATTATTGAGTTGTAATAATTCCTAGGTTGAAGAACAAGAAGTGGGTTTGACTTCTTGAAGAGTAGTTAGTTGAGAGTTTGTAACAAGAAGCGAGTTTGACTTCTTAGAGAGTTGTGAGAATTGTAACAAGCAGCGAGTTTGACTTCTGGGAGAGTTGTGAGAATTGTAACAAGAAGTGAGTTTGGCTTCTTGGAGAGTAGAGTTTGGGAGAATTGTAACAAGAAGTGGGTTTGACTTCTTGGAGAGTAGAGTTTGTGAGAATTGTAACAAGAAATGGGTTTGACTTCTTGTAGAGTAGAGTCTTCGATTATAGTTAGGGTGTGGTTTTTCCCTTCCTTGAGGGAGGAAGATTTCCACGATAAAATTTGTGTTTTATTGTGCAGTCTGTTTACTTAGGCAAACGTACAAGAACCTGATTCTTGCATAGATGGTAAGGTTTCTTCAATATTGATGACTTGAATTCTCCCATGATGAGAAGATGCATACCACTTTACTATACCTTTGATGGTACTTTATGAGATTTAGTTCCATTTGGTCCTTAATATATAAACATTACGAAAATAATCCTATAATATATTACTCTTTCCATTCATTTTTATTTGTCCATTATATTAAAAATAGTTATCTAATAATATTTGTTTATTTTGGAAAATTAAGAGATAATTTATCTTTTAGTGTCTATTTTACCCTTGATATTAAACTCACTATATCAATCAATATTTTCTTCAAGTCAAAATTTGACAAATAAAAAACAAAGGTACCCACTTGCAACTTTGTAGATTGAATAGGAACTAAAAATAGGTAGACAAGAATCACGAGGATCATTAATGTCTCTATTAAATTTAAAACCCACTCGTAGCCACAAATCCCTTGTAATAATATTCAATGCCAAAAACCAACATTATAGCTGAGGTGAGAAACAGCAAAGCCTCTTGCAACTTGCCTATGTAAATTATTCAAATATATGCAACTTGCTAATACTATTTATTTTATTGATATAGATAGATATAGATAAGCTAATTGGTTTCTTTTATTAAAAAAAAATAAATTAAAGTCACCTTCCAACTTGCAGAGTATCTTCTTTGATTCTCAGCATGTTCTGTTCTCTCTTTTTATTTAGAGTATTTTGAAAATATTTCTCAACTTACATTAAATTATTAATTTAGTTTTTGAACTATTGATAATCTTAAAAATATCTCTTTACTTGACTAACTAAACTTAAAATGCACTCTCAATTTGCCACATGTGACATGATAGAGCAAGTAGTCTCAAATTCTTATAGGAGCATGAGACTTTTAATAAAAAACCGAGAAAAGTATTAAAAATACCCCTAAACTTGACGAGAATTTAGGAATGTATTTCACTCAAATTACAAAATCAAGGGTGTATTTAAATTTCATTAGTCAAGTAAAGAAATTGTTTATAAAAACTATCAATAGTTCATAGATAAAATTAATAATTCAGAATAAATTTATGAATATTTTTAATACTTCTCTTTTTAAAAATAATATACATAATGTGAACACACTTTTCAAAAGAAAAAAAAAGTCTTTTTCAAAAATATTTTAATGTGAACTTGTTCCCACTTTCTAAGGCAAGTTGCATACTGCCTCATAGCTCCCCTTATTCCTCCAAATGTAAGAAAATAATTTCTATTTTGCACATTTAATTTACTTCTTATTCTTTTTTTTCTTTAATCTCGTCCCATATTAGTTATTATTTTTTCTTACTCCATCTTATTTAAATCAAAATTGAAAAGTGTGTACTGTACACTTAATTTTGTCTTAGTTTAGGAACCTATGTGATTACTTAATTTAATCTAATTGCCTTTTAGGAATTATAAATGATCAAGTTTAGCTAGCTAGTAACCATTGGGTGTATTCAAGAGTCGGCTAATTCATGCATGTGCACTTTCAACTTAATTTGTTGCTTATAAACCAAATCACTTTGTTCATTCTTTCGTTGCAATTAAGCTATGTATTTAATACATTTATTCTAAAAACTAATCAAATCATCCCATATCAAATTGCTACTGAAATTAAGACGTCTGAATCTGAATATATGTGTCAGATTATTATTATCTAAATCTCACAAGTTAAACATAGTAAAGAAACCAATAAGGAAAAAACTATAGACAAAATTAAGGAGTATGAAATTAATTGAGCAAAGTACAAGATTAATTTGATCAAGAACTTATCTTCAACAAGTGATGACAAGGAGATAACACACACACCTAATACAGGTGCAACGAAACAATCATGCATCGCATATGATATCATCAGATCATCACCAAAAGCATCATCGATTAGTTGTCTTCACTAATTCCAATCCGCAATTTGTTGCTCGGACTCTTCAAAATATGAACGAATACGTATCAAATTCTTCAAAAATAATACTTACAGTATACATTTTTGAAAAATTTATCAAAAAATAAGAGTCAGAGCAACTTGATCCGCAATACACATATTCAAAATTCACTAAGATTTTCATCAGCTCGAATTTTGTGCGATCTGAGATAACGATTGAAGGTTGCATTTCACGATTGTGTCCACAAAAACGCACGTCTCTTCTCTAGTATTACCAGGCGGTACATCAACGACGTACGATTCCACAACGATCGTCTCCGCCGCCGCTCCATTGCCGGAGCTCGGTTCCGTGTGAAGCGTAGTCACAGATCGGTAATTCGCTAACCGGTGGTCCCCACCGACAACGCTAAAACTAATGACGTGGCTTTCATCGTCAAGGATCTCAAGCCTCTCCGTGCTACTAGCAGCAGGGAGGCCGGAAATCACACGAACTTCCCGTAAAGTACCAACGTCACCGTCACCGACAACAACATGACAGCTCTTAACAAAATGCTTATACGCCTGCGGATTGTCAAATCGGCGGACAACCGACCATACGGTGGAGACCGGAGCTGAGATCCGCTGGATCACGGCGGAGCAGCACTGGTCAGGACCAACGGTGTGAGTATGGCACCGGGAAACAGAATCGGGTACTTCCGTCGAACAGGGAATCGGCATTCGCCTCTGTAACTGATGATGTGATTGCTTGTAAGCAAAATCATGAGTATTGTTAGAGGTAATTCGTTGGAGTAATACAGATGAATCAGAAGAACTAGGAGGCATTTTTTTGCTGATCTGAAAATGAGAGAAAATGAAAAAGTAGTGATCTCTCTTGTGTTTTTATGGGTATGATTAAGTCGTATATATACAGGGTAGAAAATAGAGGTAATTAAGAGAGAGTTGGTTGAAGTTGTGAAAAAGTAATAAAAAAAGAGAGGGGGTTCACGTGAGGTTGACAAAAATAGTGGGACTAGTGGGAGCAAAAAAATGAGATCAAGTTGGTGCATAAAAAGGAGGGCTAAAGGGGGTAAAAGATAAGATATTTCACCCAGGTGGGCAACGATTATGAAATTTTTAATTCACGTGCAAATCACAATTAAAAAAAATATAAAGGGAATAAGGGTCTCGGTTTTGCCATTTAGAGCTGATATACATTTTGTTATATAAATGGTTCACATATATCCTTTTCTTCTAATGGAAGTGAAAAAATTAATTTTAATTTAATTTCTTAATTACTTAAAAAAAAAAAAAAATCCATATGGGTATGTTTGATCCTCCTCACACGTATTTTTTTTTACTTTTTTGTTTCAACGACTAATTTAAATTTATTATTTTGATGGTCAAATTTATTTATGTTTCACTAATTTTCTTATAAAATTTATTATAGATGCCCTATTTATTTTTTTTACAAATACAAAAACTAAATTACAATATAGCCGAAAAATAATTTTAAATTATAATATAGCCACAAAAAAAAATAGTTTTAATTTTTTTGTTTCCACTAAAGAATGAAAGAAAAAATAAAATAAGAATAAGAAACTCAAATAATGATAATCAAAGAAGTTAAAAAATAATTTATGTATGAAAAAGATTAAAATATATCTTGAACTTTGCTAGAAGGATCATATATACGTCTAAATGATTTTAAAAAAAATTAAAAGTCAAAAATTTAAATCTAAAACTAATTTTTTCACTTCCGTTAGATGAAGGGTATATGTAAGCTCTTTTTGTAACAGTAGGGGTATATGTATGCCATTTGTATAACGGTAAGGGTATATATGAGTCACTTTCATAACGAGGGGTATATTAACTCTAAATGAAAAAGTTGAGGGTTATATTAGGCCCTTTTCCCAAATATAAATCACATTAAATAAGTTTGGTTCGATATGCTTGATCTATAGAAGGCATAGAGAGGAGATCGATCCTTGGTATAGATAACACCCTCCAAATCAACTGGATTATCTTGAAGTACTGTTCCAACTCATATATAACCCTTTTCCTCTCATCTATTTTCATCTTTATTCTTTCTTGGAAAAAAAAATAGTTTGGTTTATTCTTCTTCTTTCTTTATTTCATTTGCGTATAAAATTCTTTTTAATTTTAGTGTTAAAAATATTATTTTCTTTTATTTTAATTTGTATGATAAATTTTTTAAAAAATTATTTTTAAAAAAAAATGATATTATAACCATGACAATGACAAATCAAATCTTCAATACCCACCAAAGTCGGACATTTCTGTTTTACCGCAGAGATTTGGGGAGCCAATCATCTCGCTCAGTTCTATATGCGTAGAAGAAAATAGAATTTGAAGTTTATCGGTTTGAAATTTTAGTAATTTCGAATTATTGGGTTTTAACTAAATAATTTATGCTTAATTAATGAAATATCTTAAGATAAATATAAATTTTGAATTAAATCCGTTGGAGTCGATCTTTTTTGAAAAATTTAAGATAACTCGCGGTCGCTGTGTTTGTCATAGCTTCTACCTCTCGGGTGAGCATTTTGTGCACACTATATAGACCCTCACTATGTAATAGCCTACAAGCCTGTACTCACAGGAAATGTAAACCGTACTAGACAAATCATATGCATAAGGCTCGACTCACTGTGTAATAGCCTACAAGCCTGTACTCACATGAAATGTAAACCGTACTAGACAAATCATATGCATAAGGCTCGACTCAGAATGCATTAAGGAGGATCAATTTCAAATTATTCATATGGATAATCATCCTCCAACCCAACTGAGTCATCCCGAAGGACTCTCTACTATTTATTATTCCTATAGTTTAATAAATTTTTACTCATAAATTTATATTCCGTCTCAAAAGTTATGAATTCAATTAAACGAGTACCTATAATATAGGTTCACCTTTGAACCCCCACCATACTCTCTTTAGGTAGACCACTTTTTGTTGTTCATTGCGTGAAAACTACCATTGGGATTACCTTATGATATCCACTCATATGGTATCTCTGTCTTGAGATATGCCAATTGGGTTGGCCACTTTTCTCTAACCTCAACTAGTTAATATTACATAGGACATACTCTTGTAGATGAGAAATTCTATCTCTACTCTCAACTTTCTAGTAGATAACATTTTTAGGTCATGTACTTATCTTTTGTACTTGTCATTTTGAGCCAATATCTTTATTCTTTAATGATATAATATAATGTTACAGAATTTACTGACTTGACTAATTTAATTTATATGATATAAAATTCATTAACTAGTCAATATATCTACTTTTAGTAGAGATCTTATAATATCTCCATCCTAATTAAACACATACAATTTCATTATGATATATTATGTTAACCACTTAAAATTATACTATGTAACAAAGGTAAAAAATAATGTATACAAGATATTGATAACCCCTTGATATGAGGGGATTCAAAAGTTGTATTAGGTCATCGATTTGAATGATTGAATCTTATATAAAATTCTTACTCTATCATATATCGGGAATTGAATGAACAAATTTATACTGTGTTTGAGATCACGAAATCCCCTAATAAAAGGAATATTGCAGCCCTTTCTGTTTTGTGTTATACGGAACATCTATAAGGAAGTACGAAAAAGAAAAGATTATCCTGCTACAATAAAATCCAATAATATAAAATTTTCTTATATTAACAACGTATATAATTTGAGCTTAAATTAAATATGCTAAGAGAAGGTGGGAAATGACATGCTAACAGTGTCCACCATATGGAGTTTCTGGGGTGATGTTTTGGCCACCACTCAACAAACTCAAATATATATTTTTATTAGCAATAGGCAATTTTTTTTTATCAAAAAAAATAATATTAATTAGCTATTGACTCAATTATTTTTTCTAAAATCTGAATAACTTATATTTTCCAAAAGTTGGTGACATCCAATCTAGGCGCATTAACATTATCAATTCTTACTTCATCTATATAAAATGATAAATAAAATATATGGGCATGTCATTGATATATATTTTGTTGGTGAAAACATCAAGTGGAGAAAAAAAAACTAAATTAAATTCCAAATGGAAGTTTTATAATAGCTAGAGGATCAATTTTTTTATATTTTTTTTCCAATTTCACATGGTTCCTTCCTAAAGTCTTCTACTTTCAATGCCCTTTCGTTTGGTTCTTTGGGTACTTTCTTCGCAATTATTGATAAGCATTTTATGTAGATAAGGTAATAAAAAAAAGAAATAAGGAGGAGTATTATCATTATGCATTATTATTTTAGTTTGAAAATCAATTATTTCCAATTTTGATATAAAGATATGAAGGAGATCAAAAAATAATACTCCCTCCGTCTCATTTTATGTGGCACTTTTCGGATTTCGAGATTCAAACAAGATTATTTTTTATCGTAAATTTTTCATAGATCTTTTAAACATTTGGAATTATCAATTATTGTGAATTATAGTACTTTTTACGTAGTTTACAAATATATAAATTTCATTTCAAAAATTTTGCAGATTCTATGCGCAAATTCCCGATCAAATTTAAATTGTTTAACTCTCGAAAAATGAAAAGTGACAAAAAATTAGGACAGAGGGAGTATGTTAGTTAAATAGAGGGTGATAAAAAAAAACATGCTCCTAAATCACTCTGTATATATATATGAATTGAACAAACATAAAAATACAACCAACTTAAGTTGGTTCTCCACTAAAAATAATCATACATTATAATTTTATTGAAATATTATATTATATTGGTAGTTTATTTTGACATAATATGTAAATATGCCATTTAACTTGGTTTCAACTAGCATCTACGTTCTTTAACTTTGAGTGTGCACAAGTAGACACTTAAACTTGTATAAAATTAAACAAAAACAAACATTCGTCCTATGTGGCATCCTACATGGCAATTTTGTGTCCTATGTGGCGTCCTACATGTATTATGCCACACAGGACGTGTATGTTTACTTATTCAATTTTATACAAGTTTAAATGCATGTTTGTGCACACTCAGAGTTGGAGGCAATAGATCCCAGCTGAAATCAAGTTAAAAGACATATTTATGTATTATGCTGTTTAAATAAGATTATTATATTCCAACTATACGACTATTTGCTTTTCGTATATACGTAAGAGGCAATATGACGGTAAGCGTTGGGACAGCCATAGAAAAATATAAGACAATTTTGTAATGAAAATACAATAAGGGTATGTTTGAAAATTATTGTATAATAATTAATACAATAATTAGAATAACATACTTAATTGATATAATGTAATTGCAATTTAACTTTCAGCATCATGTTTGATTGCACAATTATAATTATATAGTTTAGTATTCTTATACTTTTAAAAAAAAAGTTAATTATAAGAGAATTTTTTTTTCCAGATGAACATGTAAATAAGTTTTAATGTATGACAAATATATGTATATCGTGTAAGAAATATTAAATATAAAAAAGAAAGAATTTGAAAATTCATATAGCTAGTTATAATAATTACACTATATAATAACCAACAACTTTTTGCTAATATAGTATAATTGCCCTCTCAATTACACCTAATTTTATTCTGATTATAGTAATTACCTTATGTAATAACAACCAATTTTTGCTCCCTCTTGAAAATTAGAGAGTATAATCCTTCCCTCAATTACACATGATTCTATACTAACAAAATAATTAACATATAATTACACCTAAGTTTGGGACCTTCCAAACAAGCCTAAATAAGAAGTCGCATTAATTTTAAAAAAAATTAATATGTATTCTTTGACATTTCAAAAAAAAAAGTCAGTATGTATTAATTTTTTTGGACTAAAAGATGTTGGTCAAATATGATGAAGCTGAAACTATAGTATAATATTTTTCTGCTTAATTTGATGTTTGATAGTCGCATTGAATCTCAACTCATTCATATTACCGCATTATAGTGCCCATTATTGAATCTTAACTCATTCATATTACCGCATTGTAGTGTCCATTTTTTATGCTAGTACTCTCAACAAAATATTTTTCTTAATTAGATAGGCCCTCATGATGATTTTTCACTCCATGAACTATACATATCTGATAGTGATGGATAACAAGAGTCACGTGTGATTCTCTTTTAGCCCACTTCGACTAAGGGTCATATTCATTCGAACCACCTTTCTCAAAAAGTTATATTGTATATATTAGTTATTGGATCCTTTATTATTATTTTATATATATTAAATTTGTCAGTGAAAATTGTGACTTCACAACTAATTAACAATTTGTGATCATATGTAGACCGGTGTAACAGAGTGGAAGTTTACATTGACCATTCTCCATAGAAAATTGGAACTGATACAATGTACAAATGCAGAGGATTGTAATCCACAAATGATTTTTCATGTTTGTGAACCTATTTAAACCATTTGCCAATTTGCTGCCTATATTAAATTCACACATGTGTGGTGGTTAAGTGGTCATACTTCATATAAATGTGGTACCTTTATAAGTAGCAAGTTGTACTTTGTAGTTAATATTTTATTTTACTTATATAATATAGTCAAGTGATGATATCTTTATTTGAACTTCCATGTATAATATTGCAAAATGCAAACCATGTAAACATCTACTTGTTACTTGTACACATCCATTGTATATAATTTATTCCTAGATAAATTATCTTGTTGTCCTCTTCCTAATTTAAAGAAGTGATCACACAAATATATCGTAGAGTATGGTAACTCTATGTGTATAATATCTGAGGTTTGCATCAAATTAATCTTGATTTGATCTTTATAATATAAATAAACATAAGGAATTCATGGCTCCTTTCTATAATTTTCTTTGGTCCAGATACTTTGATTATGAAAGATGTACAAGTGGGGTTTATAAATAACTCCATGTTAATTAACTTGTACGTGATGCATTTGTATAACTTCATCACGATTAAGTGATACGTATTTTTATTTTATCGATATTCTTAATTAATTGCTTAGTTTGTTATGTATCGAATATATGTCGAGCACAAATGAATAATCTAACAACGTGGAAGTGTCAATTAGATACTTTAACTTTGCTAGTGACCAATTGAGTACATCAACTTGATATGCACATATTTTTTATTTACCCTTCGATCAACAAAATCAAACCTTGTAATCTACACGCTAATGATACTATTCAAAATCTCGAAGAATCACTTATAAATTGAAAATATTTTTTGTAATATCTAAAAGTATAAATCTCTTATAAACAAATCATAAAATTAAATAAAATAATTGATCTATAAAATCAATCCTCCCTAAAATTGACATAAAGACATATAATTTGCAACACAAAATACATGTGTCCTCTAGATACTTTCTCCGTTTCAGTTTTACTTGGATTCTATATAAATAAAAATAATGGATATTTTATTTTATTTATTCACTATAGCAAATTAAAAGAATTTTATTATATATTTTTTTCATATTATCCTAGTATTAATAAATAACTATATAATCAAATTTAAAATTTTAAAATATTATTAATAAAAAATTTCATTATTCTTAATTAGTGATCTGGATCAAGCATTTGAATATGAAAGCGTCTCAATGTAAGGCTTTAAAAAAAAAAGAAAAGTCGTAAGCGTGTTTATTGAGTCGGTGCTGAAAAGTTGGCAGAGAAATTTCTTCCTCCTCCTCTATCAGCTGCGGAGAGAAGAACAATTCGACGACGACGGAGAACCATCGGAATTCAAGTGAAACTTATAAATGGATCAGATATTGAACAAGGTAGGTTCCTATTGGATTGGTCAGAAAGCCAACAAGGAGTTCAATTCCGTCGGCGATGACATTAACGTACGCCCTAAACTCTCTTTCCTTTCAATTCTCCGTTATTACAGTCCTTACTTTCATTTCTGTAGTTAATGGATTTTTGAGCACCACTAGGGTTTACACTGATTCTAATTATGTACTTAAATTACGTTTTGAGGAATTCAATTGATTGAGTTACTCTGATGATCTAATTATTGCCTAATTAGAAGTTTAGTCTTCTTAATTTTGAAATTTCCGTTCTAATTATGTACTTAAATTACGTTTTGAGGAATTCAATTGATTGAGTTATATTAATGTTTTGTCAATGCTGATGATCTTATTATTGCCTAATTAGAAGTTTAGTCTTCTTAATTTTGAAATTTTGTGGAATATACTGTATTCATGTGCATAATAAGTGTACAATATCTCTGTCTAACTGTATCCGTGCATATCTACTTTAAAATTCTAAACTATTGCTATATGACAACTTGTCTGCAAGACAAAGTGAAAGAATCGATTCGATCATTCAAGTCATTACTTTTGAATTTGGATTCTAGTTGTTTTGAACTCTATCATGTTCATTCTCTTTGCCATCATTTAGCTGCTGATATCTCCAAAGACCAAAGGGAATGAATCTCTTTTTGTGATCGACCTCACATACAGACACATACTATTATCGACTTAATATACTGGAGGAACCTGGGTGGTAACCTTCTTGGTTTCTTCATTAAACTCATAGTTGCAATTGCGAGGAGATAATAATATGCCTATTGAAATGTTATATTCAGCAGACCTTGCAATTGCCTTTGAAATTTTCCTACAAACCCAATGTTGAGTAGGGATGAGAAAGCTCCTGTCTGTTTTGAATTTTGGCGAAAGAATAA
The DNA here is from genome assembly GCA_018342035.1 of Solanum appendiculatum. Classification (NCBI taxonomy): domain Eukaryota; kingdom Viridiplantae; phylum Streptophyta; class Magnoliopsida; order Solanales; family Solanaceae; genus Solanum; species Solanum appendiculatum. The sequence goes on along the minus strand of JAGDQO010000286.1, from coordinate 175,403 downwards.
CCGAGAAAGAAAGAAGAAAGCTCATGATTCATACTGATCAGCATCCTTAGATGATTACCAAGAAAATAAGCATCCTCAAGAAAATGAATCAATGATATTCTGTGTGAGTGAATAAAGAATTCGATATGAAAGATTCTTCGGGTATAACATTTGAGAATGCAAATGCTTAAAAATATATATTTAAATTACTCATACCATCCAGCCAAGCAACTTAACCTGCTTTTATTTCTCAAGAACAAGATGTGTGAGGAAATGACTCTCTCCCAGTGGGGATGAAATAAGGAAGGAATAGATTGCAACAGAGTTATGCCACTAAGATTTCATTATTCTCAAAGTCGAGCAGAAGACCAGTCTGACAAACTTTTATTAAGATTTCGACCTCACTAATGTTAGTATTTTGCCTATCAAAATTGAACCAATAGTCTCTTCTTTCGCATGCCATTGTTTTTGAACATTTATTTTCCTCAACAATTTCCAGGCAAGGGTAGACTGATTCGTATCTTTGATGCAGTCATCACTTGTTTTAGGGCAGACACAGAATTATTGTAGTGGTTGGACATAAATGTTGTTGAATTGCACCTTTTCTTTTCATTATTGCACTTTTGGATTTCAAAGCACAATAATTTCTTACGTGAAGGGTACACTGATTCGTATCTTTGATGCAGTCATCACTTGTTTTAGGGTAGACACAGAATTATTGTAGTGGTTGGACATAAATGTTGTTGAATTGCACCTTTTCTTTTCATTATTGCACTTTTGGATTTCAAAGCACAATAATTTCTTACGTGAAGGGTAGAAAATGTGCTGTATCTTATTCTCCTTTATTAATAAAATAAGTGCACAACCACATCCTGACATGCCAGATCCGAGCCTTAAACAAATCCTGACACGCCATAAATCCCAAAGGCTGAAACTTTACTATTGAATAGGAACTTCGCATTTCTTGAAAATCTAAGTATAGTGCTATGTTATGCTTTTCTTCTCCCTTTTAGTGTATATAATGTTGCAATGGTACTATGAACAGAAACACATAATTATATACACCACTTTCAAGCTCCTGCCCTCGTGAGATTATTAATCGAAACTGATGGGATAAATTAAACGTTTAAAACAAGTTTTCATTTTATTCAAATCTGGATGAATTTCAATCTGCTATCATATGTGAGCTGAAACCATATGCGAAATGCCTACCCTAAAGCAAAATAAAATATGTTCACCACTTTGGAATTTGCTCGGAGAGACATTTTGGTGATTTTGATTGATTTTGTTCTGTTTGAGATCGCTTATCTGCGTGGATTTTCCTCTGTTTCTCGTTTTCTTCTTACTTGTCTGACACTTTCCCTTATAAAAATTAGTCCTTGCAAAGCAGTATCGAAGGAGGAAGCAAATGGCTGGTGAACAAGCTTAAAGGTTAGTCTTCCTCATTTTACTCTTTTGGCTCCTCTTTTGTCTTCTCTAAAATTTCATGATGGAGGAGGATAAAAAGTTATCAACAATCACTTGAAAAATTCTTCATCTTTCTTTCAACTAGATTCTAAAACTAGTATATTTTTATTAGGTTCCACATTTTATCTTTCCATACTACCCCATACTTGTAGCTAGATTAGGAAAGTACCTTTGGACCGAGATCCACAATAATGCATTACAACTGTGTTCCAATAATTCTATTCTTTCTTTCATCAAGTATGAGCTCTCTTACTCTTATTTCTTACTCGACCATTAACTTATTTTAAAAAAAGTTCTAACTGTTAGCTTGTGAAATATTAGCCTGCTAGCAACCCTTGCTCTAGTAAAGGTTAGGCTGGCACCAGTACAGGGAATTAACATGCTTACCTTTTTCTATGTGTGGTGGATAGTGGTTTGTGGATATTCAGGCTGTAAACTAGCTTGTGATAAGCCACGTTGAATGTCGAATGAAACATCACTTTCTTCTTCTTTTTGGTTTATTTCCAGAAAAATAATCCTTTTTGAAAGAAAAGAAGCTAAGCTGTTTAGGTGGATGGTTTGAATAATTTAAATAATACATCCAAATATGTTTGCTTTCTCGTAAGGTATACTCAAAACAATTTTTCATAGCGATTAAATACCATTGATTCATTTTATTGAAGGTGGTGCATTTTATTGGTTTTCATATAAGCATTCTCATCAGTACAAGTCACGAGTTTTTTTAGTTCATTCTTTGTTATAAATAATGGTGTTCATATAAGGATACTCATCAGTACTACAAGTCACGAGCTTTCTTCGGTCATTCCTTGGTATTCTTTTGCCAAAATATTCAGGAGCTTTCTCATCCTTGCTTTGCATTGGATTTGTAGGGAAAATGCAAAAGCCATTGCCTGAACTGCTGAAGGAGCATGATATCCCAGTAGGCATTTTCCCTCGTGATGCCACCAACTACGAGTTTAATGAAGAAACCAGGAAGCTCACTGTCTATATTCCTTCAATATGTGAGGTTGGTTACAGGGATTCATCTGTATTACGCTTCTCTACTGCGGTTACTGGATACTTGGAGAAAGGAAAGCTAGTTGACATAGAGGGAATAAAAACAAAGGTGATGATCTGGGTAAAAGTTACTGCCATTTCATCTGAAAAATCGAAGCTTTATGTCACCGCTGGGTTGAAGAAATCTCGCAGTAGAGAGGCTTATGAGGTGTTGAGAGATGGATTTACTGTAGATAAATTCTAGTGTGATCAACTCGATGAACGTTAAAAAATTAAGATTGTAATATGGAGTAGTTAATAAGTACTATTTATAAGTTTGGATTAAAACTGTAATGTTGATTGCACTTGTGAAATATAAATTATACTAGTTTCACGGCACGTGCGTTGTACGTGTGTATCGTATCATATAGTATACGGTGTTGTAAAATAGAATTAATATTACTAAATTAAAACGTTTTAGTAAATAATTTTAATTAAAAGAACATAGGACAAGTGTTTTTAAATGATTAATACAAATTTTCATAGAGTTACTTATTTTTTGAGATCGAAATTACCAGATTTCATTGAAATATTTCAAAATACATTCGAAGTTTAAATATGGGGAGAAAGTGATATTTATTTAGTAGTGTTGTTTTTTACTTCACTCATGTTATAGTTTTTAGATTCCATAATGTGGAATTATTATGGATATGTGGTTATTTTTTATTGTTATTATCATGTTATAATTTATCAGTATACACAATTTGCTAATTAATTGATCATATTTTTTTACGTAGTTCGAATTTCTTTTTAGTTTATTGTCAAGTGTAGTTGTATATATATTATTAATATAGTGTTGAAAATAAAACTCAATACAACAGAGTAATTATCAAAAGATAATTGTTCTTTTAATATAGTCAAACCTTGTTAATGTCTATTGAAAAATTTCATGACTGCTATAGTGAGGTGTTGTTATATATTTATATTTATATTTAATATTTTGGTCTCATTTAGCTATTAAAAATACACAACATGATCGTTTATTGATTTTGTGTAATAAAAAGAAAGAATTTAGTTGTAAACAAATTTAACCAATAAAATAGGAAAGAAATATCAATATAAAAAAGGTCACCAGTAGTCTTTCCTTTTGAGGTTTTGACCATAAATGATGAAATTTAAGTACAATTTTTCTCTCAAATACTCATACTTGAAATTTAATGTGTTCATGACACTAATAACGATTACCCTAAATATTTCAATATTTTATCTTTATACGTAATATATCTTTTACAAAATATTATTACTCAATTGATATTTGAGTAAGGCTATCATAGTGAGTTAATATTACAAAAAATGTACTTCTATGGTGAATGCCGACATTGTTATAAGTAGAATGTTATAGAGACAAAAAATACAACATGAAAAATAGTTCTAAGAAAAATTAGGCCGTTACACTGAAATATTGTGATAACAAATGCTGATTAAATAAATATTTGACTGTATGTCAAATATTTAGCTTGACCAATTCTTTGTTATATATATATATATATACTAGGGGGTGAATGCCCGTGCAAGGCACGGGCGACTTTATATTGATGTAGGGAAAAAGAACGGCTGGTTATCTTGAAAATATATTACATAACTTTTGTGCAAGGTTATACAGAAAGCTTGCTGCCAAAGAGAAAATACATATGTTAATGTTGCAGTTGCACGTAACGTTGTTGAAGTTGGATTCTGAAATGAGTCCACAAAAGTAGCGTGGTGGATGCAGAAGGTTTTTTGTTATCTGCCAAAAAAAAAAAGAAGAAGGAATTTAACTGGTGTCTGAGAAGGCAATTATATAGAGAAGTCTTAGCAGTAAAGTGTGTTAACCTTTGTGTTGTAGTCGAAACTGTACAAAGTGGTCGGGCAACTGATGCATTTGTGGAGAAATCCAAAAGTGAGCAAGCTTTGTATTTCCTGTGAGGTAGAAAGTTCACATTAAATATTTGTATTTGAGATCATGATATAAACAAATGGTATTGCATTTACCTTTTCTTTACAGAAGTCAAAAGTAGTTGCCAAAAAGCTTGGATAAACTATAAAAATTGTTTTGAAAGGAAATGTTTGGTCAGTATGTAATATGCTGAAAAATTAAGGGAGAAATAGTAGTTGAAGAAAGAATGAGGAGCAATAAGCTGGTAATTACCTTCAGTTTGGTTTTTCTGGAGTTGGTGGCTCCAGTTTCTGCTTCATTTTGGGTGAAGATGATTCAGCCTGTTGACTCACTTGTTCTGGTTCAACTATTTGTTTTCTTTTGTTTTCTTCTTGGATATTACCTGTGTTTGGTACTGGGAGAGAATGCATGGTATTTTGCTTTTCAACGCATGACTGGATATATAGTTTCGTAGCAATTGCGTTTGAAGTACGGGTAAATGCTTTCTTGGCTCGAATAGAAAAGATCTTGTTGATAAAGCTTGTTTCGATATCTTTTATAGGTGGACAGTTACTCTGGGAGAGTGAAAAGTATATTGATAAGTTTATTTATGTAGGAATTATATATATATATATATATATATATATTTCAGTTGAAATGTATACCTTAGTGGAAGTTCTTTCGTAAATTTGTTCTGTAGTTAGGGATAGTAAATTTTCTCCCTCTTTGTCCATAATCATTGCAGTTGTTGAGCCAGAGTGATCTTCCAGATTTACATCAAATCGACACCTGTGGTATTATATGCTTAAAATACGATTATTTGTTATTAAGAATTAAAAGAAGTTGATATTGTTGGTGTAGTGATAAAGTACCTGGGGAAGAGCATTTTATGTTGGTCGCAATTCATACAGTGGATTTTGATGATGATTGGATAATGGACTTCCTGTCCACAATTGGAACATACCAAAACATAGTATCTCTTTTGGTCACTTGGGAAGGATATTTTTGCTTCAATTGAGAAAGTTTGTCCCTGTGTTAGCAAAAGAATGAATGTAAGTTTTTGTAGTAAGTTTTAACATTAAATAATGAATGAATTTTTTGCTAACTTCTTGTTGGGATTCAGTGTTTGCAATTGGGATGACTTCTTCATCTACCGGAACAGAGATGAGAGATCCAGATGTTGATGTGCTCCTCAAAGTAAATGAAGTAAGTGTTCCTTTGTTCTCTGTGACCCTGCAAATAATTCCAAAGAAGGTTCATTGTTGATAATGCTAGTTTTATATATGTCAAAAAGATAATGACAATATATGCAGGAGTACTGTAATACCATGTTTGTAGTTGGTGGCGTTGTGGATAAGGTGGATCAATTAGAATTGTTGTGTTGAATTTGGTTGTCAATGATACACCTATGTTAATTACATTAGATATTAATAAGTTAGAACTCTGAGAGGAATTTTAAATATGCAAATTGATATCATTGAAAGCAAGTATAGTAAGAGTTGGTAACAATTAACAACTTCATACAATTTCAATGTAATAAAATATTCAGTGTGATTGTATAAATGGGGTGTGTGGAGGGTAGAGTTTACATAGATCTTATCCCTAAGTTATGTAAAAATGCTATTGAGATTAAAAGGAAACAATAGTATATTCAAAGAAATTCACATTTCAAATTGGTAACTCCCTTGACAATCAAAATATGCAAAACAGAGTAAAGGGTAAAGCCATCTTAATTCTACAAATGTAATGTGAAGTGATACAAGAATGAAGATATGCCTGCAATTAATCAGTCTCCCTGCTCTCGTAAGCATATATTAAAAACTATATTTCTCTAGTTACATTTTCCAACACGTGTTTGGTAGTTAGGAAAAATACATTACACACTTGTACTAAAAAAATCTTCTTTATGTAAGAAATTTATTTCCTTGGTAATAAATTTTGGTATTTCATGGTCTCTTTCCGTTAAAAACAAAAAGATCAGAACTTTTTACACTTAAAATTAAAGAATAATACAATCTACTACAGAAAACACATGAAATTCAATTAATTCAAGTAAGAATCCGAACACCAACTTAAATTTCCAAAAGAAATTCAACTATTTTTAAGTCCTTGGGATTTACTTTAATTGTTGGTCACACCCATATGGTATATCAAGAAAGCTGAAACTAACAAAAAAAATCTAAACAAACAATTGGTTTCAGCCTTTTTTGCTCCCATAAAATTGAAATTAGCTAAAACCCAGAAAAGATCACAAACTTTTTACATTTAAAACCAAAGAATAACACAATCTTCTGTAGAAAACAGTTTTCTATTGACAGGGGACTTGCTTAATATTCATATGACTTGCTTTCAAATAAACTGCCAATTTAAAATAACAAAGACAAAATTTTTAATCTAAGAGGTTTTGCAAATGGGCTACTTTGCAATGTTTTATAAACTATCAGTTACTTTTGAATTTTTTACAAGCTGACAATAAAAATCATTTCAATTTGATGAACATTATACTTAAGGAGGCAATTTCTATCAAATGGCAAGGAGAAAGACAACGAATCCATTATATCAAGTTGAGAATTAGGTACGCTCGTCTGCTACTTCATGATTGGTCGTGTTGAAGAAGTCCCATATTGTTCAATTATGGGATGGGTGGTTTTTATATGGCCTGGAGAATTCTCATTTTGGTTAATACTATAAAGATACAGGAAGTATAGAAAATAATATGTGCTACAGTTGGTAACTCATTGAGACAGATAGGAGGTATATTTTTTTTGATAGCTTACCGTTATATCTTGATCCTCCAATACGCCGTGCGAGTATTATAGGATATTCATGGAGTTGCTGTAATACTTTATTACCTTCATTTTGCATAATGCCTTGATCCCATATGGTGAAGGTGAAAGTTTGTTTACTGTAAAGTGATCAAAATTTATGTGCATATTTATTATTCAAAAGTTTACACAGAAAAGGAATAGAGTTGTTTTTAGGATGAATAAATGTACTTACAACATATCCATGACAATAAGTTCTTGCAACCATTTGTTCATACTTGTAAGGTGTCTTGGCGGGAAACAATTGACAATGATTGCTAGTATATCTGTTGAGAATAGCATTGAAAATGAATATATGTATATTTGAAGTATTAAGATGGCAGTTGAAGTAGACATACCAAATTCTTTCCTATTTAGATCAGTCGTTGCCTGGAGGATCTGCTGTTTAATATCTTGAAAAGATGTGAGAGTAAGTTTTGTAGGAAGTGGCAATGCATCTACATCATTTTCCTCAACATCAACCATTACAGTTCTTCTATCAAACACCAATTCAAAAGCATGCAATGGGTTTTCATATTTGGAACTTGATGGTTGCATGCGTGTTCCTGCTATGTAGTAGGTGTGATACAAGTTGATCCGAGGTTGATAACGGGGAATGTCATCGCCGTAAACAACGGCCTTTATTTGGTCTTCCTGTTGTTTGATGTGAAATTTAAGTGTATTGAGAGGCAGAATTGGGGGAAAAAATTAATGAAAATTGATAGTAATTTTGTACGTATTTTTCGCAAATAGAACCTTGAGAATTTCTAAAATTACTACATATTTAGAGGACACTGTTTTGAAATTTAGGGAAAAAGAAGTCTTCTTATTTGTTAAATGTAGACAGAGAGGTTCCAGAAGAAATTAACAGTGATATAGTTCTTTCAATTATCTCTTGTTTGTGTTTTATTTTTCAGTATTTATCTCTGCAGGGTATTGTGTTTAAATTTCTATGGGCAGAGCCATTAATGATTAGGCAGATTTTCATGTTAAAGGCAAAGGAAATCAAAAGGAAGTTATTAAGATACACTTTAAAGAGACCCATCAGTTGAAGTTAATACTACACTAAGGAACATGAAAGGTAGGTGCTTCAGTTTTGACCAATTAAATATTTAATATTTCTTTTACTTTTTTTTATAAAAAATGGTATGTTATTCTGCAAAGTGCAGTTATTGTTAACATGGATTTTTTACTTTGTAAATACCTTTCACTTTGCCTAAAGGTTTGGTTAGGACGTATAGCAAGGTTGTTTGAAAAATTGGAAAAAGTGTAGAAAATCAGACATAAATGTTAATTGAAACTTGCAATGTTGATAAATACTAAAGAGGTGAAGGATATTTAGTGTTTATGAATTTTCAATATAGTAGTATAAAATGAGAAGGTAGAAGTAGTAAAAAAGACAACAGTAACAAACAGTAATATAGTACCTGTTCATCTTGAACGACCATATTTAGATATTTGACCTTTCTTTCTTTGCTTTCTCCTGGTCCACATATATCTACAATCTGTAACTTACAAATCCAATCTGAAGCTCGTGGAGTCAAGTCACGTATACGAATATTTTGTTGCATCTTCTGATAAAACAGTGGGAAAAATAAAAGTAAATTTATATTATAGCTTAGTAATACATTGGTAGGAAAATTGGATAGAAAGAATAAGAATAAAAGTAATAACTTACATGACATTACATTGTTGTATGCTCTATGTATAATTCATGAATTTAGGAAAACGCTTTTTTAATTATTTCATTATATACTATGTTGTAAGTGGAATGATCATCATGACTGTCTGGTATAGTAGGTCGAATTAGTATCTTTACACGGTCAGAACTCCTAGCTCGTGAAAGAGCAACATAAAGTTGACCATGTGAAAATACAGGTTCACGCAAATAAATTCCTACAAAATCTAGTGTTTGACCTTGGGCTTTATTTATAGTCATGGCAATGCATAATCTAATTGGAAATTGTATTCTTTTAAATGGAATAGGCAATTTATCATTTTGTGAAGATAATAATGGTATTCGAGGAATAAAAACATGTTTTCCTTTAAAATCACCACTAACAATTTTGGCACTAATAATGTGAGTTTTAAAGTCTAGGCAAATTAATCGTGTTCCATTGCATAAACCTTCAGAAGGATTTAAATTGCGTAAAAGAATAATAGGGCAATTTTGTTTCAAAATTAACTTATACGGTGGTAAACCAGAAGGATTTAAAGTATGCAAGTAATCTTCATATTGACTTTGATCTTTTGGTTCTATAGTTTCGTCAATTCCAACAAATGTCATAGTATTTCCCGGGAGTTTATGAATGAACATTTGATTAATTTCAGCAGCAAAATCATTTTTGGTCGTTAAAATAACACGGGATGTTATAGAAGATACATCTTTGATGAGCATGTTTAAGTTTGGATGAATAGCTTTAAATAAAATGTCTAATGATTCTTTCTCATTTATAAATGGAATAAGAAAGGATTGTGGAATTTCAATTTTATCCAGGTCATTTACAATTTCTTTTCCATGTCCAATCTTTAGCAAATATTCACAAAAGATGGGATCTGTTTTGGCACGCATATTTTGTATTAGTTTATATTTTTCAAGGTAATTCCAAATGTTAGAATTTAATAAACTTTCATTAATGAAGTCTTCTTTTTTGCCATTTTGTATTACCGGCAGAGTTTGTCTAAAATCACCACCAAATACAATAACTTTTCCACCAAAGAGTGTGTTCGTATTCATAATATCTTTTAAAAATGAGTTCAAAGTTTCAATAAGTATTTTTTTGGCCATTGATACTTCATCCCATATTATTAGTTTTGCATCTCGAATTAGAGAAGCAAGTGAACTTTGTTTACTAATGTTACAGGTACAATTTTCACATGTGTCAATAGGAAGTTTAAAACGTGAATGAGCAGTTCGTCCTCCAGGAAGTACAGAAGTTGCAGTAGCTAAAGCTATAAATCCTTTAGATCGTACAGTAGCTAATAAAGCGCGATATAAGTAAGTTTTGCCAGTTCCTCCCGGACCATCAATGAAGAAAGCTCCTGGTTTATTTTGGAAAATTCTACTAAGGATGGCGTTGTATGCTTTTTTTTGTTCTTTGTTTAAATGTGTATGTAACAATAGGTCCTCTGTAGTTACAATTATGTTTTGCTCTAGATGGATGTCTCTAGTTTGCTGTATTATGTTGGAAGATGTAACGGAAGAGATATTTTTTGATATGAGTTTGAATTCATTTATATTATGACCCATTGAATGTAAGATATCATTGATGTGATTTAAAACTAAACAACAAATGTCATTTGTTTGTATGTTAGGTATATTTGTAAAATCTTCGGACATAGGACATTCAAACTTCTGCCACAATTCTTTTGGATTAGCAGGGTTACAATATACTAAGAGTGTTGCAAATAAATGTCTGAGGCTATATGGCATATGATAATGAGTAGCTTCTGTCATGCATTCAAATAAGTCATTATCACAAGCAAGCAAACCTCTTTTTTCAATTGCTTCTCTAAAGGTGTCATAATATTTTGCATCAACAGTCTTAAGATCTTTGTAAGATTTTGGTCCTCTTATGTTCATTAGCAATAGTCGAAGATAGTATCTTTCTCCTTCTGTTGGATGACAGGTGACTACACGACCAATGACGTTACCTTGCTTTCTTCGTGTCCACATTTTATCACTTGTAGACCAAACGAAATGTTCAGGGAATTCTTTGTATAATAAGTTAAGTTCAATTGCAGCTTGATTTGTTTTGTTCATTGAGAAGAATTCTGTTAACATTGTTCTTCTAATTGCAGGATTATTTAATACTGAGTTTAGATTTGTCATTGTCTTAAATGAGATAAATTGTTGTCCTTCAAGATGAAGCTGAAGATGATAAACGGCGGGAGTCATTTCACTAATAGGGAAGGCAAATAGACGCCACATAGCTTCTGGCGGTGAAATCCATCTAGCAGATCGATAATCTTTTATTTCATCTATTTCTGTATCAGAATCATTACCATGTATATGAAAAGCGATTTTATCATGTCCTTTGCAAATGTATTTGTAAATATACTTGACAGCTTTAACGTCTGAACAAACTTCAACATTTATATGACAATTAAATTTGGCTAAGAGGTATGGATTGTAAGGAACAACCCATGAATTATCTAAATATTGATTTCTAATTTTGAAATATTTACCAGTATTTTGTCTTCTGTAAATTGGGTAGGAATTCTTACCTTTAGATGTTTCATTTGCATAGGTTTGAGGATATTTAAACTTACAATGTCCTAATTTTTTCATGCATGGACTATTAGAATTTAAAATTCCACATGGACCATGCATCATATGTTTAATAACTAAAGAATGTAAATAATTATTTGTAGTGGGATCTGGTATTTCAGCACAAACCAGTCGATCATAGGCTTCAGGAGTTAATAATTTATAGTCATCGGCAAGTATGATAAGAAAATGTGCATGTGGTAGACCACGCTTTTGAAATTCTATAGTGTACATAAAAGCAGCAATTTTACCAAAGAATTTTTTCTTAACAATATCCGACTTTAATTCTTCGATCTTTGCTTTAAATATTCGAGTTATTAAATCGGGTCTACTTTGGACCTCATCAGTTGGTAACAAGAAATCCTGCATTTCTGGCCAGGAAGGATTACATGTTATAGTTAGGAAAATATCGGGTTTTCCAAATTGTTGTACTAATGCAATAGCATCCATATATCGACGGCGCATATCTCGTGGACCTCCAGTAAAGCTTGCAGGAAGGAAGGTTTTTTTCCCAATGTTTGACGTGTCTCTTTCTCCTTGTCTTAGAAGATCAACAAGTCCAGCTAAGACTTCATATCTAAATAAATCTTGATTAAATAAGAGAAAGTCTAATCTCTGTGTTTCAATTTTTATAAATTCATCCACAGAATATTGTTGGAATAATCTGCCAGAATGTAAAGTACAATTTTCTTCATCATTTCTAATTTGAAGCTTATAACAATAATACTCACGACATGAGATTGTATTTTTCTTTTGTCTTTGTTTATGTAAAAGTTGTTCTTCAACATTAAGAAGACCATCAATTGAGCACCAATTAGATACAGCAGGAACTTTTTCATTATTGGAAGTAGAACGTTTTTTGGTCAAAATGGGTTGTCGTATTAATTTTTGAATGCCGCAGTGCCATCCATTTTCTCCATGGGGAAATAACAAAGGATATTGTAGTGAATCATAACAACCATAATAATAGTGTACCAATTGACTACTATTGGAATGAGTATATATTCTAATATGAGGAGTAGAAATAATATTATTTGATTCATCATCAACCCATATACAAGCAACTTCTGAGACACTTGGTAAATTATACGTTCGTTGATCCATTGCAGCATCACATTTAAGTGCAATATAGAAATCAGGTAAGTTTGGAATGTTTGTTAAGGATTTCAGAAACATAGAGTATGGGTTTATCTTTAGAATGTCAACCAATTTAGCAATAACTGATCGGTTAAGATTTTCAGAGAATAACATTTTGTTAACTATGTCAACATCATTGTCATAGAAGTAAATTTGTAAGTTTTTTACCTCATTATTGATAGAAACAAGACTATTTATGAAATGATACATTTGTCCTTGGACTTTAAATGTATATATGCCTTGATTTCTTTTTGCTAACTCCTTATCATATTTGACTCCAAGTGAAGTAAAGGCAAACATATTATTATATGTTCTTATGTAAGTGCGGAAATGATTGGATTCATCATTGGTTCCAAAGTAAAGACTTTTTAATGCGGCTGGTAATTCATGGGAAACTAATTTTACAGAACCATTGCTACAGCAAAAGCCGGGAGATTCATATTGAAATTTTTTTGCTGCACAAAATTTACAATTTGGAACTTTCTTTAAAAGAGAAGGAGTAGAAGGCAATGTATTGACATTGGAAGATGTCATTCCCATTGGTTCACGCTCTGTAGAATGGAAGAACATTTTAGAAAGGAGGAAACGAAAGAAATGATTGCAAGGAATAATATGGTAATTATAAATATACCTCTAATAATTGATTGTGGCTGATAGAAGGTAGACTCTTGATTACATGTGTTTGATGTTGATCCTGTAATATTGTATATATTAATGTATATATAAGGTAATTGTTTAATTACTATTTATGAATAACTTTAATTGGTACTCACCTATTTCATAGACACTGTTGCATTGAATTGATTGAACATGAGAGGTAGTAGCAGAAGGTTTATTTTGATTGTTTTGACAGTCAGAGTGAGGCTGTGTAAAATGGACAGCAGGAAGTATTTGGGGATGAACACGCGTTTGAGCGAAATATTCTGCGCGGCGTTGTGCCAGAAGAGCCATTTTTTTCTCAGGAGGCATTTTTTGGTAAGCAATTTGATTTCTAAGTTTTTTTGCTTCTTTTTTGGCAGCGTCTATTTGTTCAATTAAGACTCCATCCATTTTGCGTTTGGTGTTAGACATCTGATGGCTAATATTGAGTAAAAAAAATTTATTTAAGGTAAAATCCTAATTTTCAATTGGAGTTCAAACAAAAAGAGTTATGTATACAGAATGAAGAACATAACAGTAGACCAATATAACTAAATATGTACAACATAGAAATGGAGGAACTTACGTTTGTCACGGAATAGTGTATCCTTTCTTTCCTTAGTTGGACAAATCTGAGTTCCTAACTCCTACAAGAGGTTAAGTAACCATGCACTGTATAAGTAGAGAGTAAAATTTGAACAAATATTTTATTTTTAAAATCACTCCAATCAACAAAAAAGTCAAGTGACAGTTTAGTAAGAGTTCCACTTGAAGGAAAATGTCAAAAAATATTTGTTATCTTTCTTTGTCGAATATTCTTTTCTTTTCACGTCCGTTCTTTGGCCATTCATTTTCAACCTAATAAAGCAAAACCAGTGAAATTTTTTGTTTTGTTTAAAGGGGATTTTAACAAATTTTTAGATCGATCAAATTGTGAGCTAATATTTCATGGAAAAGAAAGATTAACAATCACAACTTTACAACTGGAAAGCAAAGTGGCACCTAAGCTCCAATCAATCATTCTCGGTGCTTTCATGAGCATATGTTAAAGACTATATTTCCTCACCTACATTTTTCAACAACGGTATTTTTAAAACATATGAACTTGAGTATAACTAATTTTCCTTTACTGAATAACAGTCTAATTTAGTTGCCAATAATGTGATAAATTGAAAAGTTTCTATTGAATACAAACATTAGACAAATAATGTTAAATGCAATGACCACTTATTGATTGCACCTTTAATTTATATTTTGGGGTCATAATCATGTTATGTGCAGAGTTAGACGAAAAAAAATTATTAAATCATCTTTTTCAATTTTTGCCAAGAATCAGAAGAGGAGGAACACTGCTACCTATGTATAAAAAAAGAAACTTTTAAGGCAAAACAACTTTCAACTCAGTGTACAAGTTCCTTGGTTGTCAGATTCACATTTTACAAGTTAATCGCAGAACTGCTCTAACAGATTCTCGACTTAGTGAAAATTAATGGTTTCCTATGTCCTTTTTAATAACACGGGATAGGTCAATTAATGTCTGAAACTGATAATCGAAGTGATACCTCTACAGATACTCCCATAGCCAAAAACAAACTCCTGCTTTTCCTGCTCCGTCAATGGGTGTTACTTTTTCATTATTTCTAATAATGTCTTCGTAGAATTTGACATCTAAAAACAAGTTAATTGAAAAGATAATGAAAATATATACACTTGAACTATTACTTTTCCACGAGTTTCACACGCGAACAATTAGTTGTTCTTCTTTTCTTTTTCTATTTGAACTATCACCATTAACATATCATTCTTAATAACTTTTTCACATGGTTAACACATCAACAATTTGTTCTTCTTTTCTTTTCTTACCTCAACTATCATTGTATGTATTATACGGGAAATAGTAAAGATTTTTTATGTTCTTTTGAATACCATTGGACAGGTCAATTCATGTTTGAGATTGAGAATCGAACTGATTCCTCTATAAATACTCCCATATCACATTTTATGGTTCTCTTTCAGTTTCTGAAGTTTATCTGTAATTGTTTCACTTGGGGAAATATGAATTTACCAGCAAATTGCTAACTGCTAGGTGTCCTAGAATATGTTGTGGGAAAGTAAGTGACAAATTATTCTTTTACGTCTAGTATGGGAAAAGTAACTAATAGAAATAATAAACATACCCTGTATAATTCCACAACTGAGATTTTCGGAGAAAATTAAATAATACAAACAACAACATACCCAGTGTAATTCCACAAGTAAGATGTCGGAAGAGAATTAGTTTCTCCAAATTTTGTTCTACGTAGAAATAAAACTTCACTAGAAATGTGTACAAGTACCAGGTTTGTCTTAGAGAATGCATTATTTACCTGTATTAGGATGAAAAATGGTCTGAATATAGTGAGTTAGATATAAAAATATTTGCCTTGGAGTTTGGATTAAGGCATATTTGATCGTTTATAAAGTGTTTTGAAGCAACAAGCCTGACAAAGGGATTACTTGTAACAGGGTATTTTAGGTATATTTGATGGGCATGGAGGAGTAAAAGCTACAGAATTTTCAGGAGCACCCCCAACTCCATGAATCATACTCTATAGGTAAAAAACTTCACTTCTAAAGCTTTTATATATGTTATATACATGTTAACACATCATGTTCTTGAATATGCAAACAGATTCTAAAAGATCACTAAAAGTGATATTCATCTAACCACTGGCATGTAACATAATAACCACTGGCATGTAACAAGTTAATTGAAGAGATAATGGAAATAAACACACTTGAATTATTACTTTTCAACCAGTTTTGCCCGTGAACAATTGGTTGTTCCCCTTTTCTTTTCCTACCTGAACTATCACCATTTATATATCGTTCTTAATGAATATTTTGTCAGTTTCAACTTCTCTTTTCCTATCTCAACTATCACCATTTATATATTACAAGGGAAATAGTAATGCCTTTTAATGCTCTTGTTAATAGCACTGGACAGGCTAATTAACGTCTAAAACTGAGAATCAAAGTAATCCCTTTACAGATACTCGTGTAGTCAAAATCAAACTCAGGTTTCTCCTGTTTCATTTTTCCTTTCTTACCTAGTCATGCCTTTGTCTAAGAATGATATTGTCACCTAAATGACAGCTTACTAAGAGTAAAACCGTGTGAACTCCACATTAAACCTCTTTTCATTATTAAATGTAAAAGCCCATTTTTAGAAAGTTAAAAGGAAAAAATTAAAAACTGTTTCTTCGTTCTAGCTTAAATCAAGCAGCAAATGCATTTTTTAAAATGGTCAAACCCATTGCAGTTATGACCTTAGGTTAGTTTCTGTAAAAAAAATTTCCAATGTCAAATAATATTAGGTCTAAATTGAAGCTAACAATTAAAAGTAGCAAATAGAACATCAAACTGAGCATAAATCGCAGAAATAAACACAGAAAGATGCAAAAAACTCAACAAAGGAAACTCAAGACAGCAAACAAGCAACGCAGAGACAAAGAACATTAGGTTTAAACTGAAAGTAACAATTAAAAGTAGCAAGTAGAACATAAAAAAAAGCATAAATCAAAGAAATAAAGACAGAAATATGCAAAAAGCTCAACCCAGGAAACTCAACACTGCAAAGAAGCAAAAAAGCAAAGCACAGACGAAGGAGAAAATTCAGCAGAACAAACAACTAAAGCGAAGATGAAAAGTATACCTTTTTGTTTGGTCGTAGAAGGGAATTTCGGAAGAGTAAATTTGAGCACCAAATTCATTCCTTGCATTCCCATGGTAATAAAAAGAAGACTTTTCACAGCGAGCAGCGTAGAAAAAGGAAGATACAACACGTGGTTTAAGGGTAAAACACGCGGCAGCTAAAAAGGGGAAAGGAAAGGGACATTACGATTTTACCCTTTTGGATAATATCAGAACAAAGGCTGAAGAAACTCCCTCTTATTAAGTATGATATGAAGTATGATATGAGTGAACAAGCAAAGGACGAACACTGCATTTTATCATTGTACAAAAGGCATGGCATATCGTACGGTGGAGGTTTTCTCATTCTTGGCCTTTCTGGCCCAATTTGATTGGCTCTTCAACACGTGGAAGTACAACACAAATTGCATCTGCATACGCTCAAAAGGGATCATTTGAAGCAACTCTGAATCTCCCTGCAACTCAGTCCCTCTCCAGATTGAAACTGGTGAGTTTTTTCATCTTCTTTCGTGTTTCTTCTTCTTTTTTTCTATTGTAATTCTGTTTCTTTATTTTCTTTTTGGTGAATTCTTTCTCCATTCCTTCTTTATCCGTTTCAGTGATTTATTGGTAATGGAAATTTGGTGAATGGGTAATGAAAATTGGGTCAATCAGTAATGAAAATTGTGTAAAAAAAAATACTCTCTTATGTTGGATGGGTTCTTTGGTGATGAAGTTGGTGTAAAATTTTGCAAAAAAAATACTCTCTTATATTGGATGAGTTCTTTGGTGATGAGGTTGGTGTAAAATTTTGCACATGCATGTCAATACTATGTTTACCCTTTAATGTTCTGAAGGTGTTTGATAGGATGCCTAAATCAACTTTTTTCCCATTCTTTATTGTGCATTTATAGATATGTAGTAATTTCTATTCTATATTTTAGAAGCCATTTTTAGTGATATTATGGCTAAAATGATGATTAAAATTGAAGACCAGTAACGTAGAGTAGGAGAAGTGCACGAGAGAGAATAAGTTTGTTTAGCAGATTCTAGAATCCAACAATATAAATAATAAAGAAGTTAGGCGTGTATACATGCTAATAGAATTCAAAGTATTTCAACTTGAGTGTATACATGCCATTACCGAGAGCTTAGACATTAGCAAAAGGATTTGATGCGTGTTTAAAATCTATACAATACTCTGTTTTTGACTGTGAAAGAAAGTAAAAGCAAGGGTTGAGAGTATGACAAAATTTCGAGTATTTAAACTTGTAAGGTATAGATTACATTAGCAAGAGCTTAGACATTAACAATTCTTTAATCAAAAACTGAAAGGTGGCCTCTATTTTGCAAATTATCCCTAAATTCATCACATAGGAAAATTTTGTGAGGCACTCAACATTTTGAGTATTTCTCAAGTTGTAACTTCTGAAAAGAAAAAGGAAATTTTGTTGTATGAAGTCTTATTCTTGTGCTCTTTTTCTCTTATTTCAGTTACTTCATCGTTATTGAGCTCACTAACCATTGTTCTTGAACCAGTAAGGTTCAATTGCCTGAGAGGTGAATAAGACTTTGTTCAGCAGCAAGTTTCAAAGGCTCCAAATACTGGCGCATCCATACTCAGAATGCATTTCCACGTTGCTTTGTTAGGGTAAGCATTTGTTTTTTACTTTCTTTTTTAGTCTGTTCAAAACGAATGTCCTTTTCTAATTCACTAACTCTTAAATTCTTCTACGTGACATGTTTAAGACCACAAAGTTCATATGACATTTTGATGTATTACACATATTTAGTTTAAGATCATAAAATTTGAAAGTCGTCCTTATTTTCTTGAACTCAGTCTCCAGACAAGACAAACTATGACACGTAGTTCATATGACATTTTGATGTATTACAAACATATTTAGTTTAAGATCATAAAATTTGAAAGTCTTCCTTATTTTCTTGAACTCCCTCTCCAGACAAGACAAACTATGACACTTAAAATAAAAAGGAGAGAGTAATGATTTTTTGCCTTGTTTCACATATAGAGTTTCTTTATGTTCTTACTGAATTTGCTTTGTACCTGATTCTTGTTTTGCTTCTTTGTATTTAAATTTTATCTTTGTAGAATAGTGTCGCTGGATATGTGCTTTTTAACTTCACTTCAAGTAGTAGAAATTGTACTAAAAAGAAAGCCAACCCTAATATGACATTGAGAGGCTTCTGTTAAGAGATTAGTTGAAGCTGAATGCCTTAGAGTTGTTTCTTGTGTTGATATTATTGCGTTGGTTGCTAGAGATGCAGTTTTGGTTACAGTAAGTGAAAGCTCGATAAAATAAATTACGCGCTTCTTGAATAATCAAATTTTGGTGGTAATTAAGACCACTGATAGTTTAGGAGAGGTGAATAAAATGCGTCAAGTTTAGGATGGTCTTTAAGTATTCTTTCTTTTCTGTATCTAATTATCTTCGTGTTTTTGTTGATGTCACTGGTATGATTGGGAGGTCCTTTTTGAAATGTGTCAACCGATAGAAGAAATGGAACAATATTAAATGTTCAGAAGCCAATGCTGACATCCCAGTTTCAAAAAAAAGGTCAAATTATGAATATGTCCACCGACAATAGAAGATGCAGATGATCATTCTACATATAATATAGTGTACGAGGAGATCATTCAAAATGCATTCACATGAAATCCTAACTTCTCTATCCTTCAGAAGAAAATCTACTAAACCTAAAAGGCCACCAAATGCTTTCCCGTAAAAGTTATTGGAAGATTCCGCACTACATAAAAAAGTTAGTGAAGCTTACACCCCATTGTTAGAACTTAAAAGTAGCACTTTTGAAGGAATAGAATGACAATATTTTTTAAAATGAGAAGTCTTCAAGATTTTAAAATGTCTTGCCCATATATTTGTCCGATTAAATAGAATACTTACTTAATGTTAAAGTTGATACAAATCTTTAGTTTTAGGGTGATAGAGGTCATGAATGATAACACTGCATAGTCAAAATTTGATCTTAAAGTATATTTTTTAATTTGCAGGTGTGATTCAGCTCTAAAATTGAGAAGTTTAAAGGTTCATTGACCCTGGCATGAGTGCTACAGTAAAAAGTATATTTCCATGTTTTTGGTATTCTATGGTAATAGAAAGTTCTCCCCTTGAGTTCACAGGTAGATTCATGTTCCCTATCAATAAAAAAGGACTCAATTGGATATGGTAGGTGATTTACATGTTCTTTGATGAAATTTAGTGGAAATCAGTTTTCTCCTTTCACACATAAATGATGGTTGTGTCTTGTGGGGACCAACTAATTTCTTAAATCATTATTACTCAGTAAATATTTTGTCAGTTGAATGATTCTAATTGAAATAAAGCAGCAGTATTGGTAAAAATAAAACTTTAACACTACATCAAATAGTAGTACAAATAGCAGCCTTAAGTGTATAAACATGATCATTTTCAGAGCTTACGTTTGGAGGTATTTTTAATTCACTTACAGCTCTTTCACAGTGACATCTGTTAACAGGCGTGGAGTGGAGTGATCCGCAACTATAATTATCTTCGTATTTCCATGTTGTTGGTATTTTGTGATGATAGAAACTTCTCCTCTCAAGTTCGCACGTTAGTTTCATGTTCCCTATCGATAAAAAAGATTCAATCAATTATTCACATGGATCAAAATTTGTACCATGTGCATTACCGACAAAACGAACGAACAAGTGCACTTTTGTAATTTTATAGGAATGAGATGTGTTGAACTTGATTCTTCTCAGAAAGCCACATGTATTTACCTGGACACGTGTCTCGCTACCTTTTCCTTTGATGTTTAATCTCTCTCTCGCTCAATATCCCTCTTTTCATTAGAAAGACTTATATGGAGCTTTGGATTTTTTTCAATATCTATTTGTTTCTGGTTACATGACCATACATTTTCAGGTTTTTGTTATTCACTTCCTCCCTGATTTTTTATTTTGTTTCATACCCGTATTCTTCTTCAGCCTTAGATTCCCAACCTCAAGATTTTATCTCCCTTCATCTAAAATTTCTAAGGAGTGGATTCTTTCGCATAATACTGAAGAAATGAGTAGTTTTACAGTTGGGTTTTTTCTTTAATCTCTTTTTGATTTTGTTCTTTTAGACAAAAAGCCTCTAACTACTGGATCAAGCGCACTGGTAATGGGATGACAGTAAGATTTTCCTCTCTCTTTATTAATTGTATAACTTATAAATTCATTATGTGTAGTTTATTTTTTATTTACCAATTAGTACCTTTTAAGTTTCCTACTTATTTTTCTTTCTTTTGATAAGATTCTTGGGTTGAGGTTTGATGCTATCTCTGTTGTGATAGCATGTGTTAATGCAGTTCCATATATAAATAAGTTGGTGACCTTTTTTTTTCAAAACGTATCTTTATTCCTTCTCTGTTTCTCTTCTTAATGTGTTCCGTTAAATTTGATAAATTTTTCTTATGTTTTCTTGAGATATACATCTTTTGAAGATTTCCACTTTTATGAAATTATTTCAATAATGCCTGGGATAGAGGGCTCCAGGTATTTGTACTAACATTGGTTTTGCATACATTTTAAGTTCTTCCAAGGTTCACAAATGTTAAGTTAGCTATTTTTATGAGGAGAACTTCGCATTTGATTAATTGACTGAACATGCTTTCCATCACGTTAGATATACCAAAGTACTTTGTCATGTAAGACTCAACTATCCAGATAAAGAAGGATATCAAAAGAAAAGGGAAAAAATAATCTACATGTAATTTGAAGGTTAAAGGGAACCACCAATGTTTGTGCAATGATATGATTGTATTTATCTTGAAATCAAATGGTTTAAGCAATAGGATGGAACATATCATACATGATAGTACTTCCTCTTAGAATCGCTCAAACTGTTTCAAAACTTAGCTAGAGTCTTCTCATTAGTCTTATAATAATTTTTGATACATAGTACACACAAAGGGTAGCGGAACGTCAAAACTAGTTGTTAATATCTAAATCAAAGATATATTTAATTGATACTGAACAAACAGGTTGATTAGAGGTACTTGGAGCAGCTTTATATGTTTTTAGTGGACATAGAAGAGAACTCTTTTGTGCTAAATAAACTATTTACTAATTTTGTGATCAAATTATTAATGGAAATGGTCGTTAGTTTGTACATATAGCTAATCCATTTTGCAAAGCAGATTTAATGTCCCTCTCAAATATGATTGATGTCATAAGGTGCAATTCTTTCCTGTACCACACCAAAAGTACATCCCCCAAATTCTTCCTTTTTAGCTCATTGTTTAATTTTTACAAGAATCAATGACACTTTCACTTATCCTTGTAACACCTTTGATGATTGTTTCTGTTTGCATGTCACTAACATCTTTTCTTTTCTTATGAGCTATGAAAGTTGGTGGTCGTTTCACTTAAGTTAAGAGTGTATATAAAATTCGATGAGAGATTCTACTGTAAATAAAGCTAGCTCTTCTTATCATAACATCCTGTGTTACGGTTGCTTTTAACTCTGATTATGAATCAATTCCTGCTAAATTTTATTATTTACTTGTGTAAACTATTTTTGTACATGTATGTAAGAATTCGCGACAACAAGTGTTAACTGTTTCTTTATTTAGTTTCTGCACACTTTTTATGTTTCATGAGTACACATATTTTCTTTTCTTTTCTTTTTTTTCTCTTTTTCCCATGTATTTTATGAATAAATTTATTTTTTTGACAAATTGCAGACAATGAGACAACCTGATCCTCGTGTATCTGTCAGCTGCGAGAAAAAGTTTTGCCTAAAGAAGTGAAAGAGATGTCATGGATCTTATCTTAGGACATATCTTTACACCTATATGTCTATGAATAAGACATTATCTTTAGCAAGAATGTTAGCTCTGAATGTTTCCTCTTTAATTGAGGGATTAGTATTTGATTGATTAAGTTAACTTTGATTTGATATTATTAGTCCAGTCAGCTAAACGCACATTTGTAAGCAGGATACCTAAGTCAAATTTTATTGACTGTTACTCTAATACGCTCTATCAAGGCATCTACCGCATGCCAATCATGTCACTTATATGGTATCCATCTGCTAACGGCCTAGCGCCAACTCAATTAGCTTTATATTTTTTGGTGTGTTAGTTTTTCATTCTTTTCTACTGTCCTCTGTGATCAAATGACTCTGCAAATCATTCAAAATTTACCATTGCTAAAATTTAAAAATATTAAATGTTGGGCCCGTGTATTAGTAGCATAATTTCATGTTGATATACGAACAACATTACCTATGGTGAAAATATTTCATTTCTTAAAGTTTCTACCTTATCTTTGTGAAATCGTACTATTCTCCTTTTTTCTGCCGCATACATATTTTATAGTTGTTGTCTAATGAAAGTATCTAGTATCTTACAGAAGTTGTATCATGATATAAAACATTAAACTTTTTCAATAAAAAAATTAATAGATGAATAATATTTAAAGTATTATTTATAGAATCTTTAATTTGATTTACGATCATTTTAGGATCAATCACTATTTTATTTATTTATTTTATATAGCTAGCAATGAGTGTATCTTGTGACATAACATTTTATCAGATTAAAATGAACACAAAATAACATGAAATTCATTGTATATGGAATAATTCATAGCCAATGAAGAAGGAATGCGAAAATATATGTTAATGCTATATTCACTCTAGTGTTCCATTTGATTGAAATCCCTTGCCACCAACACTTTACTTTCTCCTTTCATTTTTACTTGCTATAATTAGACTTGACATATCTATTAAAAAATAATTATTATCATATTTATAGTATCATATTATCTCTATAATTGATGTTTTGTATTAAATAAAAGTGAGAATCTATTTTTGAATAATGGACTTAACATCAAAACTAATAATTCAATGGGTTACGTTAATGTCCGTTGTTTTAGCAAAATTAGGAATAAACTCCTTTGTTTGAGGTAAAAGAATAAAAAATGGAAAAACAAAGAAGAAATATTATACCCCAATCATGTGTCTTTTTTCGTATTCATTTATTATTATTGTCTATCCCACACGTTATATTAATTTTATTAGAAAAAACAATCCACAATGTGTGTATTCGTCATTGTTCACTAGTTATAGAAACATTAATTATTAAATTCTCTCTCGAATGAAAACACAAAAGAAATTAATTAAAGTAACAAAATAAAAAAAGAAATGAAAATCTCTGCGCACTATATATAGAACTTTATGTGTGAAGAAAAGTTCACAGATAAATGCACATTTCTTTGTTCTCTTCTTTTATTCTTTAATAAAAAGTCAATACCTAAATTTCAATGCTAAGAACTTCAGCATATCAATAAACGTTGCACGTGTATCTCATGCTAATTAGTAATAATGTTCTAAAATGATATAAGTTATATTGAAGTATGTATGTGATAAAAATCGTAGGAGATAAATACGAGTGCGAATTGATGAATAATTTGCTACAATTTGATCACCAACTCTTCCTAGTGTGGTACCTCAATTCTTATTCAACTGTTACAAATCACACTTGAGATTTTTTAAGAAGAAGAACAGTAAATTTTAAAAAAAAATTGTAGCGTAAAAATGAGAGGAAACCCCTCTATTTATAATAAACAAATGGTAGTATGAATAGGTGCTGATTGTGCCTTTTTATAAAAGTCACAACCCTTTGAAAGAGTCACAACTAATCGGAAAAGTCACAATCCTTTGGAAAAGTCACAACCCTTCGAAAAAATCACAACTCATCGGAAAAGTCACAACCCTTTGGAAAAGTCACAACCCTTCGAAACAGTCACAACTCATCGGAGACGTCACAACTCTATCGGAAATGTCACAATCCTTCGAAAAAGTCACAGCCCTTCAATGTGAGAAGTTGTTTACTTTTAATATAATACAATTAAATTAGTAAATAAATAAACTAAATTAAGTGTTTTTAATTGGGGTTATTATAATAATTTAACATTCAAGTTTGGAAGTTCATGCTTTTAAGATAGTAGATAAATAGATAGATAGATATAGATAACTAGATTTATTCAATGTTTTAAATAAAAAATAATATGCACCAACCGAAAATCGAACCCGGGTCTGTATCGTGGCAGGGTATTATTCTACCACTAGACCACTGGTGCTATTGTTTATTACCATGGAGACGTAATATAATAACCAAAGACCATTGAGGAAATGATTTCTTATGAAAAATTGAATAGAAGAAAATGATCTTTTCAGATATCTTCTGTATTTAAGTGAAGATCTCTTGTAAGACCATATTCTTATCGGCACCTGGTCTTGATAATAATTTTTAGATTAAAAATATTTGAGCGCTCATAAATTAAATTTTTTGAATCCATCGCTGAATATAATATTGAAAGGTTATTTTGAAACCCATGAAATTCTGATGGAATTATATTATTCTAGTTCCTTGGTTAGAATCACAAGCATCAAGGTTTCAAAACATCAAAACCAAGATAAATGAAACCAAATGTACATAAGGCTAAATAAATCATAGAGACAAGAACAACCTCAAGGTTATCAGAAGAAATTAAAGTCAATTGTTCTTTGCCATTGAGGTGGATCTAGAGCAGGTTCTGTAGATTCAACTGAATTATCTAATACAAATAAAAAATAGATCAAAATATATACATATAATAGGATAATAATCATTCTAAAATTGTTCTTTGCCACTGAAACAAATCTCAAGCAGGTTCTGTGGATTCAACTGAACTATCTAATACAGATAGAACTGAAATCAAAATATATACAAACAATTACATACAATAATAATTCTAAATCCAACGTACATATCCAAATATACATATATACATATATGACTTAAAATCTGAAAAAATTATGGCTCCGCGATTTCGCGATGCAACGGCTTAATTGTCATGGGAGTGGAAAAATAATCAGGTGATTGAACAATCTGGTCTGATGGAGTACATGATGAATACCTTAAATAATGTTTCATACACATGAACAGCATCAAAGTGACAATAAAAAGAGTAAAAAGAAGCACAAGTACCAGCAACATAATTTCTCCACTTAGAGCAAAATTATGATCTTTAGTAGATAGCATTATTGGATCATCATCTTTTTGGTAAAAGTCATTTGGAGCCATGGAGGGTACTACTGTTTTCATCAAAGAAAGCATAAAGAAAGAAAGTTCTGACAAAAATATAGTATATGGTATGGTATATTATTTATTTTATTTTTTTCATGTTTAGAAGGATACAAAATATCATTGATAGTTTTTTGGCATGTTATAATGTGTGATAGTCCCACTTTTAAATTGTCCATTTTCATGATATTTATCTCATTTGGACTGGAGGTAACTTGAGATTTTGAAAATGAATAATATGGTACAATATGGACCATATATTATATCAAAACGTGAAAATGACTCCAACAAGTAGTGGAAAAAACCAAAAGAGGTCAATGTCACTATTAACATAGGAACTTTGGGCCATGAGAAAGCAAAGTCTATCGATAGTGGCGGATTCAGAATATACTTAATTTAGGGTTCAAATTTTCAAGATTTTAGCTTTGAATACGTCATATACTTTAACAATTATTAGTTCAAAATTTAGCCTCTCTACCTCGTGGAAGTAGTGATAAGGTCTACGTATATTCTACCTTCTCCAGACCTTACTTGTGGGATTTCATTGCATAAGTTGTTGTAGTTCAAAATTTACTTGGGTTCCGGATTAAAAATACTGAATAGATCTTGAATTTGAACACTGAGTATGGAATCACCTTTGATAAGTGAAGCACCTTACACCATTAAAAAGTGGAAATTCCCCTCATGAGTCTGAATTAGTCAACCTCAGAAGCAGGTACCGTGTGGGGAAACCAAAAAGAATAATCGAGGTATATGGGACAAAGGCACACACATAGGTGGCGAAATTGAAAGTAACAAGTGAACCATCATCGATTTGTTTGATTTTGAGCTTCATAAAAAATAATGACTATAAAGAGACAAATCTTGGATGAATAACATTTTTTATTTAATCATCTTGTATCCGAAATTACTAACCTGGCCAATCCAGATTCGCGCCTGATAGGGCCACAAAGAAGGTATACAAAACACACATTCATTTTCAGAGCTATAATCCGAGGGTAAATACGCCCCACTTCAGCCCAACCCATCAATTTGACGCGATATTATTTCGTGAAACCTGGTTCACGTTCTTTCGAAAACTGCTTTGGCTGTGAGGATTGCCAGAGATGAGGTGAAGAATAAAAGAATTATGCACTAAACGTTGATTTAATATTTATATAACACACAGAAATAACTTACCAACACAATTTCATTAAACCTCTATGTTTGCTTGATCATGTGCTTACATTCACCAAAAATATTTAACTGTACGACAGTGAAGATGACAAAATGATAGTGGTTGGTAGTGCCTAATAACTGGCATTTTCTGCTTCTTCCAAAATCATAAAATGGAAACGTATACAGCTACTCTATTCGAATTGTTCCCATTCCTCGGTCACTATAGTAGAAGGCGGTCTAAGAGGTGGGTCGATCAGGCTTCCAACCCCAAGCACAGGTCTAGGAGGAGGTGAGGTGTTCATGCTTCCAATTCCAAGCGCAGGTGTAGGAGGTAGTGCTGTGCTCAGTCCTCCAACCCCAAGCACAGGTCTAGGAGGAGGTGAGGCGTTCATGCTTCCAATCCCAAGCGCATGTGTCGGAGGTAGCGAGGTGTTCAGTCCTCCAACCCCAACCACAGGCCTAGGAGGAGGTGAGGCGTTCAGGCTTCCAACCCCAAGCACAGGTCTAGGAAGGGGTGAGGCGTTCATGCTTCCAACCCCAAGTACAGGTCTAGGAGGAGGTGAGGCGTTCATTCCAACCCCAAGCACAGGTGTAGGAGGTAGTGGGGTGTTCAGTCCTCCAACCCCAAGCACAGGTCTAGGAGGAGGTGAGGCGTTCATACTTCCAACCCCAAACACAGGTCCAGAAGGAGATAGCGCGCTCATGCTTCCAACCTCAAGCACAGGTCTAGGTGGTGGTGGAGCGTTCAGGCTTCCAACCCCCGACTCAAATGTCTCCCATTGAGTAGTCACTGACACGGCATTACTGTTGTTGATAAAGGGATTGGAATTTCTTGCTTTTACTGCATCCATCGTCTCTACTAAGTTTTGGACACGACGCACCTGAAAAAGGGAGTAAAATTTGACATTATAGTGCACTCACAACAATATGTGCAATCATGCAAAAACTCAATAGGGCACAAGCAGCAGTTAACAATGCTCCACTTTTCGAATCATATTCACAACAGGTATCTCAAATATGAAGGAAAAGTTTCTAAACATCAAAAGATCAATGTGGAAAATTATAAAGACAGAGAAAATTACCATTTTACAGTAAGTTCAGACTGTTAATAATTGATAGAAATGCATTAGTTATGCAATTCGAATTAGTTAACCAAGGAAACATTTTAGTAGGTGCTAAAAATTAAATATCCAAAGCCAAGACTCATAGGAAGTTCACAATGTATGCAGACAAAGAGGCTACTGAGAGTGAATAAATAAACATCAAGGAATAAGATAGATTGTGATCTGACTTTTCCAGTGAAGTGACAGTACAAGTCAGAAATTGAGGAACTTAAGTAGAGAGGCAAAAAAAAAGGGGGGAGGGGGATCTTCCGACCAAATATTTCCTTTGTTCATGGATAACCAAGCTAATACATAAAGATAAGTCATTATAGATGTGTCGAAATTTGCAATGAAAAGTGATTACATTATATCCTACCCACCCCAAACCCCACTTGTGGAATTACACGGGATATGTTGTTGTTGCTATTGTTGATTTCACAAAACTTAAGCAGTAACAATGTTTTGCCACTTTTCCATGAGTGATTAAAGACATCCTAAATTGTAAATTTTTTTCCAGCTTTCCATGATCAGAATATCAAATTGTGTTTAGCTGATTTAACACTACTATCAACTAGGAGTAGCTGGTGGCTAAATTATTTGCAGTTCAGCTCAAATAACTTAAATGGCGGTTCAGGAATCGGCTGTGCACTTCCCCCATAGGAAAATGGGAACGGAGAAAGGGCCCGCAAATCATACCACGACAGTAAAGAAACACGTTTCATTCGTATGAGATGGAACATAGCCCTTCTCGGTTTTCTTCATATTCAACTGGAAAAAATAACTAGGTCTACGAGTGCATTTTCCTAGCCTCCCCCACCATCCTTTCATCGGGGCTTCCCTTGATAGTTGGGCCCACTCTATTAGAAGCAAATTCATATAAATTTGAACTAGGTCACTTGGGCTCTTCACAAATTTGTTGAATTGTTGATTTTTCAAAATTGTGTATACTAGTTGTGTGTACTATATGCAGACAATATTGTGTTGATTGACGAATCAAGCGAGGGTAGAGTTCGAAGATATGTTGAAATAAGACGGAATACATGCACTATAAGTTAAGCAAAGAGCATAAGAGTAGGCTTGATGTAAGATTAACAGGATTGCAAGGCATAAATATAGATACTTTAGATATCTAAGCTCAATGTTTCTGGACAATGGTATGATACCTGCTACCTCCCACCAACACAGGAATTGAGTAGCCCACCAAGGCTAAGGCATCACCTCGTATTTTTTTCATCTTCATTGGAATTTAAACCTGAGATCTCATGGTTCTCTTCCCACTTCATTGACCACAAGGCTACACCTTTAGGTCTAGTTGTAGTCCAATATTTGTTTGGAGACACATAATCTCGCTGGAGGACTTGTATGTCAATAGAAAATGTAGATAATTTTAAGGTTGGAGATTCTAATTTTTCAAATATTGGAATGAAACCGTCTAAAAGGAGTGAAATGAATAATAATGATTCAAATAGTCGACCCAACTAGCTCGAGTCAGTTGTTGTAGTTCTTTTCTTGCATTTACTAGTGGAAGCATCCTATTTCCACCAAAGTTTTCTATAGACATAGCTATGAATGTTCATGGTTCAGTTTGGTTCGCTTTTTACCTAAAAAGAAATCAAACCCACTATATCTCTTTGTTAACAAATACAAAAACCAAAGAGAGTTGATTATTTTCGTTTCAGTTTTATTAGTTTTTTTTATTTCTTTAGATGAAATACAAATTTAACTCATTCAGGGGTCGTTTGGTTTGAAAACAAATTATGTTGGGATTAGTTATCCTAGGATTATTTCTTATTGATTGTTTGGTTAGTTGTATTCAAAATAATATGCATTGCATAATTTCTTATTAACCATTTTTTTTACTGAAGAAGGAATGTCGCTGAGCTAAATTCATAAAATATGTTACACACAAGGTCGCAGACAGAAGACCCTCATCACCTTTTCACCTTCTCTTTAACCAAAGCTTGTAACATCTTTTTTAAATAACTATGGTGTTCGGACCAACTTGAGCACACCTCGACTAATTCCACGGCTTACTTGCTACTTCCCACCAGCACGGGTACTAGTACTGGGTAAATCTGTCCGCCAAGACTTGGACAAATGGGAAGAAATCATCTAATGTTTTTCTCTCAGCTGGGATTAAACCTCAGACTTCATAGTTCTCAACCCATTTCATCGACCACTAGCCATGCCCTTAGGTAACATCTCTCCTTTTCTTTTAAAAGTTAAGCTTGTTTCGCCTCTTGATTACCAATAAGAATAAAATTCTGAAAGAATTAACTTAAAAAGGCAAGTTTCATCATCTACCCAGCCTCTTTTTGAGCCAAAGCTTGTTACATTTCCCTCTCTTTAATAAATAAATCCTCTTTTGCCTCTTGATTACCAATAAGAATAACACGCCAAAAGAATTAATTTAAACGGCAAGTTATATGAGACTGAATGTCGGGGCTTAAGTCCAACATATCTACAAGATGTGTGTCTGGAATAGGATGCTAAGGTATATATGCAGCCATACAATCTAAGACGATTAAATTTAACCACATTTGGCAAAATGAGAGAACTTCTGTTTGAGATGGTTCCATTATATCCTTCGTCAACCTCTAGATACATCGGTTAGTAGGTACGAAACCATGGTAAGTAAAGGTGTTGAAAAGGAGACAAGATAGACTTAAAATCTCATGAAAGGAAGTTCTCTAAAGACCTACAACATTTTAAAGTCCATGCAGACCTAGCGAAAAGAATAGGACAGAATGGAAGAAAGAGATTTGAATAGGCAATACCGATTAGTTGGGATTAAGTTTTAGTTATGTTAGCATGTCTATTTTAATCCATTATTTTCTAAGAGCCCCTTAGTCCTGCCAGAAGCAAAATATAGAGAACTTCAGGTACTCCTTAGTTTTATTTTTAATTTATACAATACTGCAATGAGATGAACTTAAATTGCAGCGACATGGACAGTGATGATCCATATAGCCGGCCTCAACTTGCTATGTTGTGTATAAAATAATTTATATCAGGCCTTATACAAACGAAATAGATTTCTTGGTGTCAAAATGAATGTAATTATTTTCAAGATTTAAAGGGACAACGTATGTTTGGGCAGACATCGAAGCTATGTCAAATAGTTATGTTTGAATAAGAAAAATCAAATCTCATGCAATTAACTGTAAAACAACATTCGGTATTAGTGAAAATATACTATAAAAGAAAAGGCATAATTCTACCAGAAAGAACAGCAAAGGGAATTATGCATACAACCTTGAATCACCAAACTTTGAGGGCTTGACATTTTATCTATCTTATGTGGTTTTCTACACATGATTAGCAAAGCTATTCAGTTCTTTTTACACAAATGTTAAGTCATCAGAATTGAAGCCAAGTTCTACCTAGGTGAAGGACATCAAATACACTTCAAAGTCTAGTTAGTGGCATATCGCAACAGTAGAAAGTCAAGCTAGGATAAACTCAATAATTATTACTTTGACAAGTAGGAAAAATCTTAATTGTCTAGGAAACAAACCTCCGACTTTCTTTGTATTTTCCCTTCTCCTGCAGCCTCAATGCCATCCAATTTCAGCAGCTGTCTCATCAGCATTTCTGTCAAATGGATAATATCCTTGTCCTCAACATTGGTACCACCAAACACGACTGCTTGTACAGCAGAGACCTGTTGTAATGAAGACCAAAGTAAGACTTCAAATTAAGAGATGATGGTGTCATCAGCCACCTTATAACAAAAGGAAATCAACCTGCTCTGAGAGCTTATCCACTTCTGTTCTCACTTCAGCAACAGCTTCAGCTCCTCTTGATATTTCAGTTGTAACCCTAACCTCTTCAGGGATTTTGTCCTCAACCGTTTCTTCCTCCATAACTAACACTTTGGAATTGTCTTTCACGCCAACCAAGTGCAGATATTCATGATCTTCTTTTTCTTTTCCCCGGAATAGAAGTTTTTGCACCTTAGGCTCCAAACAGATTATTGAGGAAAGGATACTTTTTACTTCACCTATATCCAATTTTGATTGACATTAAATGCTTAGAACAGCTCAAGCATAGCAAGAGAGTATTGTGGCCAATTTATAACATCCATGTACAAATATAGATGATGCAACAGTAATATAAAATCAACTAATTTTAGTAAATCCAACAATAAACTATTACTTTCACTAAAACAATAAAAACTATTACATTTACTAAATTGATTTGAGTTAATAAAAGCTTACATGCACTGAAACACTGCATGTATCACAGGTAACAATGTCGTAAACATTGCTTTGGAGGACTATAAGCGCTCTCAATTATTGTGATAAAAAAAGAAAGGCTAAGAGCTTAAGAAGGCATCATGGTGTAGTTGGTTATCATTGTAAAAACCTTTTCCTCAGCCTAAAATATAGATAGCTACCATTCCATTTCCTCCTATTCTAATTACAAATCTACCTTGCCGATATATAAGTAGCAAGTGGGGCAACAACAGTGTGGCCCAAAAGTTGATGAAGCTCGAATGAATCATGGGAGGCAGTTTAGATTCCAACAAAGTAAGAAAACCCGATAGACTTCTTTCATTCTATCTAAACCTTAGCCTTGGTGGGAGGATGCAGGTCCCAGTGGAATAGTTAAGATGGGTGCAAGCGCAGCTTGACATCTTCATGTATTAAGAAAATGAAAGAAAAAGGAGGAAATAACATTTTTAGAAACATTATCCACTGTACTGAGAAACCAGTAAGGATAGATACATGTCACGTCCTACGAGGGGTGGAGCCACCATTGTTGTTACTGTCAAATTTCTGTTGAGTGCCTCTCAAATTGAGAATTTTGTCATTAAATAGGAAGTTGAACCACCCAATTATGCAGGCACCCAAATGGCCCTGGAAACACATTTTGAAGGCCAAGATTCCACACAAAGTGGCCTGTTTTGTGTGGTTACTGGCTAAGAGCTGTGTTGACACAGGAGAATTTGATGAAGAAGGGGATTCCACTGTGCTCAAGATGTTTTTTTTGTGGGGAAACTGCAGAAACAGTCAATCACTTGTTCATCCAGTGCAAGAACACTGGCCAATTGTGGAGTCATGCCTGGTAGAATTGCAGAGGCCTTATACAGCTGAGAAGAAGTAGGATCATAAGCAAAGAACAGAAGCAACTGAATTGTATTCTAACTTTGTGTTTTTGGTGTAATCAGATTTACTCTAATGATATTGTCTCTATCATTGATGTTTTAGACTCATTATAGGGATAGGCAGTGTTGTGAAAGGCGATCGCCTTGTCGCCAATGGCGAGAGGCGAGGCGAGGCGACCCTTCATCGCCTTTTAGCTTTGTGGCGAGGCGATCTTCAAAAGGCGACGCCATGACGACAAAAGGCAAGAGGCGAGAGGCGAGAAAGGTGTCGCCTTTTATATTTTCTTAAAAAAAGGCGACCAATTTAGGGTTTTAAAAGTTAAAAAAGGTAATTTTAGGGTTTTCGACTAGACTCCTCCGGCGACCGGCCAGACTTTTCCGGATACTCCAAAGTCCAACCAATACATATTTCTTCATTTCTTCTTCCTTTGTTTCTTTCTCCTTCTTCTTCTTCAGACTTCCTAGTCACTTCTACCTTTGTTTTGACTTTTGTTCTGTTTTTTTCTCATTCAAGTTCTAGACTTTTAGTATGTACTATCTAATTTCAGTTTTTGAATTGAAATATTTGCTAATATGTTATTGCTATTGAGATTTTGATTATTTACATATGTAATTAAATATTTTAATTAATTGGTGCCGCACTTCAAAAAGGCGAGCGGCGAGCTTGTGGCGAGGCAGACCCTTGTCGCCTTTTATCACCTTTCGCCATCCAAAACACTGGGGATAGGATAGTGCCTTTGGAGTTCATTGTGTAAATAAGGTTTTCAGTACAACCCATGTACTAATTTATAGAAATAGAAACAGTTACCAATCTAAAAAAAAAAAAAAAAATAGAAAGTACACCGATTACATTCCTAAAGATCCGTAATTCCTATCCCTAACAATCCTTTATTCTATCGTCCAAATCTGCTATTCTATAGCAATATTTATTCTCTTTGATTACTACAACAAATCTCTATAATTAGACTTCTATACAACACTATTTAGTTATTCACTAACAGTGAGTGCTTTGGCAGAACTCAATAGTATTGGCTAAACCCTAAAATTTTTTACTTTTAAAATGTATAATTAAAATTGTGATCCGGAACGCATAAACTAAAAATTCTAGCTCCGCTTCTGAGTCCTACTAGTACCAAGCACCATACAATAAACAAAATCATAAACACACCTCCTATACAGAATCCACACCAAACTGGACAATCCTATCCTTTCAACCTCGAAATATAACAAAAAAAATTGCTGAAAATTACTGAAAGAAGAATATTACCAAAAGTGAATTCAGGTGGCACAGGGAGATCAAATTCTTGAGAAGCATATGAGACTTTGATGGTGATAGTGGGATTAGAGACAGAAGCATCGTTTTCTCTCTTCTGAACAAGCATGCCGCTGGGTCTACTTTCCCAGACAGCTTCATCGCTGCTACTGATACTGCTATTGATTGAACCTTTCATCCCCGAATCTCCCATGGAGATGAATGATCGATCTCCAACAACGGAGATTGATTCCAGTAATTTGAAGATTATTTGAGAAAGAGAGACGACAAGGGGAAGAACAGGGGACCTAGGGAACTGTGATAAGTACTGATAAAGCAAAAAGGATTAATTTAATGACAATTATATTAGGGAGGAATTATAACTAAAATCAACTATGACAGGATTCAATTTATTTGGTCAAGAGTTTATTCCGATTAGGTGAGATAAAGTTAAAGTTTTATTAAGGCATGTAATTTAAATTTTTAAATTATATTTTTTGTATAAACATAAAAATTTTATAAATTGTCACACTATCGAAATTATTCGATTTTTTTTTACAATCTTATTAAATAAGTAAAAAATCATAACAAAAAAATAATATACTATCACAAAACTATTATAAGAATAATACAATATTTATTTATTGAACTTTAGTTCAATAAAAATAAAAAAGTAAAATTGAACAAGAATTATAGTGTACTACTCTTTAATATAATTATTTCACCATTGAAAAATAAAACTGAATTTAACTACTACTTTTCTTGCTATTCCGTTACTAATTTTTTCATTGCTAACAAAATTCGTTGCTAGTTCATCGTTGAATAGAATTAGTAACCGATTTTATTGTTTAGCTACAAAATTTATCTATTGCTAATTTTATTTTTTTTAGCAGTGCACATAATTTGAACAATCTCCTTTGTATGGAGCTAAAAAATATTTTGTATTTCGAAGACCTATATCAACAATATAATATTTATCTATCAATAAAAATAACAATTTTATCAGTAATTACTAAAAAGATATATGACGGATATAAGATACCTTCCGTAAACAAATAATATTTATATTGGTGTGAGTAATTACTAATGATTATATTAGATATAAATAGTTTAAAATAGGGGTGTACAACAGTACATAATCGGGTTAGTTTGGATTTTTTTCAAATATAAAATCAATTTATTTGTGTTGAATTTTTAAATTTATAAACCAAATCAAACTAATAAAACTCAAAATTTCAACCTCCGGTTGTTTTTTTTTAGGTTTTTTCAGATTTTCGGATTTTTTTGATTAAGTGTTCATACAAACATATAATTAACTTATACTCCAAATATTTCTTTAGTCCTACCAAAATACAACTATCTAAGGTGTTTTTTTTAAGAAAATAACAAAAAATATGAGATAAGTGATGACACTAAAATATTCAATAAAAAATAATAATGAAATCGCATAAAATAAATATTGCTAATTAATAAGTCATAATGAAAATGATCATAATTTAAAAGTACTAAATCATGCTAAAATAAGTCTAATAAATATTAGTTACATGATTAAACATTAAAAAAATTAAAAAATTAGGTTATGTATTTTAAATGTCTAACCAATGTAAAACTAAAGAACAAATATTCAACATTATTGTCATTATTAGAGTTGAATTAATTTTTCTATTAGCACTAGTATTAATTTGAATTTTATTAGAGTTACTAATATTTATATACCATAATGACAATTCAAAATTTTACATATATGATTTGAATGAGAAGGCATATGAACCAAGAACTTTTTTCATCAAAGATTATCATAAATGGAGCAACATGACATATACCCAACCTCAACTTGGTTGGAATTGAGGCATAAAAGTTGTGAAAATAGAAAACCAAGAATAGGCATATGAACCTATGTCAATTTACAATAGCTTGAAGCACAAATTTATCTACAAAAAAAGAAGTATCTTTCCCAAGAAAGTAGAAAAACCATCAACAGTAAGGATCATTGCACTATCCACAATTCCATATCTGACAAAAATTTGAACTCCAATGCAACAGTTCCTCATATCTATACATAGAGAAACTGAATATGTATATGTATGTATTCCTTCCTCATAAGCCTCATAATGGAGTTTGTGAACTCAGTAAAGATACCATATTGTTCAGGTGTGTGGACACGAGAGAGAGCACCCGCAATGACCAACTTCCTCAGATTAGGGCACCTTTTCAGTAAGTTCTCTACCAAATTTGATTTAACGTCACGAATTGATCTCCAGCGAAGCTCCACTTCAACCACATTTTCTAATTGACTATGACCAAGCAATCCATCCTGAAGTGCCTGTCCAAGTTCATAGGTCAAGGATAAATGAGTTATTTGAGGAAAGCAAGCAGAATCATTCTTCCCCTTCACAATCTCAGTGTTGTCATCTTCAAACATAACACGGCGTAGACTCATCCTTCTTGCCTTTGATAATTTTGCAATCATATCATAGAAATAGAACCGAGATGTTGTGAAGTTGCGGACATCTACAATCTCAATGTCTTCAGCATTCTCAAGCTCAAAAGTAAAAATGTTACAATCAATTAGGTGCAGCTTCTCAAGGCTATTACCCTTGAAAGTGAATTTCTTCAACTCACAGGTTTCAACATGGATATCTTTCAAAGAGTTACTACACACTTCCATTGACATCTGGGGATTATCCGTACCAAAATCCACATCGACAAGATTTAAGACCTCAACTTTGGGGCACGTAGAGAGCCAACAACTCAGGTTCAAAGCTGATATTTTGACACGGGTTAGTGAAAGAGACCTCAAGCAAGGAAACTTTTGGTATCTAGGGTCAAAACTGGCAATAGTATTAACTGCCAGATCCAACAGTTCCAGTCTCCGGCGACGACATACTTCAAGTATATTAAGGTCTTGGGTAGCCACATTATAATGCAACTGACGCAAGGATTTCCTTGTACATATTAGCCAAGTACTCACCGCAACTTTAGAGAACTGAACATCGCCTTTAAAGATTATTGAAAGACATTGCAGTGCTTTAGTCTGGACAATTGTCCGAGTCATAATCACTTCAAGTTCGCTGATTGTGAGCTTATCATAACCAGACCAGTCATTCGAATTAAATGCAAGTGTATGAAGATGATTCCTCCATGCCTCTTGCCACTTCCGGCAAACTTTGGATGCAACAACAAGATCTCGTGCAGCTTCAACCCGGGACAATATGTTGCCTATGGTGCCGACAGGAAGATCCTCCATAACCGTGACGTTGACAGGAACATCCTCCATAACCTCCTGCTAAAACAAGTTGGCAGGGTTAACAGAAAAAAGATGCTATATCCCAAAAAATACAATTGAGATTTTGAAGTTTCTAATTCCCACCACAATTTTATCCAAGACCAATCTAAAGTCCACTGTCCAATTCTCACCAATCCAGGACTGGAAAGATGTTCATTAACAAATTGAAACACAAACCTCAAATCATACTCTTCAAACAGAGATTGAGAATAAATCTCATACCATTCTTGTGGGAAATTCAAGCAAAAAATGAAATACAAGCATGCCAATAGCCTACCAGCACAAGGAAAATATACTGAAACGGATTCCTTAAATACAACTTAAAATCCACACCAAAAAGATCTTTTCTTAAAAAATTCAGAGGATACAGAACGAAGTTTTTTGGCTTCAAAAAGAAACTATCTCAATAGTACATCCATATTCTGCCCTGGAACCATAACACGGCAGAATAAATAAATGAATCAACATGCTCAACTTTCACAGAGAATTAGAAGAATAAAGTGGAGGAGAACAAAATTCAAGCATTTGGCTAACTTATCTCAAATTTGAGGATTATAAACAAAATGCAAGAATTTGGCTGCCTAATCACAAATTTAAGGATTGATCACGATTCACGACAGCTCAGGGGAATAGCCAAGACGGAGAGGTTGAAATCAATGAAGACGGAAAGTTACCAAGAGGAACTGGTGCAGATTCTTAATAGGTTTAGGAGAGAATAAGTTAAGATAGATGGCAGACAACACAATGTAGGCTTGCCAGTGGTCACAGACTCAGACTCACAAGGAACAACATGAAGTGTGACATCTTATGGTTTATTATTTTCTGTGTTTTTTTCAAAAAGAAACTTATTTTTTGGTGATTCTTATGAGCCCACAACTAAAAAAATGTTTTCAATGGTCATTTTCTTCTTTGGCAATTATTTTTTTCAATGTAAGATCTTTAAAACTCCAGTTTAAATTTAAAATTGTATGAAATTAATTTATTTTGACTAGTGTATGAGCAACCTCTTGCACAAATTCAAGCTAAGGTTGTGTATAACCGACCCACTGTCCTCCAGCCAATCTCTGGACCCTGCACATATTGCTTAGTGCACTGGCCTACCTTTTTACTTTTTTTTTTCATATATTCAAACTTATAGAATTATTAATATTTTGATAATAATGTTCGTTAAAGAATTTCCTTGAAGTATGATAGCTTTAAATTACTTTTATCTTGTTAAAAGGCCGATAATAAGATAGGAATTTCAAGATCATTCTTCTCTATTAAAAGATTTCCAGATTATTTAAAATGTCACATGCATTAGACATAAGATCATTTAGAAGAATAAGCAACAATGTCACTGAATAGCAAGGGCAACACATTTTAGCAAACTATTGGGAACCCATACCCTCTATCTTCAAAAGCTGTAACAACAAATTGTTTGATGTTCAGAAAGATGCTTACCAAATCACTAGATAAATCCATGGACAAATGTAAAAGCAAATTTGCAGCCAGTGCCACCAGCCACAAGCTCTAGCCACTTAGACTTCAAGAATTTTCTATTTCCCTTAAGCTCCTGAATACAAGGATGGAAACAAGCAATTAAACAAAGCCTAAAAAGAACATTCACAACTAAAAATCATAAAACACTTTTAGGATAGTATTTTTTGCTATCTATCGAACACAAGAAAATAAATAAGAAACACACTTTTTTTCATGAAAACATTTCCCTTCATACAGAACACAGCCTTCATGTTATGATATCTAATTATCTCATATTCATGAATATGTCTTTATAACTTACAGTACAAACCGATAACTAAGATTAACCAAAGAAATCGATCCGTCAGATTCAAACTAACAGAGTATCAGACTCAGTATACATTTTCTCAACTCTCAAATAGGGGGAATAGTAATGAACTACATCAAAGAAAGTACTAACTTCAAATTACATACAAAATCGAAAATGTTGCATCTGTTTCATGCTCAAACAAGAAAGAAATGATAAATTAGTAGTACAAAGACGCCTGTTCACCGGATGAAGGGAAGAAATCCGAAGTATACCTGCCGTCGCTGACGAATTGTCGCCGGAGAAGAGAGAGGAATCCGGCGGATGATCGATTCTCCGTCCTAAATCTAGGGTTTCAATTTCGTTTTCTTTCCGATATTAGTTTCAGAGCTTTAGCTCAAAACTGAAAGGCAAGAAACTTTATAGTGCCCAAAGACGAACGAATAGAAAGGCGGTGAAGCTGTTAGCGGGATCTTTTTAGTTTCTGTTAGTTCGAATTTTCTAACTAAATTAACATTATCTATTTTTATTAAAATACATTAATATTGATGCTACGTGACGTGCTCTTTTTTTTACTTGAAAATGATATCTAACACCACTCCACGTGGATAATTAAAAGAATTAATTAGAAAATTAAAAAGAATATGGATAAAACACTTTAGGTATTTCTCTATATGTTTTAGTTATTAAGACAAACAAAATTAAACTCCAATCTCCTTAATTTTAAGTACAAGTCCAATCTCCTTAATTTTAAGTACAAGTCAAGATCAAGTCTATCAAGTTTTAAAATCAAACTTCAAGATATAAAAATTAGAGAATTGATTATGCCTACATTTTAGGATAGAGTGTATGAAAGGTTACCCTGATCTTGTATAGGTAGAAATGTTATTTTCAAAAGACCCTCGAATCAAGTATCGCATATCAAAGTAACAAGAAAAAGAACATACAGAGGTAAAGAAGAAGACCTAGCAAATAATAGAGAAAACAATACATAACACTCAGCGACAAAGAAACTGTAACAATAGAGAAATATTGAGATGACTAAAGCACAAGGAACAACCGATAGTAACAAAGAACGAAGGACAAACATTGACAGTAATGTTCTAGTGTTGCTTGAAGTGTGACTGAATATGAATTGGGTATTTGTAAAAGATTCACTAATTCTATCTATGTGCTGAGGGAAGTTAGTTTCTCCATTTTGGTTGAAAATACTTTCATTTGAAAAGACCATGTCTAAAGTCTAAAGTTATTTAATGATTTCTTTGATCCCTCAGAAACAGTCTCTCTATCTTTATTAGATAGGGTTAAAGTCTACTACTTGTGTGATTTTGCTAGGTACATTATTGTTGTTATGACGTGTGTGATCCAAATTTAGTTGAGCTCCAATGTGGACTCCTTGTTGATCCATCAATTTTGACTAATTTTGTATACATCACACGTATCAAGAAACGCCTCCCATACATAAAGCAAGCTGGTGGAAAGCATATTGTTGGTAAGAAAAACAATATTACTTGTTGGTAGAATATTTTCCTTAGCTAGATATAGAAATTATCAGGAGTAAGGCCAGCTTATATCCTATCTTTTCCAGAGTTAGGACTCTCACCCACAAAAGTAGGGGTATGGCCGACTTATATCATATCTTTTCTAAATTTCACTTGTGAGATTATATTTAGTATGTTATCATAGGAATTAAAAATGATTATATATATTTTCATGCTATATAGCATTTCCTCTTGATTATCTCAAATTCTAGTTGGTCAATGTGTTTGACCTAATATTTCTTTCTCTAGATTAATTGCATAATTAATTCTCTAAATCTTGCATATGTAATTGAATAACAGGGTTTTTTTAATCAACTGATTGACTGATCTCACTATTAAGTTACTTTTCATTTGCACTTGTGATTCTTTAAGTAATTGAAGATGTTTACTCAGAATCCATATGACAATTATTAACTCTTTATATAAAACTCTGTTTGACTTCGAGTAAACAATGGAAATCCCCTCTGCCTCTGAAAACAGTAATACAGTGAAGAAACAAAGCAAAAGAAAGTATAGCTCAAAGCTTAATAAGAATGTTGTCAAGCTGGAAGTGGTTGGTATCATCAGGTACATTCAACAACCTAAATCAATCCAAGCTTCGACAAATTTCAATATCGGCAACAGGGAAAAAGAGGGAATCAACAGTAACAGATACCCTCGGCAAAGTTGCCATTAAAATCAAGCAAACAATATTTCTATTTTTAGAGCAGCAATAGGTAAGATTTGCGTACATCCCACACTCCCGAGATCCAGAGTGAAAAACTTCAATATTTGTTAAAAATGTAGGCATGCTAGAGGATCAATTGATGCAAAACTACAAGTAGGCATCAACCAAAACTACTCCAAGCTTGTCCAATTACAATATTTGCAACAGGGAAAAAGAGGAAAATCTACAATAAAAGATCACCTCGGCAAAGTTGCCCTTCATCATTCTCACAAGTAGATAGAAGGTACGCAGACTATTTCTGATAAACTCTCAACTCAAACTAAATGATTATCAGCATATTTAATAGACCTTAAAAACAAAGATTAGATATTCTATTATCTATACAACCCAACAAGGTATGATAATTGCACAGAAAAGTAGAAACAAATAAAAATGGAGAAGGAAAATCTCCTATCAGAGTAACTATGACAAAAAAAGCTTCATTTGGATGTTAATCCATAGCTTTATTTCAAGTTTTCATCATTTAGGATCATGAACCAATGCTTTTGCACATTCAAAAAGGAAGGCAAAACTAAAAACAAAAAAAAGAGCAAGTAAAATTCAATCAATTCTATTGAACGGAGATAAATGAGAAGGTATGGCGTCTGTTCCGCCATAGTTGAGCTGTGCTAGGGTTTGAGTTCTGAAGCCATTAGTGCTTCTTTATATACAGAGGGACTCCGGGGGCTAGGGTTTTTGCTGGGCATTGTTTGGGAAAAAGGCCCAGGGGAAAAAAGACCAATTTTTTAAACAATATAAAATTGAAAAAATTACTAAATTACACAGCTTAAAATCTCTTATTTTAATAATGTATCCGTATTAATGTATCCTTGCTTTCACTAATATATCCGGATTAGAAAATCCCTTATTTTAATAATGTATCTGTATTAATGTATTAATTCTTTGTATCCGGATTGGAAAATCCCTTATTTTAATAATGTATTTGTATTAATGTATCCGCGCTTTCACTAATGTATCCGGATTGATGTATTAATATATTAATGTATCCGTGCTTTTACGAATGTATCCGGATTGGGAAATCCTTTATTTTAATAATGTATATGTTTTAATGTATTAATGTATCCGAGCTTTCATGTATCCGGATTGGGTTAATTTTAAGGGATTATTGTAATTAGAAAAAAAGTAAGGATATATAGTAATTTCATCTTTACTTTACACTATGTGATTTATGTAACTTATACAAAATTTGAAATACACATATGAATTCAATATATTTTATCTTATTAAAATATAAATAATGTTATCCTTGAAATACAATTACAAATTTATTTTTAGTTTTATGTTATTGTACGATTTTTTTTTGTTTTTTTGTTTTTACATATGAAAAATTTGAAAATAACAGATAATTATTTTCTTATATTCTAAATATATGTTCACTCATTCCTCTTCGTATATATATGGTCTTACTTGCTCCCTCGATTGTTTGATAGAGTTTATTAATAAAAATAATGCGTGTATTAGCATAGTTAAAGAATCAATTACTGTTCAAAATCCTTTTTATGTCTAAACATCATAATTGTGGGGGATATTTTTGTAAAGAAATATTTTTTTACAATGTATGTTATTTTTAATATATCAAACTAAACAATGCATAAGAAATAATTTATGTATAATTAATGTAAGCATAAGTACTACAAACATTATTAATATACTTTATTTAACATTATTTTTATACACCCTGATTGAAAGATCCCTTAGTGCGTCCTTGTTGTATAGTACGTATATAAGTTTCATATTTTCAAGCTAAGTATTTGGAAGTAGACAAGTAGTAACATAGGAGCAACAATTCATCATTAATGCTAAAGAGGTAATATTACTCAGTTCTAACAACTAGGAAACAATATGTCAAAGTTCCCAAACCTATTAAACCAATCAACAAACTAAGGTGAGAAACTAGTTGTCAAGGCAAGTAAATTGCTTCAGCATTGGCCCAATGGCCTTGACATAACCACCAAGATATTAAAAGCTTACTTCTTGTCTTAATTCTTCCTTTTGTGATAAAGGACTTCTTGTCTACCCAAGCTAGCAGGCAACAAAAATATGTAATTCTTCTAACTTCAGGACTCTGTGATGCACTTGCTTGGTGTATGGTTTGAGCTCATGATTGCCCCAACAACAGGCGTTGGCGGAGCGAGTCGTGATGATGGCAAGGCAGAAATGAAGTCTACCAAATCTTTGAGATTCTTATGTGAAGTACCATCAACCTGCATACCAGCAACTATGTCTTGTTTCATGTCTACTACTCTTTTCTTCACATCTTTGCCTTCTTCACTTAACATGAGTTTTCTTATTGTTTTCTCTATGACCGTTCTCTCCATAACCTCTAACTCAAAGCCAACCTTATATATTTGGCTCAGATATCTCGCGTTCACCAGTTGGTCTGCTAAAATTGGCCTGCATATCATAGGGACTTCTTCACAAATACTTTCAAGCGTAGAATTCCAACCACAATGTGTGAAAAAGCCTGCTATCGAGGGATGTGCAAGCACCTGTTTTTGTGGTGCCCATTTCACTATCCGACCTCTTTCTCCTACCATTTCCTCATAACC
The DNA here is from genome assembly GCA_018342035.1 of Solanum appendiculatum. Taxonomy (NCBI): domain Eukaryota; kingdom Viridiplantae; phylum Streptophyta; class Magnoliopsida; order Solanales; family Solanaceae; genus Solanum; species Solanum appendiculatum. Next base: position 130,937 of record JAGDQO010000286.1, on the reverse strand, counting down.
ATCAGGCAGTGCCTCAGCACATTGAAAGCCAAGGACAGAGCCAGGTCGAATAACCCATAAGAACGGCTGCTCACTGTTAGCTAATCCCCAAGCAGTCTCGATTAGCTCTTTGTCATCAATCCTCACTAGGCTTCCCAAGCTGACATAGAGAACAGAGTTAGGGGTTTGTCTGTCGAGCCACTCAATGCAGCTGTTGTCTTCTTCTAGTATGCTAGTCGATGAGGCCAAAGGCACCATTTTGTGAAAAGGGCCTATTGGAAAGAAGGGCACCTTGTAATGTTCTTGAAGGCGTAACAACATTGAATTCTCCAAGTCCTGCATTGTGTTCCAAATAGTCGCAATAGATGATCCTATATCGTTTATTCTTTTATAGAAGTCTAATATCGGTTGTGGAACTGTATTATTGATGACATGAATCGGTACATCCTTAAACCTCAAGGGATGAAGCTCCGGTAACGGATCCAGCAACTGAGAATCTGAAATTGTAGTGAGTAATCAATGCAAACTTAGTGAAAGATAGAGCATAATGGAAGAAAAAGACAATAGGCTATATCATGTTAGCCTTTTGGCCCTGTTAATTTCGTTACACATTTATTAAGGGTAAAAGTGAAAACTAGTAGTTAATTATATCTTGGTTTTCTAAAATGACGACTATTTTTGGATTCATATAGCCGATCCAACTTGTTTGGGACTGAATCATAGTTATTGTTATTCGAAATGATTTTTCATTTACATCTTGAAGCAGAGGATCTGTTTGTTCTCATACCTTCAAAAGGAAAATATTTTTCTGGTTGCTGAAAAATGGTGACCATAGAGTGCATACATGCAGCACTGAAAGTGCGCAGGACAATGCTGGGAAGCTTCAGCTGAGTGGCTACATCATTGACAAAGAACATGACACTGTCATAAATGATACAAGCGAGCTGATCACCTTCCTCTTCCATCATCTTAACGAGATAATTTCTCAAGGGCGCCTTACAGCTCTCGTTCATACAATATATACTCTTTACACTCGGGAATGACATGTCAAATCCCTTTAATCCGTCATCCATAGAATGGAAGACGAATTGAGGATGATTGGAATAATTAGGAGTATTGTATTGAGTATGTGCAACTATGACAGAAAAGCCTTGTGAATGAAGGATACTTCCAAGCTGTAGCATTGGTGTTAAATGCCCCTGGAGTAGGTATGGCACTAATACTACACTCTGTTTCCTTTCTACTTTCATCTTTGTTTTCTTGGAATTTCTCTTCTATTCAAGAGTTAAGTAGTAGTAGTGCTCTTGAAGGAAGTTTCTATATAGCTCTCTAACTTAAAAATTATTTTGGGTTAACGTGAACCCAACAACTTTTGCTTTCATTATGTATTTGTACTCAGAAAATTTCTAAAAATCTGTAAATATTAACTTTAGATTCAGTTATTATTATATATTAAATTGAAATCGTTATAAAAATCTACTTCTTCAATTTCAATTTATGTGACATTTTTCAAATTTCGAGATTCAAATAAGTCTTTTTTTATCATAATTTTTTGTTATACTTTTTAAATATTTTGAATTACTAATTATTGTGACTATAACATTTTTTGCGAAATTTTTAAATATATAAATTTTATTTCAAAAAAGTTTAAAAACTATGCTCGAATTCATGATTAAAATAAAATAATTTGACTCTCGAAATCCAAACTATGCTACATAAATTAGAATATAAGAAGTAAAAATTTTAAATTTTGATTCCGCCTTTACCGGCTAGTACTTGATATTGAATGAGTGCTGATGAAATTCTGACAAACTCACCATTTCCATTCACAAAAAGGGCGTAACAAGAGCCACAAGTTAAGCCTCGTACTTGCCACTGGTACTGTTTGTGTCTTTAATATGTTTGTCTTTTAGTCCAATAATTCAGTATTGATGTGCGTATTTTCAACATGTTTTTTTTTCAAAAAAATTTAATAGCTCGCCACCTTGTACTCAATTTTAATCTATATCTAGTTTATGTTGAACCTTTTTCATGAAAATCAAGTCTCGATTACTGTATGTATTATCAGATGTTATAAATATCTTATGTAATTATTCTCGTCTCTAAATAAGTCTATAATAAATATAGGTTAACATAAGGAGCTTATTTTGGATTTTTAAAAAAATACTTTAGGTGAGAAGTCATTCATATTTGATCAATAAATTTAAAAAGCAACAATTTGTGTTTGACCAAACTTTTTAAAAATGTTTCTAAGTGTATTTTTTTTTCCACAAAAGTATTTTTCAAAATAGTGATTTTGGAGAAAAAGTATTTTTTTTATGTTATGAAAAACAACTTTTGCTACTTTCCAGAAGCACTTATTGTCTCCCATAAAGCTTGAGCATATACCTTAAGCATTTTTTTGAAGATAAACCAAAATTTAAGAAAAAAGACCTTTGACCTTCCAAAAGTTTGGCCAAATAGACTATTAAATATTTGATCCGTAACATACACCTGACCTACACATAAATTGATGCGCTCTTACCACTAAACCAAAGCCTAGGAGGCATCATGTATCTTCATACCAAACACAACTTTTGTTTTACTTGCTCTCTAGTTGTATACTAAGGTCTTATATTTTCAAGCAAAGCATATGGAAGTAGTAACATAGGGTTAATAAAGAGAAAATCTAACAACTAGGAAACAATAAGTCAAAGTTCCCAACTTATTAAACCAATCAACAAACTAAAATGAGAAAGTAGTTGACAAGACAACTAAATTGCTTCAGCATTTGCCTCATGGACTTGAGAAAAGTTCACTTCTTATCTTATTCTTCCTTGTGTGATTAAGGACATGTTGTCTTGCCAAGCTAACAGGCAACACAATTAGGTAATTCTTCTAACTTCAATACTCTATGATACACTTGCTTGATATATGGTTTGAGCTCATGATTGCCCCAACAACATGGGATATTTTGTAGTATATAGATGTCTTAAATTGAACAAACACATTTGTTTGTGAAAGAACATGATTGTTATGAAAAGTCATATGTTCATTAAAGAACATGACCTTTATGAAAAGTCATATGTTTCATAAAAGAACATGACTCTTATGAAGAGTCATTTCTTAAGTTCTAGAAATATAAAGACTCTCTAGAAGTAGCTTAAGAAAATCTGCATGTATAAGCTAAGGGCTTTGTTGTATCCTTGAAGAGAATTGTTTGTATTTACCCCAAATATGTATATGTGCAATATCTCTTTAAAAAAAGTATTTCACGCCTCAAAGCCATCTTCTTCTTCAATCATATTTCCTACTATTATATTTTTCTAACAATTTTAAAGAGATATTGTTGTTTATGAAGAAGACTTTGCACGTTTCAAACTATGAATTGAGGCATTCACTCATGATTGATTGACATTGACTTAATTCAACTGTCAGATATAATGCTTTTGGATCATTCAGATGCCATAACTTTTCACCAAGACTCTCTGTCACTTCATTAGAAAGCGAAAATGTTTGTTACATATTTGATGGGTTGCGTTTTAATTTCGGCAGATCGGGTTGTAAAGAAACAAAAAAATTGTTGGTTTAAAGTTGCCCATGATGATCGTACGCTTAAAGTATGAAAGGAAAAATGCAATGTCAAATTGGCGGAAGGAAATGGAAAAGACAACCACTTTGATCTATGAGATGATCACAATAAGTGCAATGGAAACAAGAAGGAAAGATGAAAATCGGGTTCTATTTTCTTAACTTCTCTTATTATTTATTTATAAAATTTTATCCTTTGAAATTTTTGAGAAATCATTTTTCATAAATGTTAGGATAAATAATTGATTTGTGATAATCTTGAAATGCATTTTAAATAAGTTTAGGAATAACATATTTGGTATGCTTATTATATATATTTGTTATTTGGGACAAAGAAAATTCTCATGACATAATTGTGTTGCATAAAGATCATGTGAATTTTGTTTTCAAGTTATAAGTAAGATAAATGATATTTTTTGTTAGATCATTTTGCGTTCTTTAATGGTTGAAGGCTTTATTTTCTTATTGAATGCTAATGTGTTATAGTATTGGAACACAATAAACTTGACAACAAGATGATCTATTCATGTTAATTAGATGTCCAGACAAGTTACAAAAAAGGACATTTGAAACATTCAAAGTGTGGGGGTACTTGAATTATGATTAATAGTCAATAATATTTGAAGAAGTTAAATGTCAATAATCGTGAGATATTTTGTAATATATAGAGGTCTTAAATTGAACAGATACATTTGTTTGTGAAAGAACATGACTGTTATGAAAAGTCATATGTTCATGAAAGAACATGACTCTCATGAAAGGACACTGTTCATGAAAGAACATGACTCTTATGAAGAGTCATCTATTAAGTTCTATAAATATAAAGACTTTCTAGAAGTAACTTAAGAAAATCTACATGTATAAACCAAGGGCTTTGTTGTATTCTTGAAAAGAATTGTTTGTATTTATCCCAATATGTATATGGGCAATATCTCTTTAAAGAAAGTGTTTCACGCCTCAAACCATCTTCTTCAATCATATTTCCTACTATTATTTTTCTAACACAACAGGCGATGGAGGAGTGAGCCGTGATGGCAAAGCACAAATGAAGTCTACCAAATCATTCAAATTCTTATGTGAATTACCATCAATCTGCATACCAGCAACTATGTTTTGTTTCATGTCTACTACTCTTTTCTTCACATCTTTACCTTCTTCACTTAACATGAGTTTTCTTACTGTTTTCTCTATGACCGTTCTCTCCATAACCTCCAATTCGAACCCAAACTTATATATTTGGCTCAGATATCTTGCATTCACCAATTGGTCTGCAAAAATTGGCCTGCATACATAGGGACTTCTTCACAAATACTTTCAAGCGTAGAATTCCAACCACAATGTGTGAAAAAGCCTGCTACCGCGGGATGTGCAAGCACCTGTTTTTGTGGGGCCCATTTCACTATCCGACCTCTTTCTCCTACCATTTCCTCAAAACCATCAGGCAGTGCCTCAGCACATTGAAAGCCAGAGGCAGAGCCCGGTCGAATAACCCACAAGAAGGGTTGATCACTATTAGCTAATCCCCAAGCTGTCTCAATTAGCTCTTTGTCATCAATCCTCACTAGACTACCCAAGCTGACATAGAGAACAGAGTTAGGAGCTTGTCTGTCGAGCCACTCGATGCAGCTGTTGTCTTCTTCTAGTAAGCTAGTCGATGAGGTCACAGGCACCATTTTGTGAAAAGGGCCTATTGGAAAGATGAGCACCTTGAAATATTCCTGAAGGTCGTAACAACAATGAACTCTCCAAGTCTTGCACCGTGTTCCAAATAGTCGCGACATATGATCCTTTATCGCTTATTGCTCTACCGAAGTCTAGTACTGGTGCTGGAACTGTATTATTGATGACAGAAATTGGTACATCCTTAAACCTCAAGGGATGAAGCTCCGGTAACGAATCCAGCAACTGAGAATCTGGAATTGCAGTGAGTAATCAATGCAAACTTAGCGAAATATAGAGTATAATGGAAGAAAAAGAATATTAACATGAAAAAAAAGAATTATGTTTTCTTGATATGTCAAAAGTGATAAATAAAAATGAAAATCTATTTTAGAAATAAGAGACAAGTAAAGTGAAGGGACGGACTAGTTAATTATATAAAACGACAATTAATTTAGTAAAGTCGACTGGAATTCTATAATGCAAATAGGAACATGGTCAGTGAGGATTTATATAGCCGACCCAACTTGTTTGTGACTGAAGCATAGTTATTGTGTTGGATTCGGAAGTGATTAGGGCGTCATGCGGAAGTTTACAATTGCAAACTACATGGTTGATAAATCAGATGACAAATAAAAGTATACTAAAAACATATGGTTGATAAATCAGATGACAAATAAAAGTATACTAAAAACATATGGTTGATAAATCAGATGACAAATAAAAGTATACTAAAAACATATGGTTGATAAATCAGATGACAAATAAAAGTATACTAAAAACATATGGTTGATAAATCAGATGACAAATAAAAGTATAGTAAAAACATATTATTGCTGATATGGTTTAGTCAAATGACCTACATATTAAAAACTAATATTGAAAAACATAGATATATTGGAGAAAATCTCCCCATAAACGAAACTCTCTAAACAACTACATTGTGGATTCTATTGTGTTATGCTATGAGAATAGGGATCTTCTATAGATGTCCAATTTTTTCCTCTAAGGAAAGAATAACCGAATATGGAAGAGAAATATATTTTCCTTTCAGAAAAAGTTCAAGTATTTATGGTAATACTTTGACTTTTCTTTAAGAAAAAAATAAACTTCAAATAAGATAACAAAATCAGGGCAAAAACCTAACATATTGTCATCCGAAATGATTTTTCATTTAAATGTTGAAGCAGAGGATGCGTTTGTTCTCATACCTTTAAAAGGAAAATATTTTTCTGGTTGCTGTAAAATGGTGACCATAGCGTGCAAATATGCAGCACTGTAAGTGCGCAGGACAATGCTGGGAAGCCTCAGCTTAGTGGCTACATCGGCGACGAAGGACATGTTGTTGTCATAAATGATACAAACGAGCTGATTACCTTGCACATCCTCTTCCTCTTCCTGTTCCATCATCGTAACGAGGTAATTTCTCAAGGGCGCCTTGCATTTCTCGTTCATAAAACATATATTCTCTTTACTCGGGAATGACATGTCAATGCCCTTTAATCCGTCATCCATAGAATGGAAGACGAATTTAGGATGATTGAAATAATTTGGAGTATTGCATTCAGTATGTGCAACTATAATAGAAAAGCCTTGTGAATGAAGGATACTTCCAAGTTGTAGCATTGGTGTTAAATGCCCCTGGAGTAGGAATGGCACTAGTACTACACTCTGTTTTCTTTCAATTTTCATCTTTGCTAATTGTTGACCCTGTTTTAAGAAACTATTTTATTTCGCTAGTGTAAAATGTTTCACAGAATTAAACAAGTCTTCTCTAATTAAATAGAGGATACATAAATCAGCAAAATTAATTAATAATACCATCAAGTTGAAGATAATTAAATTAGGAAGGTATAAAAAAAGAGAAGAGAAAACGTGAGAGTGAGACAGAGAAATAAAACTAGTATATTGGATGTATTTTGTTGAGTGAAAAATGATGTGTATTTATAGGCCCAAAAAAATGTGTGATATTCGCTTGAAAAGTGTCAAATTAATTAATTAGATAAAAGAATGGGATGCTATTGCCAAGTATACTTTATTACTTTGGCATTCTCCAAGTAAAAAAGGCCATAAATATATCTTCTCAAATACTCCTCTAATTGGCTTTTTAAATACATTTTAAAACAATATCTTTGAAATAAAATATTTTACTTACAAAATTAATAGTTTTTGCTATTTGTACGAAGAAATTTTCTAAAAATCTATAAATATTAACTCTACCTTCAATTATTATTAGTATATATTAATTTGAAATCGTTATAAAAATCTATAAATTTTCAAAATTCTTTTTTCTTTTTGGGTAGTATGTGTGAGGATATTGTTTCTTAGAGGATGTTTGGATTGACTTAAAAGTTGGTCAAACCTACTTTTAAGTTAGTTTTTGTCTTCTGAAAGTGTTTGACAAATATAAAAAATAATTAAAAATACGTTAGGAAGTGTTTGTCAAGGTAAAAAATGACTTAAAATAAGTTTAAAATGACTTAACATAAGTCAAAAACCAAAAGTAGGTCTCTCCCTACTTTTTGTTTTTTTTTTAATTTAAAAATCATTTAAGTTTAACTTTTTTATTTTTGACTTAAAAGCTACTTTTTAAAGCCAATCCAAACGGCTCTTAATTCTTTTCAAGTGTGTAGTGCATGTGGGTTCTTAATGGGGTAATGGGAGAGGAAGCGGGGTGGTGAAGGTAGCTTAGGTTATTTTTTTTTTGTTGATATATATATATATGAAATATAAAATATAATAATAAAAATATTAACTAACTATTTTGAACTAATTGAAAAATATATGAAAAGTTAAATAACTAATCTAAAAATATAATTAAGAAATACTAGATTATTTATTAAATCTAAATTAAAAGAAAACATATATTTTTTGTAAATTATCTTTTCTTTTGAAGAAATTGAAAACAAAACTTAGCCTAAAACGTGATTCTATTTTTTTTTTGTAGTTTCCAAATCTTTTAAAATAAACTTATTAATATAAGATAAAATTCTAATGTCTAATTTAGGTCTAAAAGAAGTATTTAACCACTAAAAATGATGTAAGACATCAAGTTCGGTCAAAACTCACGTGTCTACACTATCATTGTTAATATATTAAACTAATTTGTATCACTTTAAAAATTACTAAATTTATGGCTAGTTATATTACTCAAGAAATAAGTTTGACGAGAAAATACTTCCTTCTCAAGTTTAAATGAGATTAGAACCGTCCTTTTCCCACGTTTTCCTTTTTCTACCCTCAATGTAATTTTCTTTAAAAAAAACTTGGGTTCCTTTGAAAACTCCATCTCTAGAAGGATTTTTATCTGAATGGAATTAGCATGTTCGCGGCTTATAAAAATAATTTTTTTAAAACAAGTTGTCATTCAATTCTTGATTTTGATTTATTTCACTGCATGAAGAAGAAGACGCTAGCTTTCGACTTTCCTACTGATACTTTCAAATCATAATTTCATATATCGCATGTCCAAACATGCTATTATATTATCACAAACTTGAGAATATTGATGCAAGTATATGTTCCCACCAATATGAGGCAACAATAATTTATTCATTTCTCATTTTCCATATGTTATATTTTTTAAATTTTGAAAGAAAAGGCACTCCTCCTCATGATGCCATAATAATCGTAAATGGGCACATGGCAAAGTTTTATCAAGTAATTAACAACATATTTAAATTTAAATTTCTAGAGAATGCTTTGGATACTGAAAAAAATTCGAATCTTTAACATATAATAAGCTATGGTTAAATATCCCGTTGTTCCCATATACGTATTCTTTGATATTTGGACAAAAAAAAAAAGTATATGTGCATCATTGTTATAAATGAGATTAACATTGAAATTAAAGAATAATTAACCGCAATATATTCAAGGTTACTCAAGTAAAGTATAAAGAAAATGAGATTTTTTGACCTTTTATAATTTGATAAAAGAAAATGATTATATCATGCGTGTAAACATAGACATAAAATTAAATAAATTTCTTTTGTAAAGAGTTAAAAAAGATTATTTTCCATCCAAATACAAAGGCGCTGGAAATTATTGCTTTATTTATAACTAGAGAAATTACTTGCGTTTCGCGATCATTTATGTAATGACCCGTTAGGTCATTTTGAGAATTAGTCCCCTCTATTTCATAAAAGATTCTTTTCGTAAATTTTAAATGTTAATTTTGAATTACTCTTTTAACTACATATATTTTAGTTAATGGGTAATTTTAAATAATTAATTTAGTTTATGATTAATGGGCCAAGTCCATATATAATATAATTTAAAATTAATACCCTATATTATTTTAGATCATCCTTTTATTAAAAAATAATAATAATCTCTGAAGGAGGCGACATAACCTTGGCACAATCAGATGGCCAACGAACTGCAGCAGGTAAGCATTAATAGCCTTAATCAATGTATTGATGTATATGCATAGATGTCATATTATCATTATTTTATTATTATTATACTTGATTGTAAAAGAAAGAAAAAAAACAAGGAAGTGGGTTTGAATCAAGAAGAATTGGAAATTGGATTACTGTATAACGTTTCATGGATTAAAATTGGAGAAAATATGGGTCTAGGCTTTAGTTGACAATGATAGTAATCATTAAGAAGTTTAGGAGAATGAATGTGATAATGGATTAAAATATAATTTCATTACTAGAGGTTACTGGATTTTTCTTTCTTGTATTAATTTTTCCAGTCGGAATTGTTCATGGTTGTCACTTTATGGTTCTTGTTTTAACCTATTGACATATGTAAGTTAATATTAGGTTTATTGTGTTATATGCATACTATTAGATTTATGATATTTGAATGAGTTGAAACTTAACCCTAGGCTTGAAATTTGGAGAAAATTGAAAGAGTTGATATGTTAATTGGCATCAAGATTTAGGAACTTGATTTTAGGTTTGGGTGAGTTCTTGGGTCTAGACTAGACATATGGTAATATGGGTGTTGTTAGTTACAAAATCTTATTGTCATTATTAGTGTGAATAGATTGAATTGACTTGGAAGCCAAACGAAAGGGGAAGGCTCAAGTCCCGGAGTGATTGTTCGATTATTTGAGGTAAGTAGATTTCTCAACCCTTGTTAAGTGTATAGAATTCGTGTATTTCGTTGTGGTATGTGTTGGGGAGTAATGGGACTTGGTGATGGGTTGACTTGTCCATATTGAATAATTTTAATGATGAAAAAGGGGTATTAAAAGGCAATGTGATTAATTATTGGTGTGTGATGTGTTGAGAATGGTTTGAAAGGCTTAATTATTCATTGTTGGTGTTGTATCACGATTGTGTTGTTATGAAGTGTGCATTTTTATGAAAATGGTCATCTCCTCATTATTTATGTGAACATGTTATTTGCATTGGTTCTGAGACATGGTTGTGACAAGTGTTATGTGAATTGAGAAAGAATAAGAAATTAAAGAGGATGTACCATTTCGAGGGACGTGTCGTGCGCTGCGCGCCGCGACGGATATTATGATTCGAGGGACGTGTCGCGCGCCGCGACAGATACTATGATTCGAGGGTCGTGTTGCACGCCGCGACGGATGCATGGACAGATATGTCCCTCAAGGGTCCCGGATTGAGAGACAGCGGGTGTGTATCGTTAGGTCAGACATGCATCACTATACTTGACATTGCATTTCATTGCATTGTGCATCTTTATCATTTGTGAACTTATGAGTACTTTTTTGTGGAACTTGTGATTGGTGAACTCTATCTTTTGTATTGTTGATATGAAATTGTTGAAGTGATATGGTTGAACTATGTGCTATGTAAATTGTGAACTATTAGGTTGGGCTGGTTTTTACGCAGGTTGTAATTGTGGAGGTTTGGTTGGGATGTAAGGAGTACCCGTATTCCATACCCTTAGCTTGTGTTAGGAAGTTTGATTGCTGAGTACCGTGTGGTTTGGTACTCACCCCTTGCTTCTACAATTTTTTGTAGGTTATGAGCCCGGATCTTCATGATACCCTCTCTTATTTTCTTGTCCGAGGCTTCCTATGGAGATTTGTGAGGTAGCTGATTGTCATCTCAGCAGACCTTCTTACTCCTTATTTATGATCTTGTTCTATTCTAGAAACAATGTCATTTGAGACTTGTGTTTTCTTTCAAATCCATCGTAATACATTAGAGGCTTGTGCACGTGACAACTAGATTTTGGGGGTTTTAATAAGTTGACTTTGTATTCCGCATTATTAGATGGTGTTAGTCTCTTTTTTCTGGTTTTACTTCCGCATTTATTGTATTAGTTGGGGTTTAGGCTGACTTGTCTTGGTGGGATAAGACGAGTGCCATCACGTCCATTTTTGGGTCGTGACAAAATGGTATCAGAGCCCCAGGTTCATCACGTGTATATAAGCTGAGTCTAAGTAGAGTCTCAAGGATCGGTACGGAGACGTCTGTACTTATCTTCGAGAGGCTATAGTGACTTTTAGGAATAATCTTCAGTTGTTGAATCTCTTTCGTGCGTTCTTGGTCGGGTCTGATTGTTATCGCTTCATCCCATTCTCTCTCACTTGTAGTGATGACTCGTGCGTGGTTCTTTATGGGAGTAGTCGGTGTCGTGTGGGTTTTATGTAAGATATGATATTAACGTTAAAGTGATTGACTTATGAAAATGATGTCTGGCCAGATTCAGAATGTTTAGCCATTCGAAAGGGTTGAGTAAGGCTAGTTACCCAATAGAGGGAACAATACTTGTTCGGTATAGGAGAAATCTAGAGTGGTTTGACAATTAAAAGTGGAATGAGTAAAGTGATGGCTAGATTAAAAAACACTGTGACTTCGAAAAATAAAGTTAGTAAAGTTGTGATAACATGTATGGATTGCTTAGCAAAATATGAGAATGATGTTGCGCCTATTGAGATCAGAATCTCAACTACGATTTCATAGATTGAGTGTATATCCAAGAGGGTCATGATATGACTACTACAACGGTACCAATGCCTAGTTAGTTAAAGTTAGGGAGTGTGTTACTTTTGCTATCAACATGATCTATGAAAGGATGCATATCGCTAGGGCTAGAGATTGAACAAATTTGATAATATTTTATAGCTATTCAATTGGTAGAAATGTGTGGGCTATTTGGGTACGATCTTCTCGGTAGATAACATGTGTTCTAGTGGTGGATCTAACAGACTTTCACGGTGTGATACTAGTAGTATATGAAAACGAATACGTGAATTGTCAAGTGTGAGTACTAACTACTTAAGGAGTTATCAGTTGTATCACATGCTCATATAATGAGATTCGATGTTGCATTCACATTTGAGAAACTAACTAGTTTGTTACTATGAACGCTTGAGTTAAGTATTGTATATAAGAGAGGCTTTAGTGGTGGATCTTTGGTACGGTATTAATGTGTTTAGGTTGTGAAGTGTATTATGAGGATTCTAAATGAAGACTAGTAATTTCATCGTAAGCTCCAAGGGAGTGGATCGATATCGAAATGGAAAGCTTATGGGTAAAAATAAAATAAAATTCAACAAGTATACTTGTCTGAAGGCAATTAGGAATTTTACTAAGAAAGTGCATATAGTATTGAGCGAGTCCTTTGGATTTGATTGGTATAGCTGGATTTGAGGTGTCACGTCGATGACAAGGTTGAATTCATGGTGATGGCAAGGGCTAAATGAGCATGATGGCAATAAGAATTTGCGATGGATTGTGATTGAGATACAATTATCTGATAAGGATTGTTGGTTAAATAAATTTTTGTATTGTATTGACGACTTGCGAGTATCTAAAGTTATGATTTGCTATTATTTGGTGAGTAGTGAGGTCATATGAAAAGTTGTAGGATGTGTTGAGACGCCACTCGAATAGAATTGAAAGGAGCTAGAGTCATTAATGGAAAGAATTAGTGGAATGTAGTTTACCCTTCAGAAAGAGGCGAGAACAATGATATTTACTCTAATTGAAAGAGCCAAAGATGTATCTTTAGATAGAGCGGATAATTGGATTTCGAGACACGTGGTTCCATCTGTTTTGCTCTGGTTATAGTGATAGTGTTTTGCGTCATTCATATGGGTTAAAAACTATTGGATAAGATTTGAGAAAGAAGTCTACAGACGTTCAGCTCGAGTGTGGTGATAAGTTCTGTGTGGTTCGAGTTTGGTAACTGGTACGGTTGGAATCAGAATTCAAGTTTGTCAATGTATGTTTACGTTTGTGATAGTAAGTTTTGTCGAGGTATGAATTAGTAAGGTAAGAAATGATCAATCATATCTGGTATTGAGCAATTGGAAGGGCTTGTACATGATTTGGGTTGTAAAGTTGGTTACTTTTGATTGTTAAAGGACCTAAGAAAGAGTTTCACTTAAAGTTTTGGTCTAGAGTATGTGATAAAATGTCATGGGTTGTTAGTCAAAGGATAAGATTGGTAAGCGAGTTAGCGAAAGGAACAAGAATTCGATATATTAAAGGGTTAAAGGTATTTGAAATTGGTGTCATAGGAAGAATATAAGAAAGGTGAAAGAATAAGACATCTCATATATACCCGTGGCTTGAAGTTGAATGTTGTATGAATTTTCGCCTATGATTTCAGATATGACCGCGAGATGCGAACTAATTTGGCACAGACTTACTAGGGGTTTATCATAATTTTTTTTTTTAAGATTGGGTTTTGGTTCGAGTAATAAAAGTGATGTGTGGAAGATGCTGTATTTTTTTATGTTGGTTTAGTTTGTTCGAATTATGATAGATGAATTATGGGGGCGTTACGGTACGGACCTAGAGTTCTACATGGTTATGGAGGATTTTGAGGGGATTGAAACTGCTTTATTGATTGGATTACACAGACTGTCATGATGTGTTATATAGACATTTGATGGTGAGTGGACGTCATGAGCTTATGGTATATAGAATTATTGGAGTGACCAAGGATTTCTCTGAGTTTTTGGCATGAGTATATGATGGTTTGAATAATAATTGAATATTGGTATGTGAAAGATTGTGTGGAGTTGACATTGAGCGTGATTCAATAGCTTTATCTCGATGAGAAATGTACTATCAGATTTAGAATTAGTGTTTTCAACCTTTTGTGGGACCCGTATGTGTTATGGAATACTTACATGGAAAGAAAGGGAGCCATAGTTTAGAAATTTTAGAGGCGACAATGTGTTTGCTAAGAAGACTTTGATACTAGTGACGATTTAAGAGTAAGGTAAATGGCCGAAGTAGTTATGATGTTTTGTTAATATTGAGAGTGTAGGCTTTAGTGGAATGATATGAAGAGTATGTGGGGTCTGATAAATCGAGTATGGGCACGATCATAATGGGTACCAGATCGGTGGATTGTGGGTAGCTAAAAATCAAAGAGATAGAGTCAACTGAATGGAAATGTTTGATATGGTCAATATGGAAGGAGTATCTTGTGTTATTCAACCTTGGTTTCGTACATTCTTATGTGATCACCTACTTCGTTTCAAACATGGTTTGGAGTATGATTCGCTGCATATGCCCACGTGTGTTTCTACATCTATGGGTAATTTCTTAGTGGTGGATCGGGTGAACCGATCCTGCGATTGTCCTCTTGGTAGGATGGTATTCTTGGGAAGACTTGGACATTTTAGTTATGGCAGATTTGGTGTTGTTTGAGATAGTTGAAGTATACTAGTGGTTCTACACGGACAACTTTGGTTATGAGAACTTATAAAGAACTAACATGAATATTTTCAGTTATTCGATAGTCTTTATATTTGTCTCGTCATCGAGGTCACATTTTGTCTATGTGTGATTGAATGAGGAGATCACTGGGTCTAGTTGTACCGTTCTTAAGAGTTGTCTACAATCACGAGTACTCATCTTGCCTTTCTGATAGTATTATTAGAGGTTTTGTATGCTTGGGTGTACCGTTCGCTAGTTGGTTACTCGATCATTTCCTTCTTTGGGTTAGATAAATTTGATTCTCTCTTGATGAGTACCTAATGTCTAAAGATCAGATTTTTATAACTTAATTAAGCTCGTGGAAGGATCAAGTTGTGAGAAGGGAATCTTGATAAGATCTATGATGGTTTGTGCATTATGAGTGTGTGGTGGTTGGTTTAGGTTCACTTCTAATTGTAGCCGGTATTGATTCAAAATATAATCGTGGTTATATGAGAAAAGATTCGTCTTGACGGTTGTGTTATGGTCTAGAGAGTTTCAGTTTAGATTGGGTTCATGAGTTAGTTTGTTACTTATTAATCACTCCTGATTTGTAGATCTACCAAAGTTTGATTCGAAAATCCAGTTCTTAGTAGTTGATCTTGATGGAATTGTTTTAAGGAGGAGCTTACTTGGTGAGATGAACACCAACTTAGGAAGATCATAACCCAGACTTTTGGTAAATTTATTTATTCTTGCTTCCTTCTTTATGTTCGAGGACGAACATGATTTTTCGTGGTGGATAATGTAATGACCCGTTAGGTCATTTTGAGAATTAGTCCTCTCTATTTCATAAAAGACTCTTTTCGTAAATTTTAAATGTTAATTTTGAATTACTCTTTTAACTATATATATTTTAATTAATGGGTAATTTTAAATAATTAATTTAGTTTATGATTAATGGGCCAAGTCCATATATAATATAATTTAAAATTAATACCCTATATTATTTTAGATCATCCTTTTATTAAAAAATAATAATAATCTCCGAAGGAGGCGACATAACCTTGGCACAATCAGATGGCCAACGAACTGCAGCAGGTAAGCATTAATAGCCTTAATCAATGTATTGATGTATATGCATAGATGTCATATTATCATTATTTTATTATTATTATACTTGATTGTAACAGAAAAAAAACAAGGAAGTGGGTTTGAATCAAGAAGAATTGGAAATTGGATTACTGTATAACGTTTCATGGATTAAAATTGGAGAAAATATGGGTCTAGGCTTTAGTTGACAATGATAGTAATCATTAAGAAGTTTAGGAGAATGAATGTGATAATGGATTAAAATATAATTTCATTACTAGAGGTTACTGGATTTTTCTTTCTTGTATTAATTTTTCCAGTCGGAATTGTTCATGGTTGTCACTTTATGGTTCCTGTTTTAACCTATTGACATATGTAAGTTAATATTAGGTGTATTGTGTTATATGAATACTATCAGATTTATGATACTTGAATGAATTGAAACTTAACCCTAGGCTTGAAATTTGGAGAAAATTGAAAGAGTTGATATGTTAATTGGCATCAAGATTTAGGAACTTGATTTTAGGTTTGGGTGAGTTCTTGAGTCTAGGCTAGACATATGGTAATATGGGTGTTGTTAGTTACAAAATCTTATTGTCATTATTAATGTGAATAGATTGCATTGACTTGGAAGCCAAACGAAAGGGGAAGGCTCAAGTCCCGGAGTGATTGTTCGATTATTTGAGGCAAGTGGATTTCTCAACCCTTGTTAAGTGTATAGAATTCATGTATTTCCTTGTGGTATGTGTTGGGGAGTAATGGGACTTGGTGATGGGTTGACTTGTCCATATTGAATAATTTTAATGATGAAAAAGGGGTAATAAAAGGCAATGTGATTAATTATTGGTGTGTGATGTGTTGAGAATGGTTTGAAAGGCTTATTGATTCATTGTTGGTGTTGTATACGATTGTGTTGTTATGAGTGTGCATTTTTATGAAAATGGCCATCTCCTCATTATTATGTGAACATGTTATTTGCATTGGTTCTGAGACATGGTTGTGACAAGTGTTATGTGAATTGAGAAAGATTAAGAAATTAAAAAGGATATGACATTTCGAGGGACGTGTCGCGCGCCGCGACGGTTATTATGATTCGAGGGAAGTGTCGCGCGCCGCGACGGATACTATGATTCGAGGGTCGTGTCGCACGCCGCGACGAGTTTTATTATCGAGGGACGTGTCGCACGCCGCGACGGATTTCATTATCGAGGGTCGTGTCGCTCGCCGCAACGGATGCATGGACAGATATGTCCCCCATGGGTCCCGGACTGAGAGACAGCGGGTGTGTATCGTTAGGTCAGACATGCATCACTATACTTGACATTGCATTTCATTGCATTGTGCATCTTTATCATTTGTGAACTTATGAGTACTTTTCTGTGGAACTTGTGATTGGTGAACTTTATCTTGTGTGTTGCTGATCTGTAATTGTTGAAGTGATATGGTTGAACTATGTGCTATGTAAATTGTGAACTATTAGGTTGGGCTGGTTTTTACGCAGGTTGTAGTTGTGGAGGTTTGGTTGGGGTGTAAGGAGTACCCGTATTCCATACCCTTAGCTTGTGTTTAGAAGTTTGCTTGCTGAGTACCGTGTGGTTTGGTACTCACCCCTTGCTTCTACAATTTTTTGTAGGTTATGAGCCCGGATCTTCATGATACCCTCTCTTATTTTCTTGTCCGAGCCTTTCTATGGAGATTTGTGAGGTAGATGATTGTCATCTCAGCAGACCTTCTTACTCCTTATTTATGATCTCGTTCTATTCTAGGAACAATGTCATTTGAGACTTGTGTTTTCTTTCAAATCCATTGTAATACATTAGAGGTTTGTGCACGTGACAACCAGACTTTGGGGGTTTTAATAAGTTGACTTTGTATTCCGCATTATTAGATGGTGTTAGTCTCTTTTTTCTGGTTTTACTTCCGCATTTATTGTATTAGTTTAGTTTTAGGCTGACTTGTCTTGGTGGGATAAGACGAGTGCCATCACGTCCATTTTTGGGTCGTGACAATTTAAGAAATAAAAATATACCTAAATATCTAATATTTTAATTTTAATTAAAAAAAAATCAGTCAGTTGTTATATTATATTTGAATTTATACACCTAAAAGTAATAGTGAAAGTGAGTAAAAATTTAGCACATATATAACACTTTAGTAATGATAGATTTGAGGAATTAAAGGGATACACTACTTTGAGAAATTGTATAAATTTACAAAGAAAAAAAGACTCAAATTATCCATTGAATTTTGAGAAAAGACTCATCTATGACATCCGTTAAAAATTTGTCTCATCTATACCATTTCCGTTTAATCAACAATCCAATGGATGTAAGCAAGATATTTATATTCATAAAATATATATGCCATATTAAGGTTACAACCCGGATGACTCTTTATATTTGAAAATATGAACTCTAATATCCATATATAGGAGAATCTAACTTAGTTCTAACAACTTATTATTCCAATCAACAAACTAAAATGAGAAAGTAGTTGATAAGGCAATAGTAACAGGCTGCTAAATTGCTTCAGCATTTGCCCCATGGACTTGAGAAATGTTCACTTCAAGACTCTATGATATACTTGCTTGTTATATGATTGCCCCAACAACAGGTGTTGGCGGAGCAAGTCGTGATGGCAAGGCAGAAATGAAGTCTACCAAATCATTCAGATTCTTATGTGATGTGCCATCAATCTGCATAGCAGCAACTATGTTTTTTTTCATGTCTACTACTCTTCTCTTCACATCTTTGCCGTCTTCACTTAACAAGAGTTTTCTTATTGTTTTCTCTATGACTGTTCTCTCGATAACCTCCAATTCGAACCCAACCTTGTATATTTGGCTCAGATACCTTGCATTCACCGGTTGGTCTGTATAAATTGGCCTGCATATCATAGGGACTTCTTCGCAAATACTTTCAAGCATGGAATTCCAACCACAATGTGTGAAAAATCCTGCTACTGCGGGATGTGCAAGCACCTGTTTTTGTGGCGCCCATTTCACTATCCGTCCTCTTTCTCCTACCATTTCCTCAAAACCATCAGGCAGTGCCTCGGCACATTGAAAACCATAGACAGAGCCCGGTCGAATAACCCACAAGAAGGGTTGATCACTATTAGCTAACCCCCAAGCAGTCTCAATTAGCTCTTTGTCGTCAATCCTCACTACGCTACCCATGCTGATATAGAGAACAGAGTTAGGAGCTTGTCTGTCGAGCCACTCGATGCAGCTGTTGTCTTCTTCTAGTAAGCTAGTCGATGAGGCCATAGGCATCATTTTGTGAAAAGGGCCTATTGGAAAGATGGGTACATTGAAATATTCCTCAAGGCGTAACAACAATGAACTCTCCAAGTCTTGCACCGTGTTCCAAATAGTTGCGACATATGATCCTTTATCGCTTATTGCTCTACAGAAGTCTAGTATCGATGCTGGAACTGTATTATTGATGACAGAAATTGGTACATCCTTAAACCTCAAGGGATGAAGCTCCGGTAACGAATCCAGCAACTGAGAATCTGAAATTGCAGTGAGTAATCAATGCAAACTTAGCGAAAGATAGAGTATAATGGAAGAAAAGAATATTAACATGAAAAAAAATAATTGTGTTTTCTTGATATGTCAAAAGTGATAAGTAAAAATGAAAATCTACTTTAGAAATAAGTGACAAGTAAAGTGAAGGGACGGACTAGTTAATTATATCTTGGTTTCCTAAAACGACAATTATTTAGTAAAGTCGACTGGAATTCTATAATGCAAATAGGGAACATGATCAGTGAGGATTTATATAGCCGACCCAACTTGTTTGTGACTGAAGCATAGTTATTGTGTTGGGTTCGAAAGTGATTAGGGCGTCATGCGGAAGCTTACAATTGCAAACTACATGGTTGATAAATCAGATGACAAATAAAAGTATACTAAAAACATATTATTGCTGATATGGTTTGGTCAAATGAACTACATATTAAAAACTAATATTGAAAAACATAGATATATTGGAGAAAATCTCCCCATAAACGAAACTCTCTAAACAACTACAATGTGGATTCTATTGTGTTATGCTATGAGAATAGGGATCTTCTATAGATCTCAAATTTTTTCCTCTAAGGAAAGAATAACCAAATATGGAAGAGAAATATATTTTCCTTTCAGAAAAAATTCAAGTATTTATGGTAATACTTTGACTTTTCTTTAAGGAAAAAATAAACTTCAAATAATTAAAAAAAATCAGGACAAAACCCTAACATATTGTCATCCGAAATGATTTTTCATTTAAATGTTGAAGCAGAGGATGTGTTTGTTCTCATACCTTTAAAAGGAAAATATTTTTCTGGTTGCTGTAAAATGGTGACCATAGCGTGCAAATATGCAGCACTGTAAGTGCGCAGGACAATGCTGGGAAGCCTCAGCTTAGTGGCTACATCGGCGACGAAGGACATGTTGTTGTCATAAATGATACAAACGAGCTGATTACCTTGCACATCCTCTTCCTCTTCCTGTTCCATCATCGTAACGAGGTAATTTCTCAAGGGCGCCTTGCATTTCTCGTTCATAAAACATATATTCTCTTTACTCGGGAATGACATGTCAATGCCCTTTAATCCGTCATCCATAGAATGGAAGATGAATTCAGGATGATTGAAATAATTTGGAGTATTGCATTCAGTATGTGCAACTATAATAGAAAAGCCTTGTGAATGAAGTATACTTCCAAGTTGTAGCATTGGTGTTAAATGCCCCTGGAGTAGGAATGGCACTAGTACTACACTCTGTTTTCTTTCAATTTTCATCTTTGCTGATTGATGATCCTGTTTTAAGAAACTATTTTATTTCGCTAGTGTAAAATGCTTCACAGAATTAAACAAGTCTTCTCTAATTAAATAGAGGATACAGAAATCAGCAAAATTAATTAATTATACCATCAAGTTGAAGATAATTAAATTAGGAAGGTATAAAAAAAGAGAAGAGAAACCGTGAGAGTGAGACAGAGAAATAAAACTAGTATATTGGATGTATTTTGTTGAGTGAAAAATGATGTGTATTTATAGGCCCAAAAAAATGTGTTATATTCGCTTGAAAAGTGTCAAATTAATTAATTAGATAAAAGAATGGGATGCTATTGCCAAGTATACTTTATTACTTTGACATTCTCCAAGTAAAAAAGGCCATAAATATATCTTCTCAAATACTCCTCTAATTGGCTTTTTAAATACATTTTAAAACAATATCTTTGAAATAAAATATTTTACTTACAAAATCAATAGTTTTTGCTATTTGTACGAAGAAATTTTCTAAAAATCTATAAATATTAACTCTACCTTCAATTATTATTAGTATATATTAATTTGAAATTATTATAAAAATTTATAAATTTTCAAAATTCTTTTTTCTTTTTGGGTAGTATGTGTGAGGATATTGTTTCTTAGAGGATGTTTGGATTGACTTAAAAGTTGGTCAAACCTACTTTTAAGTTTGTTTTTGACTTCTGAAAATGTTTGACAAATATAAAAAATAACTAAAAATACGTTAGGAAGTGTTTGTCAAGGTAAAAAATGACTTAAAATAAGTCAAAAACCAAAAGTAGGTCTCTCCCTACTTTTTGTTTTTTTTTATTTAAAAATCATTTAAGTTTAACTTTTTTATTTTTGACTTAAAAGCTACTTTTTAAAGCCAATCCAAACGGCTCTTAATTCTTTTCAAGTGTGTAGTGCATGTGGGTTCTTAATGGGGTAGTGGTGAAGGTAGCTTAGTTTTTTTTTTTTTTTTGATATATATATATGAAATATAAAATATAATAATAAAAATATTAACTAACTATTTTGAACTAATTAAAAAATATATGAAAAGTTAAATAGCTAATCTAAAAATATAATTAAGAAATACTAGCTTATTTATTAAATCTAAATTAAAAGAAAACATATATTTTTTGTAAATTATCTTTTCTTTTGAAGAAATTGAAAACAAAACTTAGCCTAAAACGTGATTCTATTTATTTTTTTTGTAGTTTTCAAATCTTTTAAAATAAACTTATTAATATAAGATAAAATTCAAATATCTAATTTAGGTCTAAAAGAAGTATTTAACCACTAAAAATGATGTAAGACATCAAGTTCGGTCAAAAATCACGTGTTTACACTATCATTGTTAATATATTAAACTAATTTGTATCACTTTAAAAATTACTAAATTTATGGCTAGTTATATTACTCAAGAAATAAGTTTGACGAGAAAATACTCCCTTCTCAAGTTTAAATGAGATTAGAACCGTCCTTTTCCCACGTTTTCCTTTTTCTACCCTCAATGTAAATTTCTTTAAAAAAAACTTTGGTTCCTTTGAAAACTCCATCTCTAGAAGGATATTTATCTGAATAGAATTAGCATGTTCGCGGCTTATAAAAATAATTTTTTTAAAACAAGTCGTCATTCAATTCTTGATTTTGATTTATTTCACTGCATGAAGAAGAGGACGCTAGCTTTCGACTTTCCTACTAATACTTTCAAATCATAATTTCATATATCGCATGTCCAAACATGCTATTATATTATCACAAACTTGAGAATATTGATGCAAGTATATGTTCCCACCAATATGAGGCAACAATAATTTGTTCAATTCTCATTTTCCATATGTTATATTTTTTAAATTTTGAAAGAAAAGGCACTCCTCCTCATGATGCCATAATAATCGTAAATGGGCACATGGCTAAGTTTTATCAAGTAATTAACAACATATTTAAATTTAAACTTCTAGAGAATGCTTTGGATACTGAAAAAAATTCGAATCTTTAACATATAATAAGCTATGGTTAAATATCCCGTTGTTCCCATATACGTATTCTTTGATATTTGGACAAAAAAAAGTTATATGTGCATCATTGTTCACCCTATATAAATCCACCCCTAGAAATATAATGAGATTAACATTGAAATTGAAGAATAATTAACCGCAATATATTCAAGGTTACTCAAGTAAAGTACAAAGAAAATGAGATTTTTTGACCTTTTATAATTTTTTTAAAACAAGTCGTCATTCAATTCTTGATTTTGATTTATTTCACTGCATGAAGAAGAGGACGCTAGCTCTCGACTTTCCTAGTGATACTTTCAAATCATAATTTCATATATCGCATGTCCAAACATGCTATTATATTACCACAAACTTGAGAATATTGATGCAAGTATATGTTCCCACCAATATGAGGCAACAATAATTTATTCAATTCTCATTTTCCATATGTTATATTTTTTAAATTTTGAAAGAAAAGGCACTCCTCCTCATGATGCCATAATTATCGTAAATGGGCACATGGTTAAGTTTTATCAAGTAATTAACAACATATTTAAATTTAAACTTCTAGAGAATGCTTTGGATACTGAAAAAAATTCCAATCTTTAACATATAATAAGCTATGGTTAAATATCACGTTGTTCCCATATACGTATTCTTTGATATTTGGACAAAAAAAAAGTATATGTGCATCATTGTTCACCCTATATAAATCCAACCCTAGAAATATAATGAGATTAACATTGAAATTGAAGAATAATTAACCGCAATATATTCAAGGTTACTCAAGTAAAGTACAAAGAAAATGAGATTTTTTGACCTTTTATAATTTTTTTAAAACAAGTCGTCATTCAATTCTTGATTTTGATTTATTTCACTGCATGAAGAAGAGGACGCTAGCTTACGACTTTCCTACTGATACTTTTAAATCATAATTTCATATATCGCATGTCCAAACATGCTATTATATTATCACAAACTTGAGAATATTGATGCAAGTATATGTTCCCACCAATATGAGGCAACAATAATTTATTCAATTCTCATTTTCCATATGTTATATTTTTTAAATGTTGAAAGAAAAGGCACTCCTCCTCATGATGCCATAATAATCGTAAATGGGCACATGGCTAAGTTTTATCAAGTAATTAACAACATATTTAAATTTAAACTTCTAGAGAATGCTTTGGATACTGAAAAAAATTCCAATCTTTAACATATAATAAGCTATGGTTAAATATTCCGTTGTTCCCATATACGTATTCTTTGATATTTGGACAAAAAAAAAAGTATATGTGCATCATTGTTCACCCTATATAAATCCACCCCTAGAAATATAATGAGATTAACATTGAAATTGAAGAATAATTAACCGCAATATATTCAAGGTTACTCAAGTAAAGTACAAAGAAAATGAGATTTTTTGACCTATTATAATTTGATAAAAGAAAATGATTATATCTTGCATGTAAAAATAGACATAAAATAAAATAAATTTCTTTTGTAAAGAGTTAAAAAAGATTATTTTCCATCCAAATACAAAGGCGCTGGAAATTATTGCTTTATTTATAACTAGAGAAATTACTTGCGTTTCGCAATCATTTATGTAATGACCCGTTAGGTCATTTTGAGAATTAGTCCTCTCTATTTCATAAAAGACTCTTTTCGTAAATTTTAAATGTTAAATTTGAATTACTCTTTTAACTACAGATATTTTAATTAATGGGTAATTTTAAATAATTAATTTAGTTTATGATTAATGGGCCAAGTCCATATATAATATAATTTAAAATTAATACCCTATATTATTTTAGATCATCCTTTTATTAAAAAATAATAATAATCTCCGAAGGAGGCGACATAACCTTGGCACAATCAGATGGCCAACGAACTGCAGCAGGTAAGCATTAATAGCCTTAATCAATGTATTGATGTATATGCATAGATGTCATATTATCATTATTTTATTATTATTATACTTGATTGTAACAGGAAAAAAAAAACAAGGAACTGGGTTTGAATCAAGAAGAATTGGAAATTGGATTACTGTATAACGTTTCATGGATTAAAATTGGAGAAAATATGGGTCTAGGCTTTAGTTGACAATGATAGTAACCATTAAGAAGTTTAGGAGAATGAATGTGATAATGGATTAAAATATAATTTCATTACTAGAGGTTACTGGATTTTTCTTTCTTGTATTAATTTTTCCAGTCGGAATTGTTCATGGTTGTCACTTTATGGTTCCTGTTTTAACCTATTGACATATGTAAGTTAATATTAGGCGTATTGTGTTATATGAATACTATTAGATTTATGATACTTGGATGAATTGAAACTTAACCCTAGGCTTGAAATTTGGAGAAAATTGAAAGAGTTGATATGTTAATTGGCATCAAGATTTAGGAACTTGATTTTAGGTTTGGGTGAGTTCTTGGGTCTAGGCTAGACATATGGTAATATGGGTGTTGTTAGTTACAAAATCTTATTGTCATTATTAATGTGAATAAATTGCATTGACTTGGAAGCCAAACGAAAGGGGAAGGCTCAAGTCCCGGAGTGATTGTTCGATTATTTGAGGCAAGTAGATTTCTCAACCCTTGTTAAGTGTATAGAATTCGTGTATTTCCTTGTGGTATGTGTTGGGGAGTAATGGGACTTGGTGATGGGTTGACTTGTCCATATTGAATAATTTTAATGATGAAAAAGGGGTAATAAAAGGCAATGTGATTAATTATTGGTGTGTGATGTGTTGAGAATGGTTTGAAAGGCTTATTGATTCATTGTTGGTGTTGTATCACGATTGTGTTGTTATGAAGTGTGCATTTTTATGAAAATGGCCATCTCCTCATTATGTATGTGAACATGTTATTTCCATTGGTTCTGAGACATGGTTGTGACAAGTGTTATGTGAATTGAGAAAGAATAAGAAATTAAAGAGGATGTACCATTTCGAGGGACGTGTCGCGCGCCGCGACGGATATTATGATTCGAGGGACGTGTCGCGCGCCGCGACGGATACTATGATTCGAGGGTCGTGTCGCACGCCGCGATGAATTTTATTATCGAGGGACGTCGCACGCCGCGACGGATTTTATTATCAAGGGTTGTGTCGCACGCCGCGACGGATGCATGGACAGATATGTCCCCTATGGGTCCCGGACTGAGAGACAGCGGGTGTGTATCGTTAGGTCAGACATGCATCGCTATACTTGACATTGCATTGTGCATCTTTATCATTTGTGAACTTATGAGTACTTTTCTGTGGAACTTGTGATTGGTGAACTTTATCTTGTGTGTTGCTGATTTGTAATTGTTGAAGTGATATGGTTGAACTATGTGCTATGTAAATTGTGAACTATTAGGTTGGGCTGGTTTTTATGCAGGTTGTAGTTGTGGAGGTTTGGTTGGGGTGTAAGGAGTACCCGTATTCCATACCCTTAGCTTTTGTTTAGAAGTTTGCTTGCTGAGTACCGTGTGGTTTGGTACTCACCCCTTGCTTCTACAATTTTTTGTAGGTTATGAGCCCGGATCTTCATGATACCCTCTCTTATTTTCTTGTCCGAGCCTTTCTATGGAGATTTGTGAGGTAGCTGATTGTCATCTCAGCAGACCTTCTTACTCCTTATTTATGATCTTGTTCTATTCTAGAAACATTGTCATTTGAGACTTGTGTTTTCTTTCAAATCCATTGTAATACATTAGAGGTTTGTGCACGTGACAACCAGATTTTGGGGGTTTTAATAAGTTGACTTTGTATTCCGCATTATTAGATGGTGTTAGTCTCTTTTTTCTAGTTTTACTTCCGCATTTATTGTATTAGTTTAGTTTTAGGCTGACTTGTCTTGGTGGGATAAGACGAGTGCCATCACGTCCATTTTTGGGTCGTGACAATTTAAGAAATAAAAATATACCTAAATATCTAATATTTTAATTTTAATTAAAAAAAAACTAGTCAGTTGTTATATTATATTTGAATTTATACACCTAAAAGTAATAGGGAAAGTGAATAAAAATTTAGCACATATATAACACTTTAGTAATGATAGATTTGAGGAATTAAAGGGATACACTACTTTGAGAAATTGTATAAATTTACAAAGAAAAAAAGACTCAAATTATCCATTGAATTTTGAGAAAAGACTCATCTATGACATCCGTTAAAAATTTGTCTCATCTATACCATTTCCGTTTAATCAACAATCCAATGGATGTAAGCAAGATATTTATATTCATAAAATATATATGCCATATTAAGGTTACAACCCGGATGACTCTTTATATTTGAAAATATGAACTCTAATATCCATATATAGGAGAATCTAACTTAGTTCTAACAACTTATTATTCCAATCAACAAACTAAAATGAGAAAGTAGTTGATAAGGCAATAGTAACAGGCTGCTAAATTGCTTCAGCATTTGCCCCATGGACTTGAGAAATGTTCACTTCAAGACTCTATGATATACTTGCTTGTTATATGATTGCCCCAACAACAGGTGTTGGCGGAGCAAGTCGTGATGGCAAGGCAGAAATGAAGTCTACCAAATCATTCAGATTCTTATGTGATGTGCCATCAATCTGCATAGCAGCAACTATGTTTTTTTTCATGTCTACTACTCTTCTCTTCACATCTTTGCCGTCTTCACTTAACAAGAGTTTTCTTATTGTTTTCTCTATGACTGTTCTCTCGATAACCTCCAATTCGAACCCAACCTTGTATATTTGGCTCAGATACCTTGCATTCACCGGTTGGTCTGTATAAATTGGCCTGCATATCATAGGGACTTCTTCGCAAATACTTTCAAGCATGGAATTCCAACCACAATGTGTGAAAAATCCTGCTACTGCGGGATGTGCAAGCACCTGTTTTTGTGGCGCCCATTTCACTATCCGTCCTCTTTCTCCTACCATTTCCTCAAAACCATCAGGCAGTGCCTCGGCACATTGAAAACCATAGACAGAGCCCGGTCGAATAACCCACAAGAAGGGTTGATCACTATTAGCTAACCCCCAAGCAGTCTCAATTAGCTCTTTGTCGTCAATCCTCACTACGCTACCCATGCTGATATAGAGAACAGAGTTAGGAGCTTGTCTGTCGAGCCACTCGATGCAGCTGTTGTCTTCTTCTAGTAAGCTAGTCGATGAGGCCATAGGCATCATTTTGTGAAAAGGGCCTATTGGAAAGATGGGTACATTGAAATATTCCTCAAGGCGTAACAACAATGAACTCTCCAAATCTTGCACAGTGTTCCAAATAGTTGCGACATATGATCCTTTATCGCTTATTGCTCTACAGAAGTCTAGTATCGATGCTGGAACTGTATTATTGATGACAGAAATTGGTACATCCTTAAACCTCAAGGGATGAAGCTCCGGTAACGGATCCTGCAACTGAGAATCTGGAATTGCAGTGAGTAATCAATGCAAACTTAGTGAAAGATAGAGTATAATGGAAGAAAAAGATAACGGGCTATACCAATTAGTGGAGAATATGTCTTAGTCATGTTATTATTCGAAATGATTTTTCAGTTAAATGTTGATGTAGAGGATGTGTAATTTTTCTCATACCTTCAAAAGGAAAATATTTTTCTGGTTGCTGTAAAATGGTGACCATAGCGTGCAAATATGCAGCGCTGTAAGTGCGCAGGATAATACTGGGAAGCCTCAGCTGAGTGGCTACATCAGCGACGAAGAACATGTTGTTGTCATGAATGATACAAACGAGTTGATCACCTTGCACATCCTGTTCCTCTTCATGTTCCATCTTCCTAATGAGGTAATTTCTCAAGGGCGCCTTGCAGTTCTCGTTCATAAAACATATATTCTCTTTACTCGGGAGTGACATGTCAATTCCCCTTAATCCGTCATCCATAGAATGGAAGACGAATTGAGGATGATTGGAATAATTAGGAGTATTGTATTGAGTATGTGCAACTATAACAGAAAAGCCTTGTGAATGAAGGATACTTCCAAGTTGTAGCATTGGTGTTAAATGCCCCTGGAGTAGGTATGGCACTAATACTACACTCTGTTTCCTTTCTACTTTCATCTTTGCTTTCTTGAATTTCTGTTCAATTCAAGAGTTTAGTAGTAGCAGTAGATTTCTTGAAGGAAGTTTATGTATAGCTCTCAAACGAAGCAGGGGCGGATCTAGCTTTAAAGTTTTGGGTCAACGTGAATCCAGTAGTTTTTGCTCAAATCTTACAGGCATAACACATAAATATGATCTTTAACTTGGCTTCAGATCACATTTATGCCCTCCAACTTTGGATCTGCACAACTAGACACTTAAACTTGTATAAAGTTGAACATATAAACACACATGTCCTACATGGCAATTTGTGTCCTACGTGGTGTCCTACATGTTTTAAGCCACGTAGGACTCATGTGTCTACTTGTTCAACTTTATACAAGTTTAAGTACTTACTTGTGCACACTCAAAGTTGGAGGACATAAATGTAAAATGAGGCCAAATTAAAGGGCATATTTATGTATTATGCCAATCTTGTATTTGTACTAAGAAATTTACTAAAAATCTATAAATATTAGGTGTAATACATAAACATGACCCTTAACTTGGCTTCACCAGATAATTATGCCCTCCAACTTTAAGTGTGAACAAGTAGACACTTAAACTTGTATAAAATTAAACAAGTAGACACACGTGTCCTACATGGCACAATACATGTAGGATGCCACGTAGGACACAAAATTGCCATGTAGGGTACCATGTAGGACGAATGTGTCTATTTGTTCAATTTTATACAAGTTTAAGTGCCTACTTGTGTACACCCAAAGTTAAAGGTCATAGTTGCCAGCTGACGCCAAGTTAAGGGCCATGTTTATGTATTATGCCTAAATATTAACTCTACCATTACTTTTTATGGTATATATTAACTTGAAATCGCTGTAAGAACCTAAAAGTTTCAAATTTTGAATCCAAGTTGACATGCTACTTGATATGGAATGAGTGGTGATGAATTGGGACAACTCACCATTCTCAATCCCAAAAAGGGCGTAACGAGAGCCACAAGTTGCACCTCAATCTTGACATTTGGTGCTGTTTGTCTTTTATATATTTACGTCTTCTAGTCCAAAAATTCAGTATTCACGGTTGAGACAATGATATCAAGAAAAATTGATGTGCATGTTTTTAACATTTTTTTTTTATTGTAATAGTTCTGTTGGTTAATTAGTTGAATTTTTACCTTATCGGTGAGAGTTCGATTTCTCTATCTTTTAATTTATATATAATATTTTTTTGAATCTTGGTGAAAATCGGGTCTAGGCTACTATATGTATTATCTGATTTTATGAATATCTTTGGTAATTTTTCTCTTCTCTACATTGAATTGTGAAGGATTTATAGTCTGAGATTTATATGGAATATGTTATGAAATAAGATGTATCAAAAACAAGACAGATGTAAATAATCGAGAGTGAAATCTAAAAACACAACAAATGACACACAATTTAACGTGGAAAACCCAAGTCAGGAAAAAACCACGGGTAACGACGAGCAAATTCACTATGTAGAAGATAGAGTACAATCAAGTCCTTAAGAACTCAAAATGATGAAGGAATCAGAACAAAGAAGAAATTTTCTTTTCTTTAGTACAATCCTGCCCCCAGCAGTTGTCGAATATAAATAAATATATCTGCACTAAAGAGATAGAAAATGCCCAGAAAAATAGGCTCCACTTTCAGTGAAAACTGGTAAATTGCACCATAATCCCATGATCTGTTCAACTTTCCTGAAATTGTGGAAGTATCAAGAAAAGCTGGAACATGTTGACATGAATAGGCAGGATTAGCGGGAAAAAGAATTTGAGGCAACTCTAACAATCTCCACCTTGGCTCAAATTTAATAGATGCTCGTCATTACCATAAGAGCCCCGAAGGGCAATCAAGTGTTGTAAACACCAGCTAAGTTCAAAAAATATTTGAACTTAGCAATGGGAAGTGGCTTAGTGAGCATATCTGCAGGATTCTCCGAAGTGTGAACTTTCTTGACTACAATCTCTCCCATAGTCATTGTATCTATGATATAATGATATTTCACACTAATATGCTTAGTCTTGGAATGATAAGCATCGTTCTTTGTTAGATGTATTGCACACTGACTATCTGAAAACACAATAGTAGTATCTTGTGAAACAGCAAGCTCAAGAATAAGACCACGCAACCATGTAGCCTCCTTCACACCTTCAGTAGCTGCAACATACTCCGCTTCTGTAGTGGATAGAGCAGCAATGGATTGCAGAGATGCTTTCCAACTGACAGAATCAGAACATAAAGTAAAGATATATCCGGACAAAGATATGCGCCTATCAAGATCACCACCGTAATCAGAATCAACAAACCCAACAACATCATTAGATATCTCCTTGTTCCTGTCAAAAACCAAGCCATGATTAACTGTACCTTTCAAGTATCGAAAAATCCACTTCACCACATCCCAATGATACTTGCCAGGATTGTGCATATACCGACTCACCATACTCACTGCATATGCAAGATCGGGTCTAGTGCAAACTACGGCATACATAAGACTACCAACTGCACTAGAGTAGGGAATGTTAGACATCATTTCAACCTCTTCATTTGTTTTCGGACGAAATTCAGAAGATATCTTGAAGTGAGCTGCTAGAGAAGTTGAGACAGGCTTGCTCTTACTCATGTTGAACTTGTCAAGGATCTTCTCAGTGTATTTTTTCTGAGACAAGTATAGCTTTCCAGCTTGTCGTTCTCTATGAATCTCCATTCCCAGAATCTTCTTTGCTGCACCAAGGTCCTTCATCTCAAACTCATTACTAAGTTGAGACTTTAACTTGTTGATCAAAGACATGTCTTTTGAAGCAATCAACATGTCATCCACATATAATAACAAGTAAATAAATGACCATTTGAGGACTGTTGAAAGTATACACAATTATCATATTGACTTCGGGTGTAGCCTTGACTAACCATAAAAGCATCAAATCGCTTATTCCACTGCCTAGGTGCTTGTTTAAGTCTATACAAGGACCTTTTCAAACGACAAACACATTGTTCATTGCCATGAACAACAAAACCCTCGGGTTGCTTCATATAAATTTCTTCCTCCAGTTCTCCGTGTAGAAAAACAGTTTTAACATCTAATTGCTCCAATTCCAAATCAAATAGTGCAACAAAGGCAAGAAGTACTCTGATGGAAGAATGACGAACTAGTGGAGAGAAAATTTCATTAAAGTCAATACTTTCCTTTTGAGCAAAGCCTTGGACAACTAAACGAGCTTTCCATCTTGCATCTTCAACCCCAGGAATTTCATCTTTTTGTTTGTAAATCCATTTGCAGCCTAGTGCACGAAGACCTTTAGAAGCTCACATAAATCCCATGTCCTATTCTTGTGCAGACTTTCAATTTCTTCTTGCATTGCTATCAGCCACTGAGATGAATTAGAACTAGTGATTGCCTCTGAATATGAAGTAGGTTCAACTCCTTCAGAAATCTCTTGTGCAACTGTTAGTGCATAGGCAATCAGACCATCATTATCACCATATCTGTTGGGTTTTCTAATAACTCTCCTTGGTCTATTATGAGCAATAGAAGAATCATCAACAGATTGTGGCTCAACAGGACGGGTGGTACTGGATCTTGTTTATATACACGAGCATCATTGTTTGGCTGTGGAGCTGTAGAAGAGATAGGGTCAACC
Source organism: Solanum appendiculatum (assembly GCA_018342035.1). Lineage (NCBI taxonomy): Eukaryota > Viridiplantae > Streptophyta > Magnoliopsida > Solanales > Solanaceae > Solanum > Solanum appendiculatum. Next base: position 98,556 of record JAGDQO010000286.1, on the reverse strand, counting down.
TTATGAGATTCAGTTCTCACTTCTAACTCCACCTTCTCACTGGTACCTCGTTGATCACCTATACCAGAAGATAATACAGACTACTCTTTTTCAGAACACAACAATGCATTTTCATTAAAAGTAATATCTCTACTCAAAACGATTTTTCTCAAATTAGGGCACCATAAACAATACCCTTTTGACTCAGAAGCATAGCCAAGAAATAAACATTTAACAGCCCTGGGAGCTAACTTCCCATCATTAACATGGGCAAAAGCAGGGCATCCAAATACTTTTAAATTTGAGAAATTCATAAGATTACCTGACCAAACTTCTTCTGGAATTTTAAAGTTAATGGATGAGTGTGGAGATCGGTTGACAAGATAACAAGCAGAAATAGCCTCAGACCAAAAATCACGACGATGCCACAATCCTGCATTTGAGAGAATACAACGAGCTCTCTCAAGAAGAGTCCTATTAATACGTTCCGCAACTCCATTTTGTTGGGGCTTCCCAACAAGTGTCTTGTGTCTAGCAATACCATGACTTGTGCAGAACTCATTGAAATTTGACTCGCAAAACTCCAAACCATTATCAGTACGGAGTTTTTTTTATCTTTCGTCCAGTTTGGTTCTCAACAAGAGCCTTGAAGTTCTTGAACTTAAGAAAAGCTTCATTCTTATGTCTCAAGAAATAAACCTAAACTTTGCGAGAAAAGTCATAAGTAAGGGTCATCATGTAGCGCTTTCCTCCAAGAGATGGAACCTTTGAAGGCCCCTATAAATCTGAATGGATATAATCAAGAATACTAAGTGTACGATGTGTAGCTGCTGAAAAGCTCACTCTCTTTTGTTTTCCGAATATGCAATGTTCACAGAAAACCAATTTCCCTAAACATTGATTACCTAGAAGACCTCTTTTGCTAAGAAGAGTCATACATTTATCACTCAAATGACCTAGACGCATATGCCATAAACGAGTGAGATCGTCATCAGACAATGAAGTGAAAACTGCTACAGACCCTGTCACAATTGAACCCTGCAAGTAATAGAGGGTCCCACGTCTTATTCCTTTCATCAAGACCAAAGCACCTTTTGAAACTTTGAGAACTCCACCTTCAGCTGAATATTTACATCCAAGAGATTCAAGAGTACCTAGAGAATCAGGTTGCGTTTCAGGTCAGGAATATGACGAACGTTGGTCAAGGTCTTGATAACACCATCATGGGTTCTAATTTGTACAGTACCAATTCCAACAACTTTGCATTGGGCATCATTTCCCATTAGGACAGCGCCACATTCAGCTTTATCATATGTTGAAAACCAATCCTTATAAGGACACATATGATATGTACATCCAGTATCAAAAACCCATTCAGACGAGTTTCTTTTATCAACAGAGACAGCCAACAAAACATCACCTTCGGAATCACTCTCAACAACTCCGGCTTCAGCAACTTTTGCATCTTTTTGTTATTATCTTCCCTCTCCTTTTTATTTTTTAATTTATAGCAATCAGAAATATCATGCCCTGATTTCTTGCAATTGAGACACGTCTTGCTGAAATTACGCCCTTTGGATTTAGATCTGAACTTCTTTTTAGATGTACTCCCTTTGTCTTGTGATCTACCTCTAACGAACAAGCCCTCACCTTTATCCTCAGAATGAACGTCAAGATCAAATTTTTCTTTGGACAACAAATTTGATTTAACATCTTCATAGGACAAAGTTTCATTATTTCCATATAACATAATCACCTTGAAGTGTTTATAGGTAGATGGCAGAGAGACAATTAACAACACAGCTTGTCCTCATCCTCAATTTTAACTTCTAAATTCTCCAGATCTATTATAATTGAATTGTACGCATCAAGATGAGATTGAATGGACGAACCTTCAGACATACGAAGCGTGTATAAACGCTCTTTGAGACGGAGTTTATTGGCAAGACTTTTGGTCATATAGAGAGACTCAAGTTTCAACCAAAGACTTGCAGCAGTAGTCTCACGAATAACCTCCCGCAGAACCTCTTTGGAAAGACTAAGTTGAATTGAAGAAAGTGCCTTTTCATCCAACTCCTCCCATTGTTCGTCATTCATAGAATTGAGCTTCTTTGACTTTCCTGCTAAAGCCTTCTTCAAACCATTGTGTGTGAGAACAGCCTTCATCTGGATCTTCCAGATACTAAAGCTAATTTTTCCATCAAATTTCTCAATATCAAACTTGGTTACAGTAGACATTCTTGAACCTAGCTCGGATACCACTTGTTATGAAATAAGATGTATCGAAAACAAGACAGATGTAAATAATCGAGAGTGAAATCTGGAAACACAATAAATGACACACAATTTAACGTGGAAAACCCAAGTCGGGAAAAAACCATGGGTAATGACGAGCAAATTCACTATGTAGAAGATAGAGTACAATCAAGTCCTTAAGAACTCAAAATGATGAAGGAATCAGAACAAAGAAGAAATTTTCTTTTCTTTAGTACAATCCTGCCCCCAGCAGTTGTCGAATATAAATAAATATATCTGCACTAAAGAGATAGAAAATGCCCAGAAAAATAGGCTCCACTTTCAGTGAAAACTGGTAAATTGCACCATAATCCCATGATCTGTTCAACTTTCCTGAAATTGTGGAAGTATCAAGAAAAGCTGGAACATGCTGACATGAATAGGCAGGATTAGCGGGAAAAAGAATTTGAGGCAACTCTAACAGAATAATACATATCTTCTTCTCTAGAATCGAGTGTGCTATCACCACCAATTGCCTTAGCACTTTCTTACTAGATCACTACTAAGGTTAGAGCTAGCCGGAAAAAGAAGGGAGAAAATAGGCGATTCGAATCCCCTTTCTTCTTTCCACGAAACTGAAACTAAAGAATTCCTTGTAGAGTTAGCATACCAATCGATCTATTTTCTCTTTCCTGCCACCGTTCACGATGTACTTTCCTTTCTTTGAGCAACTGAGCTGGAACAAGCTAAAGTGCCTCTAGATTAGGGAAATAAGAGATTCTTACATATGCGTAGGAAAGGACTCCATGTGGTGTGAGAAAGACTTGACTTCGGAATGCTAACCTCCTTAGTGTAGCCCTTTACGACCTTTTCCGCCTTATCCCATAACTTCCACTTCATTCATGAATACATAACTCTTCCTCTTTTACTATTGGGAATTATTTAATGGAGTTTGTAACTTCCTTCGTGAATGAAGCAAGTTACTAGTCAATCCATCAATGGGTGTATCTATTTCTAACAAATTCAAAATAGACTGATAAGCACTCAAGGTGCTTCACAAAAAGACTCGGAGAAAAAAAAATACCAAAAAGACCACTTGTGCTCCTAATTGGATATGGAAACAGAGAGAAAAAAATCTAACAAATGGATGAAGCCAAGGAGAAGATGGTGTAGTGAGTTAAAAAGATTGATTCCCAGATTGCCAAATTGATTGCAGGACAACCATAGCTCCAGATACTCGAGCCCAAGCACCGTCCTCTGCTGCTTTTCAGGTACAAAAATCCTTCCCTATGGCTGTCATCTAGACTTAAATCTGTTTACAATGTGTTTGGTATACGAGGAAAATTGGTAGATATGGAGCACATTGAGGACAATAAGGTCGAAATTTCACAAGTTGGATAGTGATTCTACTTTAGTCTAAGGTTCTTGCTTAGATTAGCCTGATGGGATTGAAGTATTCAACCCAGAATCATCCAGGTCTTCTTTTAATGCGACTAGCCTGACTACTTGGCTACTTGCATAGAAGACCGAGAAATCATTAAAAGAAAAAAAAATGTGCCATGATTTGAACTTAAACTCTTTGGTGAGTAAGAAGAACGAATATAACGTTAGACCTTGTAGAAAAATGAAACAAGGAGTTCCAAAACCATAGCCAAAATGGTCTTACTCTTGCCTTCTTCGGCACTTATGACCGCCTATCTACCCTTCATTCTTCAACCTAGTAAAACACTCATATATTTTAGAGGAATTTATCATAGTAAGGAGGAGAACCTTTATTTATTTCCAAAGACTTGAGATGCAGTATTTAATTAACAGCAACACGATCAAGTGATTGAATTGAAATCACCCTTGACAAATAAACATCGTATTAATTACCATTTGGTGTACCTTGACAAATGTTAGTTAGTTATTTATTTATCCTCTCCTCTAGCCAAATCACCCTGTTTCAGAAAATACCATGGAGCTTATCACTCCAACAACTATCATTTCTGCATGTAAAGTCGTTCACTAGTATTTACATGATCATAATTGGACTGACCGGGGGTCGTGCCTCGGGTCAGTGTTGGGGTAAGGTCGGGTCAAGTCCTGGTCTATGTTAAAGGGTGGGATTCCAAGTCTGGGTTCGATGTCATAGTATTTGCCCAGATTATACATAAATACTCATGGGACAACATTTTCTTTATACTAACCGAACACCAGAAAATAAGTAAGAAAACCATTTTATTTCCACAAAAATATTTTCTAGGAAAACATTTTCATTCATACCAAACACAACCATTGTTTTACTGACTCCCTCGATGTATACTACGCCTTATATTTTTAACATAGGGATAACAAAGAATAAATATATCTCAGTTCTAACAACTGGGAAACAATATGTCAAAGTTCCCAACTTATTAAACAAATCAACGGACTAAAATAAGAAAGTTTTGTGATTGTAACAGGCTGCCATATTGCTTCAGCATCTGCCCCATGGACTTCAGAAAAGTTCACTAATTATCTTATTCTTCCTTTTGTGATTAAGGACTTTTTGTCTTGCCAAGCTAACAGGCAACAAAAAGTATGTAATTCTTCTAACTTCAGGACTCTATGATACACTTGCTTGCTATATTTTCCCCAACAACTGGCAATGTCTGAACGAGCCGTGATGGCAAGGCAGAAATAAATTCTACCAAATCATTCAGGTTCTTATGCGAAGTACCATCAATCTGCATACCAGCAACTATGTTTTGTTTCATGTCTACTACTCTTTTCTTCATATCTTTGCCTTCTTCACTTAACATGAGTTTTCTTACTGTTTTCTCTATGACCGTTCTCTCGATAACCTCCAATTCGAACCCAACCTTGTATATTTGGCTCAGATACCTTGCATTCACCGGTTGGTCAGCTACAAATGGCCTGCATATCATAGGGACTTCTTCACAAATACTTTCAAGCATGGAATTCCAACCACAATGAGTGAAAAATCCTGCTACTGCGGGATGTGCAAGCACCTGTTTTTGTGACGCCCATTTCACTATCCGTCCTCTTTCTCCTACCATTTCCTCAAAACCATCAGGCAGTGCCTCAGCATATTGAAAACCATAGACAGAGCCCGATCGAATAACCCACAAGAACGGTTGATCACTATTAGCTAATCCCCAAGCAGTCTCAATTAGCTCTTTGTCATCAATCCTCATTAGGCTACCTAAGCTGACATAGAGAACAGAGTTAGGAGCTTGTCTGTCAAGCCACTCGATGCAGCTGTAATCTTCTTGTAGTATGCTAGTCGATGAGGTCATAGGCGCCATTTTGTGAAAAGGGCCTATTGGATAGAAGGGAACCTTGTAATGTTATTGAAGGCGTAACAACATTGAATTCTCCAAGTCCTGCATTGTGTTCCAAATAGTCGCAATAGATGATCCTATATCGTTTATTCTTTTATAGAAGTCTAATACCGGTTGTGGAACTGTATTATTAATGACATGAATTGGTACATCCTTAAACCTCAAGGGATGAAGTTCCAGTAACGGATCCAGCAACTGAGAATCTGAAATTGTAGTGAGTAATCAATGCAAACTTAGCGAAAGATAGAGCATAATGGATGAAAAAGATAATAGGCTATATCATGTTAGCCTTTTGGCCCTGTTAATTTCTTTACACATTTATTAAGGGTAAAAGTGAAAACTAGTAGTTAATTATATCTTGGTTTTCTAAAATGACGACTATTTTTGGATTCATATAGCCGATCCCAACTTGTTTGGGACTGAATCATAGTTATTATTATTCGAAATGATTTTTCATTTAAATCTTGAAGCAGAGGATGTGTTATCATACCTTCAAAAGGAAAATATTTTTCTGGTTGCTGAAAAATGGTGACCATAGAGTGCATACATGCAGCACTGAAAGTGCGCAGGACAATGCTGGGAAGCTTCAGCTGAGTGGCTACATCATTGACAAAGAACATGACACTGTCATAAATGATACAAGCGAGCTGATCACCTTCCTCTTCCATCATCTTAACGAGATAATTTCTCAAGGGCGCCTTACAGCTCTCGTTCATACGATATATACTCTCTTTACTCGGGAGTGACATGTCTATTCCCTTTAATCCGTCATCCATGGAATGGAAGACGAATTCAGGATGATTGGAATAATTTGGACTATTGTATTGAGTATGTGCAACTATGACAGAAAAGCCTTGTGAATGAAGGATACTTCCAAGCTGCAGCATTGGTGTTAAATGCCCCTGGAGTAGGTATGGCACTAGTACTACACTCTGTTTCCTTTCTACTTTCATCTTTGATTTCTTGGAATTTCTCTTCTATTCAAGAGTTCAGTTCTAGTAGTGTTCTTGAAGGAAGTTTATATATAGCTCTCAAACTTTAAAAAGTATTTTGGGTTAACCTGAACCCAATAGCTTTTGCTTTCCTTATGTATTTGTTGGAAAATATATGTAGATGGACAAAATATAATATCAAAATAATAATACAAGAATTAGGATAAATACTACTACAATAATATTCTTAAGTAATATATATATATATAATACTTGAGTCGTGCTAGGCGCTGTCCTAAGAAACTATTTCAATAGTGTGAAATATCTCCCACGATTCAACAAGCCTTTTCTAATTAATTAAAGCATACAGGAATCAACAAAATATAAATATTACCAAACCAGCAAGACAATTGAGAGAAAATGTTTGAAAGAAAAGTGGTTTCTATTTTTCTTTGGTGATTTGTTCTCTCTTAGTTGCTCTCTTGATGAAGTCATATTGGGTCTTTATATAGAATAGGTGAGAAGGTTATAAGAAGAAATTTAGTGTCTTGCTTTGGCACCCAGTTACTACCTGGTCACCAAGTAAAGGTCAAACTTGGCCACCAAGTTGGATGATTATGTAATTAAAAACATATGTCAAATATTTTACTTTGGCTCAAAGTAACTTGATGTCAGAATAAATCTTTTGAAATAATTAATTATAATATTGCTAATAGTATTTGTACTAAGAAATTTACTAAATATCTATAAATATTAACTTTGTAAGATATTATTATATATCAACTTGAAATCGTTTTTAAAAAATGTACTTCTTCCATTTCAATTTATGTGATATTGTTCGGATTTCGAGATTTAAACAAGTCTTTTTTTTACCATAATTTTTTCATATATTTTTTTAAATATCTTGAATTACAAATTATTGTCACTATAACATTTTTTGCGTAATTTTTAAATCTGTAAATTTTATTTCAAAAAACTTAAAGAAATATGTCCAAATTCATGATCAAAATAAAATTAGATTATCTGACTCTTGAAATTTAAATTATGCTATATAAATTAGAATACAAGAAGTATAAATTTTAAATTTTGAATCCACCTGGTACTTGATATTGAATGAGTGGTGATTAAATTGGGACAATTCACCATTTCCAATCACAAAAAGGGAGTAACAAGAGCCACACGTAAGCCTCATACTTGACAAATTTGTACTCCCTCTCCGTCTCTATTTACTTGTCAAATATTTTTTAATTTGATTTCCCTTTTTACTTGTCATTTTTGATAAATCAAGGAAGGACAACTTTTTTTTCCTATTATATCCTCAATTTATTAGCATTGAGTTAATATCTTTGAAATATATAGTGAGTATATATGTTTGAGACCCTATCAATTAATAGGGATAAAATAATAAACTCACTATAGCAATTATTATTTTCTTAATAAGTGTGTCAAATTTAAAGGAACGGAGGGAGTACTGTTTGTGTCTTTAATATGTATGTCTTTTAGTCCAATAATTCAGTATTCAAGGGCCAGACAATAATATCAAGAAAAATTGATGTGTATGTTTTTAACATATTTTTTTAAAAATAAAATAAAATTAATAGCCCCTCACCTTGTACTCAATTTTAATTTATATCTAGTATATGTTGAAACCTTTTTGGTGAAAATCAGATCTGGACTACTGTATGTATTATCAGATATTATGAATATCTTATGTAATTTTTCTTTCCCTAAATAAGCCTATTATAAGCATAAGCTATACATAAGTTAAGCATAAGCTTCTGTCTCTTACTAACTAGGCCTTACTAAATGAGCTTATTTTCAAAATATTTTTTTATAAAATATTTTAAATGAGAAGTCTGTTTGTATTTGATCAATAAATTTTAAAAGTAATAATTTGTGTTTGACCAAATTTTTTTAAAATGTTTTAAAGTGTAATTTTTTCTCAAAAGTGTTTCTCAAAATAGTGATTTTGGGGAAAAATTGTTTTTTATCCGATAAAAAATATGTTTTGCTACTCTTTAGAAGCACTTATTTCCCCTAAAAAAAAAAAGCTTAGCCAAACACCTTATTTCTTAAAAATAAGCATTTTTTTTTTAAAGATAATCAAAATTTTAAGAAAAAAACACTTTTGACCTCCCAAAAGTTTGGCCAAATAGACTGTTCAAGGTTTGAAACTGTGACATACACTTAACCTACACATAGGGGTGTCAATGAGACAATTCGAACGGTTATTTTTAAAAAATAATATAACAATCCATCTTTTCGGGTATCTTATAATGTATAACCAAAATTAGATTTTTTTAAAACCATCCCAATCGTATCAATTTCACTTTGGTATCGGTACAATTCGGTTAATTTTTTATTTTTTTAACTTTTAAGGTATTGCCTCAAAATACACCATTATTACTTTCACAAGTGTGTTCTTGAAGAACCACTTCAATTCTTCACCAAGAAGTCAAGAATATAAAACTTTGTTGCCGTATTGTTTGATCTAAAACGTTCAATAGAAATGTTTGCGTAAGTTTTGTTGTATTGTTTGATGGAGTATTTATTATAATATCTTTTAATTTTAAACCTAATTAATTAAGGAAAAACTACATAATTAGACATACTTCACTATCATATATACTATTTTTAGCTATACTTTCAAAATATTACGTATCTTACCACCAATTAAGAGTTTTCTACCATATATTGAGGTTGATACACTTAGATATATGTATTTTTGCTGCGAGATACACTAAAATAGGGAGAGAGGTGAGTGAGATCGGGAGGGAGGCGAGCGGGATTCGTTATGTATCCAGATACATGTGAATCCACACTAGATACACTAGATACATGTATCTGGTGTTATTTGCATGTATTTGGGATACCAGATACATAGGAGAGTGGCAAGTGAGATGGGAGAGAGGCGAGGGAGGTGAACGAGATTTATTGTGTATCCCAGATACATGTGAATCCACTTTGATACAATGTATCTAGTACAAATTACATCTAATTTTGACGCATGTATCCCGAGATACATGTGTTTAGACGTATCTGAACGTATCTGGACGCACCAAAATCTGGTAAGATACATAATATTGCAAACTAGAGTGTATCAAAGTAATTAGATCCTAAACTAGTAGGATTTAAGTAAGTTTCCCATTAATTAAAGGGTAAAGGACCAAAGTCGTCCAGTCATCAAAGGCCTAGGACCTAAGTTATTTTTATATTTAAAAAATATTACAAAATATATTTATATATTAAATTTAACACACTGTTAATTTGTAAATATATTTACATACATATAAGGTTATTCAGTTCAGTTTAGAAATTTTTCTATATTTTTTTTAAAAGTCAAAAAGACCATCCCAATTGTTCGGGACTGTTATATACTTTAATAAAAGTCCACGATTTTATTGGAAAAATGATTACGATCAGATTCGATTGGTTTTCCATATTCTTTCGACACCCCTACAGGCTACGGCTACGCATAAGTTGTTGCCCTCTTACTACTAAACCAAAGCCCATGTATCCTAATTATTTTCTAAGAGACACTAGGAAGACTACTCTCATTCCTTCTTCAAGAAATTACAAGCCCTGATGTTGGTTGATACAAATTCAAACGAGCAATACATAAAGAGGAAATCTAACTCATTGCTAACGACTAGGAAACAACATGTCAAAGTTCCCAACTTATTAAACCAATCACCAAACTAAACAGAGAAAGTAGGTGACTAGGCAAGGCAAGTAAATTGCTTCAGCATTTGCCCCATGGACTTGAGAAAAGCTCACTTCTTATCTTATTCTTCCTTTTGTGAAAATCACGGAAACTTTTGTAGCTTGAGGTGTGTTTATGACACTGTCCTTAAGGATATTTCAGTTAGTATAAGTGTCTACTTCAGAATTCAACAAGCTCTTCTAACACAAATAGGAGTCAGAATCTAACAAAGATTTTAAATCGATAGAAAATCCAGCAAAAGAAGAAAAGGATAAAAAGATGATATTGCTTATTCTTTTTCATTGCTCAAGCATCAGTAAATGGAAAAATATTTATAAGAAAACTAGGTACCAACGTTCAGACTAATCAATGCCATAATTTGACCAAAATCAACAGTCATTTAAAATAATTGTTTTTATTTAACGATGTATAGCTCTCAAACTTTGGAACTCTCAGGAGCAGGGACGGATCTAGAGTATTGGATTAACGTGAACCCAGTAGCTTCTACTCAGATTCTATATTTGTATTAATAAATTTTCTAAGAATCTATTAATTTTAACTTTAGATTCAGTTATTACTAATATATTATCTTGCTATCATTATAAAAATCTATAAATTTTGAATTTTGAATCCGCCTATACATATTGATATTGAATGAGTGATGATGGGATTAGGACAACTCACCATTTCTAATCACAAAAAGGCAGTAACGAGAGCCACAAGCCCTCAATCTTTGACATTTGGTGCTGTTTGTCTTTATATATGTATGTCTTCTAGTCCAATAACTCAGTATTGACGGGTGAGACAATGATATCGAGAAAAATTGATGTGCATGTCTTTTTTATTGTAGTAGTTCAGTTAGTTGATTATTTAAATTTTTACTTTGTTAGCAGGTGTTTGATTTTCCTCCTTGTAATCCATTTTAATTTATATATAAAGCTGTAATGTCAGAGTAATCATTACCACATGTAGATGTTGAACCTTCTTGGCGAAATACGTGTCTCAACTACTATATATATATATTATCTGATTTTATGAATATCTTTTGTAATTTATCTCTTTTCTAGATCGAATTGAAAAAAGCATTTATCAGATGATGTAAAGCTTGTTTGGATAAGATTATAGATTATGACTTATAAGCATAATCTATACATAGCCAAAATTGCCTTACTCTTTTAATTATTCCATTTTTAAAAAAAAATCAGAATGTCAGTCAGTGCTAAGAAAAAAAGCTATCACCAAGAAATTAATTATTTTTTTTCAGTACCAAGAAATTAATTGACTAGCTATAAATATAGTCATATGAGTAGCCGCACAAATTTAATGAATAATTAAATGATCAATAACGCATGGAATTGAAAAAGATACTCCTTCCGTTCACTTTTAGTTGTCACTTATATCTAAAATAGATTTTCATTTTTACTTGTCACTTTTGACATATCAAAAAAAGATAATTATTTTTTTCCGTGTTTTACCCTTAATATTAAATATTATTCTCCAAATCATTCTTGAATGCCTAATTCTAAACATCAACTAATAGGGATAATATGATAAAATACCTATGTCAATAATTATTTTCTTAATGGATGTGCCCAGTCAAACATTGACAAATAAAAATGAACGGAGGGAGTAAATTATTAATTCAAGAAAAGTGGTGAGTACCTATTTCTTGAATTGGAAGGTGTTTTTATTCACGCCGTTCATTTTTACTTGTCCACTATACTATTCTGGGATGTCCAATAATACTTGTCCAATTTATAAATGCAATGAACAATTTATTATTTTGTATCTACTTTACCCTTGCTATTAAATACGATTCATTTTTCAATGTTTAGACGACTTACATTTAATAAGGGTGATTTGATAAAATTACCCCTATCATTTAGTGCTTTTTATTCTCTGTACTAAGTAAATAATGGATAACTGTATTGGACAGAGGGAATATTATTTTGGATATATTCCCATTATCTAAAATAAAATGAGAATTGTTATATATATGAAGCCTTATCAAGTTCACAACTTCACTAAAAAAAAATATCTGAAGTTTGGCTTGTCAATTTCACAATTTAATAAAAAGTATTCAAAGTTGGCCTTGACAAGCCGTGTCAAAACTTCAAGAAAAAATGATGTTCGGTGGAAATGCGACTACAATTTCAAGGAATGTTAACTTTTGAACTCATAATTTTAAAAATATAATAAAATGAATGTTAAGTTGAACGGATCAAATTTAAATTTGAAAATTTGTTGGAATGCAAGAATACCCACTATCTATACATAAATATACCCTTTAACTTGGCTCCGACTCACATTTATGCCCTCTAACTTTGTGTGTGCACAAGTACACTTAAAGTTGTATAAGATTGAGTAAACAGACACGCACGTCCTACATGACAATTTGTGTTCTACGTATATTATGTTACGTAAGACTCATGTTTCTACTTGTTTAATTTTATACAAATTTAAGTGACGCACTTGTGCACACAAAATTGAACGACATAAATATGAAATAAGAAAAAACTAAATGACATATTTATGTATAGGAAAAGGGTCTGATATACCCTCAACTTTGTCATTTAGAACTGATATGCTTCTCATTACAAAAGTGGCTCTCATATGCTCTATTGTTACAAATTTAGCTCACATATTTTGTAACGGTAGGAACATATGTGAGCCACTTTTATAACAAGGAGCATAGTTGAGGGGTATAGGCCCTTTTCCCTCTATGTATTATGTGTTTTACTGTTTTGATTTGCTTGAGGCTAGGGTCATTTGAAAATAGTCTCTATGCCTCGGTAGTGATAAGACCATGGATACTCTAACCTCCCCAATCCCCACTTTGTGAAATTTCACCGGATATGCTGTTGTTGTTGAAATGCAAAGAATTGTTGAGATTGTATTGTATTGTGTGCTAAGATCATTACTTCAATTGTTGAGAAGAAGATGAAGGCGATTACTCAGAATGATAAGCACTCAAGATGCTTGACAAAAAGACTGAAAGAAAAAAAAAGCACTTGTGCTCCTAATTGGATATGAAGAATGCTGTAAATGGACACAGAATTGTGAAAATGGAGACAGAGGTGATAGAGAAACAGAGAAAGGAAAAATCTAACAAATGGATGAAGCCAAGGAGAAGATGGTGTAGTGAGTTAAAATATTGATTCCCAGATTGCCAAATTGATTGCAGGACAACCATAGCTCCGGATACTCGAGCTCAAGCACCTTCCCCTGCTGCTTTTCAGGTACAAAAATCCTCCCCTATGGCTGCCTTCTAGACTTAAATTTTTAATCACATTTGCAGTTACTTGTTAATGTATCATACAATAAACGCATTAGTTAATCCTGTATACGATGTGTTTGGTATACGAGTAAAAAATGGTAGATATGGAGCGCATTGAGGCCAACAGAGTAGAAATTTCACTGTTGGATAGTGATCCTCCTTTAGTATTCAACCCTGAATCATCCAGGTCTTCTTTAAATGTCATTGTCTTCTCTTTCGTTCCTACATTTCAACATGAATGAATATGACTACTTGGCTAGTCGCATAGAAGACCGAGAAATCAATAAAAGAAAAAAAATGTGCCATGATTTGAACTTGGACTCTTTGGTGAGTAAGAAAAACGAATATCAAGTTGGACCTCATAGAAAAATGAAACGAGGAGTTCCAAATCATAGCCGAAATGGCCTTACTCTTGCCTTCTTCGGCACTTTATGACCACTCCTCTACCCAGTGGCGAAGCCAGAAATTTCAGAAAGGGTGTCTAGGATTTTTTTAGTGCTAGTGAGATTCGAACACTCAAACACTTTAAGTTCGCATGTCTAGACTCTTTCAAGGCGCTTGAAACCACTAAGCTACAACACGTTGTTGTGTCAAGGGTGTCCAAAATATGTTATTTAACCACTTCGTTTATCATTTTACTTGTATATAAGGTATAATTTTCCGACACGCCCCTGCCTCTACCCTTCACTTACATACCAAGTTTTTTAGCCTCTATGGCCAAACTTCTAAAATCAACTTATTTTGGAAAGTGTTTCTTTCCATAAGTACTTTTCAGAAAGAAATTTAGGTGAGAAACAATTTGTGTTTGACCAATAAATTTTAAAAATACTTTAAAACAACAATTCTTGGTTGGCCAAACTTTTTAAAAGATGTTTCTAAGTGCACTTTTTTTTTCTCAAAAGTGTTTTTCAAAATAGTGATTTTGGGGAAAAGCTACGATTTTTAGCTTATGAAAAACAACTTTTGCAACTCTTCAGAATCATAAAGCTTGGCTGATTTTAAAAAATAAGCACTTTTTTTGAAAAATAAAATAAGAAAAAACACTTTTGACCTCCCAAAATTTTGGCCAAACAGACTATTTGTGTACGACAAGGTTTGAAACTGTTACATACACCTGACCTTCACATAACTTGATGCGCTCTTACCACTAAACCAAAGTCTCAGAGGCATCATCTATCCTAATTCTTTTCTAAAAGACACTAGGAATACTTTTCTCATTCCTTCTTCAAGAAACAAGCCCCTTCCTTTATCAAGTGGAAAAGCACACAAGTCAGCTAAGTTCACCATATATAGTGTCCACAGAACCTGTGTGATTTTTAACCACATTTTGATCAATCTACCGCTCATTCTCGGTCAATGTAGAGTAGGCTGTGAATACACATGTTCAACCTAGTAAAACACTCATATATTTTAGAGGAATTTATCATAGTAAGGAGGAGGGCCTTATTTATTTCCAAAGACTTCAGATGCAGTATTTAATTAGTAGCAGCAAGATCAAGTGACTGAACGAAAATCACCCTTGACAAATAAACACCCTATTAATCACCATTTGGTGTACCTTGACAACTATTAGTTAGTTAGTTAATTATCATATCGTCCAGCCAAATCACTATGTTCAGAAAATACCATGGTGCTTATCACACCAACAACCATCAGTTCTGCATGTAAAGTCGTTCACTAGTATTTACATGATCATAATTTGACCGACCGGGGGTCGTGTCTAAGGTCAGTGTTGGGGTGAGGTTGGGTCGAGTCCTGGTCTATGTTAAAGGGTGGGATTCCAAGTCTGGGTCCGATGTCATAGTATTTGCCAGATTATACATAAATACTCATGGGACAATATTTTCTTTGTACTAACCGAACACCAGAAAATAAGTAAGAAAACCATATATTTTCCACAAAAATATTTTCTAGGAAAACATTTTCATTCATACCAAACACAACCATTGTTTTACTTGCTCCCTCATTGTATACTACGTCTTATATTTTTAACATTGGGATAACTAAGAGGAAATATATCTCAGTTCTAATAACTAGGAAACAATATGTCAAAGTTCCCAACTTATTAAACCAATCAACAAACTAAAGTAAATTGCTTCAGCATTAACACCATGGACTTATGAAAAGTTCACTTCTCATCTTATTCTTCCTTTTGTGATTAAGGACTTGTTGTCTTGCCAAGCTAGCAGGCAACAAAAATATGGTTTGAGCTCAAAAATAACTTCAAGACTCTATGATACACTTGCTTGCTATATGGTTTGAGTTCATGATTGCCCCAACAACAGGCAATGGCGGAGCGAGTCGTGATGGCAAGGCAGAAATGAAGTCTACCAAATCATTCAGATTCTTATGTGAAGTACCATCAATCTGCATACCAGCAGCTATGTTTTGTTTCATGTCTACTACTCTTTTCTTCACATCTTTGCCTTCTTCACTTAACATGAGTTTTCTTACTGTTTTCTCTATGACCGTTCTCTTGATAACCTCTAATTCGAACCCAACCTTGTATATTTGGCTCAGATACCTTGCGTTCACCGGTTGGTCTCCTAAAAATGGCCTGCATATCATAGGGACTTCTTCACTAATACTTTCAAGCGTAGAATTCCAACCACAATGTGTGAAAAAGCCTGCTACCGCGGGATGTGCAAGCACCTGTTTTTGTGGTGCCCATTTTACTATCCGTCCTCTTTCTCCTACCATTTCCTCAAAACCATCAGGCAGTGCCTCAGCACATTGAAAGCCAGAGACAGAACCTGGTCGAATAACCCACAAGAAGGGTTGATCACTATTAGCTAATCCCCAAGCAGTCTCAATTAGCTCTTTGTCATCAATCCTGACTAGGCTGCCTAAGCTGACATAGAGAACAGAGTTGGGGGCTTGTCTATCTAGCCACTCGATGCAGCTGTTGTCTTCTTCTAGTATGCTAGTCGATGAGGCCAAAGGTGCCATTTTGTGTAAAGGACCTATTGGAAAGAAGGGCACCTTGTAATGTTCTTGAAGGCGTAACAACATTGAACTCTCCAAGTCTTGCATCGTGTTCCAAATAGTCGCGACAGATGATCCTATATCGCTCATTGCTCTACAGAACTCTAGTATCGGTTCTGGAACTGTATTATTGATGGTAGGAAATGGTACATCCTTAAATCTCAAGGGATGAAGCTCCGGTAATGGATCCAGCAGCTGAGAATCTGAAATGTAGTGAGTAATCAATGCAAACTTAACGAAAGATGATCATAATTGATTTTTCATTTAAATGTTGAAGCAGAGGATGTGTAACTGTTCTCATACCTTGAAAAGGAAAATATTTTTCAGGTTGCTGTAAAATGGTGATCATAGAGTGCAAATATGTAGCACTGAAAGTGCGCAGGACAATGCTGGGAAGCCTCAGCTGAGTGGCTACATCATCGACGAAGAACATGACGTTGTCATAAACGATACAAGCGAGCTGATCACCTTCCTCTTCCATCATCCTAACAAGGTAGTTTCTGAGGGGCACCTTGCAGTTTTCGTTCAAATCATACATGTTTTCTAAACTCGGGAATGATATGTCGATTCCCTGCAATCCGTCATCCATAGAATGGAAGACAAATTGAGGATGATTGGAATAATTAGGAGTATTGTATTGAGTATGTATAACTATAACAGAAAAGCCTTGTGAATGAAGGATACTTCCAAGCTGTAGCATTGGTGTTATATGCCCCTGGAATGGGTATGGCACTAGTACTACACTCTGTTTTCTTTCAATTTTCATCTTTGATTTCTTAAATTTCTATTCTTGAAGGAAGTTTATATATACTATGAGGACTGCAGGGGCGGATCTATCAAAGTACTTGTTAGTGTGGCATTTTAATAAGTTAAGAATATGCATTTTTGCATGGCCACATAGACGTTGGTTTCCTAGCCGTTGGTTGACTCGTCATATGTTACAAAATGTTGGATGAATTGACAATTGTTTTGCTGCCGTTGGAATCATAATTGCTGCATTACTATACTATATTACTCCAAATGGAGTTGGTGCATATGTTACAAATTTCCTTGGTGCAGCTTCATTCTTTATTCCTCCATTATTCTTTGTAGCCTATGTAACCTCCAAGCCATTTATCTTCACTATTTACTACTCCATTATCTTCCTATTCATTGCTAGGAAAACTTTCTCAACTATAAACAGTGATGGTCTTCATTTGGTTTAGACAAGAAAATATAAAGTTTGTCAAAAAGAGAGTTCTTATTAGTTAAAGGGAGGTGCTCTTTTTGTGGAGCTTTGGACTCAACTCTTCTCCAGAGTTTGTTGAGTTATACTTGTGATTAGGCTGTTGTATCCTGGAGGGGACAAGTCAAGAGGACTACTGCTGGGCCGGTGAAAACATTTGCTGCAGTAGGCTTGAATCTCCTTAAAGAGAACGAGATATCCGCGCCTCAGCCAGAAGAGATTTTATTTCTTCATTTTATTTTCTATTGTAATCTTGTAATTTTGTAATTTTCACCAACAGTACTGGTTTGACGTGAACTCAATAACTTTTGCTGAGATCATGTATTTGTACCAAAGATTGTGTTTGAATGAAGTTCAATTTTCCTAGGTTTGTTGTAAAAAAATTTGAAAAATTTTTCCTTTAGAAAAAACAAGTTTGAAAATAAAGGAAATCTTTCACATTAGTTGTATGTTCCGCACCCTCCAACACAGTTTATCTTTACTTCTACACCCATAGCCTCTCATCCCGACCACCCCTACCCCAGCCTCACCTTCCACAATATTTGTCCAAGTTATATATTCAAATACATTTCGAATAATATTTTTTGTTTACATATCGAACACAAGAAAATAAGTAAGAAAGGCACTTAATTTCCTTTAAAATATTTTTCATGAAAAACTTTTTCCCTCGTATGAATACACCCTAAGAAATTCACTAAATATAGTATAAAATTAATTATTATTGTATATTAACTTGAAATCGTTATAAAAACCTATAAATTTCAAATTTTGTTGTGTGTTTGGCCATGAATGTTAATTTTTTTTAAAAACTTTTTTCAGAGTTGATAAAATTATAATAAAACTTCAAAAAGATCAGAAATTCAACTTTGAAAAATACCAAAAAAATTATTCACACTTTAGATCACTCACAAAAAATTAAAAACACTTTTACTTTTCAAGTATTATTTTTTACTTTAAAACTAAGAAAATTACTTTTTCAAATTTTATAATTTTCATGGCCAAATGGCCTAGAGAGTTTGGAATATTGTGCTACTACTTGATATTGAATGAGTGGTAATAAAATTGGGACAACTCACCATTGTTAATCACAAAAAGGGAGTGTAATTCTAGAACTATGATTTCTTTGGAGGTTTAGCCACAAGTAGAAGATGCCTCGAACTTGACAATGGTATTATTTGTCTTTATATATGTATTATTTTCTTTGTACATTTACTATTTGTCTTTATATATGTATTATTTGTCTTTATATATGTATTATTTTCTTTGTACATTTACTATTTGTTTTTTCGTGTGTGCGCAGACGGCGAGGGGCGGAGACACAGGGGCGATGAAAATTTTAATAGCTCGATTAGTTGATTATTAAATTTTTTATCTTATTGATTAGAATTTATAATTCCGTTCAACTTTTTTTTAACATATATACTGTAGATGTTAAATCTTGGAGAAAATAGTGTCTCGAACACTATGCATTATATCTGATTTTATCAATATCTTTTGTAATTTTTCTTTCCTCTAGATTAAAGGCTTGTTTGGATGGGCTTAAATGGCTTATAAATATAAGTTAAAGAATCCTAACTTGTGACTTATTTTTGTTATTTTATCCAACAACAACAACATACTTACTATAATGAAATTTGAAGAGAAAATAGCGTACGCAGATCTTATCCCTACCTTGTCACGTAGAAAAACTGTTTCCAAAAGACAGTTTTTTATTTTATCTAAACACTACAAAAGTGTTTTAGAACATCTAAAATAAGTCAATCAAAACAAGCTCTTAGTTAAACACAAATTGCTACTCTAGTAAAGTGCTTCTATTGAGTAATTATTTCTCAAAAAAAAATATAAATTTTGAAAGCTTGGTCAAACATGCTCTTATTCATTAGCACCTAATTTATTACAAAAATAAATTCATGATCAAAGTGAGGAAATAACCCTTACATGTACTCTCTTGTAAACATACTACAAGCAGGCACTTGAATAGTGGGAATGTGAACAAATACAATTGAAAGAGGAGCAATGGAAATTGGATCAGAGGGATTCACTCTTATAGGTTCCAAGAGAGGGATTCTTCCAAAATGATCCACATTAAGTTCCTTTCCATTCAAAAGAACTGTTTGGCTATGTAAATCACCATCTTTGGCTGTAAGGTGATATTCTTCCCTCTCAATTCCGTGTCTCGAGTTCTGATCGTTCATGACTTGCAGCAGCATTGGCGACTCGTTTGTGTTAGCAAGTGTGACTGAAAGACTAATATTAACTGTTGTACTACCGTGCATGTTGATCAACATCAGCGCGATTCCTTCCTGCAACATATCAATATGTATTTTGAAATCACAGTCTCTCATGTTCAAAGTTGCACTATTTATACTTACAGAAGATTTTGAACAGTGAGCATATGAGCGTAGTTTTTTCATTCCTTGGTAGCGTGTTGATAGAACATTCCTTCCCATCAAACGGTGCCATAAAAGAGCACTGTATGCATGAAAGAGAATGCAAGTAACGATAAGTACAATGCTAAATGAGTATGTTACATTACGAAGTTATACGTGTTCTACATTAGTTCAGTAGATGATGCAGTTAGTCTTGTTTTCGAGAAAACAACATCGAAGAGCTAGCTGCTAAGGCGTACCCATAATAATCAGGATTTGGATGAAAGTTTGTCGTGTTGAGGAGACCATAGTTACCACCAACCAATGTCTGTCGACAATATGTCTTAGTATCGAACGTGGCTGACATCCCAATCTGATCCAAGTACCTATATATTGCAAGATGCAAAATCACTTCTATGAAATTTTGACAAGAAGGTTATCAGAGGTATAGAGCAGTTAGGTTGAAGTTTTACCAAAAGCTGGACACGAAGCTATTTGAAACATGATTACGACCACTGTTATAAACTCCTCCACTTTCACCAACCCATGCTACAGCTGAAGTTCCAGAATTTCGGAGAACGCCTTGAAGATTTTGTAAGTATTTGGATTCGTCATCCAGATGAGAAGGTTCAAGAATTTTCTGAACTAGGTTGGTGTCATTGCCTAAATATGAGATGATCTGTTATTCCAGTAACAATGGCTGAGCTAGTAGCCTAGGATTAGGGGAAAATTAAAGCTTACAACAACAACATATCCAGTGTAATCCCACAAGTGGAGTCTTGGCACGGTACGCAGACCTTACCCCTACCTTGGGAGGCAAAGAGGTTGTTTACGATAAACCCTCAGCTCAAGGATAAGCATATCGAAAAATAAATAATATAAGTGAAGAAATCATGGCAAAATACTATAGAAAGTATGATGAAGATTCTGAAAAAGGAACAGTAACTACAACACAATATTGCGATAATTGAAGTACAAGAGACAGCAGATAGTAACAGAAATCGAAGGACAAGAAACTATTGAGAGATACTACAACTACAGGGAATACTAAAGCTTCATCACATAAAAATAGCTTAACGTACCTCCACCAACACTGTAAATGTGATGTGTAACTACTTGAAGAGAATTGGATGCTTTATCTATAAATTTCGGAAACCAAACAGCATCAAATATTCCTCCCGGTGCAAGGATTAATGGCACAACATCCTTCCCCTTATATATATCTTGCACTAATTTGTGAAGAGCAATAACATCATAAGCGTACTGATCGGCTGAAATAGCTGGACCTATTCCGTTTCCATTCAATTCATTTCCTGGAAAGAAACTACAAATTTAAATCAAATATAGCAGATAGTAGGCCAAGAGATGAAATATCAGTCAACAGTCTCAGAGTTGGCTTGTGATATTGTGTTCCTATGGAAGGAAGTGATCCATGCGAACCTGTCTTACGGAAGCCCTTTGACATTTATTTTCTTGTTCAAGAGAAGATTATGGATATACTGTCAACTACAATGGAAACGTTCCCTATCACCCTCTATGAAGATCTAATTACTGGAAATGGATTCATATGCTCTTTCATACGATAACCATAATACAAGGATAATTCTCATACTACTTGCTCCTTGCAGTATTGTTAATTCTATTACGTTTATGCTAAATTTGCAAATCAGCATACCCATAAAATAACTGTAGTTAAAGAACGGAGAGAGTTTCATACCAAGCTCCCAGCCGTGGATACTATAACCTCTGCTAACCGTATATCTGATTAAAGACGCTGCATTGCTGGAATCCCAATCTCCCAAAGCAGTGCTTCCATCAGGAACAATTGTCTTTCCATTTAAAGTATTCAACCCAAAAGTTACTTTTGCCCTGCAATGATATACATAATAGCTCTTCACTAACAAGAACTCAGTCCATAACTATCACGTCCCTAGACGATTTTCCTCACTCGAGTTTAAAATGCAGAAAACAGCATGAAGTAAAGTTACCCCGTTTTCTTGAAGAATTCGTTGAGTTCATCCCAACGAGACATAGGCAAGCAACCTTGGGTGAATCTAAACAACTCTGTATCATCACGGAGAAAAGGAGTACATGGTTGTTTATCATGCGTCGTTTGGTATATTAGTTTATCTTGCAATGTGCCTCCAAGTCTAATTATTAATGGAGAAAACGCTGCAACATGCCGGAGGAAACTTCAATAGTTACTCATTAATCAGAACACTACTGAAAATTTTTTGAATGTATCATAGATAGGTGTTTCTCCAAAAATTTATACCTCTGATTGCATTCAAAAATACCTTGTTGCTTAGATCCTGCAATAAAGAACACTCCCGATCAGTGCAATGAGATGTTCAGTGAAGTGGATTGAGAACTATGAGGTCTCAGATTCAAATCTCAACGGACATAAAACCACTAGGTGGTTTCTTTCCAACTGTCCAAGTTTTGATGGATAGAGTTACCCGATACTTGTGTTGGTAGGTGGTAACATGTACCCATGAAATTAGACTTCCGTAATGAAAATACGAAAACAAGTTTCATTAATGACATTCTGATTTCATTGTCTCCTCCCAACCCACACACCTAATGCTCCCACTCCCACCCCCACCCCTTGACCATCCCAACACCCAAACCACCTCCCCCACCCATAGTGTTTTACTATGTAACATATAAATGTTTTTGAGATAATAAATTTTTTGCTTACCTACCAAACACCAGAAAATAAGTTTAAAAAAAAGAACTCACTTGTTTTCCAGGAAAACATTTTCCTGCCTAAAATTATCAAAATTCAAAATATGAAGAATATATAGTGGGTATAGTAGTTTACACTACAAAATTTATATGAAATCAACTCTTAAATTAACACATCCATTCATCAAATAGATTATACAACAAGTAAGGAGAGAATTTATTTTTTAGGCCACTTAACAAATTTTTTTAGTCTATGTCCTTTTTTTTATAAAATATCTTTCATTTTTAAGTATAAGAGATCTGAAAAGGTTCATTTTCTTTTCTTCCTTTAGTGTCAAAGAAATTACAAAGAAGGGGACTTACAAGATTAAGAAGAGAAGCATTTCCCCAGCTACAAGTTCCATAGTCACATTTACTAGGAGGCCACCAATCTAAAGTTGCACAAATGAACTCTTTATCAATTTTTGCAATTGAAGAAAACCCATCAATGTAAAGAATCCCATCTTCAACAATATCTGCACTTGAAATTTGGGTGAAGTACAAGGACAATAGCAAGAAGTACAACCCCAAGAAGCACCTGAAGAAAGAAGCCATTTGCAGAGAGTAATAGTAAGTAAATTCTACACTAAACTAAAGTTTGGTCTCACATAAGTTATATTTTCTTCTTTTCTTTTGAAATTTTGTAATGAAAGTAGTATTAACTGTCCACATGTATACTTATCATACATGTGGGAATCGTGTGCGCCATCCACCATTTTTTTATCTCTCGTTCCATGCACTTTTACTCGTTACCATTTGATATCCTTGTTAAGAAAATAATGATTAATATAATTATTTTATTATATTATTTAAAAAATAATTTGAGAATAAATAATTAATATTAAGAATAAAACATGAAGAAAAATAATCATTTTTCTTGATATAATAAAAATGACAAGTACAAATAAAAATCTGAACAAGTAAAAATTAACCGAGGGAGTAATTTGACATACTTTTTGAGGAATAATAAATAAAATAGAAATTTTACTATATCACTATTTAAATATACTTTTCTATTTTAAAATAAGTTGATTTTTTTAGATTAGATATACATTTTAAGAAAACTGTTCATTTCTAGAAAGTAAGATATCTTTTTATGAACTAAATTTTGATAAAATCCTTTATTATGTGAAAATCACTTAAATAAAGATAAACTGAAAGCACATTATCAATGTCTTCTTTATCACGTTAAACACCATTTATTTTGAATTGTTGAGATTAACAAATTTAATATTTTCTTTGTTTATTTTTACTTGTTATATTTGAATTTGAAACACTCATTAAGAAAATAATAATTGACATGACTATTTTATCACACTATTTTTGTTAATTGATGTTTATTATTAATCCTGAAAATAATTTTAAAAATAATTAATGCTAAGAATAAATTATGAAAAAAATAATTATCCTTTTTGATATGTTAAAACAAAAAAAATATTTTTTAAAATAATTATAAAAAAATAAACAAAGACTATTTTGGAAATTACTATATAAGTAGATATAGCGATGGATTTGGCCTTTGCGTATCGATGGGATCAACTTTAAAATTAGGAAAGGCAATTGAGTTGTGATCTCCATGAATATTTAATTTACTCTCGAGATGGGAAAACGAAATAATTAATTAAGATGTCAATTAATGTAAGAATTCTGGAGAACTTCATGTATTGAGGAAAAAAAAATTAATATGTTAAGAAAAATAATTATTTTTTTCTGTTTTCCTTTTAAAATTAATTATTTATTTCTCAAGACTAAAGTAAAGACTATACATTGATTAATATGAATATTATGACAACATATTCATATAAATCATTATTTCTTAAATGGCGTGTAAAGTTCAAAAAGGACAAGTAAAAGTGAACAAAGGAAATAGTTAATGAAGACTGTTACATACTCCCTCCGAAGTCTAGACCAATTTACTTGTATATTTTTTATTTACATGTCCCTTAAAAATTACTCCCTTAGTCCCATATTACTTCTCCATATTAAAAATATATTTTCCAAATTACTTATCAATATACAAAATCAAGGTAGAATTACTTTTTTTTTTTCTCATTTTCCCCTTAAATTAATTCCTTTTCTAAAATATAAAATACTATTTTATTTATTACTTCTTAAATAATATGTCAAATCAAACATGACAAATAAATATGGACGGACAGAGTATAAACAGAAGGTGCAATGAGATTTTACTAAACGTGTGTTTGGCTAAATTTAACAAGGATAAAATTGATATAATATCATAAATTATCTCTTAATTTTTTCCAAATTAGACAAGTAAAACTAAATATTTTTCAAATATAGACATCGGATAATTAGAGTGGGGGATGGGGGAGTGCATGGGCGTGGGTGATTACTAGGGTGAGAATGAGACGATACTAACTTTTTTTCTATTTTCATTATGAAAATCATTTTTTTCTCATTTTTTTTCAAAGAGTTTATTTTCCTAAAATGGATATATTTTTTGACAAACCGAGAAAATAGAAAATGTCTTCTTTATTTTCTCCCCTTTTGGCAAGGGTAAAAAATCAACAATGTTCTCAAGCACTTCAATCACACCAGTTAGGATTTCCATCCTCAGTACATATCAAACTGAGACTTCAAAGATTTCAATTTTACTGCAAAACTCAGTTCCCCAGCCTGTAAAGATGGAGGTAATCTAGACAACATTGTTATGGTTGCGGAATCTCAGTGAAAATATGGATAAGGCGTAGTGCCATCTTCTTTTCGCCTTCAATCAATAGCTAAAGAAACTATAACGGACAAAACTTGCCGAGCTTCTGCCAGAAAAATGAACTAAGAAAGGTGATGATAAAACAGCAGTAGTACCTATAAAGGTGCATTTGTCAAGTATGTCCTCTCGTAAAAGCCAGTTATTTGGTCAGCCACAGCCCACATAATCGCCTGTCCAGGTGGGATCCTCATGAGCCGGGGAATTAGTCCCTTCCATAAGGCACGTAATCCTTCTTCTGCATGTATTGTTGCGATGGCATGAAACATTCCTCTGTACTTCAACTCGCCCCCTGATTTACTCTGAGCCATAAGCCTTGTTTTCACAACATCAAATGGACCGGTGCATATAGGACCAGCTGTCCCTGCCAGGAATCCTGATATCATAGACTGCCATGGATGAAGAACTTTCCCATCACCTTCATGTTTCTTCCACAATATAGTGTCAAATGCATTCTTGGCGGTAAACATGGCGGCCTGATTCGTACCATTACGCATAACAGTTGGCGACGCACCTGCCCAGAGACCGAGAATGCCTTCTTCACGAACAATCATACGAGCACAATGTATAGGTCCCTTGTATCGCAGAAGCTCAGGACTTAATCCTCTCTGCTGCTGTAGTCTAATCTTCACCACCTGCATTTATCAAAGTTTCAAAGTCATTTAGTGATTTATGCTGAATATCCTTTCAAAAATCTATCTCTTCTGATATTGTGCCATTATAGAGATGCTAGTATGCCAAATATTATGTAAAGTCATGCAAAAAAACAGAAATTCGTATCCTGTAGACACAATTCTTGACAAGTGATACAGGACAACATTCAATTGGAACAGCAGATAGGTATTACACTTCAAGCCTAGCGTCAACCGGCAAATGAAAGTAAAAACATCTCAACAAGCGACCATATACAAAGAAGCAGAGTGTAATTATTTTTCAGATGCTTTCATTACCTTCTAAAAACTTTGTATTAAAAAATGCGAAACACATAAACAGTGCAGAATGCAAGCATTTTGTAAGTGCCCCTGGAAGGTTAAAGCATCCCAGCTAAGATAGGAGATAAGTATTCCATACAAACATTTCCACACCATCCTTTTAAAACCTCTACATACTCGACAAAGCACTAGGTATCCATCACCATCAACTCGCCTATCTTTTCCACTGCAAAGATAATATCAAATTTGTAGTGCAATATGAGCTGCTTGTCCATGGTAAACTTAGTCCATTTATCAGGAATCATATCTACTTTAAGAATAAAATCAACAACCTTTTGAACATTAATTTCTTTTAACTGTATGGTTATCAATATAAATTAATAAAAAACCCAAGGAAGCCTGGTCAACTTGGATGTATCTCAGTGAAGCAAATTTCTTGTCATCTGCTTTTAGAAAATCTATTTAACAAAACATTGGCAGGACATTTTACAGAACTTTCAAGTGCATGGTCAACAAACCAAATTTCTCCATTGTTAGAACTGCATTCATCCTCAAAATTCAAAAAAGAGCCACTATGTAACTTAAATGGAAGAGAAGGGAATTACCAGTTGATCAAAGTTCCACTACTTTCTTTTTGAATTTGAAAGAATTGGCTAACATAACTTTGTACAATAAATAGCATTGGCCCTCTCCGCTCACTTTATTGCTTCTCATATCATATTCTTTTTCACATAAAAGATCACCGGATGTCACAAATCCACGCTATTTATAGGAGTCTTCACCGACTAACAATTAAATGATTGGTACTTTTCGCCACCTAAAAGGAACATTATGTGGAAAATCCACAAATTAGTCCTGTGTTGCACTCCCTAATTTGTCTCCATCTAGCACTATCTTGAATTGCTTAACATTTTTGAGATAGCATTTAATTTCCACTGTATTCTGCAGCACTTAATTTTCTTGTGCTCTTTGTTGTGTTGTAAGTTGTAATCATGGCATAACCTTTCAGCTCAACAATGTTACTCTATCTCCTCCTCTAACTTATTTCTAATCCAACCTAGTATTCTTACTCCAACATCCTTCTCTAGAGCTGCACCAATATTTTTTCTAGATAAAGCACTACAGGTGCATAACCATATCTCAACTTTGGTTTCTCACTCTAGTAACTAGTGAAGCGATACTCCAGACCGCTTTTTCCTGGTCTCATTTTACTAGTCAAACCTATCTTATCCAACGAGAAGACAAAGTATGGTATACACCCACTCTCCCCTTAACCCTGCGCTAGCCAGGGAGCACTTCGTACGCGAGGTAAGCTCCTAAGACCTTTATCATATTGTAAACTCCACTAGCTAAGGACCGCCTTCAATTCAACGGACAGTTGATGATCAACACTAATCAGAAACAGTAAAAGTAGAACTGCTAATAATTCTGTGCATCAAAGTTACCTATTTCAACAAACAAACAAAAAAAATCTGTGCATATCCATTAATTTGAATGAACTACAAAATTCCTAGTACATATATTAATATTACAATTGCTAAGTCCACAGTAGAACTACGAAATCCCTGTATTTGAATAAGAATGATCAAGCTAACAGAACCTTACTATCATCATCTTCTTTTTTTATAACTGAGATAACCCCAATGGACCAGGCGCATGGTTAGAAATTCGACAGATAATAGGTCCACCGCTCTACCCTAATACCAAATTTTTTTGTCTACGGTAAGGTATGAAACCATGGCGTACACCTTACTCACACATCACTTGTTGCACTCTTACCACTAGACCAAAGCCTTGGAGAAATCATCTATCCTAATATACATTTTTTTTCTCCTTCTTTGAAGCAAGCCACTTCCCTTAGAAAATTGTTCCAATAACCTAACTAAGAAAAATTGGCCATCTTTTGGCAAAGCATGCTTGATCAACTGTAAAACCACACAAAGCCAGCTAAGGTCACAACTTATAGTGTCCACAGAACCTGTAAATGTGTAACCACATCAGATCTACCACTCATCTACGTCAAATTATTCATGGCTTTGTTTGAAACGGAAATCATGGATAATTGGAATGCTCTTCCACTATGTGGATAAACTATTCAAGTATATCATTCAATTAATTGACCTAATTTCTGTATTGAGGTCAGAGTTAAAAGTTTTATGTAAACAAAAGTGGGGTCTAAATTGGAGATGAAGTCAATAGTTTGATAATGAATGATAATCAAGAGAACTTAAGTCATCCTTAGCGCGGTCATTGTTGATTGTACATGAGAAAGAGACAACCTCAGCTCTTGGAGAAGGCAGGACAAAGACCCCTTATCCATTCTTAAGGTGCAAATGTATTTGGGTTTTTCAAAGGGATATTTTGGCCCTACATTTATTTTTTCCTTGTTGGAAGAAACAAAAATAAAAATATGAATTTAGTAAAAATGGACGCACAAAACCTAATAATGTAGAGTATACTATGAAGACACATGTTCAACTTCAACTTAGTAAAATGGCTCCGTAGGTTCATATTTTAGAGGAATTCATCTTAGTATGGAGGAGAACTTTATTTCCAAAGACTTAGACGCACTATTTAGCAGCATAGTCAAAGGACAGATAAACACCCTATAAACATTTGGTGTACCAAGTTGATTAGCTTCTAATTACCATTTGCAATTATGAAAACAAGAGCAGCATTTAATCCAAAACAAATGTTAGTTTTTTACCCTAAGCTCTAGTCAAATCACTCTGTTTCAGAAAATGCAGAATGCATACAACACCCGTTATCACTCCAACAACAATCATTTCTGCACGTAAAGCGTGTTTACTAGTATTGACACGATAATTAGACCCGACAATCCAAGGAATAAATGCTTTATTCTCTCCACATACACAGTAATCATTTCTTATCTTTTTTAGTATTAAATAAAGACACAACTAGTTTCCTTTTTGGCTATGTTGTTTATATTGCTTTAGTTTACTTATATCTTTGTCCTTAATCATCTCCTTGTTATCGCCATACTTCAAGCTGATAGTTTTAGTTTTACTTATCTCTTTGCCCTAAATCATCTCCTCATTATTGTCAGAACTTCAAACAGCAATCTCACCCAAGGAGAAAAGCTAACTCACCAAGCCTCATGTGATTGAATAGTCTCAACTGACCTATTAATTGGACAAAAACACTAGGTTGATTTCTTTCAATCTATTCTAGCCTTGATGGACATAGTTATCTGGTACCTGTTGCTGGTGGCACTGTAGACAAGCTGGCCTGGACACCACGGTTATCAAAAAAGAAAAGTATCTAACAGTTTCAAAAGGATTTGTTTGTGTTCCACAGTTACACTAATTTACTGGATCAGAAATTAAGACAAACATGTTATGAGCATATATAGCCGATTCAACTAGTTTCCAATCAATCACAAGAAATTGTGGAAATTAACAGACCTCAAAGGGCGTGACAATAACAAGAGCTTCAAGTACACCAGCACCAAAACCAGCCATCAACCGACCCTGCGGACTAAGCTTACCCGTTTCCGAGTCCTTAAAAGCTGTCTGAAAAACCGCATTGGAACCCATACGCAACGCATACTTGAGAGTCAAATGAGTAGCGAATGGCGTCAACCCTTTCCACAAAGCCCTTACACCTTCGTTATTAACAATCGTCGAACCGCAGTGGGCAATCCCTTTGTAAGCACCGGTCCGGTCCAGTTGAAGCCGGGTTTTGATAACGTCAATGGGTTGCAAACAACTAGCTTCAACGATTCCACCTAATGAACCGGAAATGGCCTTCATATACGGTGGAATCGTTTTCTTGCTCCTTGAATTTTCTTCCGCCATTGAAGTTGATGAAGCAGAAGGAGAACGTAAAACGGCGCCGTTATCGAGGTTTATTGGACCTTCTCCTCTGCTTCAATGGAGAAAAAGAAAAACGTGATGGACATTGCATAAATTTATTCTTTCTTTTTAATTTTCTTTAGATCTTGATATGAAACTCACTAAATACTCGCTCCATTTATTTTTATTTGTCGCTGTTTGACTTGGCACAATTATTAGATATTTTATCAAATTATCTCTATTAAATGTGTTCAGATCTTGAAAAATGATTTGAAAAATATATATTTAATGCTGAGTGTAAAACATGAAAAAAATAATTGTCTTTTCTTAATATGTCAAATAATAAATAAAAATGAAAATCTATTTTAGAAATAAGTGACAATTAAAAGTGAACCGCCTATTAATTTTATTTTTTTAGACTTTTATCCGATGTCTAATACCCACATTAAAATTTAATTATTTCGAATTTGCATCACATAGGATCCATTTAAGAAAAAAAGACTCTTGGCAAAGATTTTTTATACATAAACTCAAATACAAAATTTTTTATTAAGAAAAGAAAACCTTGTTGCACCATATTCAATGACGGTTAGTACTGTATTAATTTATTGTACAAAAAAAAATTTTAAGAAAAGAAAACCTTCATTATTTTTTTAATTGATTTGTAATTTAAGGAAATCGATTCACTACTTTTTGACGTAGTGGAGCTTGTTGATTTTGGGTTGGTTCTAGGCAAAAATTAAGGTTATTCATCGATTTTGTCCATTGATTTTTAATCTCTTTTGTAGTAATAAAAATGAAGAAAAATAATTAAATATTCTTCAGATTGAGACATGAATATCTCAAACTTTTAAGAAAACTCAAGCTCATTGCAAAACTTTTAAGAAAACTCAAGCTCATTGCAATATAATTTCACCGATCCAGTAATATCACTCTTTGTCCCAATTCAAAAAAACAACATGAGTTCTTTGCCATGTACTTTGCTTCGCTTTATTTTTCAAACACAACACTGTGGGGAACTCAAATAATTCCGAATTAATTGAAGCATCCAAAAGTACACCAAGACTAACATCCTCCTTCAATATAAAATTAATCTTTTTTATAATGAATAAGAAAACTTAGAATATCTTAATTTCACTCATCTCTCTTTCGCTATTTCAACCTCACTTTTCTCATACACACTATGTATTTAACCGCGCTCCACGGAGTCATAAAAATAACCCTCTTACAAAATAAAGATCATAGATTTAATAGACATTCTACATCATTTGAATTTTGAAGAATTGATGAGAAGTTCAGAACTCCCAAAGCAACATAAGCAAATAATGACAAAACTAAGATGTATAGGCAAGAAAATGACTTGCCGTGGTATGCAAAGAGATCACCTTTTAAATCTTCTTAATTACAAAAATTAGGACATTTATATTGTTAGCATAATCAGGAAATTCATTCTAATTATAACAAAAATAGGAAATAGGAAGAATGTAAAATTACATAAGATATTATGTTGTTATTATTGCTGTTATTGAGTTAATGAATTTGATCTTCAATTTAGGCTAGCACCATCACCAGAACTGGCTACTTCCTACAATCACCTATTTCGAAATTTTTGTAACCAAACTTATTTTCAAAATTTGTTGTGCAAACTAGGGCATCTTTACAAGAGATTCAGCACAGAAATCACAAAGGGAAAAAGAAAAAGGATAAAGCATTGATAATCATCAACAATGCAACACAATTGAGTCATAT
This sequence comes from Solanum appendiculatum, assembly GCA_018342035.1. Classification (NCBI taxonomy): domain Eukaryota; kingdom Viridiplantae; phylum Streptophyta; class Magnoliopsida; order Solanales; family Solanaceae; genus Solanum; species Solanum appendiculatum. Next base: position 66,574 of record JAGDQO010000286.1, on the reverse strand, counting down.
AGGTACCAAATCCTCAAAAGATAGTGTAACTTTAAGCATTTATACTCAAACTACTTTACAAACTAAGCTAACATGTTTACTACATTCATTCCATTAGTTGTGGAGAAAGGAATAACATGTACACCAAGTTTCCAAATCACCGGTCCTTGAAAGACTGCAGAGCATAAATCGGAAATAAGTTAGTCACTAGTAGTTCAATGTTATTTATACTTGATTGAGAAAGATTTAGCATTGTTACCTCAAAATTTTTAGACACATCCTTCACCTGATCAGCAATTTCTTGCCTCTTTTGCTGAGCTGCAAGTACCAAAACAAATGGTCACAACAGCCAGAAAGATTCACGAGGACAAGGGAAAAGATGGAAATAATAGTTACCCATTTTAGATAGATCCTCCATTCTCTTTGATGTCCTCACTGCAAATCTTTGAAAACTAGGACTGAGATGAAGAGAAAGAGGCCTTTTAGTGGGTATATTCAGAAGATAACATCTCAAGCACTATCAAAAAAGTATATACAGTAAATTGAAGATGTTAGATATAACACATTTATAAAATAAATTTTGATAAAAGAGATTTCAGACATATAGTTCTCCATTTGACCCCCAACCCAGTCACATGGACATGAAATTCCTTAATACCCTATACAAGACTAGCCTTTACAACATATTACTGACATTTAAACTGTAACGTTACCGAAACCACTAGGATGACTACAAGTTTGTATACCTTAAGTATATATTGATTCCTAGGCACCCTAAACTACAAATTTGGGGCACTGTCTAGGCGCATTTCCATGTGCTTTCTTAGCTGGGTACGAATCCTCGCGCCTACAATGAGGCAGCTTATATTTTTAAGTTTTGAGGTTGAAAATGTCCTAAACAAACAGAAAAGATTCAAAAATTGTGGCAAGCAGGATTTGAACTCAGAACCTTGTTGGGATAAGTATAGCCCTTCGCCAGTGGCACCTAAGGTGCTTTTATTAATTTCAGTAGTAATTTTTATTTTCAGACCCTACTTTGTGGGATTATATTGGGTATGTTGTTGTTATATATTTTAATTTGTATATAAACATACAAATAGGCTTTTGACCTTGGTGTGCAAGCCTCATTGCACCTTCTCCCACCATTTTTCATAGCTATTAATAATAGGCATTGTTGTGTTAAAGGGAGTTCCCCTCCCTACCCACCTTGAAATCTTGGGTCCGCCTCTGTCGTCGTATTAGTTGCATATTACCTCATTTAAATAAAACATGATTGACTCCAAGAGAAATTCAAACTTGGAGCATAACAAGATATGAGCATGAATCAATCAAAAATTGTGGTGCAACAAAACGGTCTATACAGTTCTTTTACAGGAGAATATATGCGCGAAATTGATCACACGCAGTCATATGAACTCTCAAAATCATCACCCCTTCCCCAACCCAAAAGAAAATATCACAGACAAGGAAACATTAACCAAAATAGAATTAATTACCTGTTGGAGAGACCGTTGACGATCAATTCATTGGCAACATAAGAAATAACCCTATGAATGAAATTTCCTCCACCAGCCATGGCTGAGATTGCACAACTATAAACAAATAAGAAAACAAATCAATACACAAATATGAAACTCATACGTTTTTCGCTATAATTGAAAAATCTCCGAAGTAAGAAAATCGAAAAGATCGAAGAAACCCTAACCTGGAAACGAGATATTGCCAAATGGGAAGAACTTAACAGGGGAAAATTTCCAGGGGGAAATTGTATTTATAACGTAACTGGACAAGTGGGCTTTGTGGCCCAACTAATGATGGGCTTATAGGAATGTGCCAGCGGCCCAGAAGAACGTCCTTCAACAAAAAAAAGTAGTTGAAAATATCTCTACATAAAAATTTTAAAAAGGCAAAAATTTATATTTTCGTAACATAATACATAACATGAGTCATTTACGAGACATACAAGTTATGTCGCTTAATTTCTATAAAAACTATGTCATCCTGCTAAGTTTGTATAGAACTTATGTCGATAGAGGCATAAGTTCAGTTTCAGAACTCATAAAGTTATGACTATATGATAACTTATTGCTACATTAGTTTTGTCAGACAAGGCCAAAGTTTTCTAAACTTATGCCTTGGGAATTAGATACTACACTAAGTCACTAACATAACTTATTTCAAACAAGCCAAAAATTCTCTAAACTTATACTTGTGAATAATTCGCCTTCCATATTTGATGAGGTGGAGAATTCAAACTCATCAGAAATAGGGTAACATCCACTTTTTCACTCCCTTTCACTAATGTAATATAATAATAATAATTAATACAAAAAAGTCTTATTACAATTCAATCCTCATCAATAAAATCAATCATATAATGTGGTAATTTAGTGCAAAGGATCATTTTTTGGCTCATTTCCCTATAATTCACCATAAATTGATGAATGTGCATCAATTATGTACTCAGATGATTGTGCAATGTTAAGGACACTTTCATCCTCTTGATCACACTGGTTAGTGTGGTCATTCTATATATTGGAATTGAAATAATAAGTCGTTATGCGAAAGCTAACAAAATAATTTTTTTATGATAATAAATCAGACGACAACAATACTACCTTCATCATATCTTTGTTTGAATCAAATCCCCAATGACCTCTTGATTACCATTCTTTTTTTGCAATGAATTGAAACTTCTAAAGAAATATCTATATATTTTTTGCACCGATTTGTTTGTTGTATGAGAGATACTTTCATATAATTTGACTAATTTTTTCACGTATAGTGAACTTCATCGATGATAATAATTTAGTGAGAGAATACATTTTATCATATTAAAGAAAAATTATAAAATTACTTTTTATACATTAAAACAATTATAAACTTAAATCATTATAACGATAATAATCTCAAAACTACCATTATAGAACTATATATCATTATATAAAAGTTAAATATTGATAACTATAAAATATCTTTATAATTATAACTATGCATTAACTTAAATTTTTCTTTGCTATTTAAAAGATTCTTAGATTCTTAGATTGATTTGTGAGGGTGTTCAAATGATCAGATGGAACAAATTCATGGGGTACGTTAGCCCTTTCCACGGCTCTGCTGGACTAATTGCTTCACTGCTTTTTATCCTCCATCCCATCTTTCAATTCAATACTCGAACAATATGTTGTACAATCTTGTGGGTTCAGATATCATGGTGCTCATATCACCATAATTATTAGAAACTTGCTTTCCTAATTTGTCCACTCTCAAGCATTCCAAGATTCTCGATGTCCGCTTCTGAGCCAATGTGCTGCCTAGAAGGCTCCAGCCACCATCAAAATATAGGATGCTTTCTCTTGGCAATCTGGTGGTTGAGACCATGTGTTTGACCTGAAGAAGCACAATTGTCTGTTTCTATTGTAAACGCAGAATCATAAATGATCAATATGGGTTAACAGGCGCTTACATTTTTTAAAAAAGTTATATTTCCTCTTAAAACTTTCCTCATCTTGGCTGTGGATAGGGTTTTGCCAGTGGGTTATCACAGTGATAACAAAGAAGTTTGTTAAACCTATATGTCAAGACAAACATTAAGGGGATGCTAGCTTTCTGAAGACAAGACAAAATCAAAAGTTCTGTCACAATGCATTTTACCAAAAATTTATATATATTTAGACAAAGAAGTAGCGTGAAGTCATGAACTGGGCAGAAAATTCCAGCATTCAAGGAGCTCCTTTAGTGAATAGTGGTAACAAAATCCTATTACTAATAGCTGATTCATTTCCATTGTTCTAGCATAGTTACTTTCTCACAGATAACCGTAGTATAACAAATTAAGATTGACAGAATTTTGTGCAGGAAAATTAAATGTATACTCACTGCTTGTCTCACAGTTCTAGGGAACTCGTCAGGTATGAATCGAGTTTCTGAAACCAATTTTTCTTGGTTGACAATTTCTGCAAGCTGATAGAGAATGAAGCCGATTAGGAGATGAACAAATTTCATTAGGTAACACCATAAAGCTCAAAATGCATATAATAAGAACAACTATGTTTTAATTCCAAACTCAAGATGGGATCGGTCATATGAATCCTGACTTAGCATACAGCTCCATTTTAGATTATCTCAGGTTAATATTATACAAAAATTAGAACATAAATAAAAACTTCAAGAATATGTCTATATTTTGTACTGGTATATAAATCTCAATCATGACTAAAAGACTTCCCAAAAGTAAAAGAATAGTCTCGACTTCTGAGAACACTATAGCATACAAGATATATATGCTATACATATCAACTCTCTTTATAAGGAAAAATTTGAAGCATAGTTGATCTTAACAGACAATTTAGCAATGTGCATAGCTAGTCCTGCCATAAACAAATCTTAGAAGTCATGCAAGCATACTGGTAAAAATAATTCACTATCTCGACTGATCATATTTAAGTGTTGAGAGTGTGCTTTGTGTACAAAATTTGATGCTTGTATTTTTTAGAATCCTTCCTTAACAATACATCTCTTTCTCACAAAAGATATATAAGTAAAATTATCAATTTAACATTATCAATGTATATATAAGTAAAATGATAAATAACATTCATTCGAAGTAGTTTTTCAGCCTACTGATTCAACATTTTTCACTCGTCGCCGTGATAAAAACATCTCCTTTTTCTCAAGTGACAATTGAGTATGCAGATCATGTCTCCTAAGCTTGATTTTAGCAGCTCTTTCTATTGAATAATGGCGCTTCCTTTATTGCGAGGAGCAAGTTGGTAGCATCATTTTTTTAATCAGTTGACATCTGTTGTTGTGCACGGAATTTGTAACAACGACGTAAAGATACACAATATGTTATCCTAAACTTGTGTTAATATACAATTATTGCACAACTCAGCAAATATATGTGTGAACTTCTGTATTTGTTATGTCTACTTGTTATCAAACATGTTACGCTCTCAATGAAATCTACAACAACTACACTTTGATGCGTATTTAGGATTTATCTTGAAAAAATCTTAGGAGAAGAACAACCTGGTGATTCCTTCATTCCCAACTCTTGTTGGGAAGATGGTATTTAGGGTGGTGTGTTCTAATCATCTGCCAAGCAGAATTGTTAGAATAGTTACCTTCTTTTGCATAATTTCAAATGGGATTATCTTGTTGATCCATTCTTCCTTTTTTAACAGTTATCTATGGAGCAAAGTAAAAGATCACTCTCAGTTAGTGATCTAAATTCACTGACTCACACATAAAATAGACCATTTAATGCTAAAAAAAATATAGAAGCTTTGCTTAACAAAGAAATGGGGCTTTTGTAAAATTCAACGAATAACATAAGTAGAAGGATTTATGAATGTATATTTGATTTTGTGCACTTTTAATAATTACATATCTTTCATTAAATTTTTATCTCCATCACTACATGAATAATAATCGTAAAAACTCAAGTAAAAAGTATTAGGTTTATGACCAAATTCGTACTGAGTCAAACAAATTTTGAACGTATGTTTATAATTTTCATTTATCAAAAAATCAACATATTTATTTGTTTCTCTTCATATATGTGAATGCATGACCAGAGTCATCATAGACGAAAAATGATTCAGTATACATTCTTCGCAGAAAAATTACATAAGTTATTAGAAATCAAATATTATATATTTAATTTTGTGTATTCTTTAATATCTACATATTTTTCGTTAAATTTCTTGACTTTATCGTTACGCGAATAATAATAGTAAGAACTCAAAAGACAAGTGTAGATGAGATTTTAGGAGGTGAGTATTAATCCACGTCGCCGTGACAAGCTCTTTACTATACGACAAAACCCACCGATTTTACCCCAACCCCCCCACATGTAGACTAATTTATGACGTGTCAACATATCATTGGCTATTTCTTTCCTCACCTTTCTAATTATGATCTTCACTTTTATTAAGCCAAGTAGGATTGCCATTTGGCTTAACATATATAACAAAAATAAAGAACCCCATAAATTTTTTCTTCAAAAAAATTCATTTCGATTCTTTTAATAAATAGTTTGTCTGGTCAAATTTCTTTAATCAACTTATTTTTAAAAAAAAAATCAAAAATATACTTTTGGTGAAAAATAATTTATACATAAATTTAAAAAGAAATGATTAGTCAGGTGGTGATTTTTACAAAAATACTTTTTTTAGAGAAATATTATTTTTTTAATTTCTGAAAAATAATTTTGTTACTTTCTAGATTTTCTTTTAAAAATTTGATTGAAGCCCTCCCCTTTTAAAATAAGCGTTTTTTAACCTTTCAAATTCTTAACCAAACAGGCTATAAATTGAGCTGCAAGTTAAAAAAAAATTAGTAACTCAGTTAGTTAGCTATAGAATGTTCTTAAAAGTTCGATTTCAAACGTCGGTGTCATTACCTCTAAACAAAAAAAAAAAATTAGTTGAAAGTTCACAAACACCACTTTTCTTTTTTCTTCTTATAAATAGAAACATAACCCCTTTCTACCTCCCTCTCTAAACTTCTATTTTCTTCTATGAAAAGAAGATTAACCAAACTATGCCAGGAGGATCATATAGAAATAGTAGCTATGATGATAATTCCTTTGAGGTGTTTCTAGAAGGTTGGTTAATTGGACAAGAACAATTTCTAAATGAACTTGTTGTAGCACAAGATACTTTTGATGAAGAATCACAACAAAGTGATATGAGAGACCTTATTTCTAGAGTTTTAGCTCATTATCAAGAATATTATGAAGAAAAATCAAGAATGACTCATAGAAATGTTTTCAGAGTCTTTTCACCTACTTGGTTCTCTCCACTTGAAAGAAGCTTTTTATGGATTACCGGGTTCAATCCTGGCTTGGTTTTCAATCTGGTAATGATCGAACTGTGTTATCATCTCATCTCATATAAATATTTGACTCATTATATGCGTTTATGTATCATTCACAAATGTTTTTAAAAAAAATATATCAATTGAATTATGTGATCATCCTATTTAAATATTTGACTCATTATACATGTTTATATGTCATTTACAAAGGATATCCTTTTTTAGAAATAATCACTTTTTATACATCAAATCGAATTGTGTGATCATCCTAAGTATTTGACTTATTATACATGCTTATGTGACATTTACAAAGGATTTAAAAAAAAAAAAACATCACTCTTTTATATATCAGATTAAATTGAGTGATTATTCTATCTAAATATTTGACTCATTATACATGCTTATATGTCATTTACAAATGATTTATATATATATATATGTGTGTGTGTGTGTGTGAGAGAGATCAAATTATGTGATCATCCTATTTAACTCATTATACATGCTTATGTATCATTTACAAATAATTTTTAAAAAAAATAAAAAGCAGTCTTTATATTTTGTCATTGTTAATGTGTCTCATCACTAACTTTTTTATGTCATCGGACTAATTAACATAAAAGTGATACAGTGAAAGCACACTTCTTACGTGTGATTTAATTCTTTTTCATGAGTCAAGCCTATTTATCTAATTAATAGGGGGATAGAATTTAAAGGGCGGGTCAAAAGGGTCATACGTTGCAAGCAAATCCTTTTATCATACCTCTGACGGTCTACTGATACTTTCATGAGCCAAATATTTAATAATGTTATCAATATATTTTATGTTGTGTCTCATTTATTTGATAAAAATTTTACGATAATGTTCTTTTTTTAAGAATAGTTTTTAAAATTTTCATATTTTTTAAATTTTATATTCATTTAAACTATATGAGAAATTTTATATCCGCTTAAATTATCTCACATAGATTGAAAAGAGGGACTATAAATTTTTTATAAGCAGGGATGATACTTAACCCAGGATTTTTATATGTTTTGATATCTTAGATGCATGGCATTTGAATAAGCTTATAAGATGTTTATATTGTTTTACAATATTTTTTTTGGTTATATAGGTATTTGGTAAATTTAAAATGCTTATAATTAATTTTTAATTTATAAACACTAAGCACTTTTAATTTGATCAAAATATTTACTTCTCTATTTCCATAATCCTTCATTCATTCTTTTCTATAGAATCTTTCAAGTCGTTGTAAATTGAATATTCGTCAACTTATGATTTCTTAGCTTATAAATAATTTTTAATTTCTTATTTAATTTTTAAAATACACTTTCCAAACAAAATTTTAACTTCTTCTCCCTTGAATATCCGTTAAAAAAAATATTTTCAAATTAATAATTTTTTGGTAAAGAAGTTAAAGAATATTTTAGTCATTCTGCTAAAAAAAAAAAAAAAGAAGAAGAAGCTTATCATCACTTTTTATCAAATACATCACTGATTTATTATTAGTTTCAACATTTTTATTTAAACACTCAAATATGTAATTATTTGTTTATAAAATTAAATTTTACCACTTATACTACTTATTAACACATAGTAATATTTATGAGCTAATTCAAACGAGCTTTAATAAGCAGTGTGATATTTAAAAACTTTAAGCTATATGATTCAGTTACATATTTATTTAATTAATTATATTTTCAACAGGTAACTGATTCCGTTAACGATTTGAGTGAACATCAAATCCAAAGGCTCAACTGGCTGAGACAAGAGACAAAGGCTCAAGAAAGGTCCTTAACAGAAGAGCTAGCACAAATCCAAGAGAGCGCGGCCTCACCACCATTGGCGGATCAAGCACGTCTAGTAGGAATGCAACTTATATACACTGACAATATAAACGTGGAGATTGAAGAGGTGGATGGAAACATAGAACAATTAAAGACCGCTCTTGAGAATGTGGTGATGGATGCTGATAGGTTAAGGACAAGAACAGCTGAAAGAGTTGTGCGATTGCTTAATCCTTTGCAAAGTTTGAAGTTTTTGAGTGCTGTAGATCAGCTTCAATTGAGGGTAAGGATGATGGGAATGCAAAGAGAAGCTGAGAGGCAACAACAAAGAAATGAAGATTCAAATGGATGGTAAACCACTTTAAGGTAGGTGCTTGCTCGAACCCTTTAAAAATGTTATCGTTAGGGTTTGAAAATTCAATATAAGTATGATAATATTTTTGAATATTTTGTTGTAGTAGTTTCTATAGGTAGCTAAAGTTTGTGTAATAAATAATTAGCGTGGAACTTAATATTTTATTGTGTAAGACCTCATGAGACATGTGATTTTGCTTATTTGGCTGCGTTTAATTAATTGGTTTTATCGTGTTGGTCATTTCATTGTTTACGAGAAGATACACACCCTTACGTTTAGATAAACATCAATTACTCCCTACGGACGTTCCAAGGTAATCGGGATAAAGTAGGAGCTAAAAAGCGAAACTGAGATGATTTGAAAATGTGAAGAGGAGATGCATAATAGTTCAGTGTGGAAGTCTGAAAGGTTGGCTATGAATCGATTCAAGAAGAAGTAGAGGTAGGCTGAAGCAGTATAAAGAGAAGTGATTGGTCAAAATAGGGCATAATGTATCTGCAGCTTATTAAGAACATAACCTTAGATATGAGGTTGCGAAGGAGGCAAGTAGTGGTATACTTTCTTATGTAATTTCTTGTTCTTCAATTTTTGTTACTATCTGTTGTCTCTTTTATTTATTATCACATTATTTTATTATAGTTATTGATCTCTTCTAAAAAAGTTTTGTCATAATTTCTTCACAGTTAATATTTCTTTTTCAATTAATTTAATATGTTTTTCTTTGAGCCAAAAATCTATCGAAAACAATCTCTCCACATGTCAAAATAAGACTAAGGTCTATATACATATTTTAGCTTCTCCAAATCTCAATTGTGGAGTTTACATTAAATATGTTAGTATTATTAAATTTCGGTGACGTAAAGTGATCATCCATAAATTTACCATGTACAAGAAGGATGTAGAGCGTTCAACCAAAGGAATATATGTCTCCACAAGTAGTCGTCTACACTTAAAAGCTTTCTTGTCTTTATTGATCAACATTTAGTTTGGCGTGAGATAAAAGTTCAGAATTAATTAATGACGTTGGAATCAATTGTTACCCTTCCACACCACCCGGCGACAAATCTTAAAAATCAAAAATCAAAACATACTAAATTTGAAAGTTTGCTTATGTAGCAAAGCTTGATCAAAAGTTCAAGACCATTCACCGGCCACCTTCAATGTGGTATTCTAACTTTATTATATATTGCTATTATTACAATAGGTGGTATTCTAAATTTTATCATTATCTATATATAATTAAAAGGAAAAAAGTCTAGCCTAGGATCATGCCAAGTGCTAGCATAAGATCATGCCATGTAATATTTTAAAGACAAAATAGTTAAGTTAGGTAATAATTAGTTATTGTTTAAAAAAAAAAAAATTAGTTATTGTTTGTCTTTAATTTTTTCAGTTTTTTTCATAATTTAAATTTTGATACTTATTTATGTTTTACAGTTTTACCTTCTTTTATATTTTTTTAACATTTTTTTTATAATTCAAATTGTGACAGTTTTTAAGTGATAGATGGTTATCTATTTAATTTGTTTTTTATACACATTTCAAATATCTTCTATATTATACACAGATTATTAAAAAAAATAAAGTCAGCCATGAGAAATAAATATGTCGTGTTTGTACTTTTATTTTTATTACAAAAAAAAAAGACAAAAAAAAAGACGAAAAAAAATCAGCCCGATAATTTTTCAAATATTAGATAGATTCAAATTCCAAAGTATACTAAACGGTAGTAATCTAAAAAATTATTTTCAATTACATTTACTTATATATTAGTATCTTAATTAAAATAACAAATAACGTTCTTTTCCATCTTCTTAATGTGAACTTAATTTAATTTAGTCTTTAAATATTTTTATTTTAAAAATTGAAAATTATAAAAACAGAATCACATTTTTTTAATATTTTTTTTCATTTTACGAAAGAAAAAAATTTATTTTTACCAAGATAATAATTTTAATTTTTAAATTATATTTTATTTTGATCTAACTTTTAATAATTTGTATTTATATTATTCTATAGTTAGTTAATATTTCATTATTATACTTTTTAAAGGAAAAAAAACATAAATAAATAAAGAAAAGAAACCAAAAGATGAAATAGTAAAAGAAGAAAAATAGACACCAAAATAGTTACCTACACACTTGCACGTTCTATAACCCCTCATTCCCCATTTCCCCAGAAACAGCGCACACGTTACACACACACCATCACAACAATGCACTACATATAAAAATTATTATTAAAATATTTATTTAAATAAAAATAGTAAACTTTAAGATTTAACCGTAATATATGGTAAAGCCAAATATTAGGAATAACAGTTATCTCAAAAACGGTAAAAGAGTAAGTTTTTTTTTTCCAATCTCTATTTATTTATAAATAATATTTTTATTGAACAAGTGGAATGAAGTTCAAAGGATAATAGAGATACAGTGGGCTGATGTGATTAAAGAGAGGAGGCTGACGAAAACTCCCATTATCATTTGCGGATAAAGTATCTGTCAAAATGTTTTCTCACAAACACCTGGGGAACTTTGAAACAGTGAATCATGTTGATCTCTTTAAAAGCCCAAAATTTATTTAAAATGACGCTTTGTTATTTTATCTTTCCTCTTTGAGCATTTGAAACAAAGTTCGTACGTAAAGATTAGACTTCTTTCGACTTTTTTTTTAATCTATTCCTCATTCAGTAATATTTATTTAAGAAATGCCTTCATTTCAAAGAGTGAAATTTAATTCAACATTTTCTTAATTTTTTATCTTCAAATTTTTGAGGATAAATTATTCCTGTAATTTCAAAATCAAGTTTCACTAAATAAGAGCCCAAATATGTTGATAAAATGTTATCACTAATTCAAAATGAGAGTTCACTAGAAAAACAAAAATATGAGAAGTTCGAAAGTATTGTATTCACAATAAATATGTTTGAATAGAGTAAGAGAAGTTTGAAAATGATTTTAATTATCTGCATTTATTTTTTCTTGAGAAAAAAATAAGTTTTTAAGTTTTCTAATTTCTTTATTCAAATATAAATATGTATTACATATTATTTTGGGGTCTTACATGATTATTATATACATGTGATTAGAATTTATTTTTTTTTGACAAAATAAGAAATTAAACATGTTGATGGGGATGTTGTCACTAATTTTTAAAAAATCAGAAGAAGAAGATACATATAAGAAGTTTGAACACTGCATTCACTGTATGAAAAATTGATATTACTTTTCAAGTTGGTAAATCAATTTAAGTAAAGCCTAATCAATGGGATTTTTTTAAAAAAAAAACTTTATATCAATCAAATCGTGCATATAATTAAAACGAAAGGAATAATAAATAATAAATAAAACAACAATTTTAATACTATATCATCCTTAATTATCATAAGTCATCTCATTCATTAGAAAATAAATAAATATACTTAATAAAAAGAATAAAATCTATATACAATGATAAATTATCTCTTATATTTTAATTGTATAAGTAAAATAAATATTTATTTTTTGTATAGTTAACTAACAAAAGTGAATGGAGGAGTATATTTGTATGAGTTTTCTTCACAATTTATCTTCATTCTACCTTTTAAATATGGTAACATTTTTTGCTTTTTATGGTGTTCTTTTTTTCCCTCTAATTTCTGTCTTAATAGTCTCTTTGTTTCTACCAATGAATTTTTATGGTTTGAAATGATGAGTTATACACATATAAATTTTGTTGCATACAGGAACAACACGATTATTTCAGTCAGTTAATGGATATTCTTCCCAAGTCAGAATATGATGCATATCTAGCGTATTTGAATTGATGTTGATTCTTTGATTTTTTTAAAAACAATTGCACATATATTTCTTCTTCTTTATTGACAATTTAGAATTATTATTATTCAATTGAGGTGTAAGTATTTAATTGATAATTCGATAGTAAATTGTTCCATTCAAATTGGTATGTATTATGTTTATTTTACTTTATTTCCTCTTAAGAACTAATAAATGAATTAAAGAATGTGAAACAAAACTATATTGAAAAGGTTTTTTTTGCACGTTTTATGCGAAATCTTTTCAACTGCAAATTTTATAGATGGACACAAAATGTAACTTATCAAAAATCAGAAGAAAAGCTTTCATCAATTCTTATAAATTGATAGCATTGACATTCATGTATAGTACTTTATTATTTAATTTAAAGTAATTTTTTGCTTATTTTTTTGTCTAATTATATGGTGATTACAAATATATAAAATTGAATAGAGAAGATATAAATTTGTATCAAATACACGGATAATTACAAAGCAAGAAGCTTGCACACAAAAAAAGGAAAAATAATGAAGAATAAATGAAAAAATTTATCAATAATTCTTAAAACTTACTTATGTACTAAGCTTTTTTTTCATGCCAATGCTAAATTTGACAAAGGTAGCCAAATTTTTATACAAAAATGAAGCCGCTAATTGAGAAAATAGACTACATGAAAACTTCAAAAAAAAAGAGCATTTTCTTCTACTTTTTCACACCTTTATTTAGTTCAATCCACACACATTTAAATTTATTCTGGAATGAGCTAATTAATTCATGCAAATTTGTTTGATTACTTTTGCAAATTGTACATGTTAAAAAGGAAACATGGAGTGTATAATATCATTTCTTATATTTGTTTTCTTCCTTTCTAATGTGGCTTGAGTCAACTTTTATATTTTTATAAAATTCTCTAAATAAAATTAAAGTCATGATATTAAATAGATATCATTTTCCGGTATTTCTTTAGATAAATTAGAGTTAATGAGTAATAAGGGAGGGTTAATAACACTAAAAAAAATATTTCAGAATTTAACACAAAAATTATATAAGTCTAAATTCGATAAAATTTAATTAGTTTTTAAAAGAGGTACTACAAAAATAAAATTTAGCATAAATAATATTGTAAAAATTAACTATAAATTGTAAAACATATATTTTGTTATATTTGTTTGTATTATAGGTAAAGTGGGATTAGTTTGTATTATATTGACTTAGGATGCATTTTGAGTGGATTTTATCATAATTGAATATTACATTTAAGAAGGTTTTATGCGTATTTTCATCTATTGTATACACTATTATTTTATGCGTATTAAATAATGCTAAAATTATTGTTAATAAATCTAGGCAATGAAAAAATCTAAGTAATAGAATGAAAGAGCGTGAATAAATAAAATAAAAGCGTATAATTATTTAAATTTTTTAGAGTTTCATTATTCTGTGAATAGCCAACCCACGTCTTCTAAGCATTACAACATCTGCCCACGACTTTTAAATTATTTGAATCTAATGTTTACCAATTTGTTTATCTTTTACAATTCAAAACTGACAGCTACTTTCATTTTGTCAATATTTTTGTTAAAAATTAACTTCTTTTTTTTTACAGTTTACATTTTTTTTATAAACATCTAATTGATAAAATATTTTAAAGAAAATACCCAATTTAAATCTATTATGTATTTACTTTTTTTTTCTTTTTAACATTGAATAATAATTACTATTATTTTTGCAGTTTATTTTTTTAAAATTAAATCTTGGCAACTGTTTTAGGTGATAAAATCAAAAAGTGTGTTCAATTTCGAAAGAAAAAATGTAGGTTATTAGTGTTTTTTAAATAGAATATAATTTGATAATTTTCTTCAATAGAGTACATCGAAAAGTTATTTGACACTTTTATTCAATTATTATTTTTTATTATTGGGTATATTGTACTATAAAATAAGACAATAGTTAGGTATTTATTAATTTAACATGATTTAATACATTCAAATAAATAAAATCACAATTATAATTTAACTAAATAAAGTCCGCGCATAGCGCGGGGTGCTATACTAGTTAATATTAAAAAAAAAAAAAAGGAACTTAAATTCTTGAAGTACTTTCTTTGGGTAAACAAACTACTATTATTCCGCAGAATACTTACTATCCGGAGAGAAGATGAAACTTTTCACAGGCGACTCTTTTGCCTTACTGGTGCAGGCTTGAAACTGGCAAAACCAGTTATTTCTCTACCCGTTACCAACGTGTTGATATCGTACGTACCTTCAAATGTATAGATCGGCTCCATATCACAAAATGCCTACACGTCAAGATAGAAACGGATACCATGAGACCATACAACAACAACATATCCAGTGAAATCCCACTAAGTGAGGTCTGAGGAGGGTAGAGTGTATGCAGACCTTAACACTACTTTGTGGAGGTAGAGAGATTGTTTCCGAAAGACTCAGTGATACCATGAGACCAAAGTAACAAAAAATGAAACCTAAACATGATATACCTAGTAAAAATTGGATATTGTTAACAAACCTTTGCAACGTTAAAGTCAGCCAAGATTCCGTTGCCACCTAGTAGTTCTCGTCCGAGAGCAACGGTCTCTCTTGCCCTCAAGGTAATCCATGACTGAACCATAAACGATTTGTTACTGATCAGTCTAAAACGGGCATGTAACAACTTTTAAAATCTGAAGGAAAAAAGGACCTTACTTTCCCTAAACTTGCATGACCATGAGTCAGTTTATCACTCTCGTATAGTTTGCAAAGCCGCCAACCAACAAGAATCATAGCTTGAATGTTGCTCAACATTTGGACTAATTTCTGTTGGTTGATCTGGAAAGCGGCTAATGGTGCTCCAAACTGCTTCCTCTCCTTCAAGTACCTTGGAGTTTCACGGAGAATTTAGCCAACAGAAAAACGATAGAAAAGGGAATCCAAGGAGACGGGATTATAAAATGCACGTACAAGTTCTTACAATCGGCCATAACATAGTATCTATTGTATGATCAACAAAGACTGATGAGCATATCTATTGTTACCTGTGACACATATCATAAACACCCATTGTAATGCCAATAGGCTGCCATGCAACCATAACACGCGATACAGCAAGCACCTATTCAAGGGAAGAATAAGATCACGAAACAATAATTCAGCTACTTCAAAAAACAATCAGCAATAGCAAACCAACAACTTCAAAAGAAACAATTATAATTGACTGAAATGCATGAAAGCAAAAGGGAAACAAGATGAAAGAAAATTAGTAACGAAAGGTGCACTATTCGTGGCATGTAAAATGTCCTTTGGCATGATAAAAACTGTCTCCAACAGCGAGGATGTCAATTATGCAATTCACCAATATGAATGAACTAAGCTATTCATATAAAACAAAAATGGCAGCTGCAGTAGAAGGAGCTCGGCGCTACGCCCATGAAGCTTTCCAACGACAATGGAAAATAACCTATGTAACCATGAAAGGTTGAAGGAGCATACAAATCAATCATCTAACAGTAAGCGCAAATGTGCATACAAGAATTAACTCAAGAAAGAAAATATAAAAAAGTAGGTGTGAATTTCAGTCTGTTGGTCACTTTCTTTCCACACAGAATGAAAATTGTTTAGCTGAAGGTTGATGAATGAACAAACAACCAAACAGTTCATGATTGAACATTGATAGCAAACAGAACACTCCATCCATATTGTCATACCTTGTTTGTATCCTGGAACGAATTGACCCCAGGTAATCTATCCTCATCGGGGACAAAAACATTCTTTAAGAGAATGTCTCCATTTTGAACAATCCGTAGTCCAATTTTGTTTTCTATTTTAGTACATTGCAATCCTGGAGCATCCTTCTTTACTATGAAACTGAGAGAAAGGCAAACACCAGTTGTGAGAAATAAACTAAGATGGTCATGAGGGCGGATGAAAGTGAAGGTGCACATTATTTATATAAAACTATGACGTAGGGTCATTTTCCTATATCGATAATGGTATCGAGCAAGTTTAAACAAATCACTAGAAGGTATAAAGATGGATACAGAACACATCATTTGTCTAAATCTGATACTGAAAATATCAAGCTGGCGAAAGTTGAAGAAATAGAAGACTTAGAAGATCAACTAAGCCTCAAGAAATTTTGCATGATCCTAAGTTACCAATGCAACTGGTGAAAGATGGTGCTAAATAGGATTAGATAAAAGCAGTATGTTGTAACTTACCCGTTTATCTGGTTTGTTGATGTATTTCTAGCAAAAATAACCAATATATCGGCAAAAGTGCTATTTCCTATCCAACGCTTTTGCCCTTCAAGCATCCAACCTCCTTCAACCTATCATTTAGAATCGGGAAGACAACAGATTTTACAGAAGAATGTTAGCAACCTTTTCCCAAATTAAAATGGAAGTCAATACAGAATAGCATAGAAATTGAAAACTAAGTTAAAATGCAGAATCTAGACCTTTCTGGCAGTTGTCCCCAATCCACTTGCATCACTTCCATAGTCAGGCTCAGTTAGACCCTAATTCCAAAGAGGCATCGATTACAAACTAATATTTGGCAACCACAGATACAAATAAAGAAATGCCCTGAGCAAAAAGTTCTCACCCAACAAGCTATAGTGTCAAATTCGGCCAATGATGGCAAGTATTTTTCCTTTTGCATTTCAGACCCACATAGCCCTATTCTTGACAGACCAACAAGGTGTAATTAGTTCACTTCATATCGACTTAAATTGTATATCTCAGAGAAGCCTATTTCATTGAGTTAGTAGTAATGATATGCTGTCATTATCGAAAACAAAGAACATCTCCCATCAAAAGATCAGTCGACGAATACCACTGGTGAATATCACAATACTTCTACCAAAAACAATGTTTCAACCATGCCGGAATTTCAAAAGAAGCAAAAAGGATACCAGGAGCAATTTCAAACAATAACAAGACTTACCAATAGTGAGCATTGCTAAAGATGAATGCACCAAAACGAATGTAGAGCAGCTTGCATCAACTCTGGCAACTTCTGCTACAGCAACAGCACTTCCAGTTATTGAGTGACCTGGACAACCATACCCCTGAAGCCAAAAAGTCAGTAGATTCCTCACGGACACTATAAGTGATAAGATATATAATTTTTTCAAGTTCTTAAAACACCTTGATTGTGCCACCAGCTATGTGCAAAGCACCAAATTTTGGAACGATTTCAAATGGAAACTCCGCCTTCTCCCAATACTGTTCAAAAACATTAAAAAGGAGTTCACTTTTAAGCGCATCTACAGCAGTAAACATTTTCTCAGAAGATTTAAGACTTAGCATCAAGTATAAATCTTTGTTTTCTACTCACAAGATTACCTACTGCTGTAATAATGGAATCCAAAATAATATCAACACATTCAACAAATACAGAGAACAAGAGAAATACCTTTGTCATTATAGGAGCAATCTCTTTCTCCATACATTCCCTCACTTTTATTCTGATGGCTTGCTCCTCAGGAGTCAACAGATCAGCAAGCTGATAGTAGTCTGAAGCTGTAAAGTTTAAATTACAGTCAGAGGAATGACCCGGCAGAATTACGAGGGTAGCAGATAGTAGCAATGGGTCCCAAGGATGTATTTCAATTAAGCTTAAAGCAGATAGTAGCAAAGGGTATTCAGTCAATCAAGGGTAGAAATCAACAAAGTTTTGTCTTCTAAGGTGCAAGTCAACTGTAGCCCCATCACATAAATTTGTTATAAAATAGGACCCCATAAAGTATTAGTAGAAGTGAAATCTAGCAAAATCTTGAACGGCTTCAATCAAATGCATGCAAATAAGCACATCAAGCAATTTATCGAGTTCTTGAAAAGAGTGGACACTCTGTATATTCGAGATAATAATAGAATAAGTAAAATATAAAATGGAATCAGGTATCAATCTTACTGCATGGAGGAAAGTTGGAAGCTGGAGTTGCTTGAGGAAATGCAACAGAAACATCCAATGCTGGCATATCAAAATAGGAGCTTTTTGCCTCTTTATGCATTTTCGCTGCAGCATGATCAATGTTAGTCCTCATTCAAATGAGTCAAACAAGAACTGCGTGCAAAATCAAACATCCATACAAAAAATAGAGCACTTTGCCTTGTTGTATACTTCGTCCTTTGTAATGTAATTCCTTACCCAAACAAGTCAAAGCAGGACTAATCAAAAGTTACAATGGGATAGAGTTGAGAATACAACAACTACAACATACCCAATATAATCCCACAAGTGAGGGTAGGACATATGCAGGCAGACCTTACTCCTACCTTTGTGAGATAGAGAGGCGGTTTCCAATAGACCCTCAGCTCGGATAGAGTTGAGAATGAAGATTAAATTTAACAACTATATAGATTACTAATTGATCTGTGAGGCTATAGTAGTTTACATATAATTGAGCAAAATTACCCTAGTAGTTTAACTAAATCAGCCTCAAAGCAAAAGCTTAAAACAAATGAAGTAGACATCAAACATGTTTAGCCAAATTTCCAGATTCTACAAATATCTTAATTTTGAACCAATCAAAGATTCAAAGTGTAATGAACCTATTCATGAAAAATAATAGTATAACCTTTTCTTTTCATCAAAATACACTGTCGTTGACAGCCCCTTGGCCAAAAAATTACTCCGTAGATAGACAAAGACTTGTTCTTTTTATGTCTATATATTAGATATTGAATCCCTTTAACTTGTTATGTGAAAATCCTTGCTCCGCAACTGGTACTAGATCCACTAATACCACAAAGCATTTTCTGACAACAAAAACATTGCATCCTTTTTCCCCTTCCCCATAATGAAAAAATACACTACCAGAAACAATGGAAAATGAATTCGCAATTATGAAATAGTGGGAAGCTTCCTAATTTTTCCGTGCAAAAATACTACTATTTTCTCTTTTCTCAGTGATTCCATCAAATATCTGAAAATTCCACTCAACATTTTTCAGAATAGTGATTTTTTTTTGTAGTGATATCAAAAGTTCAAATCTTTTTCTTAAAATATATCTTCTATTTACGACCCAAAATCATAAATGAAATAAAAAAAAACTATTAATTTCTGTTTATCTGATCCATTCTGTATACACCTCTGAAGCAAACAAACTAAAAAAAATGCTATAAGAAAATATACAAATTCTTAATAGTAAAGAAAAATGAAAAGATTACGCACCTGGGTTTTGAATGATGAAGAATTTCACGAAGAAAAATCAAAGATGAAAATTCAAATCTTGTGTTGAGAAACGAAGAAGAAGAAGTAAAAGAGATAAAAGGAAAAAAAGAAGTGGATTTATTGCACGCAATTCTAGGTGAGTTTAAACAAGTCAGCAATTATCATTATTTTTTTAAACAAAATATTTTTTTTAAGTGCTAATATTATGCTATAGTTTGATCTTCGTACTTAGGGCTGTTCAAAATCAAACCGAAATCAATAACTCGAATAGAAAAAAATTATTGATTTATCAGTAATGGGTTATTGATTTAGATATTTTTGATAATGATTTTGATCTTTTTTGTTATCGGTTCTTATTTTTTTGTTATCGGGTTATCGGTTCTTAACGATTTGAGATTTTTTCTTAATGGGTTAACCGATAACCCGATAGTAAATTAAATAATTATATTTATATCATTTTGTATATAAAGTCCTTGACTTAGAGCTTAATGTAAAAGTGTTTGCTTTTTAGCAAGATGTAATTTGTGAACTCATGTGCATGGTTCATTTGGTTTGTCACCTTGTTTCTAAGTGATTTTTAATGACTTTTTTATTTGTGTCAAATCTTAACGGTTAAACCGATAACGATCAATAACTAATAAACCAATAACAGATAAGCCACTATATTAATGGTTCTTTAACGGTTTAGCATCTCTACAAACCGATAACCAATAAGTCAAACCGATAAACTTCAAAACCGAACCGAACCAACCGATACGCAGTCCTACTCGTACTCCCTCCGTAAATGGAGTAACAATTTTACTTTTAATTTTCTTTTTATATATGTGATAAAATAATTTATAGGCAAGTAAATATCTATATCACTTATTTGAGATAACAAATTTATAAGTTTTTTTTTTCATTGTTAAACAACTTCACATAAATTGAAATTGAGGAAGTACTATTTTTCTGTTTAGAAAAGAATGACTTTTTTCTATTTTAACAACTCTTCGTTTCAATATTTCACATGATATGCTTAGGAACACAAATTTAAATGACATTTTGATACCTTATGTATATTTTTAGTATAAGAACGCATAATTCAAAATTCTTCTTTGCTTTTTAAAAATTCGTGTCAATCAAATTAAAACGAATACAATAATAATATTTGTGCTCATTAATTATAATTTTAACGATTTGAGAATATAATAAATCACAAAAAAAATTTATAGCTTTAAACGTGTCTATGACAGTGTCTTCAAAAATATTTCACCCGATATAAATATATTCGAATACAGAAACTAACAAAAATTTTGAAATAAAAATCCAGTACAAAAGAATATTGAAGGAAGAATAATCCTTTGGTCTTGTATTTCTAAAAGGAAAAGAAATTCAAGTGCATAATCTTATTGCAAAAACAAGATTTGCTATGGTAATTAAGAAAATTAATGGCAAATGGCAATCAAAAATCTTTTACAAATGCTAAAAAAAGGAAGTTAGAAATTGTGAATATAATAATCCATCAAAACTATTCAAGGAGTGAGATATAAATATTTTGGTAACAGTCCAAATTTTCATAATAAAAGCTAATTAAATGTGAAATTTCTAAAGATAATTTCGATATGACTTGCTCATCAACCAAACAATTTCTATGGGTAAAATGGCAAATGCAAGTTATTATTTTTGAACTTAAAATTATATATATATATAAAAAAAAAATTAATTTAATATTTCACCCAGCTTCTATACCCACTTTAATGAATAAGAAATGGCAACCCAAATATTTTGTCCCAAAAGATGGAATCAAATCATGTACGAATAAATGAGTTGAGAAGTTTGTTTGGTATTTTATTATCTAATAAAAAAAATTAGTTAAGATGTGTACTTCTCGAAATAAATTATTGAATTAAACAATATTTTAATTTTACAACTGTAATTTTAATTATCCTATAATATTAAATGAAACCTTGCGTGTACTTGTTTCTTTATAGATCAAAAACAGCCTTTGATGACCATTTTTAATGCCAACTTTATTCATGTGGTCCCACTCTACCGGTGGCAAAATGGATCAAATTTATGAACGGAAAAGGGCTTAAAATACCCTTCAAATATTGAAATTAGTATAAAAATATCCTCCGTTAACCTATTGGCTCCATAATTTTCTTGAAGTCAACCTTTATGGCTCTATAATACCCTTTTTACAAACGACCCCATTAGCAAATATGCAGGAATTCATGATAACCCGAACTAAAAATTTCTTTGTGAAGTAAAAAATGACCTTTAGATTCTTTATAAATTTATATCGAGAATTGAGAAAATTCCGGCATCGGATCACTGTTTCTTCTACAAACAAAAACATAAGGGAAATGGGTTCTTTTAGCTGGGGCGGATAATAAGTATGGGTTGGGATGTGACTGATTTGGGTTAATTAAATTTTCAATGAATCATAGAGTGCCACGTATTAAATCAAAATTTTAATTATATTTGCTGATGGGTCTGTTTGTAAATTTTTTAAATTATATTTGCTTATGGGTCTGTTTGTAAAAAGGGTATTATAGAGCCATAAATGTTGATGTAATTATATTTGCTTATGGGTCTGGGTATTATAGAGCCATAAATGTTGATGTCAAGGGTATTATGGAGTCAATAGGTCAACAGAAGGCATTTTTGTACCAATTCTAATACTTTAAGGATATTTTAGGCCATTTTCCAATTTATGAATATCGATTCGATTAATTCATTTTAAAATAGATAGGTTATCGATTTATTTAAAATTAATCAAATTTGGCTCGAACTCATATTATTCATTATAAAATATGATAATTCGTGCTACCTACCAATTATATTCTCTTTTTTTTAATTATAAAGTCCAATATTTTTGTTGTTGTGGATATAATTGACAATGACCATGTGTTGTTTTATTCAACTTTTGGATAATACCTTGGAGGAGTACGTGTTATAATCCACAACTAGAAACGAAGTTGTTCACGTTTTCCCCTTTTTTTTGGCAAAAGAGTACTTTCGAGTTTTTGAAGTTGTAAAATCTTAAATGGGTACAAATAGGGGTGTTAATTGACGATTATTTTATAAAAATTAATATCATTTTGTTTCTTTAGTTATTTTATTTTTTACTTATCTATTTTATGTTCGACTTATTTTTCACCCTGTTCATATTTGACCTAAACCCTTCATTTGTCACCACTAATTATTTTAATGTGTTATGTTATTTTTTAAAAAAAATTTTTGGTAAATAAAAACATTTTATTATCTATTATTCCTTATGACAATTACACCTCAAGTTTATGAATAGAAAATAAGTCTGGACAGGCCCAACACATGTTATCTTCAAACTCAACATGTTCCTAACTTTACGGACTATGGATTGCAAGTAAGTATTTGTAAATGTTGTGTTGTGGCTTCAAATGTGCTATGAAATAAACTTCTTAGGCAATCTGCTTAGGGATTATATCGATATTGTTACACTTCTTTCGAAATATTCTTTGATTTCTTCTCTTCCAACGTATGATATATTGTTGCTGTCAGCGCTATTTCGTATATCTTCAAGGCTATTTTTATGTCATATATATACTCCTTTTGTTTAATTTAATTTTTTTTATCATTAAATAATTACTCAAGCTAATTGAAATTAAATTAAAATTTCCTAAATACCTTTTCAATGAGATTGAAAAATACAAACTGAATAAATAATAAAAGGGAACGAGTAATCCTTTTGTCATCAAAGAAGGGTATAGAAATGAAGTTTAAGTTTGACCCAACACATTAAAAGATGAGCCAGTCTTCTGTTCCAACTAGGTGGAAAACTGTCTAGAGTATACTTCTTCCTCACAAATTATTCGTCGTAATTTTTAAAAATAAATATTGAAAATTATTAATTATTTTAAAATTTTAAAATAAAATTGTTTTATTCATTTTTACTTATTGATCATATTAAAATTAGATATTTATTTTGACTTGTCCAATTTTAAAAAGGAAAACTTACATAAATTTCACTACTTTATGAGTTAATCACGTAAATACACTATAGTTTGCAATATCACATATCTTATTAGATTTTGGAGCCTCCAGATACGTCTAGATACATGTATCTCGGATACAGTAGGTCAAGTTTAGGTGTAATTTACTCTAGATGCATTGTATCCAAGTGGATTCACATGTATTTGTAATACATAGCAAATCTCGCTCGCCTCTCTCCCATCTCGCTCGCCACTCTCTCATGCATATGGTATCCTAGATACGCAAATCACTCCATATACATACAAATATATGTATCCAATGTGTATCTAGTGTGATTTGCGTGTATCTAGGATACGTACGAATCTCGCTCGCCTCCCTTGTCTCTCTCCCATCTCGCTCACCACTCTCTCATGTATATGGTATCCCAACTACATGCGAATCACTTCAAATAAATACAGATACATGAATCTAGTGTGTATCTAATGTGATTCACATGTATCTGAGATACATGCGAATCTCGCTCGCCTCCCTCCCTAATCTCGCTCGCCTCTCTCCCTATTTTTGTGTTTCTGGTAGCAAAAATACATGTATCTAAGTGTAAGATACGTATAGAACTCTTAATTAGTGATAAAATACGTAATATTTTGTAAGTATAGGTAATAATAGTACATATGGTAGTGAAGTATGTCTAATTGTGTAGTTTTTTCTTTTAAAAATCAAGAAAATAATTTATCATTTTATAACTATTTTATTCTTATTATTAGATATTATTTATTACCCAACATTTAGATGACATATAATTAATAGTGCTGATATAGTAAAATTATTTTTTATTTATTACTTTTTAAAGGATGTATCAAGTCTAACATGGAGATGTAATGATAAACAGAAGGAGTACTTTTTTCCATTTTATCTATAGATATATCAAAATTGACAACGTAATAATTATTCTTGAAGAATACAAATACGAGGAGATGGCACATAAATAGCATAAATATTCATTGAAAAGTGAATATATCTTTAGACATAAATAAAGGTAAAATAATCGAAAAAATTATTTATTAATATAATAAACATGTAAAAGAAAAACATAAGAGATAATATGAAATGAGAAGGTAACAGTATTTTTCAAACACTCATTATCAATAACTCTTTTTTAAAATTTTTATATTTGATATTCGCATTGAAATTCAACTAATCTGAATTAATATGGCGAAAGTAAGCATTATAGTATATTTCCAATACTCAATGACTTGATCGAACCAAACCTCTCTAATTTCAGAACCTTTCCCCCATTCAATTAGGTTGCCACGAGAAGGACTCTAACAGTAAAATAAATTGACATAAGATTTATTTGAGAAAAACGTTCTCTATCAAAAAAAAAATTCTATAAAACTATACCCAAAATTTCAAAATCAAAACTTTCTATTAAGAATTAAAAAATGGAAAAGTGCATACGATATCAGTTTCTTGGGTCAAGTCAACCTCAATTGATTAACCTTGTGCTACAAGTTTTTTTTTCTCTTCGATCAAAAGTTAAAGCTAATTAGACACAAAATTAAAGAACAATTTCAAAGTCATTATCAAACAAGTCCTTTGCTTCTGGGATACGCTAAAATATCTTTAACTTTCAAATTTTAAAAATAAAAAATTTTCATTTGCTCATATTGATAAAGTAATAAAAGAATTAAGGAAATATACATTTATAATATCACCATGATCTAATGAAGAAATTGTCAATGAAAGAAAAGTTCAAAATTCATGTTGTTGATGTTTTTTATGTCTTTGTACATATTGTATAGTTGCATGTTATACTAGAATGTCACCAAACCAATAATAGTTGGGGTTGAGTGGTAAGCATTCTTTAATTCTTAACCAGAGGTTTCCGATTCAAGTCCCTCTGAGTTTGGAGTCGTTTTTGTTAGGAAGAGCTGACTTCCCTACCCAAATTCGAATTTAATCAGGTTTCAATGTGAATATCGAACACCAAATGGGAAGTGAAAAAAAGAGGAATGTCACTATCAATTTTTTATATTTTGCTTAAGATGAAGCAACTTAATTTCAAAGATAAATAATTAGAAAAGCTGGCCATAATTGCTTTCTATTAGACAAGTTTGACCATTTTGCGTTAAATGTTTGCAAAAGAGACAACACAATACATACTACTACTATATAACTTTCTTCTAACTTCTAGCCTTTTGTTCTTTTACTATTTAACTCTTTAAGTCTTTTTTTTGTTATATTTTTAATTCAAATATATTTTATAATTATTAAAAAAGCTCAAAAACGTCATTATTACTTATAGTTATTCCAAAAAAATAACAATAATTTAATTTGTCTTTAAACTATTTAAAACAAGATAGTTGATGAAATTTTTTTTTTCTCTCAATCAACTTTTTTTCTAATAAGAATCTCTGAGAATAACGAAATCATATATAAAATTATAAAATGACTTTTTATTTTATAATATATATGACCATAGATGATTATTGATAAATCTATACTGTATAATATGTTTTATGCATGTAATTAAGCCATGGACTAATGAAACACATAAACGGATATGGACAAAACTATTTATTTATGATTGTATTTAACTTGAAAGGCCAAGAAGCAACAAAAAAAAGGAAAAGAATTGAAGAAAGAAACTCCCGTATCTCAAAATTTAACTTTTTGAAGTTGTGACTTTTAATACTTGAAGGTATAGTTGGATATGCACTTTACTTAAAAATATATAACGTTTTGAATATGGAATTATCAAAATCTAATCAAATTTCATAACTAAATAGATATTTAAATATAATAATTAAAATATAATTTAAAATTTATGATCAAATACTAGCTCAATATGGGATTCAAGAAGGATAGAAATATAGTACTATACACATACACTATCTTATCTTTGTGCTTGAGAGACTATTTCGATAGATTAATTCAACAATCACATAAAAATACTCTTTCTATTTTATTTATTTATCTAATTTTAATTTAATAAAAATAATACGATATTAAAAAAAAGTAAAAAAACACTTTTATAATATCATAGTCTTAAAATATATTAAGATATTTTTTAATTTTTATAATCTTAAATATATTACGTGAAAAATTGAATTTAAAAAGTTATCGCTAACGCCAAACCCAAAACCCCTCCCCCTCCTCCTTCTTCCGCTTCTTCTCCGTCCCCTTTCTACTGTTCACAGTTAGCCGACAAATTTCACGCCCAACAATATATACATATCATTTTCACCATTAATTAATTCTCTATAGTTGCCCATTATTAATTTGATATACATTTAAAAATAAATAAGTAATAAGGATAATTTTATTATATATTATCTTTTGAATATATTAAATCTAATGTTTTGAAAAATGTATTAGATATTAAATAGTATTAAATAACAAAGATAAAATAGGCGTAAAAGTGTAAATTATCTCTTTGATTTTTCAAAATGAATAAATATATTATTGGATTACTATTTTTAGTATAATGGACAAATAAACATGGACCGGAGGAAGTATATTTTACTACCAATTAGAAAAATTCAAAAATATAATACAAAAAGCTTCCGAGCCGTTACCGTACACACCCCCACTACACCCTCTATCTTCCCCACCATAGTTTCCCATCCCCAGATATCACTGAAGCATTCACATTTGAGGGGTTTTCTATTGATTTTGCTGATTTTACAGTTTCAATTCGAACTGAACTGTGTATATTTATGTACAGTATAAGTGTAGAAGGTTAAAATTGGGAGCTTGATTGCGAATGGGGAACTGTTGTAGATCTCCGGCAGCTGTAGCTAGAGAAGATGTGAAGTCATCTAATTACTCCGGTAATGATCATGGTAGGAAAGAGAAGTCAGGCGGAGGGAACAAGCAGAAGCAGAAGCAGATCACTGTGTTAACTGATAAGAAAAAGGAGAATGTTGAGGAGAAGTATATAATTGATAGAGAATTAGGAAGGGGTGAATTTGGAGTGACTTACCTTTGTATAGATCGAAGTAATAGGGATTTATTAGCTTGCAAGTCGATTTCGAAGAGGAAGCTGAGGACAGCTGTGGATGTGGAGGATGTAAGGCGAGAAGTTGCGATTATGAAGCATTTGCCTCGTGATTCGAGTATTGTGAGTTTGAAGGAGGCGTGTGAGGATGATAATGCGGTGCATTTGGTTATGGAGTTATGTGAGGGTGGAGAGCTGTTTGATAGGATTGTGGCTAGGGGGCATTATACGGAGCGAGCTGCTACAGCTGTTACGCGGACAATTATGGAGGTGGTGCAGCTGTGTCATAAGCATGGGGTGATCCATAGAGACTTGAAGCCTGAGAACTTCTTATATGCAAATAAGAAGGAGAATTCACCTTTGAAAGCTATTGATTTTGGCTTATCAATTTTCTTCAAGCCAGGTATGTAGGATACTTCAATTACTGTAAAATTTTTACGAAATTTTGTTGTTTGAATTGTCATACCTGTTGTTGGTAACTGAGTGGAGCTTTTGTCCTAGATATTGTTTTCTGATGTTATGGTGTTGTTGATCTGATCTGTGGTGAGAAGAAGAACTCTCAGGATTCAATTCCTTGTTGATACTTTCTCCGGGAAGTTGTTTTTTTTTTTCAAAAGTGAGGATAGAAGAGAGTGGTTAACTTGACCAAAATGGTATTGCAGTAGGATGCTTGCAACTAGCAATTTTGGCTGCATGAGTCAGGAGCTCTGTCGTATGATGGTCACACTTGGTGTCTTCTAAGTCTATGATGAATGTTGTGCTTACTAAGAGACTCATGGTTAATTGAATAGGTTAAGAAACTGAAATCCTAGCAGAGAATAAGTACAATTTTCATGGGATGTAATAAGGTTGTCTATTGAGTATTGATGCTATGTGCTAAAATGCAGATGAGTTCAGCTATTTGTGCCAGGGAAATGTGTGTATTTTTTGTAAGCATAGATAAGTTCAATGTGACTTTGGTCCTTGTTAATGTATTGACATCACCATGAAGGTTCAGTTCACTCTTCAGAACCTAGTGTAACCATCCATACAAACTTGTAAAAGGAAAATCTATATAAACTTGTGTTCCCTCTGTCCCGTTTTATTTGTTTATGTTAGTTTTGATAGGGCTTCTGTCGGGTTTACGTGATGCACTTTCCATTTTAGTCACTTCAAAACAGAATGATACCTTTCTCTTTCTGGAAACTACTTGATCTTAGCAAACCCATTTTACCCTTAATGAAATGACTTGTTGGGACCTTCACCCCCACTCATTTAAAAATAAAAGACATGTGGAACTCTCACCACCACTAATTCAAAAGGATACTTTTGTTCTAAGTTGCTCGGAGTCGGGTGTGGGTGTCTGATGCAGGTGCAGATCTATAGGTCGGGTCATTCTAAATAATTGTCTTTTAATCAGCTGATTTTGTGAACAAAAATCTTCTCCACTTACACTATGATGTAGAACAAGCTAACCAGTGAACAATTTAGCTGTGAAAAAAATGCTAAATTAATGTTTGTGTGATGGAAATCTAAGGATGAATGAAGATGCAGTGTGCTTTGTTGGGATTGGATTACTTAGGAAAGGGGATACTTTTAGCAATCACATGAAGGACTAAGAGTTGCCTGGAATTGGTTATCACAAAGATTTTGTGCTTCTTCAATTGTAATGGTGCTTTTTTGAGGCTTGAGATTGATTGTATCACATCAGAAGATTTGGGCTCGCAGTGGGATGAAACACTAGGCTTGCAAGGGCACTTAATATTTATGCATTAGAATTTGGAGGTCTCTGTGATTTTCTTTAAATAAACTTTTTTTCATCTTTTGTTTCATTCTTTCTTAAAAACTAGGATGATAAAAAGTTCAGTCCATATGATAAAACTGGTGGACATTTTGATTGTAAACTAAAAAAAATGGAAATATTGCTAATCCAATGAGAAGCAAAACTTCTATGTTTCGAAGAATCTGGCTCCTTAATTATACTCAGAGTTGCCACTACCCATTTATCAGTTATAATAACATGGATAAATATAGGTGTGCTTTTTCTTAAACAAGATAGAGGAGCTAAATAGGGTGGGCCATGACAGGTTAAAAACAAAATAATTGTCAAATAGTGGAGGGCAAGGCGGGTTGAATCTGTGGCAGGGCAAGATTGTCAAACATCATTTTTCAACTTGAACTTCAAATACTACTTTTTTCTTTCAAGTATTATTCAATTCATGTCCAAACGCCTACTTAGTTTCCTCCTATAGTTCATCTAACTTTGATATGAGGTAGATATGTGAGTTAATTTTCTTTCTCTTTCGATCAAAATGGCTGTTGTGGTTGCACCCATTGTTTGGTCCATAGTCGAGTTGTTTTTTCTACCAAAACTATGACTATTGTAGGCATTTTTCATCTAACACACGAATCATCTTTAATCTTGAAAGTTCTGTGATTTGTAGGTGAGAAGTTTTCTGAAATAGTTGGAAGTCCTTATTATATGGCCCCAGAGGTGCTCAAGCGGAACTATGGACCAGAAATAGATATATGGAGTGCAGGAGTCATTTTATATATTTTGTTATGTGGGGTTCCTCCATTTTGGGCCGGTAAATTCACTTCCTATAATTAATCATCTCATCTATGCCTCTTGCATACCTTTTCTCTCCTTTAATTTATGACTCCTTTGTTGCAGAATCTGAACAAGGAGTTGCACAGGCTATATTACGAGGGGCAATGGATTTCAAGCGTGAGCCCTGGCCAAGTATTTCAGACAGTGCTAAGAATCTTGTACGTCAAATGCTGGAGCCAGATCCAAAACTTCGACTGACTGCAAAACAAGTACTTGGTAAGTTGGGTTTTACAAGTTCTCTTTATGCTCAAGGTGCTTGTTATGATTTTAGGAAGCCCTTGCCTCAACACAGGACACAACTTTCTATTCATGCTTTGAATTGTTCAGGCAAACATGCATGCACTTTTTAAATATTACCTGGGTACTTGCCAAAATATCACATTTTGACAATTTACTAATCTAGCTGGATGGTTCAGTAAGTGAGGTATGACATCTCAGCAGATGTTGAAATCAAACAACGGCAGAAACAGGCAATTACCATGTGATGGTTGTCCTATACCTTCCTTACATTTTTCTGACTATCTTTAGTTAATATCTAAATTAGTACGTGATTTACTCAGATGCTTGCGAGGTGCTTTTGTTACCTTGCTTGCTTGCTCAGGCTTGTACTGTTGTACACCATTATGTCGCCACAATGAAGCTTAATGTTGAAACCTGAGATGTACTTTCAACCCCTGCAACTTGGGACAAAGAAGGAGGGGGGACTAATGAAATTTTAGAGAACTTTTTACAAGGGGCAAGCTAAAATTTAATAAGATAATAATGGACAAATGAAAATGCAAAGAAATAAATAGCACGTCATATATGTCTTGTAAACTACTTTAGTTGGGAATTCTTGAGTTGCTTATTTTGATGAAGACTTTCTTAGTTTTTCTTATAATAAAAACATAATATCTAAATAAGTGTCAAAAAAAAATATAATATCTAAATTGATATGCCTATATGGAGGCGGTCTAGCTGATGTGGCCACATTGCGTGGTAATCACTTTGATAAGACGCATGGATAGGATTTTTTTGATTAGAAATACTAAATTATAGTATTTTTAGTATGGAGGAGCTAATGGTAGCGTATATGGTGAAGGTGTTAGCTGATGGTTATGGAGGAGTTGGGGGGGTTGGGACGGGAAAGAGGAGGTGGAAAATGAACGAAAAGATTACAGAAAGGGGGAGGGGAGGTTGTGGGAGACGGAAGAAAGAGGTGATGCGAGGGTAAAAGAAAGGGGCAGGGGGAGCTTGGAAATGAAAGAAAATGGTTACCCAAAGGGGGAGGTTGTGGAACTCATGGGAGACCGAAGAAAGAGGGGAGGGTAAAAGAAAAGAGGAGGAAGGGTTTTTTCTTCTTTATTTTTCCTTTTTTTCATTTATAATTTTAGTATTGAATAAAAAGAAATCCCGTCCATGCGTCTTATCAACGTGATTAGCACACAATTTAGCCACATTAGCTACACCGCCTCCATATAGGCATGGGCAACGGTCTAAGGCGTTTATTAATACTTATTCCGTTAAGTGTTAAAGTGAGAAAAAATGAGACAAGGGGGCCGATTTTAAAAGCGAGTGCAAGGACATATGTGTCAGTTCAAATATTCTGCCTATCAAAAAAGAAAGAAAGGGTTTTTTAGTTTTATGATTGCTGAGGTCTACAAAGAATGGACTCTGCTGAATTTGATGAATTGAAATAAGATGTGGAAAATTGGCAGATAACCTCCATTTCGAAGCTTGAAGCTGGTTTTCTTTTATTTTTCTGTAATGAACATTCTATTTTGTAGAACATTCTTGGCTTCAAAATGCTAAGAAGGCTTCAAATGTTCCTCTTGGAGATGTGGTCAAGTCAAGACTTAAACAGTTTGCGCTGATGAATAGATTTAAGAGAAAAGCTCTGAGGGTTAGTTTAATACTCATACAATATTTTTGAACTAGACATTCGTGCTCTAAGGAGCACTAAAAGGTGTTCTATCAAATACAGGTAATTGCTGATTTCTTGTCTAATGAAGAAGTTGAAGACCTTAAAGAAATGTTTAGCAAGATAGATACTGATAATGATGGTATTGTTTCTGTCGAAGAACTAAAAGCTGGACTTCAAAAAGTCAATTCACAGCTGGCTGATTCTGAAATCAAGATGCTTATTGAAGCTGTGAGTACACCTGCCTGTTCTTTGAAGAAAAAGTATTTGAGTTTTAATACCCCAGTTTTTCCCTGGATTAACGAGTACCTGATCTTGCTTATAGTGTCGATACACAGATAATATCTGCAATCCTTATCATTTCACATGTGAATAAAACCTCCTCTATAATGTGTATGTTGCCTCTTGAACTAGAATACTTGTTTTAGACTTTTATCCATTTGCCGACCTTGTTGTAGGATAAATTGACCCTGCTGAGAAATTTAAAATCTGTTTCTGCATGGAGAATTAGCAGAAAAAAAAACGAGAAGTTTGGAACCAGGGAGAGGGACTTCATTTATCAGTAAAAAAATGGGGGGAAAACTACTAGGAAAAGGAGGGACGAGGAAAGTAAAACAAGTGGAAACAAGTTATACAGTCTTGGGGAATGGATAGTGTTGTCTTATCTATAGTTTGGGAGTTTGTCTCTTTAATGAACAAAAGTTGACTTATTTCGCTAGAGTAATAGATGACTATCTCTGTTCTGTCTCTGAGTTAATTGATTTCCCCACATGGTTTTCTATATTGGCATTGCTTGAATATAAAGATCGACAAAATAGATTCTGCTTTGATGTATGCCTCAGTGATTTAATCCCTAACCTCATTTTGATGTTACTCTTCTGTGCTATTAGTATTTATTAACTGGTGCAGATATTATGCTGTACTCTTATAGTTCATTGCTGGCGTTATCATTGAAGTGCAGTTAATTGTCAAGATAATTCATATAAAACAAGCTGTGCCGTAG
This sequence comes from Solanum appendiculatum, assembly GCA_018342035.1. Taxonomy (NCBI): domain Eukaryota; kingdom Viridiplantae; phylum Streptophyta; class Magnoliopsida; order Solanales; family Solanaceae; genus Solanum; species Solanum appendiculatum. The sequence continues at coordinate 33,217 of JAGDQO010000286.1, read as the reverse complement.
CCTTTATCCCTTAATAGAATAAGTGAAAAGAATAAATGGAGAATGGAAAGCAAAATGATAAAAAAATTAAGCGGCAATGTCACAAATATTAATAAGGTAGGTTCATTTCTATATTCTAACAGATTGACACTAATGGGAAAGGGACTCTGGACTATGGGGAATTTATTGCCATTTCACTCCATCTTCAAAGGATGGCAAATGATGAACATCTACACAGAGCTTTCTCCTTCTTTGACAAGGATGGCAATGGTTATATCGAACCAGATGAGCTTCGGGATGCACTGATGGAGGATGGATCAGATGACTGTACCACTCTTGCTAATGACATTTTCCAGGAAGTTGATACAGACAAGGTAAACAGACTAGCATACAAATCCTCTACAACTAAACATGAATACAGAGTAGGGATAATTTCTTTTTTTATCTTCACGTTTTTGCAGGATGGACGCATCAGCTATGATGAATTTGCAGCCATGATGAAAACTGGTACAGATTGGAGAAAAGCTTCTCGACATTACTCAAGAGGGAGATTTAATAGTCTGAGTGTGAAGCTAATGAAGGACGGGTCACTTAACTTGGGGAATGAGTGAAGCGGAAGTAGTAAGTACTGTATCCAATGTGCATTATATCATACTTCAATATCTCGTTATTGTTTAGATTGTGTTGGCCTGCGAGGATCAAGAAGAGGCGACTTCATCTGGTTTGCCTCTTCAAATTGTTAGTTTGAGTAAACCGAACTAGTTTATCGGTGCTGGTAACACACAATGTAAGATTCTTTCCTCTCTATGGACAATTGTTCTTGTTCAAAAAGATAGAAAACTTGGCAGTAGAGCATAGTCTTTTGTAAAAGAAACACCGTATTATTTTATGTGCCCATCAAAAACTAGTATTTGGTGTATGTCCAGTAGGCAGGTTTAATGCTCATTCTCTCAATTGAAGCAGATTTGCTTCAATATTATTTGCTACCAGACTCTATCCGTCCACTTTAACTTATTCACCGTACTAAAATATATGTTCATTTTTACTTGTCTAATGTAGAGAACTAAGAGATAATTTTACCATTTTATTCTTATTTTATCCTTATTAAGTATGTAAGTTATGTTTACCTATATACTGTAATAACATTTCGATGAACGATGTTGAACCGACCACCCTGGAGCTATATTGGCTCGGGCTCTCACTGTCACTAAGTAGGTGCAGAAAAATGTTTATATATGTATAACCATAAATATAATTAAGTACTCTATAAGTGTGCGATCTTTTTCTAATGATTTGAGTTTTTAGATAAGACATTCACATAATTCAACGTGGTATAAATAAAGGTCGTGGATTCAAATATAACCGCCACCCAGGAAGCAAAAAATATCTTCACCGTAAAGACTGGAATGCAAATTATCCGAAGCAGAACAACTAAAACTTTAAAGTTTTTTAGGGATAACAATGGAGAGGGGCGGGTGGATTTTGACTCCACCCACAAAATTTCATGTCTAAACTTGCCCACCCCGCTAATGTCCAAACCTGCACCCCCACGCCTTGTTGCCATCCCTAAAACTGTTATCCTAACCCATTTATTTGGGTTTTGTATTGCAGAAAGTCTACTATACAAATTCAAGGACAGGTCAATAAGATTGATGGCCTAAAGTCAATTTTAATGGGAAGGTTTTATCTTTTCTGCTTAATATTTTTTAAAAGAAAAATTAACTTATAAATCTATTAAAGGTAAAAGTTGGGTTTCATTCTTCCTTAACTAGAAGTCTGGGGTTCAACTCTCAGAATAAAGAAAATCTTGCTAGGGAGTGCTTTCCTTTTTAATCGACTTCGCGTGTCTCAAAATCACATCAATAGAAAATTTCAATATAGATATTGAACACCAAATGAAATTTTAAAAAAATGGCGCTCCAAATTTTAGGGGATTATAGCACTCACTTTAGTAGCTTGACCCTCTGGAGTCTAGCTAGTCGATATACAATAACAAAAACATATCTAGTGTAATCTCATCAGAAGGTTCAATTAATGGCTTTAACCCGAGGTTTATTTGGTGTAAACATTCTTAAGAATTGTACATGTAATAATTTTTAATTATTAGACTTATGAAATAAACCATGCATGACAAATACGCAAGTACTTTGGAGTTTGGCCTATTGCAATTTTGACTTTAAATGGAGTACCACTATCTATTTTAAAAAAAATATTTTATTGTTTATTCCTCAAAAGTCAAGATGCACTATCTTAATATTTCTAGCCTCACGACATTTTTCGTTATTTTATGGGAAAAGGATCAAAAATATCCCTCAACTTTGTTTTAATAGTTGACTAAGCTCTCACTATTAAAATTAAGTTATTTTTACCCATGTCGTTACTAATTTCATCATTTGTGCCCCTCAATTGAATGAAAAGCCCCAAATCAACTAAAATTATCCAATTTCCTTTTTTTATCTGAACCCGACCCACTAAACGAAATGAATTCCTACCAAATTAAATCCCCAAATCCATCTCTTCAATCTTCTTCATGAAATACTCTCCAACACACCCAATTTACATCAACAACAATTTCAAATCCCCAATATCCACCAAGCTCCACACAACTCAAAAATAGCATCAAATACGAAGTTTCTAGAATCTCACCGATAACCAGCAGGTAACGACTAGGAAAAATGATCAATATGTACTTCAACAACTTCCTTCAGTACTCCACCGCTTACTCTGGCGCCGCCATCATCAGCCTGTACCTCCGCCACTGCCACCGAGCACTGACATAATTTGACGATCAGATAAAGCATGAATATCGGAAACACTTCACCGGAAAACAGAAAGAGATAACACTGGCGAAAACTTTTTGTATTGATGTTTGCTAGTGGAGCGGCGAGAGGAAGAGTGGTGGACGGAACTATGTAGGTGGCGAGGTGTGGTGTGGGCGGTGAGAGGCAGAGATGCGGTGGTTTTGTGAGAAATTGGAATTGATTTAGGGATTTGGGGTTTTGGACATAATTATTAAAAAAGAAGAAGTTATTAATCAAGGTAAGAAAATACAAAAAATGTTATTAATCAAGGTAAAAGAAATGGGTTATATGATTAAGTGGGACGGATCGGGTTAAAATTGGGTAATTTAAGTAAAATTGGATAATTTTAGTTGATTTGGGGCTTTCCATCCAATTGAGAAGCACAAATGATGAAATTAGTGACGGCAAGGGTAAAAATAACTTAATTTTAATGGCGGGGCTTAGTCAACTAATAAAACAAGTTAAGGAGTATTTTTGGCCCTTTCCCTTATTTTATTGGTACGTACTATATTACTTTTCGACGATAGGCTTTACGGAAAAAATGATAGCAATTAGTAGTCATCCATCATCATCATTATATATATATATATATATATATCTGAATTATGCAGGAGAATTTATTCCAGATCTAAGAAAAAAGAGAAATATAATTCAAAAATTAATAAGAAAATCCAACAAACTTGGATAGACTAAAGAACACACTCAATGTATCAAAAAACTAAAAGAAGAATGCTCTAAGTTACCAAAACTTAGATTACCATATGAAAGAGATAATTTGGTTCTACAAACAGACGCCTCAGATTATCACCAATACAGATGATAGAGTCAATAAGAAATTATGCTGAAGGAGACAGAGTATATTGCCAATTCTTTAGTATAGCTATGGAAAGCAAAGATTTGCAAGTATATTTTCCAACGATCAACTAAATCACAGTTAAAAAAATTAAAGAATTTAACGTCAAGGTGACAGGAGTTGATAAAAAGCTACCACACCTTAACAAAAAATGGATGCAAATCAGAAGAGCCTTGGGAATGAAAGCTTTATATTTTATTCTCAAAAGATTTTACAATGAAGATTACAAAGTCCTAGACCACGGCGTCCACTGGACTCTAATGTCCAAAGGAAAAACGAAGTCAAGAGCCCTAAAAGAAAAAATCCTTGATTTTGAGCTTCACAGAATTGAAGCAACCGAAGAAACATGGAAGCTTGCCTGCAAGTTTCTAGATCATCATCACTCACCAGTCGACAAGGACGAGTCAAAATAACAACAAACACAGTTATATATATATATATTGCTCTAAGTACTCAGGTCGTTCAAGAATTGTGTGTTTAAAATCTCCTCTATAGAGAAATAATATATATGTTATGCGAAAAATATTATCTTCGATTTAAATTTTAATAGAAATAAAAATATTAAGAAGTTCCTTTAGATTATCATAGTTTAGATGGATAAAATTATCTAATATTTATATTGTAAATAAAAATAATAAATATTTTATAAAATTAATCAAGAATTCAAGATATATACAAACTAACTCATCATGATTATATATAAAAGAAAAATGTCGAGAAGTTGTTCAAATATCCAAAGTGGCCGACTACCTTTATTTAGTGGAAGCACATGCTTTTATTGCTCATATATTTATCAAAAATAAGTTTGTCGTCTTCTTTTTAAAATTTATTTATAGTATTCTATATATATTTTTTTTCACTTCTTTGATAAATTCTTTTTTTTTCTGCTTCAGAATGGATTTGAGGGTGTTCTAATTAATAGTGTTCAGTAGTAAAATAAAAATTAATGCAAAATACAAAATACAAAATAAAAATAAGTTAAAGAACTAACTAATAAAAAGCCATATGAATGCAGCCCTCAACTAGATTTTTGTGGCTTATGTATTACATATTCTATCCTAATTTATATTTATATAATATAGTTTGAATTTCGAGAGTTTAATAAAAAGAATTTTGATCGTGATTTATTTATATATTTCTTTAACTATGAACATTAAGGTTAAAAGTGTGAATTTTTTAGTGTGGAGTTATCAGTAATGAATATAATATCCAAGAACATATGTTAATCAAGTGATTTAGACATTATATTCATTTTATTTGTCTTGAATCTAATGATCAAGTGCTTTAGACATTATATTCGTTTTATTTGTCTTGAATCTAATTACTTTAATTTCTATAGCTTTTTAAAAGTTAATATTTACTTTTATGTTAAACATCGTTGACGTTTTGACGTGAATTAATTAATTGACACTACTAATTTAAGATTCAACGAGTCTCTTTCTTTCAAATAAGGACATAAAAGAAAATAGGAGACTCAATGTATTTTCTTCTAAAATTAGCACTTAAATGACTGTTAGCACCCAAATTAGGCTAATTATTTTTCTTTGTATTTGATTAATAAATATTTAATATTCTAATAGTTTATAATTATTAAGGAAACAAGAGTAATAATTAAAGAGATAAAGACATAAAATCCCTCCTGAACTTGTCCGCACAACTTACTTTAGCACTTTAACTACACGGGTGTTTAAATACCCCCTTAATATCTTTTAAGTGATTTTTTTCAATCCTCCCATCACCAGCCCAGTTGAAGGCTGGGTGTTGTTGAGTCACACGCGTTTTCATTCGTCCACGTGTACATTAACTAAATTCCTAATTAATTACTTAAATCTCCATAATAATTATTTTAAAAAAAATTAATTGTCTTCCCCCAACGTTTGTCACCTCCTCAACAACAACTCTTCTTTTTCTTATATTCAAGGTGAAATTGAACAATCTCTGCAAAAGATTAAGTTACAATGAATTTTTTTTCAACTTTTCTTCTTACATGATCTAATAATTTTCTCTTTATGTAAAAAAAAACTTCTCCAATTTTCTTTTTTTCGTAATGAAAGTAGGGTTCAATATTCCATTTGCAGTCATCAATTTCCACATTGAACCAACAACTCCTACACCCACCATGATTATATCTAAAATTGAGCCAAAAATTAAACCCATCGATGAATTTACCCTTCAATCTACAAATTATAATTCAAATTTCAATTTAGTTTTAGTTACACCATACCACCTTCCTCGAAAATTTAAAAAATTATTTGCATAAAAATGTCAATTTATCAATGAATTGGACGAAATCTCCATAATCAATTTTTTGCCAACAATATCTTTGAATTTTTCTTTAGTGAAAATCAACTTCTTTTCTGATAACTCTTTAAAGTGATAGATTTAATAATCTTCTTTAATGTCGAAAATGGTGTCGGTGAATCAAACACCAAAAATTTTGTCAAAGAAAAACAAAAAAACAAGAAACGATTAAAAACAGAAAAGAAAAGAAGAAGAAAAAATGTGGAAAAAGTTACATTTGGAGATAGTTTACCTTGACCTGAAAAGAATAAGAAAGAGAAAGAGTTTTCCGAGAAGAAAAAGAAAGGAAGAAGAAGATGCAGAAAGAGAAAAGTTAATTGAAAATAAAATAAGTAATTAAGTATGTTATCCAATAAAAAGATGATATGTGTCAGTTTTTTGGTGTTTTTTCTTTCTCACGCGCTTATAGAAAGTTGATGATACAACTTTTGCCATGTCACCCTTTAAGGGGTAGTTAAATTCAATTCAAATTAATTAGGGGGGTAAAGAAACACCCGTGTAGTTAAAGTGCTGAAATAAGTTGTGCGGACAAGTTCAGGGGGGATTTTATGTCTTTTCTCATAATTAAATACTAAAATGAATGAGAAAATTTAAGGAAACTTTAAATTTAAGGAAAAGATAGTAATAAATACGGTTGGACAAATTATACTACTTTTAATAAATAGATGAGTAAATTAAGGGAAATAATAATTTTGTTGGATAAATTTTAAAAATTGTAAAAATATTAGTGGCGGTTCAAAGCGCAGTAATTTAAGCCCGAACCACCACTATTAAAATATTTAATGTGATGCATTATAAAACATCGTATTATTTTGTATTTGTGGCGATTCTTTGAAACCACCATAATATAACCGTCGCAATTTATACGTTTTTTTATAGTGATTAGATATTCAACATTCTTTTTTTGTTAAAATAAAAAAAAAGTCTAGTATAATACTAACATTTTCTTTAAATTTAGTACTTATAAAATTAGAGTCAACTAAAATTTATGGATTCTGGACTTGTCACTAAATCCAAATCCATTTAAATTATTAAGTTTATAATTAAATATTCTTATATATTTTAATAAATTTCCTAATGTAAACACAATCTAAGCAAAATGTAGTGAATTTGTTTGAACGCATACGTAATATTGTAGCTCTGTTCATGAATAGGGATGGACATGGTATGTATTTGAAACTTTGGTTTGATAATTTTGATTTTAAAAAATATAATACCATTATTATTCCAAATTGATTTGACATGGTTCGATATTTTAAGTTCTATTTCTGAATTTTGTAATATGGTAAATTGGTAATCATAGTTTGTTCAACTTCAATACTCATATAAAATAAAGAATTATAACTTCGGCTTTGAAAACTGTCTCAATTATATACCATATTAACACCTTCCACATGTAGAAATACACATACAAATACATACACACAAACACACACACACACACACACATATATATAATACCAAAATTACAATATCAAAATTTTTAATTCGATATGATGATTCAGTATCTACTGTATCATGTCCACACCTACTAACAAGTGCTCATGCCAAAGAGAGTTAAAAAAATTGTGTGAACCTGCACACGACGTCACATATTGATATTATTCTATGGGCTTTTTAATTATCAAGTGGCCAGTGAGCTAGTGATATACACTATATACTATATTGTATTTTCTGTTTAAGGTTTTTTGTGTGGAAGGAATTGAGATTGACAATGAAACTAGAGCCTTGATTGTATTATATTCTATTCCACCATCACGTCAAATATATTTTGATTCTCTCTTGAATAGAACGACAGTATTTTAATGATATAGATGGATAGTAATTGTTATTCTCTAATTATATATGTAATTATGTTTAGGTTAAAATAAGGATTTAACATTTGTACAAACATGTGGAATATTTTTTTCATAATGTTAGCGGTGAGATTCGATCTTAAAATTTATGTTTGTTTTAATAACATGTTAAAGTATGTGATCATCTCAATCAAAAGTGTAAATGCACTATTATAGAGAGCACACTTAGAAAAAAAATCAGACTATCATGCGATGTCATGGTGAGATATAATTAAGTGTAAATAAAAATATATCTTTTAGCATTTAAGCTTATTAGATTATGAGATGATGGATCACACCATGCATTCAACGCATGAAGTTAAATCAAATTCTACTATATATTCGGTTTTCAAGTTCATTATTATATATGTTTTTTGTCAAAACTCCAGATTGACACGAGAAAAATTACATACATAGTTATATTAATTTTTACATAGTGCTCATGTCATTAATTTCAACACTTTCTGGAGAAAACGAAAAGGCATATATATATATATATATATATATGGCATATTCTTTTTCCATTTCTTGTGAATCTAACATTTCTTCAATTTGTTCATTTATTTTTTCGCAAGTTTCACATGTACAATTCTCTCCTTCTTTACATTTATTCTTAAAAAATATTCCAGACCTAGCAATGCCACTAGAAACAGATTATTTAATAGTAGAAACAGATAGAAGCCAGTTAATGGAAAGCGACTCGAGCAGTTCAAGCCCTTTCCAAAAAACAACCTCAATGCAACAAGTACAAACAAGCACCGGAAATCTACCAAGATATAGGGTATATAGGGTAAATCCGGAAGTTCAAACAGAAAATATTAAGCCTAAAGGAAAAGGACTACCCATAGAAGAACCCATTAGACTCCATGAAGGAGAAAATAAAGGAAATTTTTTAAACATTGCAGCTCATGATCCCGAGTTATGGAATTCGGTAATAGACATATGGAAGGGAATAGTAGTAGCAGATTACATATAGACTAATCAAGAAACTGATGCAGAAACAATGTATAGATATATGCAAACATTCTTAAAAGAATCCACAAAGGATTTGTGGGAAGCCTATAAAACCGAGTTCCCCGAAGAATTTCAGGGAAGGGTAAATATGGGAGCTAATCCTTATAATTTTACAAATAAAATACATAGTCTAATAACAGGAGAGGATCCAAATAGTGGGTTAATAACACTACAAAGAAAGGCATTAATAAAATTAGAACAACTCAGTATAAGTAGCTGGTTCAACATAAAAGAATTCCTGAACGAATACTTCTATTATTGTAGTATTAGTGGTAATGCGTTCGATGGAAACCTAAGAAAAAAGCTTTATAACAAATTACCTGGAGCCCTAGGAAGAGAAATAGAAGAAAAATGATATAAAATAGAAGGAGTGATACAAAATCCAGAAGGAAGGCGGTCAATAGGACAAAGAATACAACAAATTATGACAATTTTACAAGAGAAATGTACAAATATACAGATACAAAAACAGCTAAAGCAAAATGAGACTAATTTCTGTAAAAGTATATACACCAAACAAAACTATGACCAAGACTATCCAAAGAAAAGAGATAAGAAGAATAAAAGGAAATACCAAAAATATTACCACAAGAAAAAATATTACTTAAGAAAATCAACCGCCAAAAAACCATATTTAGGTAAATATAGACATGTGAGAAAATATAATAATAACAGGAACTATAAAAATAAACTAGAATGCTTCACGTGTGGTAGTATAGAACATCTAGCAAATACTTGTCCAAAGAGAAATAATAGTAGGACAAGAAATGCACAATTAGTAGAAGATTTTCAAGAGACGTTAATAAACGTAGATGAATATATGTCAGATAACGAAAGCATATACTCTATCATAAGCGTAGAAGCGACAGAAGAACAAAAACAATATTCCTCAGATTCTGAGGGAGAGGAATTGATAACGAATTAGGATTGGTGCGGTGAACGTGGAGGTTGAGGTATTTATAGCTGTCTTCTATCTCTCCTGTGGATTTCAAAGTCGGATTTTAAATTGATTTAAGAATCTTTTCAACCTGCCGTGCGCTCTGGGCCCCATCGTCACATGGTTATGTCAGAAACTTTATCAATTATTGCTCTTTATCCGAGTAGTGGTATCGTCACTGCTTACGTCTTATGCCATAAGTCGTCACTGCTTACATCTTATGTAGTAAATCGTCACTACTTACGTCACCTTGTCTTCTTATTTCGTCTCAAAATGTATCTAAGTTATGCAATGCTTCTAAGTCGAAGCTCATGCCTGAGTCATCATCTTCGTTCGGATCTTGTGCAAACTGGTCCATGGTGGGATCATATCCCGTGCTTCCTAAATTTTCTGATTCTACAGTCTTTGGTTCTGGTCTTGGGTGTTCTATAATGACTTCTTTTGTTCCTTCGCTAAGTAACATTTTTACTGCCTTGTCTACCATATTTTCTATCTTCTTTTTTTCTTTATTTTTTCTTAAACATATTCCCTTTTTTTGTATTTTATTATTTTATCTTGATGTCCCTTCTATTTCTGTATTTAAACTTGCAGGAAGTATTCTTACACTTTTTGGCAAAGTGTCAGTCATAAACTGATTTGTCTTGTCTTTACCCGCTACCGTTTGAGCTGGACTAACTGTACCTTTATCCGATACAGTGGATCTTTCTGCATTATTTGGGGAATGCACACCCGTCTTATCTATTTTTAATGGAGATGGAGAGCTCTGATATGAGTTTTGAGGGTTTTTTATTTGGTATAATTCAAAGTAAAGGGTTTTTTCTTTGTCTTGTAACATCTTAACATGTTCTAATAGTTTTTCTTTTTCTGATTTGAGTATTTCATTTTCGTGGTTCAGTCTTTTGAAAGCTTCACAATGATCGCAAAAGATTATTTTATTTGTGTCTTTCTGGATATTGTATTGGGGAATACTTCTATTGGGCTGTCTGAGGGCCGGTGTAATATAGTAATTTGGCCTAAGATTTCCTTTAGCATAATCTATAGCTTCATTTAGGTCGTTGAATCCTTTGAAGAGAGTTGTAGGACAATTTTTTACCGCATCCACCACTTCTATCCATGTCTGAAATACTCCTGGCATTTGTCCTTTTATTACCACGTAAAATTAAAATTTTTTGTCTTGATTTTTGTTTGTAAAATAATAACTTAACGCATTTACTACTGATATAAAATAACTGTTGTCTTTGGGAATTTTGTTATATGATATCCATAGATTGTCTATTAAGCATTTTTGTTGTTTGTCTACCTATGTGTCTGTCTTCAGTCTGAAACTCATGTTCGATTGCAGGTAGCATATCAAATTCTGCTTTTCGAACCATAGTCTTTCAAGCTTCTTATTTTCTAACATTGTCTGTGATCTGAATTGTGTATTGTTAAGAAGAGTCTGTAGGTACAGGTCTTTAATATTTCCTTGTCTAGGAGATGATGAGGCTTCCGCATTGTCTTTCCCTTTTCCTGCATTCATACTATAACATAGAATTTTGTTAATCCCTATTTTTCAAGGCTTCCATCTGTTTCTACTATTAAATAATCTGTTTCTAGTGGCATTGCTAGGTCTGGAATACTTTTTACCATATCTTTAAGTGTTTTAACTAGCTTTATATCTTCCGTATTAAACGTTTTTTGTCCTGTCGATCCTGTCTTGGAATAGAGTGGTCCAGCCACCTTTCCTAAATCTTTTATAAAATGTCTTGCATAATTTAATACTCCTAGAAACTTTTGCAATTCCTTTGTCTTATCTAATTTATTCGACATTTCTTGGATCTTTTTGGCTATGTGTGGTTGTAACTTTATTTTTCCTTCTCCTATTAGTACTCCAAGAAAATTGATGTGGGTTTTACATAATTCCATTTTCTTTTTGCTAACTATGATTCCATGGTCTACAAGCAGTTTAAAAATCTTTTGTAAATGTCCGAGATGTTCTTTCATATTATTACTAAATACTAAAATATCGTCCACATAAACTGTAACAAAGCTTTTATAGTCTCTGAATATATTATCCATTTTTCTTTGGAAAATTGGTGGTGTTGTCTTTAACCCAAATGACATTACTAACCATTCAAAATGTCCTTCTGGACATGTAAAGGCTGTCCATTCTATACTTTCTTCTGCCATTTTTATCTGCCAATATCCTGATTTCCAGTCAAATTTACTAAATATTTTCCTTCCTTGTATTCTATTTATTAGTTCTGTCTTATCTGATAGCTTGTATCCATCCATCCTTGTATTGTCATTTAGTCTTTTATATATGCCTTTTCGTTTTCTCCAAAAAGTGTTGGAATTAATGACATGAGCACTATGTAAAAATGAATATAACTATGTATGTAATTTATTATTGATTAAATAATAAATAATCAACTTAATATGTTCTAATCAGAAAACTTAATAATTCTCCCTATTATGTATGATTATGTTAATATAAGTATGTTGATACATATTACCTGTTGATATGTTAATTAATTGTTAAAATATTGTTCATATACCCTCTAAGTATATGGTTCTCTGGTCAACTTTTTAACAACAACGATGGACTAACCTGTAAAGTCCTAGGGAGTTGAATGTCCGCCATGGCAAAGAAGCCGAATGACTTATGTTTATCCCAGGGGTGTGGTTAGAGAAGAAGGTTGTTTAAAACTTAAGGTTGATAAGAAGATATGAACAAAGGGAACATATGAACATAAAAAATAAAAAAAAAATTGGGAGAAAATTAAAGAAAACCATAAGAAAATTAGCCCTATTGATCGCTTTCCTTCTAGATTTTGTATCATTCCATCTCTTTTATACCATTTTTCTTCTATTTCTCTTCCTAGGGCTCCAGGTAATTTGTTAAAAAGTTTTTTTCCTAGGTTTCCATCGAACGCATTACCACTGATACTACGATAATAGAAGTATTCGTTCAGGATTTCTTTTATGTTGAACCAGCTACTTATATTGAGTTGTTCTAGTTTTATTAATGCATTTCTTTGTAGTGTTATTAACCCACTATTTGGATCCTCTCATGTTATTAGATTATGTATTTTATTTGTAAAATTATAAGGATTAGCTCCCATATTTACCCTTCCCTGAAATTTTTCGGGGAACTCAATTTTATAGGCTTCCCACAAACCCTTTGTGGATTCTCCTAAGAATGTTTCCATATATCTATACATTGTTTCTGCATCAATTTCTTGATTAGTCTGTATGTAATCTGCTACTACTAGAACCTTAATATTCTGTTTGGACCAAGGTTCCTAGACTAACAAACTATCTATGAGTCTTATTTGATATTCAAGATATATAAGTCTTCACTATACACTAGCACACGCAGCGCAGAACGAAGTAACTAAACTCAGAAAAATTAAGAGTGAGTTTATAAAAATTCTAAATAATATAGAAGATAAGTTAGATCAAAGTGACGCAGAATCAATTCAAGTAAAGAAGTTTATACTCTGGGAAATAGACAATATAGAATACGATATAAAAAGAAGATTAGGATATAAAAAATATTTTAAAGATAAAATAAGATACTACCCGATATGATAAGTTAAGGATTTTGAGGGAGTACTGAGTAGGATTTTACAACATATATTCAACCAATTTTTTCAAGTTTTACAACTTATAGCTAGAACAACCCAAGTTACAAAAGTTATTTACGTTTTATCAGAGCATGTATTATTAATCTAAGTGTGTATTATTCTGGTATCAGAGCCTTAAGATTCTGTTTGAACCAAGGTTCCTAGACTGACAGACTATCTATCAGACTTATTAGATATTCAAGATATATAACTCTTCACTATACACTAGCACACGCAGCGCAGAACGAAGTAACTAAACTCAGAAAAATTAAGAGTGAGTTTATAAAAATTCTAAATAATATAGAAGATAAGTTGGATCAAAGTGACGCATAATCAATTCAAGTAAAGAAGTTTGTACTCTGGGAAATAGACAATATAAAATACGATATAAAAAGAAGATTAGGATATAAAAAATATTTTAAAGTTAAAATAAAATACTACCCGATAGGATAAGTTAAGGATTTATATGAAAACACATCCAACCACTAAGCAAATACGTATTAATTATAGGAATTTATATAGAAATTTACAAGACTTAAAAGAACGGAAAAACGATAAAGAACACTTAGAAGCTTATCTAGAAGTAATTACAGATTTATCACAAAGAACACCAGCAGACGAAGTTGAACAGGCTGTATCGATAATTACTGAACAGCTTGTATCGGCAGTAACGTGGGAAATACACGGATTGGCAAGAGATATTGAAAGTTTTAAACGAAGGATAAGTTTTCTAAAAGAAAGACTGTTGTGGATACCGTTGGGATAAATGAACAAATACCATAAAATATGACAAAAGTTAAATTTACTATACCCATAATATTAAAGTTTGAATCAAAGCAAAAAGGATCAGAGGAAACTAAATAAATTAATAAAGCGCATCTCAAAACTAGAAGCAAAGTTAATAAAACAATTAAAATAAAAATACAATAGCTAAAGTGAGAGATTTAGACTTAAAAATACAACCAGAGAAAAAATATAGAAGGCTTAAAGACGATTCACACATAAGGTGTAACTTTAATAACGGTGAACATTTGTTACATGGTCCAGACCAATAGTTAAATACGATTACAGATCTAATCATAAATCTGGGAGAAACTGTCCAAGTAGATAACACAGGGATACTTAATTCCATAGAAGCCCTTAAAGACCTACAAGATAAACATAACAGACTTTTAGAAAAATTAGAAAAAAATTTTGACTTTATAAAATCTCAACAGGCCGATTTAGATAGAAAGATACAAAGTTTAAATAATAAAGATAAAAGCAATAGCATATCAGAAGATAATAAACATAATAACCTCGAACAAGATATACTAGACTTGAAAAAGGAAATTAGTCAGATAAATGAAATAATCCTTTCATGAATGACCCATTTTATCAGGCAACTTTAAAAAGAACAGAACAGATCCAGCCAAACCCGGAAGGATTATCAAGTCATCAACCCAAGGAAAGTCAGACGGTACGATAATAAAACAAAATAATACAATAATACCTTTGCTATTAGAAATAAATAATAGACTAGAAAGAGTCATTAGGGAAAGAATAAACGAAGAAAAATAAGTCATTCAAGACAAGAGTATAGACGAACTTATAGTATAACTAAAAAGAATAGAGGTAACACCTCAAAAAGAAAGACTAAATATTACAAGAAAGAAGCAGACATGAAACTTTTTCCAATTAAGTCCAGAAGAACAAACCAACCAAGGGCAAGCTTCTCACAAGACCGTTTAAGAAATGACATAATTACAAAAATACTAAATTCATCTAAATCTATAGCAACCACAAGTCAACAATTACAAGAAGTAATAGATGTAGACAAAGACATCCAAATTTTCAAGCAAAATAGATTAAAACTACTAAATCCCAAAGTATTGTACAATACAGGTTTTTTCTCAGGACAAGCTCAACTATATAAAACTACAAACAAGAGCAAATGTGTGTCATAGGAAAGGACAGTAAGAGTACCGGACTAATCAGTAAAGAATCTCTGAGACATATTAAGACTTCAAATATGACCTTAATGCATATGGGTCTGATAATAATAGGTTTAAAATTACTAACAAAAAAAACCTAGGAACAAAAGTATTAATCACCATTTATGACGATAGATGGACCGAATTAAAGAAATCCATAATAGGTTTATCAGAAGTAGATATGACAAATAATGGAGGACTCTTTTATTGCAGTCCCGATTTTATGTTAAACTCTACTGATTTTGCAAATCACATAAAATAGGAGTTCAGACAAAAGGATATGAAAAAATGATAGGAGGAAACAATTTACTGATATGTGTAGGCTTCATAGGAAAAATTGCAACAAACAGTAATACAAAATTTAAACTAAAAGTAGAAGACGTAGTAGGATTGATGGGAGACAAAGGTATAAAAGTAATGAAACTTTTAAAAATAGACTCGGAGGAATATGCAAGACTGGAATGGAATTTAGAGAACCTAAGTAAAAAGGAAATACTCAAACCAAGTGATCATTTCATGTATACAAATAGTAAAGGACAAACTTTGGTAAGATTTACAGATTATAATTATACAGACCAAAAAGAAGTTGATGAAGAAGAAAACACTGACCAGATGAATGTAGAAATAATACCAGAAGATGATTTTATGGTAGAAGAAGCCATAATAAAAGCAGAACTGATGTATAAAAAAATTAATAACCAGAAATTCATATGCATAGGATGTAAACAAGGAAGTTAAAACTTTAGTGAGGTAAAAGAACATTTTAAGAAATGTGAGTTTAGACAGGATAATTACGGATATAGAACGGAAGTAGAAACTCCAAAACACGATGAAAGTGATTCAATCTTTAGTGAGACCGTAATGAGTGTAAAAGAGTTAATAGAAAGCACCTCGAGCAGTTCAAGCCCTTTCCAAAAAACAACCTCAATGCAACAAGTACAAACAAGCACCGGAAATCTACCAAGATATAGGGTATATAGGGTAAATCCGGAAGTTCAAACAGAAAATATTAAGCCTAAAGGAAAAAGACTACCCATAGAAGAACCCATTAGACTCCAAGAAGGAGAAAATAAAGGAAATTTTTTAAACATTGCAGCTCATGATCCCAGTTATGGAATTCGGTAATAGACATATGGAAGGGAATAGTAGTAGCAGATTACATACAGACTAATCAAGAAACTGATGCAGAAACAATGTATAGATATATGCAAACATTCTTAAAAGAATCCACAAAGGATTTGTGGGAAGCCTATAAAACCAAGTTCCCTGAAGAATTTCAGGGAAGGGTAAATATGGGAGCTAATCCTTATAATTTTACAAATAAAATACATAGTCTAATAACATGAGAGGTTCCAAATAGTGGGTTAATAACACTACAAAGAAAGGCATTAATAAAATTAGAACAACTCAATATAAGTAGCTGGTTCAACATAAAAGAATTCCTGAACGAATACTTCTATTATTGTAGTATCAGTGGTAATGCGTTCGATGGAAACCTAAGAAAAAAGCTTTATAACAAATTACCTGGAGCCCTAGGAAGAGAAATAGAAGAAAAATGATATAAAATAGAAGGAGTGATACAAAATCCAGAAGGAAGGCGGTCAATAGGACAAAGAATACAACAAATTATGACAATTTTACAAGAGAAATGTACAAATATACAGATACAAAAACAGCTAAAGCAAAATGAGACTAATTTCTGTAAAAGTATATACACCAAACAAAACTATGACCAAGACTATCCAAAGAAAAGAGATAAGAAGAATAAAAGGAAATACCAAAAATATTACCACAAGAAAAAATATTACTTAAGAAAATCAACCGCCAAAAAACCATATTTAGGTAAATATAGACATGTGAGAAAATATAATAATAACAGGAACTATAAAAATAAACTAGAATGCTTCACGTGTGGTAGTATAGAACATCTAGCAAATACTTGTCCAAAGAGAAATAATAGTAGGACAAGAAATGCACAATTAGTAGAAGATTTTCAAGAGACGTTAATAAACGTAGATGAATATATGTCAGATAACGAAAGCATATACTCTATCATAAGCGTAGAAGCGACAGAAGAACAAAAACAATATTCCTCAGATTCCGAGGGAGAGGAATTGATAACGAATTAGGATTAGAAAAATTAAACCTAGAAGAAATAGTAAACCATAATCTAGTAAATATATCTTCAACTTGTGAACATGAATTCGAGCAGGGCAAAGGATTAGACAGCAACCAATGTTATATATGCCATTGGTACCCAGGAAGAAATAGGAGAACTAAATGTAAAAGTTGTTACATAGAAGGATGCATACCATGTATAAAGAAGACAACGCTACAAGAAAATATATAAGAAAATAATCAAGGAAATGCTCAATTAGTAAATACTGCCATAGTTACTAGAAATGAAGAAGCAAAAGAAAAAATAAAGGCTTTATAAGTCAGAATGGATAATCTAGAAAGAAGACTAGGAAGAATAGAAAAAGGAAAAGAACAGGCTATAGAAGAAGAAGAAAAGCCAGAGTAAGAACTCTTGAGCACTTTTTCTAAAGGATTAATATGTAGTGAAGATAAAAAAAAATAAGTACGATAAAAATCTTAGCAAGAATAAGAATTCAAGACTACGAGATATAAACTTTAGCATTAGTAGACTCAGGAAATACAAAGAGTATAATAAATAAAAAGATTATACCACCAAATTTAGTAAAAGAACTACCTACCCCACAAACATCTATGCAAATGGATGGATTTTTTAATACATACAAACACTATGTAAGTAAAGCAACCATAAGTTTTGTAAATACTTGCACTAATTTCTATAAACCAACATATAAGCTAGAAAAAATTTGGGTAAGAGATTTAAATATAAGAGTAGATTTTGTACTAGGCTTAGATTTCCTGTTACATAACAATGGAAGTTGTCTACTGACAAGAGATGGAGTAGTCCTATCTAAAAATATTACCCAGACACCGATAACGACAATACATGTACCTAATAAATTTAGATACATCAAAACTAAGGAACTAACAATGGACTTTAAGAATAAATGTAAAGAAGGAAAGAATTGTACATGTGAAACTTGCGAAAAAATAAATGAACATATAGAAGAAATGTTAGATTCACAAGAAATGGAAAAAGAATATGCCCTGATTGAAATATACACAGAATTATACAACTTTAAGAAGGGTATACAACAAATAGGAATAATAAAATATCAAAAAGACCTAGAAAAGATAATAAAAATACTAGACGAACTAGAGATAATAGGGGGAAAACCTTTAAAGCATTGGGACTCCAACCAAATAAAATGTAAGTTAGATATAATTAACCCAGAATACACGGTCAAAACAGCTTCTACAGAAGTAACAAACCAACACCTAATAGACTTTGAGACTCAAATAAAAGAACTGTTAGAACTAGGGGTAATAAGAAGGTCAAGATCAAAACATAGATCAGCCGCGTTCATGGTAAGAAATCATAGTGAAATAATAATAGGAAAGGCAAGCATGATAATAAACTATAAAAAACTAAATGACAATACAAGGATGGATGGATACAAGCTACCAAATAAGACATAACTAATATATAGAATACAAGGAAGAAAAATATTTAGTAAATTTGACTGTCAATCAGGATATTGACAGATAAAAATGGCAGAAAAAAGTATAGAATGAACAGCCTTTACATGTCCAGAAGGACATTTTGAATGGTTAGTAATATCATTTGGGATAAAGACAGCACCGCCAATTTTCCAAAGAAAAATGGATAATATATTCAGAGACTATAAAAGGTTTTTTATAGTGTATGTGGACGATATTTTAGTATTTAGTATTAATATGAAAGAACATCTCGGACATTTACAAGAGATTTTAAAACTGTTTGTAGACCATGGAATCATAGTTAGTAAAAAAAAATGGAATTATGTAAAATCCACATCAGTTTCCTTGGAGTAATAATAGGAGAAGGAAAAATAAAGTTACAACCACACATAGCCAAAAAGATCCTAGAAATGCCGGATAAAATAGATAAGACAAAGGAATTGCAAAAGTTTTTAGGAATACTAAATTATGCAAGACATTTTATAAAAGATTTAGGAAAGGTGGCTAAACCACTCTATTCCAAGACAGGATCGACATGACAAAAAATGTTTAATACGGAAGATATAAAGCTAGTTAAAACACTTAAAGATATGGTAAAAAGTATTCCAGACCTAGCAATGCCACTAGAAACTGATTTTTTAATAATAGAAACAGATGGAAGCCTTGAAGGATGGGGAGCTGTCCTAAAAGCAAGAAAAAATAAATATAGTGAAAAGAAAGAGGAAAGAATCTGTGCATATCAAAGTGGTAAATATAAAGAAAAAAGGTAACATGAGTAGTATAGATACAGAAATACTGGCAGTAATTTATGGATTAGAGAGTTTTAGACTCCATATTTTAAATAATCCAGAAGTACTGACAAGAACAGATTGTGAAGCCATAGTAAAGTTTTATCAGAAAATAAATGAAAAGAAGAGTAGTAAAAGGAGGTGGTTAAATTTTCTAGACACAACTTCAATGTATAATATAAAAATTGAACATATAAAAGGAAAAGATAATAATATGGCAGATCAATTGAGTAGACTTATTGAAAAATAAAATTAACAAAATTCTATGTTATAGTATGAATACAGGAAAAGGGAAAGACAAGGCGGAGGCCTCATCATCTCCTAGACAAGGAAATATTAAAGACCTGTACCTACAGACTCTTCTTAACAATACACAATTCAGACCACATACAATGTTAGAAAATCAGAAGCTTGAAAGACTATGGTTCGGAAAGAAGAATTTGATATGCTACCCGCAATCAAACATGAGTTTCAGACTGAAGACAGACACACAAGTAGACAAACAGCAGAAATGCTTAATAGACAATCTATGGATATCATATAACAAAATTCTCAGAGACAACAGTTATTTTATATCAGTAGTAAATGCGTTAAGTTATTATTTTACAAGCAAAAATCAAGACAAAAAATTTTAATTTTACGTGGTAATAAAAGGACAAATGCCAGGAGTATTTCAAACATGGATAGAAGTGGTGGATGCGGTAAAAAATTGTCCTACACCTCTCTTCAAAGGATTCAACGACCTAAATGAAGCTCTAGATTATGCTAGAGGAAATCTTGGGGCAAATTACTATATTACACCGGCCCTCAGACATCCCAATAGAAGTATTCCCCAATACAATAACCAGAAAGACACAAATAAAATAATCTTTTGCGATCATTGTTCCACAATGACCGAAGCTTTCAAAAGACTGAACAACGAAAATGAAAGACTCAAATCAGAAAAAGAAAAACTATTAGAACATATTAAGTTGTTACAAGACAAAGCCTTTACTTTGAATTATTCCAAATAAAAAACCCTCAAAACTCAGATCAGAGTTCTCCATCTCCATTAAAAATAGATAAGACGGGTGTGCATTCCCCAAAGAATGCAGAAAGATCCACTGTATCGGATGAAGGTACAACTAGTCCAGCTCAAACGGTAGCTGGTAAAGACAAGACAAATCCGTTTATGGCTGACACTTTGCCAAAAAAGTGTAAGAATACTTCCTGCAAGTTTAAATACAGAAATAGAAGGGACATCAAGACAAAATAATAAAATACAAAAAAAGGGAATATGTTTAAGAAAAAATAAAGAAAAAAATAAGATAGAAAATATGGTAGACAAGGCAGTAAAAATGTTACTTAGTGAAGGAACAAAAGAAGTCATTATAAAGCACTCAAGACCAGAATCAAAGACTGTAGAATCAGAAAGTTCGGGAAGCACAGGATATGATTCCACCATGGACCAGTTTGCACAAGATCCGAACGAAGATGATGACTCAGGCATGAGCTTCGACTCAGAAGCATTGCATAACTTATATACATTTTGAGACGAAACAAGAAGACAATGTGACGTAAGTAGTGACGATTTTCTACATAAGACGTAAGTAGTGACGATTTACGGCATAAGACGTAAGCAGTGACGATTTATGGCATAAGACGTAAGCAGTGACGATACCACTACTCGAATAAAGAGCAATAATTGATAAAGTTTCTGACATAACCATGTGACGATGGGGCCCAGAGTGCACCCGGCAGGTTAAAAAGATTCTTAAATCAATTTGAAGTCCGACTTTGAAATCCAGAGGAGAGATAGAAGACAGTTATAAATACCTCAACCTTGAAGAAGAGAAGCAGAGCGAAAAAAGAACAAGAGAGCAAGCACAACTCAAAGAATAAAAACCTTGTAATTATATTTCAGATCAAGCACATATAAAATTTAAAGAAGAAGAAGAAGAAGAGTGTAGTGTGAATTTTTCTTTCAAGTATTTCTTTCAAGTACTCATAAGCTTACCGGGGACTCCCGAAAGGGAAACCTCTCTCCATCCAATGCCATGTAAGTAGCTATCTTTGGTTAATGTGTAATAATTTCCCCTATTATGTATGATTATGTTAATATAAGTATGTTGATACATATTACCTGTTGATATGTTAATTAATTGTTAAAATATTGTTCATATACCCTCTAAAGTACTCCCTCCTCCTACTTTCCTTCGTCATGTTATAGCTAATTTTCTTATGATTTTCTGTAATTTTCTCCCAAATTAATTAATTAATTATTTTTTTTATGTTCATATGTTCCTTTGTTCATATCTTCTTATCAACCTTAAGTTTTAAACAACCCTCTTCTCTAACCACACCTTGAGATAAACATAAGTCCTTCGGCTTCTTTGCCATGGCGGACATTCAACTCCCTAGGACTTTACAGGTTAGTCCATCGCTGTTGTTAAAAAGTTTACCAGAGAACCATATATTTAGAGGGTATATGAACAATATTTTAACAATTAATTAACATATCAACAGGTAATATGTATCAACATACTTATATTAACATAATCATACATAATAGGGGGAATTATTACATATTAACCAAAGATAGCTACTTACATGGCGTTGGATGGAGAGAGGTTTCCCTTTCGGGAGTCCTCGGTAAGCTTATGAGTACTTGAAAGAAAAATTCACACTACACTCTTCTTTTTTTATTTTTTATATGTGCTTGATCTAAAATATAATTACAAGGTTTTTATTCTTTGAGTTGTGCTTGCTCTCTTGTTCTTTTTTCGCTCTACTTCTCTTCTTCAAGGTTGAGGTATTTATAGCTGTCTTCTATCTCTCCTCCGGATTTCAAAATCGGATTTCAAATTGATTTAAGAATCTTTTTAACCTGCCGGGTTCACTCTGGACCCCATTGTCACATGGTTATGTCAGAAACTTTATCAATTATTGCTCTTTATCCGAGTAGTGGTATCGTCACTGCTTACGTCTTATGCCGTAAATCGTCACTACTTACGTCTTATGTAGAAAATTGTCACTACTTACGTCACCTTGTCTTCTTGTTTCGTCTCAAAATGTATCTAAGTTATGCAATGCTTCTTAGTCGAAGCTCATGCCTGAGACATCATCTTCGTTCGGATCTTGTGCAAACTGGTCCATGGTGGGATCATATCCCGTGCTTCCCGAATTTTCTGATTCTACAGTCTTTGGTTCTGGTCTTGGTGTTCTATAATGACTTCTTTTGTTCCTTCGCTAAGTAACATTTTTACTGCCTTGTCTACCATATTTTCTATCTTATTTTTTTCTTTATTTTTTCTTAAACATATTCCCTTTTTTTGTATTTTATTATTTTATCTTGATGTTCCTTCTATTTCTGTATTTAAACTTGCAGGAAGTATTGTTACACTTTTTGGCAAAGTGTCAGTCATAAACGGATTTGTCTTGTCTTTACCAACTACCATTTGAGCTGGACTAGCTGTACCTTTATCTGATACAGTGGATCTTTCTGCATTCTATGGGGAATGCACACCCGTCTTATCTATTTTTAATGGAGATGGAGAACTCTGATATGAGTTTTGAGGGTTTTTTATTTGGAATAATTCAAAGTAAAGGCTTTGTCTTGTAACAACTTAATATGTTCTAATAGTTTTTCTTTTTCTGATTTGAGTCTTTCATTTTCGTTGTTCAGTCTTTTGAAAGCTTCGGTCATTGTGGAACAATGATCGCAAAAGATTATTTTATTTGTGTCTTTCTGGTTATTGTATTGGGGAATACTTCTATTGGGATGTCTGAGGGCCGGTGTAATATATAATTTGCCCCAAGATTTCCTCTAGCATAATCTAGAGATTCATTTTGGTCGTTGAATCTTTTGAAGAGAGGTGTAGGACAATTTTTTACCGCATCCACCACTTCTATCCATGTTTGAAATACTCCTGGCATTTGTCCTTTTATTACCACGTAAAATTAAAATTTTTTGTCTTGATTTTTGCTTGTAAAATAATAACTTAACGCATTTACTACTGATGTAAAATAACTGTTGTCTCTGGGAATTTTGTTATATGATATCCATATATTGTCTATTAAGCATTTCTGCTGTTTGTCTACCTGTGTCTGTCTTCAGTCTGAAACTCATGTTCGATTGCAGGTAGCATATCAAATTCTGCTTTCCGAACCATAGTCTTTCAAGCTTCTAATTTTCTAACATTGTCCGTGGTCTGGATTGTGTATTGTTAAGAAGAGTTTGTAGGTATAGGTCTTTAATATTTCCTTGTCTAGGAGATGAGGAGGCTTTCGCATTGTCTTTCCCTTTTCCTGCATTCATACTATAACATAGAACTTTGTTAATTTTATTTTTCAATAAGTATACTCAATTGATCTGCCATATTATTATCTTTTCCTTTTATATGTTTAATTTTTATATTATACACTGAAGTTGCGTCTAGAAAATTTAACCACCTCCTTTTACTACTCTTCTTTTCATTTATTTTCTGATAAAACTTTACTATGGCTTCACAATCTGTTCTTGTCAGTACTTCTGGATTATTTAAAATATGGAGTCTAAAACTCTCTAATCCATAAATTACTGCCAGTATTTCTGTATCTATACTACTCATGTTACCTTTTTTCTTTATATTTACCACTTTGATATGCACAGATTCTTTCCTCTTTCTTTTCACTATATTTATTTTTTCTTGCTCTTAGGACAGCTCCCCATTTTTCAAGGCTTCCATCTGTTTCTACTATTAAATAATATGTTTCTAGTGGCATTGCCAGGTCTGGAATACTTTTTACCATATCTTTAAGTTTTTTAACTAGCTTTATATCTTCCGTATTAAACGTTTTTTGTCATGTCGATCCTGTCTTGGAATAGAGTGGTCCAGCCACCTTTCCTAAATCTTTTATAAAATGTCTTGCATAATTTAGTATTCCTAGAAACTTTTGCAATTCCTTTGTCTTATCTAATTTATCTGGCATTTCTAGAATCTTTTTGGCTATGTGTGGTTGTAACTTTATTTTTCCTTCTCCTAGTATTACTCCAAGGAAACTGATGTGGGTTTTATATAATTCCATTTTCTTTTTACTAACTACGATTCCATGGTCTACAAACAGTTTAAAAATCTTTTGTAAATGTCCGAGATGTTCTTTCATATTAATACTAAATACTAAAATATCGTCCACATAAACTATAACAAAGCTTTTATATTCTCTGAATATATTATCCATTTTTCTTTGGAAAATTGGCGGTGCTGTCTTTAACCCAAATGACATTACTAACTATTCAAAATGTCCTTCTGGACATGTAAAGGCTGTCCATTCTATACTTTCTTCTGCCGTTTTTATCTGCCAATATCCTGATTGACAGTCAAATTTACTAAATATTTTCCTTCTTTGTATTCTATATGTTAGTTCTGTCTTATCTGGTAGCTTGTATCCATCCATCCTTGTATTGCCATTTAGTATTTTATAGTTTATTTCCATTCTTGACTTTCCTCTTACTATTTCACTATTATTTCTTACCATGAACGCGGCTGATCTATGTTTTGATCTTGACCTTCTTATTACCCCTAGTTCTAACAGTTCTTTTATTTGAGTCACAAAGTCTATTAGGTCTTGGTTTGTTACTTCTATAGAAGCTGTTTTGACCGTGTATTCTGGGTTAATTATATCTAACTTACATTTTATTTGGTTGGAGTCCCAATGCCTTAAAGGTTTTCCCCCTATTATCTCTAGTTCGTCTAGTATTTTTCTTATCTTTTCTAGGTCTTTTTGATATTTTATTATTCCTATTTGTTGTATACCCTTCTTAAAGTTGTGTGTTTATTTCAATCAGGGCATATTCTTTTTCCATTTCTTGTGAATCTAACATTTCTTCTATCTGTTCATTTATTTTTTCGCAAGTTTCACATGTACAATTCTTTCCTTCTTTACATTTATTCTTAAAGTCCTTTGTTAGTTCCTTAGTTTTGATGTATCTAAATTTATTAGGTACATGTATTGTTGTTATCGGTGTCTGGGTAATATTTTTAGATAGGACTACTCCATCTCTTGTCAGTAGACAACTTCCATTGTTATGTAACAGGAAATCTAAGCCTAGTACAAAATCTACTCTTATATTTAAATCTCTTACCCAAATTTTTTCTAGCTTATATGTTTGTTTATAGAAATTAGTGCAAGTATTTACAAAACTTATGGTTGCTTTACTTACATAGTGTTTGTATGTATTAAAAGATCCATCCATTTACATAGATGTTTGTGGGGTAGGTAGTTCTTTTACTAAATTTGGTGGTATAATCTTTTTATTTATTATACTCTTTGTATTTCCTGAGTCTACTAATGCTAAATTTTCTATCTCGTAGTCTTGAATTCTTATTCTTGCTAAGATTTTTATCGTACTTATTTTTTTTATCTTCACTACATATTAATCCTTTAGAAAAAGTGCTCAGGAGTTCTTACTCTGGCTTTTCTTCTTCTTCTATAGCCTGTTCTTTTCCTTTTTCTATTCTTCCTAGTCTTCTTTCTAGATTATCCATTCTGACTTCTAAGGCCTTTATTTTTTCTTTTCCTTCTTCATTTCTAGTAACTATGGCAGTATTTACTAATTGAGCATTTCCTTGATTATTTTCTTATATATTTTCTTGTAGCGTTGTCTTCTTTATACATGGTATGCATCCTTCTATGTAACAACTTTTACATTTAGCTCTCCTATTTCTTCCTGGGTACCAATGACATAGATAACATTGGTTGCTGTCTAATCCTTTGCCCTGTTCGAATTCATGTTCACAAGTTGAAGATATATTTACTAGATTATGGTTTACTATTTCTTCTAGGTTTAATTTTTCTAATCCTAATTCGTTTATCAATTTTTCTCCCTCGGAATCTGAGGAATATTGTTTTTGTTCTTCTGTCGCTTCTACGCTTATGATAGAGTATATGCTTTCGTTATCTGACATATATTCATCTACGTTTATTAACGTCTCCTGAAAATCTTCTATTAACTGTGCATTTCTTATCCTACTATTATCTCTCTTTGGACAAGTATTTGCTAGATGTTCTATACTACCACACGTGAAGCATTCTAGTCTATTTTTATAGTTCCTGTTATTATTATATTTTCTCACATGTCTATATTTATCTAAATATGATTTTTTGGCGGTTGATTTTCTTAAGTAATATTTTTGGTATTTCCTTTTATTCTTCTTATCTCTTTTCTTTGGATAGTCTTGGTCATAATTTTGTATGGTGTATATACTTTTACAGAAATTAGTCTCATTTTGCTTTAGCTGTTTTTGTATCTGTATATTTGTACATTTCTCTTGTAATATTGTCATAATGTGTTGTATTCTCTTCCCTATTGACCACCTTCCTTCTGGATTTTGTATCACTCCTTCTCTTTTATACCATTTTTTTTTCTATTTCTCTTCCTAGGGCTCCAGGTAATTTGTTAAAAAGCTTTTTTCCTAGGTTTCCATCGAACGCATTACCACTGATACTACAATAATAGAAGTATTCGTTTAGGAATTCTTTTATGTTGAACCAGCTACTTATACTGAGTTGTTCTAATTTTATTAATGCATTTCTTTGTAGTGTTATTAACCCACTATTTGGAGCATATCTTGTTATTAGACTATGTATTTTATTTGTAAAATTATAAGGATTAGCTCCCATATTTACCATTCCCTGAAATTCTTCAGGGAACTCGATTTTATAGGCTTCCCACAAACCCTTTGTGGATTCTCCTAAGAATGTTTCCATATATCTTTACATTGTTTGTGCATCAGTTTCTCTATTAGTCTGTATGTAATCTGCTGTTACTATTCCCTTCCATATGTCTATTACCGAATTCCATAACTGGGGATCATGAGCTGCTATGTTTAAAAACTTTCCTTTATTTCCTCCTTCTTGGAGTCTAATAGGTTCTTCTTTGGGTAGTCTTTTTCCTTTAGGCTTAATATTTTCTGTTTGAACTTCCGGATTTACCCTATATACCCTATATCTTGGTAGATTTCCAGGGTGCTTGTTTGTATTGGTTGCATTGAGGTTGTTTTTTTGAAAGGGCTTGAACTGCTCGAGGCGCTTTCCATTAACTCTTTTACACTCATTATGGTCTTACAAAAGATTGACTCACTTTCATCGCATTTTGGAGTTTCTACTTCCGTTCTATATCCGTAATTATTCTGTCTAAACTCACATTTCTTAAAATGTTCTTTTACATCACTAAAGTTCTTGTTTACATCTTTTGCATCTGAATTTCTGGCTATTATCTTTTTTATACATCTGTTTTGATTTTATTATGGCTTCTTCTACCATAAAATCATTTTCTGGTATTATTTCTACACTTATCTGCTCAGTGTCTTCTTCTTCATCAACTTCTTTTTGGTCTGTATAATTATAATCTGTAAATCTTCCAGAAGTTTGTCCTTTAATATTTGTATACATTAATTGATCACTTGGTTTGAGTATTTCCTTTTTACTTAGGTTCTTTAAATTCCATTCCAGTCCTGCATATTCCTCCGAGTTTATTTTTAAAGGTTTCATTACTTTGATACCTTTGTCTCCCATCAATCCTACTAAGTCTTCTACTTTTAATTTAAACTTTGTATTACTGTTTGTTGCAATTTTTCCTATGAAGCCTACACATATCGGTAAATTGTTTCCTCCTATCATTTCTTCATATCCTTTTGTCTGAACTCCTATTTTTATGTGATTTACAAAATCAGCAGAGTTTAACATAAAATCGGGACTGCAATAGAAGAGTCCTCCATTATTTGTCATGTCTACTTCTGTTAAACCTATTATGAATTTCTTTAATTCGGTCCATCTATCGTCATAAATGGTGATTAATACTTTTGCTCCTAGGTTTTTTCTTGTTAATCCTTTTAAACCTATTATTATCAAACTCATATGCATTAAGGTCATATTTGAAGTCTTAATATGTCTCAGAGATTCTTTACTGATTAATCCGATACTTTTACTATCATTTCCTATGACACACATTTGCTCTTCTCTGTAGTATTTATATAGTTGAGCTTATCCCGAGAAAAAACATGTATTGTACAATACTTTGGGATTTAGTAGTTTTAATCTATTTTGCTGGAAAATTTGGATGTCTTTGTCTACATCTATTACTTCTTCTAATTGTTGACTTGTGGTTGCTATATATTTAGATGAATTTAGTATTTTTGTAATTATGTCATTTCTTAAACTGTCTTGTGAGAAGCTTGCCCTTGGTTGGTATGTTCTTCTGGACTTAATTGGAAAAAGTTCCATGGCTGCTTCTTTCTTGTAATATTTAGTCTTTCTTTTTGCGGTGTTACCTCTATTCTTTTTAGTTGTACTATAAGTTCATCTATACTCTTGTCTTGAATGGCTTTTTTTTCTTCGTTTATTCTTTCCCTAATGACTCTTTCTAGTCTATTATTTATTTCTAATAGCAAAAGTATTATTATATTATATGTTTTATTATCGTACTGTCTGACTTTCCTTGGGGTTGATAACTTGATTATCCTTCTGGGTTTGGCTGGATCTGTTCTGTTCTTTTTATAGTTGCTTGATAAAATGGGTCATTCATGAAAGGATTATTTCCTTTATCTGACTAATTTCCCTTTTCAAGTCTAGTATATCTTTTTCGAGGTTATTATGTTTATTATCTTCTGATCTGCTATTGCTTTTATCTTTATTATTTAAAGTTTGTATCTTTCTATCTAAATCGGCCTATTGAGATTTTATGAATTCGAATTTTTTTTTTAATTTTTCTAAAAGTCTGTTATGTTTATAGTCTCAGATGTACTAGCACCGCATCTTTGATGCAGTCATCGATTCTCCCGAGAGGTCACAATTGCCGCGACCCGTTGAAAGCCGGCAGTTATTGATGGCTCGGGAACATAATTAAACTAAAGAGTCACGCTCTTTAAACGCCCTATAAGAAGAAGAAAGAGGCTTAAGTCATCGCTTCCAACTTGTAGGTCTTTAAGGGCTTCTATGGAATTAAGTATCCCTGTGTTATCTACTTGGACGGCTTCTCCCAGATTTATGATTAGATCTGTAATCGTATTTAACTGTTGGTCTGGACCATGTAACAAATTTTCACCGTTATTAAAGTTACACCTTATGAGTGAAGCGTCTTTAAGCCTTCTATATTTTTTCTCTGGTTGTATTTTAAAGTCTAAATCTCTTAGTTTAGCTATTATATTTTATTGTATTTTAATTTTAATTGCTTTATTAACTTTGCTTCTAGTTTTGAGATGCGTTTTATTAATTTATTTAGTTTCCAGATTGACACGAGAAAAATTACATACATAGTTATATTCATTTTTACAAAGTGCTCATGTCATTAATTCCAACACTTTTTGGAGAAAACGAAAAGGCATATATATATATATATATAGCTTATTATTAAGCCAATAATGTCCTAGGTTTTATATTTTTCTGCAATGTGCTTATGAAACAATTCAACTTCATCATCATCATCATCATCATGTACTATAAAAAGATATTGTTATGACTTATGAATAAAGTTACTTTATATTTATAATTTCCACTTACAAATGTTGGTAAATGGTAACACTAGCAGCCACAAATAGACAAACTCACAAAAGGTCAAGAGGCCTTGCTGCAGGGAGCATGAATGACCAAATTGCGTTTGGAATGACAAGCACCTCTAAATTCTAAGTATTTTCTCCGTTTAGTGGGGAAGTTAGAAATTTTATTTAAAATATCCAAGAATAATGATGTGTGACTATCAAAATAAAATCAAAAAATTTGAACCTGGAACCTCTTCATTCAAATGGACGCTCATTACCACTGCTCCAAAGGAATGATTTTGTCAAGGGTGTCCAACTTTAAATATATATCCTTTAAATGCAGAATTTGACATATATATACAACGTAATTTTTCGAAGACCTGGGGTGGCTATAGCTCCGCCCCTACCTCCGTTTCTATTTACATGTCGTCTTTACTAAAAATAGATGTTCCATAATACTTGTTATTTCACAAAATCAATGCATAAATGAGTTAAATCTTATAAATCATGATAATTAACAATTTAAAATCTCCCAAAATTCTATCGGTATCACATAAATTGGAACAAAAAAATAATATATATTATTTAAAAATGATGTAGAAGACACTATAAATCACAAAAATTAACAACTTAAAATATTTGCAAAACATAAAAAATTTGATTGACTCTTGAAATTTTATTTGCGCCACATAAATTGGGATATAAAGAGTACTATATATTATTACTCCAAATACTATGAATCACAATAAAACTTAAAATATTTAAAATCATATAAAAATTTGAATAATTCTCCAAAATTTATTTATATCATATAAATAAAGATAATGAGAATAACATATATTAAACTCGTGCTAACATGAATTCCTATATCTAGTATAATCCTTATGTCGACTCAATTTGACTAAAAAGATAAAAATAGAAAATAACAAGTTCAATCACTTGAAATCTCAAATAAGTATCATTTTTCCCCCAGTGCGTGTATTTGTCCTCCAATTTTGATAAGGACAAGTAGAACAATGAAACAAGAAAAGAAAAATACAAATGTAAAAAAGGACAAAATAGGGCATATGCCTAATAAAAATAAATCACGTGATGAAATTAAACTGATGGAAGGGGAATTCTGTCGGCCGAACATATTTATCTTAAAAAATAAATATTATCTTACCAATTTTTTTTTATCATAAAGTAAATGTTACTTTAGAAATTTAAAATAAAAATTATAGTATGTTTTTTTTAAATTGTATCCTTCTATTTCTTCTTTCTAATTAAGTTTAATTTTTAAGAGTCAATTATATTAAATATAAGTAGTTTAGTAAATTATATATGTATTTATATGTTCACTTTGAACTTTGTATGTTTTTTAAGAAACAATGATTGACATGAGTATTTTATCATAATGCTTATATTAACTGATGTTTAGTATTGATCCCTCCGCTCTAATTTATATGTCATTATTTTAAATTTCACGTCCCTTAAAAAACTAGGTAAATTTAACATTGTATCCTTGTTTAGTTTTCTCTTGAAGTAAAATTTTTAATAAATAAATATAAATTAATTTATTTTGAAGAATTAAATTGGCCAATGAACATAAATTAATCATTTAGTTTTCCAATGTTGATCAAATTCATACTTTCAAGGGCTAACAACTCTCAATGATAAAATAGGAAGAATAATGTTATTTATGTATTGATTTTGTGAAATGACAAGTATTAAAACACATCTATTTTTAATAATTACGATATATAAATAGGAACGAAGGAAATATTAGATTTTGAAATTTTATTTTTAATAAACTCTCGTTTTTGCTTCCATCTGCTGATCAGCCGCAATCACTACAATGCGGACTTTGTTGTCGGCATATGCAACCATTTTATGTATAATTTTTAATGATATAAAAAATTTATTTTATTTTTATAAAAAAGTATAAAGAAAGATAGAGTGTGATTGTAAATTAAAGTTATACATATATTAATAGAGATATTAATTATGAAAAAATTAATTAGGTAGAGATTATAATGAATGAATTAGTTTATTGAATGTTCAAATTGTTGTATTAGAAAGAGTATGTAATTTTTAAAATAAAATATTTTTATAGCTATACTCTTTTTGAGAGGAACATATATTTAGTTCACTGATTTTATCTCTAATAGATTGAGAAGAGTAACACCAATATCTCCTCCTGTCTCATATAACTTATAATAAATATTTTTCTTTTACACGTTTCTTAAAAAAACATAAATAAAAGAACATTTTACTAATTATCTTTTTAACTCTTTTGGATTTACTTTGTATATGTATATTTTATCAATCAATATCAAAACTAATAATGTAGAATATTTTTTGAAATTTTATAATTAAATAGCACATTCGATGTCTTATTAATTAGGAGAACCCAATAATATAGATTAAAAACATTTAATATATTTAAAATGTTATTGAAGTGCTTGACTTAACCAAATTTTTTTCTATCATTGGTATTTATAATATTACTAGACACAAGTGCCTGTGCTAGCACGGGCCCAATATATGTTATGTTTTATCCCAATTTACGTGACATAGATAGAATTTAGAGAGTTAATTAAATTTTCATATGATTTTTAGATATTTTAAGTAATTAATTATTGTGATTTTCTAGTATTTTTTACTTAATTTTTAAATAATATATGTTCTTGTTCCAATTTATGTGGCACTAATAAAATTTTGAGAATTTAACTTAATTTTCCATATGTCTTTTAATTTTTTAATTATTGTGATATATATTACTTTTACGCCATTTTTAAACAATATATATTACTCATATATCCCTATTTATTCGGCACTGATTCGAGGATCAAATCAAACTTTTTATGTCTTTTAAATATTTTAAGTTATTAATTATTGTGATATATCGTATTTTTTTACGTAATTTTCAAATAATATATATGATTTTCTTTGTTTCAATTTATGTAGCACCGATAGAATTTCAAGAGTCAATCAAATTTTTAAAAATGATTTAAGAAAATTTAAATTCTTAAATATTGAGATTTACAATACTT